>JAMPIV010006315.1:0-622076 GCA_024509875.1 Oreohelix idahoensis | reverse complement strand
GTTGCTTCACGATCTATAACATCTGACAATATTGACGATGACACAAAGTCATCCTACGAATATGTCATCGCGTTTGAGACAAAAAATTATCGAAGCATGCAAATTAGCAACTTCTTCTTCTGAATTTGCGAAACAGAAGGCAAGGCAATTTGCCAATAAGAAGAGATGCTTACGACAACTTTGTCCTGGTGACAAAGCATTTGTATTACTACCTTGTAGGGAAAACAGATTACTTATTTCTTGGAAAGGTCCGTACGATATAATATCGAAAATTTCCGATGTCGACTATATTGTCGATATTGATGGGAAGCATAAAACCTTCCACATCAATATGCTTACTGAATTCCATGAACGTCCGGATTATTTGCAACCCATTTTCCAAGCAACGGACAATTCTCCAGTACAACATGGTCATTACTCATCACTGTCCGTGATACAGGATGAGGAAACAAGTTTTTCAGATGTAAATCTTCCTCTTCCAATGATCCCACTTCATTCCAGTGAATCATGGAAGAACGTTACTGTCTCTCCTGATTTGTCTCTAGGAGAAAAGCGACAAGTTTCAACTATGTTGCAAACATTTCAGGATGTACTCACTGACATCCCTGGACAAACGCATGTCATTGAACATGACATTGTTCTAACTGACCATACTCCTATTAGGGTTAGACCTTATCCTATACCTATACATTTTCAAGCACAGGTCGAGAAAGAGTTGGATGAGATGATAGATTTGAAAATAATCGAACCATCCACCTCTGCATATTCTTCGCCGATGGTTATTGTGCGTAAAAAAAAGACAATAACATACGTCTTTGCGTTGACTATCGAAAATTGAATCAAGTAACGAAGTTCGATGCCGAACCTATGCCTTTACTGGAAGAGCTACTTACTCGACTCTCCAAATCTCATTTTTTCACTAAACTTGATTTGTCTAAAGGATATTGGCAAGTTCCTTTATCTGAAACGCGCCAAACCTCTCACGGCTTTTTCAACACCTAGAGGTTTGTTCCAATGGAATTTTATGCCTTTCGGTCTTATGAACGCACCAGCTACATTCGTACGCATGATGCGCCGAATCCTATCTTATCGGTCAGATGTCATTGCATATCTAGACGACATCTGTCTTTTCAGCGATACTTGGGAAGATCACTATTCAGGGTTAGATGAATTGCTGTCTACTTTGCGTGAGCACAACCTGACAGCGAAACCCTCTAAAGCCTATATTGGTTTTAGCGAAATTTCTTTCCTAGGCCACCGAGTTGGTCATGGTTTCCTAAAGACAGAGGACCATAATACTAGTAAGATACTTAACATCTCAATCCCTAAGACTAAAAAAACAGGTGAGAAGTCTGTTAGGTCTTATTCAATTTTATGGCAGATTCATTCAGAATCTATCCTCTATCATGGCACCTCTCTCAACACTTCTAAAGAAAGGTTCGCCTAATGTGGTCCACTGGTCTCAGGAATGCCAATGCTCTCTGGATAAGATTAAAACACTGTTTTCAACACCACCTATTTTAGTGCTACCCACTAAAGATAAGACATTCGTTCTTCGTAGTGACGCTTCATCCACTGGGATTGGAGCGGCACTAATGCAAGAGTACTCTGGAACTCTGCATCCTGTAATGTATATTTCCAGAAAACTTAATGCGGCAGAAAGGAATTATTCGGTTTTAGACCGTGAGCTATTAGCTATGGTTTGGTCGATCCTCAAACTACAGAGATTCCTTCTAGGCGCACATTTCATAGTAGAAACCGACCAAAAAGCTCTTACTGCTATACAGAGTAAGAATTTGAAGAGCTCGAGGTCTACTCGATATGCAATTGCTCTTCAACCTTTTCATTTCTCTGTGCGAGCTATTCGTGGATCAGATAATGTGATGGCAGACATTCTGTCAAGATGCCCACATGATTCCACATAAACTATTAGGGCTTAGACTTCTTGATATGTCTAGTTCTATAGTAGTTCCTTTTCTATATCATGATAGATACACATTTGTAATTTAATAATATAATGATTGTATCACTACATAGCGGTTCATTGATGTTTATTCACCGCTGTGCTTTGATGATTTTTTTCTTCATAAATCATAAATTTAAGATATCTAATACGAAATGATGATATGAATTTTTTAGGCATTGTGTAATTGCCAGAATTGTATTATACTTTGATGACACCTTCCTGGAAAAATATACTTGTAGAGAAATAATTTCTCTCAGTTTATGAGACACATTCTCACCAGTCGCTCCATAAGTCGACTTAGCCTCATATTAGGCGTTATAGGTATTCCTGATATTTTCATCTGCGCATTATTCATGCGTTGTGAGCCTATTGTACGTTGCTCCTAGATGTATTTCAAAAAAAAAAAAAAAGTTCCATTTTTTTTTTTCCCGGGAGGTGTGGTAAGACTGTTACGTGCAGTCTTTGATATCTTACAATATTATACATTGGTATACTTGTTATGTTCGCAAATATTTTGTAAACAAAATAGTGCTTAAGGGAAAGTCATTATTGAGTTACTTCCCTTGAAAGTTGTGTCGGCTCTTTCGATCGAACTCCGCGGATGAATCCAGTTTTTCTGCGATTTATTCTTTGTTTGGGTAGTAATAGATTGTTCTTGCTTCAGAATATCTATGGCCTGAATTTATGTGTATTGTTTGTCTGAGTAGGACGAGTCTGTCTTATATCTGTATATCTTTACATATCTAAGTCGAACTATATGTTCTGTTGTCTCTAGAGAGGTCAAAGGCTATTCGGCGGATGTGTCGCTAGAGTGTGGTGTGATTTGGCTTCGTCCTGATAGGGACTGTGTTTTTCTATGTCGGCTTGTCGCCGGGGAAAAAGTGATCTCAGTATTTGTGGGGAAAGTGATAGTCGTCTAGACCTATCGTGTATGCTTTACCCCAGTGTTTATTCGTATTGCCAAGGAATGGCAGAATCATATTTCTGATACCAAGGTAATAAAAGATACTCTTATGAACTCTCGTACGAAGCCACCATTTTCGATAGGTACGATTTGAATGTCTAAGAGAATATATTTGACTCGATGAAAACGACTTCGATTCCTAGCAGCACTATATCCTGTAGATTGCAGTCAATTGTTCATGATCAAATCTACAGAGCAATGAAATGTTTAATGAATGACTAACTTTAGGACAGATTCATTATCTGTATCCAAACGTGAGTGACAGCTCACGAGTGAAGCCATCTTGGAACCAAACATGTAGTGACTTTCAAGAAGAGAAAAGGGATGCCCGTATTATCGCTTGATTAGTCCAGAGATCACTGCTACACATGAGAACCCATTGCTAGCGGTTCAATATTATTATATGGAAAAATATGTGCTGAACATTATGTTGAAGAATCGTCGCTAGACGAGATTAGGTTAGAAGCCATCTGAAATATTGTTTATAAGCTGACGTGCTCAGTCAGTGAAGTCAGATTGATATATATGTATATGGGCAATACTGAGTGCTTGGCTACTGACAGTCCATTATAATATTATTCTACATGAGTGCCCATGTAACATAACATTGCAAGACCAGTTTATCCACTGTACCATTTAGAAAAGGTACACAGTCGTTGGTGTCGATGACTTCCAGTCATACATGAGTGTGAGAAAAGAACATTTGTCAACACCACGAACCTTTATCATCATTCGCACATTATACACTCAATCCATGTCTACACACCACTGCGTAGGTCAAGTTGACATTCCATACTCGAACCCACGAGCAACACAACAACACAGTATTTAACTCTGGTGATGTTCGAGCGAGCTTCAGAATTCTAAGCCATTTTCTTGTTTTACTCCAGGGCATGGGTCTTTGTATTAAGAGTTTATCAACTGATGATCATGATGATGTCTGCTTCCATCCATCTCATTATATTTATCCATTTGGGTGGACATCATTAATAGGGAAAAAAGATTCTTAATCAGATCCATCCCTCCTCAATTTCTGATTTGAAATCTAGTTATGTAGTTTTATCAAACTTTGATACCTCACTGCGTACTTATACAGCTTTGGTAGATTTTACGTTGACGGGACAAAGGTAAAATACTTTCAGCTTACGACATTGGACATCCTGTTTATTTTTATATAAGTATGGTAAGAGGGTTACCCTATCTCACAGAAACGCCTAGACACCGCCTATGTTTTTAGGGACAGGTTGTAAATCTAATACAATTAACTACAACCTTGTTTGGAAATTTTTTTGCCCCATGGCACTCGGCTTGTCCAAGATTTGAATTAACAAAATGGAGTAAGCGTATGATACCCCCCAAAAAACCCACAAGGTTTTCTTCGGTTACGTCCTTATATTTTGGATCCATGTTAACGTCACATTAAAATTGTCCAGACACGTACGTTAAACAGCTGAGCACAGTGATCAATAGCTTAGGTTTTCTAGAATTGAGGATTGTCAGGTAGGTGCCTTATCTCAGTATAGAAATTTAGTTGGTCACACCCACCACTTGTCAACAGTGTCGGAAAAAGTTATGATTGGATTCATCTTACACTGCCCACAAAAGGCAGATATAACGCTACTTGATGTATTGTGAGAGTTGAAATCTAGCAAACCTGGATGTGTTAATTAAGGGCTCGATGAAGGGGACCGTTTATTCAGATAAAAGTAGCTTAATTTAGTGTCCTTGTAAAGGTTATAGCACAAGTCTTTGAAAGGACAGAAACGTTAATAGTTCCGTCACAGATATTTCTATCGTGTACTTAAAACGCTGGCAATGCCTTGGAGTCACCCCAGTATGTTGTCACTGAAAAAAGAATAAACTAATATATCAAATACTTATACCTACTATGAATACATTGGTTATAGACTTTAAATTATACATATGGCAAGAGAGATGAGTTGACAATTGTCCGTTCTAATATCACTTCCCGTTTTTTATCAATCGCTTATATTCATACAACAATAGATACTCGTTGAAATGAATTTTGAAGCAGAATACATACGTATTGGTAACCACTCAATTTCAAATGTTGGGATGTTGTGCAGTTTCTAAAAGTTTAGTTTGAAATAAAAGTAATATTGGCTCGATTGAGGTGATTGGTGAGGTTAGTCTACGGGGAGACAGGCGGATTTAAGTTACGATGATTTGATAAGACTAGAAATTGCGCTACTTGAATTTATATCTTCTTGCTTTCACTGAAAGGACGGGTCAAGTGCTAGTCGAATATAAGACTTATGACAATTACTCACTCTGCGGTCAAAGAAACTAGGCGAAATAAATACTAGTGCGATTCTATCACGCTAGTTAATCACTCACAAATAATACTAGATGATATAATATAATCATTGACTTGCGGTAGAACAACAGAACTAATATTGATGTACTTAAACCACTTCGACCATATCTAAATTGATGATAAAACTATAATAACATTAGATTATTTAATATAGGTCGTTCTCGTCTATGGACTGCGGAGTATACTGAGTGAAATGAATCTATATATATATCAATGGTTATATTAACTTAATACCAGGGACTATAGGGTGTGCGACCTATTTTTACAGTAAGACCATCCGTCTCCCATCTCTTATCCACTTACCATAATTACTCAGGGACAATGGCATAACATGCCGAAGAGTGCGTCTTCACACATACTGCTAAAAGAAAACTCACACGTATGCGCTACGTGTACAGATAGGAACTGTAGAACAAATGTCTGCTATCCCATGTCTGGGACAGAATGCATTCTTCAAATCGTTTACGTCGAGATCTAGGGGCTCAAGAGCGCCGTGGTCGATGAGAAAAGTATAGGGAACACATCGTCTGCTTCACTGTGTCTGACAGGAAGTGAATTAGGGATCATAACACTATACGCTCTCATCCATTGGATGACACATCCTATGTCAAATAAATGCGTTACCAGTGTATGAGAAAACTGGCTAAAAGTCAGACAGTTGGATTAAAATAATATTTGTCCGCAAACTTACCGAATGCCGAATCAAAAACAGTGTACAAGGATATCTCTGAACGATAAATGGCATAAGTAGAGGTACAAGGCGTATAAGATAGAAGAATAGAATAACCGAAAATGTTATTGATCTTAATCTCTATGCGTCAAAAATAAAACCAGGAAATATAACTACTTTCCAAGTGTACTAGGTCTCTTTTTCGATCACTAGCGTCCTCCTTTGTCGAGGTCCTTTCAGATGATAAAAAATTGATCATTGTCCGTCCTTTTATTTCAAAAAGTTGAACGATGTAGCGTAAAACCTACTTTAGAGTATTTATTTTAAGTCGAGAGTATGTGTGGGTGATTGCGAGCCATTACCATCAGTGGTCAAAGAATATTTTCATACCTGATCATAATTGCGAAAAGATCTGAAATTGGAAGAAGGCTTGCGTATGATACTGTTTGTGGCAATGATTAACTCCATCTCCACTATCCAGTTTGGTTTCTTTTTTCTTGAGAAAAAATGCATTGCAATAAGTATCTAATTGGCGGTCTCCATGAGTTGAAAAGAAGATATATCACACTTAGAGTGAACCTGGTTACATGATGACTCCAAAAAGTTAACTATAAGCATTTTTGTGTAGAATTGTAGATTAACATAGGGGATTCTTGGTTATCTAGCGATGCACATGCTCATGCTATAAGAATTTTAGGGCCAAAAATTCTTGAGATAGAATTGGAATGACACAGTCATTACACACCAGGACAACAATATTGCATATGATATCATCACCCATCACTGGGAAATCATTGCCATCAATTATTTTCACTTGCAATCTCAGCACATTACCATCATCAACCATCTCTATCACTACTATTTGTTGAATATCATGAATAAAAAACATATTCACCCCTACTTTTTCGGTCCACTTTTTCAATGAATACAATGCTTTGTACCAACTAAACGACAGCGATGAAGAGATCAAGGACGAGTTCTATCAACAGGTACAAAGGATATGGAAACTGTACCCAGGTTCGATCTTAATGGAGATCTTAAATGCGAAAGTTGGAACAACAACAATGTAGTAAGAACATAGTGTAATGGGGAAATGCCAGTATGTGGAAATAGTTATTGTGATATGGGGATAATTTTGAAGAAAGTTTAGGCTTGTAGTTAACATCAGGTGCTTCATTGGTGGATAAATGGAATCAAACACAAGTTGTGCACAAGTTAAGATGGGTTTTTACCAATTCGGATGAGAAACGTATACCAGATAGATCATAACTATTAATGATGAATGGCATGATGGGAGACATGGAAGTTACAATAAGTGTATTGGTTTAAGTAATATTAAGAAAGATGTGGGAAGTGATCATCAGATAGTATAGCAATATTGAGGTGAATAGTCAGGGCTGTCTGGACCTATATGAAGATATAATTACATGGGGAAGTGTTATATTAATATTATGTTATACCTTATAGTTAAACCCTCACAAGGAAGCGTAAAAATAAAATTAAAGATAGGGGTAGTCAGGTTTGTTAGTTTTAAGCCAGTGAATTATAAATGGTAATTGATTTTAATGCGATACAGAAATTCAACACCATCTCAAATAATATCACTAAGAAAGCAGCAAGTCATGCTGGAGAGTTCCAGGAAAGTTAAGTGCCCAAGTAGGTTGGATATTACAACCAGAAAACGTTAAAACATCATAGCGAAGATGAATGGAAATGAAAAGAAAGAAATGCAGAAGCTAAGTCCTCCCAGGGTTAACAGGCAATATATAAGTGAACAGTAACAGTCAGCCTGGGACAAGGAAGTAAAACGATCAAAAAACCGTGCATAACATAAAAGGACATTTCTGGATGACCTTTGCACAGACAGGCAGAAGAGCAGCACTGAGATAATTGAACAAAGCACAGTTTTACAAAATAACTAATAACTATCAGTGGAAAACGAGGTGGCAAACAACTTAAAAAACGTTAGTAAGAGAAAAGCAAGGAAATCCTCATCACCATCAGCACAGCGCAGGAAACAAGATGGGGGCAGAAGCACTTCAGAGAAAATCACTGAATAAGGAACCACCAGAGGACTCAGCTGAAAAAAAAGTTCCTGAGGCTGAAAGTGGACCACTTAGACGTAAAAATACAGAAATTCCACGAAAAGAAGAAATCCATCACAGCTATCAAAGGGCTTAAAAAATGGAAATGCGCCTGGTCACGTGACAATCTAAATGCTGAGGGGGATTCAGGCTGACCCCTGAACTTGCTGCAGAAACTATTAGAACCACTATTTTGCACGAACAATCTGGGAAACTGAAAAGGACCAACACCAACTCAGAAGTGGAGTAAAGTGATAATAATTGTCACAAATCCGGCCCCATTCAAGGGCGAACCTTACAGGACTGCAACAACTGGAGAGGGAATTACAACCCTCCTCTCAGTTCCCATGCAAAATACTAGGCAGGATAATCATCCAAGAGATTTCAAAAGCATTGACCATAAACTGAGGAAAGAACAAGCGGGGCTTCAGAAAGAAACAGAAGATGTGCAGATCATATATTTACCCTCAGGAACATTATAGAGCAGTGCTCAGAATGGCAGAGACAGCTGTACATTATACTTTGTTGGATTTTGAAAAAATGCTTTCGACAGCATACACAGGGACAGCCTATGGAAAATACTGAGGGCTTATGGAATTTCCCAGCCGCATTGTTTCCATCATAAAAAAAAGCCTCTATTCTATCTTTACCGTGCAGTGTTGGATTTGATAATGTAACTTTCCGAAGTGAAAATCAGGAGTACGACAGGGATGCCCCTTATCAACGGGCAACAAATATTTACTAGGCAAGGGGGATTAAATTGGGTCATTCGCAGGACAACAGAGGGCATTTCAAAAGGAATTAGTATGGGGGAACCATTAAAAAACTTTTTTACACTGGGAGGACCTGGAAAATGCAGATGGACATTGCAATACTCGCGCATTACACATCAACACACTTCAAGACAAAACCGATAGACTGAATACAGTTATGGCCAGCAGGTTGGCATGAAACAATCAATCTGTAATTAGCGACAGAGGTCATTGGACATTCAGAATGGCCAGGGGAATCATGAGAGCAAATAAACAGTAAGGAAACCAGAAGTTAGGGAACAGACAGCAACATAAAAAAGGGGGGCTTTTCGGTAGTGAGGCAGAGGCCAATACTGTTAAGGGGGGGGATCAGGGGGGGGGGGGGGGGTCAGCATTTATGGTCGGGAAAAGAATTCTGAGCCGGACTTTTTATGGGAATATGTAGATGTCCAACAGACCCGGGGGTTAATTTGGGTTTTCCCCATTACCTAAAAAAAAAAAAAAAATCAGCACCTCTATTCTAAAAACAACTTTTACGAGTACAGGCATAAGTGTTGGGGATCGGGGGGTAGGGGCCCCCAAATGTATTACGACAGACTTTTTTTTCGAAAAGGGTGGGGGGGAAATGTCATAACAAGGGGGGGGGGGGAGTACGGGGGGGGTAACAGGGGATCATGGCCCCAGCTTATCAAAAAAAAAAAACAACATTATTACATTTTTTTGCATGAGGGGGGGGGAACCACATGTCTCAGCACAGTATTCAGTTAGAATACTGGGGTGGATGCCCCGCTCAAAGGGACATAACCTTCCATCTTAACATATCTAGGGAGGGCCAGTCAAAAGGGGGGGGAAAGGAAAAATTAGGATGGGGGGGAAACCAGCTCACAGCTATCTACGGTTTTTACCATACACGCAACTATGGTATACCATCCCTTTAGGAAACAAGGTAATGTCAGGGGCAGGATGTCTTTGAACCCATTTTTTGACTCGCGGGCAACATTACTCGGGCATTTTTTTCGAAACCCCATACCCAAAAAAACATCAGAAGGGGGGATACAAAAATTTACAAAACGAGACACCCTGAACGACTTGCGAGATAAAGGTATGGCCTCCCGCAGGGGTTGGCCCTGAAAAACACCATTTTTTTATTTTTAATTTTCTCAGGAAGAACTCAGGACAAGGGGGGGGAAGGGTTACACAATGGGGGGGGGGGGACCCACCGGCTTAAAAAAAAAAAAATTTGTGGGGCAAAATTCTCCTTGAAGGGCCAGTAACTAACACTAAGTAATCTTCGAAAAAAACTTTCAGGAAATCTTATTTTTTTAAAAAAGACAGGACTCAGGAAACCCTCAGGTGGGGGGGGGGGGGGGGGACAAAATTACAGTGCACAAAGCTTACTTAACTGAAAAAGGGGGGCTTTTCTACTAAAACACCTGGTGTACGGGGCGTGAAATAAAAAAAATCCGACCCGTCCAATATGAGTTCTTTAAGGGGGAACTACCAATTAAAAAAAACATGACTTAACAACACATTTACTTACCTTGAATGCATCCGTAACACCTGACGGCGAATCCCGAGTATCAAAGACAAGGGGGCCTTTTTTGCATTGTTCAACAGAATGAATGCAAGCGAGAACAGCCTTTGGAAAGTCTTAAACATATTTTTGGACAGTCTTCCCAAAAATAAAAAAAAAAAACACCCAAAAAATTAAAGGAATTTGTTATGAGCAGGGGCTTGTGGTTTACTTTTTCTGTTTTTGCTTAATCTCTATGGGGTTGGCGGGGAAATGTTTGGGAGGGGGGGGGGGGAGGTAATAAAACAGAGGAAAGGGGGGAAAAAAAATTGTTCGGGAAACTGTACTCCTTTTTTTCCACAAAACAAATTCTGACCCTAAGGGAAAAAAAATTTCTCCGAAAAAATCTTTTTTTGGGCCCCCAAAAAACACCATCAGCAAAAAAAACCAAGGAAAAAAAAAAAATCCGGGAGTAAACAGGAGGACATGCACTACCATCATAGTGGCAGACGCTTGGAGTTGGGTTGGCCCACGTCCTCAGGGGGAACCTGATACTGTTACGACAGGGTTTATGATGTTAGCCACACTTTTTATAGTGAGCTCTTTTAAAGTTACGCATTAAGGGGGTTTGATATTGCTATTATATATTCTTGTTTCGCCCTTCTCGGTATTGAACTCGTATTTGTAGCAGTTGCTTAGATTTATGATGACCGTGTTGCTTGCGTATGCTTAAACACGTGACGACATTATAATTTTACCTTGTATCTGAATTACGTCCTAGTCAGTCGTGACTTTTCAACGCTCCGTTAATAAAGTAATTGTGTAGAGGTTTACTCTATTATATGGGCACCAGGGTTTGCCGAATTGGTATGTGATTACACACTAAGTCTTCATTTTGATGGTATGAATCATTTCTTCCGGTTCATAAGAATAGTTGCAGGGTGTATATCTATTAATAAGTACCAAATTATTAATTATCACGCCCTAACTTTGGTTATTCGTTACCCGATTAACGACATACGAATCGCGAGTACTAATAGCACCAAGACGTATGTGTCGAATGATGCAAGTAAACTACAGGAGGAACGTCTTATATTTTTGCTCATTAATGAACATTATGTTTAATTGATTAATACTTTGTTTCTTATGGTATTTTCGTTACCGTAACATATACTAAATATATTCTGTGGACTCGTACCACCTATGGACTTATCAACTAATCTATCGTTGAGTTGATCTCAGTTTCCACCCAAAATTCGTCACCTTTCATATATAAGCACCGATCGCTCCAAAGAAATAAGTCAAGGATGATAAGAGAAACTTACAATAAGACGTGGCAGAAATAATGAACACATTTTTATTAATAAAAGAACTGTTTTAAAATGTCCAAGCAGCCAAAGAACAGACCACCCAAGACACATGCACGCGCAACAAAGTGGTAACATGATACCATCACAAGAACAGCTTTTGCTATGTGGACCCCGAGGGAAAGCGAAAGAGAGGACGACCAAAAAACAACTTGGGCGGGAGAACCATGTGAAGGCCGAGATGCAAAGAATGAACCAGGTTGGGACACTGTTACGAAGGATGGCCGCGACCGAGCAAAGTGGAATCAATTTGTTGCTGCCCCTACAAGTCGCACACCTGGCGAGATGGGCCGCTGAAAATGCTTTGGCAGTTGGCGGTTATGGATCAAAGAAGAAGAGATTAAATGAAGGATCGCCATGTCCAAAGAAGCCTTCACTAGGCATGAAGGCAAATCTGTAATATTGAACAACTGAAACATAACCTGAGAAGAACGAAGGATTGCATATGAAAGGCGCGTAGTACATAGTTGAAGTTTGCTTTCTTGAGCTATCGTGGTCGGCATGGGCTGTCGTAAGCCAAACGTTGTTGTAGGGATTCTGATGGGGGGTGGGAGGGGGTGGGGGGGGCCGTTGTTTATGGGATCTGTTTCTGGTCTTCATCCTTGCTCTAAATCCAGATCTTCTATTGTAGGCTCGCGCACACAATCGAGGGTCAAATTTTCATGTGATGGCCGAACCCACTTAATTTTCTGAACAACCTCCCTCAAATATACTACTTGATGCAGGATCGTTGTTCTTACAATATTTATGATGTTCATCGTTTCACAACTCTGTCGTCATGGTAGCTTTCATGGCTTTTCTTAAAGCATCTCATCTCAAAAGATGTGGATGTTTCCCTCTCGTGCGCTTTGGTCAGGAATCATTGACCGACACTCATAGCACAAAGAGTTGGTAAGAAACGACACAACCCCCCATACTACGAGTATTTAACAAGTGCTGTGTTTAGTTCATCATACTGATATTCTGATGTTTTCAGTGGTAGTGACATGTTGCTAAAAGTCCTTGCATTGTATTTGAACTCCAGAACTTGTTACGCTTGAGTGTTGTTGACATGTATGCTTAAGTGGAGCCTGGAGATCTGTTTGGTACTGCTTTACGTTTTCTATCATTTTTAAATTTGTTTACATATTTTCATGATCTATACTTCCACATGTTGAATTAAGTGCTTTTGTATGGGTTTACACAATTTGTTGTCATACAATACACACAAATAAACGATATGTCTATCATTGCGATTATCATCACCTTCTCAAGACCACCCATCATTACTATAAAACTTCATTCATCACCATCACCGACACCACATCATTTCACCAACCCCATCATTCACCACACAATTGTCAGCCCTCATCACGGACATTGCTACATTGCTATATACACACGTAATCTACAATCATCATACTGTCACCCACTCACGAAAGACCGTCAAGATTACTATCTATTACTTTTTATATATTTAAACGTTGCGGGTGGAGTGGTCTCTTGGTTACTTGTTCATCTGTGCGACTGTTGAGTAGTACTTAATTACGAAAAAGGGCAGTACTACTGAAAGTTTGTTAAACTATTAGCTCATATTGTCCAATTTTCACTTCTTCAAAAGTTACCAGCCTTCCATCATTCAAATTACTCCCGTTCTTGGTAACTGTTTGATTTCAGAATGAATATATCAAAAGGAAATAATACATATAAAGTTCTTTGCTGATTGTGTTGTCTGTTGTATCCTCATTTGGTCCAATGCATGTTTATCAGCATTATGTTGAAAATGATGTATTGTTTAATCTGTTATTTAGGTCAGCAGACCAGAAAGGACACGACAGCCGATAAGATAGCTTATGGCGCACCCTCTCCTCAATTCTCACTCACACCTCACGATAGAACGTGGGATGGCTAAAGTTAGTTGATAGTCTATATGTCCACTGATGCTGTGGTTTCACAAATGCATGGTCAATAAGAATTCATCATCTCTCTTCTCAACCCGTAACCCGTCATCTGGGTCGTAGGGGTTGCCATGCGTGGATGCATCAAGCAGACCAGGGTTCTCCCACTGCTCTCATCCTCAGCCATTGCGTACAGGTGTGGAACCCCCCCCCCCCCCCCCCCCCCCCCCCCCCCCCACCCCCCCCCCCCCCACCCCCCCCCCCCGGGACAAAAACCGTGTCCATGTTCCATTCTTTGATGTTGTCTCAGCCCAGGACTTTTTGTTTGCTTCACTCTCTTCTCCAGTTTAAATTCGACTGTTCCACTGGAGGATCGTTTTCAGAAAGGGAGCACATGACGACGTTTTATGCCCAAACCAGGCAAGCTTTTCGACGTTTCACTACTGTCAAAGTGGTTCTTGGTGGCCTGCATACGTGTTTATTTCTCTCTATAACCAAATACACAAACAGTTAACAAACTTGATGGTTTCCACTAAGATCAATTTTACTGTAAATGCTTTTCATTTTTGAAAATTATTTATTTTATTATATAAAAGTAGGAAGCAATTTGGAGCATTACAAAATAAATCTTATTTTTTTTTTTTTTTTTTTTTTTTTTATGCAGATGTTAGAAGTGTGTTACGAACATGCCAAAAAAATATTGAGTCGATTCATATTTCGTGGCTTCTTTGTCGGTTCTGTACCGGAGATGTGAAAAGTAATGTTTACACTCTGATTGGAAATTTCAATTATTAATGATTTTAAAAAGGGGGAAAAAGTAATATTATTTCTGTTAACAATCCATTCTTGATAGCAAATATACACTTATTTCAAACTTATGTACTGCTGAGATATTTCTTCTTACAAGCTGGGTTTCTCCTTAGCGCGCATTTAGCTTATTCTCTGCCCTTTCCAATGTTTTCATTGTCTGTTAATAAAACAACGGGATCTACATACACTGCGTCATCGTCACAGAGCGGGGATGAGATACCTACACTTTCTTTCCAGGAACCCTCCAATTCTGGTTTCTTCTTATTTTCATTTTCTTTATTTTATTTAAGCATTTTGAACATTTAAAGTATTTCGCTTTCTCTTTCTCTGATATTCCCCTCCCCCCTCTCTCTCTCTCTCTCTCTCTCTCTTTCTCTTCTAATCTCTATCTCTCTCTCTCTATCTATCTCTCTCTCTCCTTTCACAACCATAGTAACTCAATCCTTTACATCGGGTTGTTCTCCAGCTATAATTTCATTGTTAGTTAACATTCGTTATTATTCCTCGCTTGTGTGGACAAAACGGGGCGGCCCCTTATCGATCTGTTTCTTTCCTGCAGGCATCGGTACATTTGTGGTAATGGATTTATATTATTGCTGTCCAATTATCGCCACTTTTCTTTCTTTTCTTTCTCTGCTTTCTTCGTTATTTTTCTGATAAAGTACGGCAAGATATTTTGTATTTTCCATTCGTACACCCCTCTCAGGGATTAGTCATTTACGTTCTGTGCGTGTCCTGTCCCTTTGCTAAAAAACATTTGCAAGGAGCGCGCTGTTAATGATACATCACAGCCTCGAGGGCGCTGTCTCAGCTTTGCTAAAAGTTTAACCGGATAACCCGTGCACGAGGCGGAAACGTATGACATAATCGCCTTACCAGGGCCGACTTGTCCTATGACAACATCTTACTTTTCTTAATAAAGGACATAAGGTATTTACTAGCTTCATCTATTGTTGTCATGTGTGTTATACGATCTGCATGTGAGAGTGTATGACAAGGAGCATCAGGATGTCTTATATATGGTAATTCGTGGCCTTTGCCAGGGCACGCACCTTATTTTCCCGTGGGACTATTTTGAAAATATCACACCCTAATCTGCATGATTTGAAATGATTGGTATCTTTTCTGAATTAGATTCATAACAACAATGCGTGGATGTAGATAGGAACTATAGTCATAAAATACATTTCGCAGGTTTTTTTTCACTGCCCTATGAATTTTCACGCTTGCCAAGACAACATCAGACATCGCCAGGAGGGAAGACTAGATTCATAATTTCCCTTTTTTTAACCGGACCTTTTATTCGAGAACCAAATCAAGACTTACAAAGCAAAGGGGACATCTCCAACATTCAATAAGGATAAACACCAGGACTATGGAAAAAAACTGGATGACACACACAGAGTCGAGAGAGGAATCTCTTGTCAAATTATAAACACTCCTCCAGACGCGTGAAAGACCGACTGACTCGTCTCTTTTATTCAATCTGTGCAAAAAGGTATGTATGCCAAGATTTGGCGTAAGTTGTGATTTACATTTTAATATTTTATTACTAAACATGTGAAACTAACCATTATATGTATATTTAATTACCCATGTGGAAGTTTCCTGTTTGAACTCGCCTTTTCGGATTTCCAAAATCATTTGAGGTTTGCAACCTCACGGCGTATAGAATGATGATTCCAAGAAACCACCAATGCATGGGCTGGTGAAATTTGCTTTCTTTATAGTTTCGTAAAGAGAAACTACAAAGCATAAAAGTTAGTTCCGGTTCCCTATGGAGGCAGGGTGGGGAAAGCTGAAAGAAATGATGTACCATTCTAAGTTTATCTACTTTACATTTTCAAACGCAGTTGTAATTGTCCCTATAAACATAGTCACTTTAAATTTGATGTAGGTTTTCAAGCTTTAAACCAGTGTAAATGCCTATGTGAAAATATTCTTTTTAAAAGTAAAAGGTAGATTCCAACTTTTTTCAAATCAGTGTGTCACGAGAGCGCAAGTAAGGGCTGCATTTAGATTCTTAAAAACACTATTTCCAGAACAGTTGGGGGTGGGGGGGCCCGGAATTTTTATTTTTTTAAAAAAAAATAAAAAAAAAAAAATTTCACAAGGCATGAGAAAAGCAGTTGATGGTAAAAACCATTTGTCCAACACTATAGGACAAGGAGTTCTTCGTTAAGTCATGGGACAAGCAACCCCTATTTTGCATGGAATGTTTTATACTAACAATGAGACATTAGTGCAAACAGACCATCCAGGGACCATTAGAAGTAGTCGCCAATAACGGGGCTCGGTTGTGTTTCTTCTTCTTCTTCTTCTTTCGTTCGTCATGATAAGGGACGATGGTGTTGCTGTTGTGTCTGTTTCTGCCTAAGCTGTGATATCTGCAACCTTTCGGTCGGCCACATTCGGGCACCCTTCTAGCACGGCATTTTTTCAGGACCGGGTTACGCCTTCCATTTCGATCACAACCTCGCTCAGCCAGACTTGAATTGGCTGGCAGACTGTTTCCAGGACCACCCCCGTGGAGGTGGAGTGCGGTCTAGACCTGCTTCTGGTTCGCTGGTCCTTGGACGCAGGCATTCAAGCTATTGGAGTCGATGACTGCGTTTCTCATTGCTTGCGTCTTTGGGTCCCGGTTGTGTTTATCAGAAACGGGCAGATAATAACACACGTATTTTTTTGCCTAGTTAACAGAGCATAAACGGGACGACGGAGACTGATCAGCGATGAAAACGTTTAGAATGAGTCGGTTCTCATAGGAACAGGCAAAAGTAAATTATTTTGGACTTAAATGCGAGAACGATAGTCTGAACGAAGATGATATATAAAAGAAGACATTATAAAGAGATTAGAAACACTGCACAGGACATCAAAAAGACGGACGAAGATGGAATTGTCTGGGCTAAGCAAATATTGAAAGCGAACATAGCAAAATATTACAGAAAAACTTTACAGATTAATGGGAACAGGTTGTCCTGAATTAAAGTAATGACGAATGGAAACATCCACATAGGATTAGAACCCCTTCACACAAAGACATCCGGAGAGGAGAGCACCGACATTGCTGGAGGCAATCATTCTCAGCATCTAAACCGAGAGGACAAAACATCCGGGGGGATTACGATGGTAATGCGCCAGCGACTTAGTATTCCACTCGTCAAGAAGACATTCAGGGGACCTGTGTTCCAGTGAATTCCTTTATATGGGAAACCAAGGTTTAGTGTACTATAGTTTTGTTACATTTATCAATATAAACATCCATTTTAATTCCAGTTATTATATTCCTATTTTCTATATATTATATTTTTATTCCTATACAATATATATATTATACTTTTATATACATATTTTATTTCCATATTCATTACACTTATTATTTACTGGAAATTTATTAAAATGGATGTATATTAATAATGTACAAATACTTATATGTACACTAACCGTTGGTTTCCATATAAAGAATTCACTGGACACAGGGTCCCTGAATTTCTCTCTCTTGACGATGTGGATATACTTAAGTCGCTGGCGCATAATACTATCGTACATGCCCCCGATGTTTTGTCTCTCCGGTTACTATGCTGAGAATATTGCCTCCAGGCAATGTCGGTGCTCTCTCTCCTGATGTCTTGTGAAGGGGTTCTAATCCTATGTGATGTTCCATTCGATCATTACTTTAATTCAGAACAAACCAGTTCCCATTACTCTGTAAAGTTTTCTGTAATATTTTGCTATGTTCGCTTTCATATTTTGCTTAGCCCAGACAATCCATTCTTCGTCCGTCTTTTGATGTCTGTTGCAGTGTTTCATAATCTCTTCTATAATGTTTCTTTTATATTTATCTTCGTTCAGGGGCTATCGGTCTCCATTAATCCCCCCAATATTACTTTGCCTGTTCCATGAGAACCGACTCATTCTAAAGTTTCATCGCTGAACTGTCTCCCGTCAGTCCGTTGATGCTCTGTTACATAGGCAAAAAATTACGTGTGTATTTACTGCCGTTCTGTAAACAACAACCGGGGACCCAAAGACGCAGCAATTGGTGAAACGCAGTCAGCGGACTCATAGCTTGAAATGCCTGCGTCTGGTACCAGCGAACCAGAGCTGGTCAAAGGACCGCACTCCACCTCCAGTGTGGTTGGTCCCCGCTGGGAAACAGTCTGCAGCATATGCAGTCTGGCTGAGCGAAACAGTGTGGGATCGAAATGGGGGGTTAGGCTGTGGGGACCCGGGTCCTTAAAAAAATTGCCGTGCAGAAGTCGGAATGTGTCGACCGACCAGGTGCAGATATCACAGCTACTTGGCATAAACCAGGACACACGCAACCATCGTCCTTTTCAGGACGCCGAACGAAGAATAGCTAGCAAGAAGGAAAGAAACACAACAGAGGCCGTATCTGGCGACCTACTTCTAATTGTGTCCCTGGATGGTCTGTTGCACTATGTCTCCATTGTTATTTAAAACATTCCATGGCAAAATTGGTTGGCTTTACCATGACTTACGAAGAACGCTGTCTATTGTGGACAATGGAAAAAGTTTTTACCATCTAAATGATTTCTCATGCCTTGTGAAATTTATCGGCAACTGTTCGGAAATTAGGTTTTAAGGAATCTAAATGCAGCCCTTTACTTGCCTCTCGTTGACACACTGATTTGAAAAAGTTGGAATTCTTCATTACTTTGAAAAATGAATATTTTCACATAGGCATTTTTTGACTGGTTTAAAAGCTTGGAAAACTTACATTAATTTTTAAAGTGGACTATGTTTATAGGGACATTTACACTGCTTTGAAAATGTAATGTATTATTATACTTAGAATGTACATCATTTCTTTCATCTTTCCTCCTCCTGCTCCATAGGGAACCTGGAACTACTTTATGCTTTTAGTTCTCTTTACGAAAAACTATCAAGAAAGCAATCACCAGCCCATGCTTTGGTGGTTCTTGAATCATTCATTTCTATACGCTGAGGTTGCCAAACACCTCAAATGATTTTGATATTCCAATAGCGAGTTTCAAAACATTAAACTTCACATGGTAATATATACATATATATGTTAGTTCACATGTTAGTAATAAAATATGAATATTGTATATAAATCACAACTTATTACGCCAATTTCTTGGCTACATACTTTTGTGCTCAGTTGAATAATAAAAGATGAAAAGTCAGTCAAATTTTCACGATGTCTGGGGTTGTTGGGATGTTATTTAATGTGACAATAGATTCCCTCTCTGACTCCGTGTATTTCTTCAGTATCCTAGTCCCGGTGTTTCTTATTAAAATGTAGAGATTTCCTGTACTTTGTAAATCTTTTTTGGTTATCCAATAAAAGGTCCAGTTAAAAAAAAGGAATTATGAATCTAGTCTTCACTCTGGGTACGTCTGATGTTGTCTTGGCGAGCGTGAAATTCACAGTGAAATAAAACTGAAAAATAGTTAGACTATATTCCTATTTTCCCACGCATTGTTGTTATGAATCTAATCAAAAAAATCCAATCATTTCAAATCATGCAGTTAGGGTGTGACATTTTCGAAAAAGTCCCATGTGAAATAAGGTGCGTGCCTGCAAAGGTCACGTATTACCATTTATGGACATCTGATGCCTTGCATCCACTTCAGTCAGGCCCCAGATCGGTAGACACACTATGTTAAATCATGAGTTTAAGCTGTAATACTTATTACTTTATTAGAATCCAGTAATGTTGTCATAACAAGTCGGCCCGGAAAACAGCGATTATGTTCATACGTTCCGCCTCGTGCACGGACGGTATCTCGTTTATCAACTTTTAGCAAAACGCTGTGACAGCGCCCTCGAGGCTGTGATGTATCATAACAGCCGACTCCTGCATTATGTTTTAGCAAAGGGACAGGACACGCACAGACGTAATGACTAAATCCCTGAGAGGGGTTTACGAAGGAAAATAACAAAATATCTGCTACTTAGCAGACAAAATAAAGAAGAAAGAAGAAAGACCAAGAAAGAAAGAAAAAATGTGCGATAATTGACAGCACATAATAATAAATCAGTACCACAAATGTACCGATGCTGCCGGAAAGAAACAAAGATCGATAGGGGCGCCCCAAGTTTCTGTCACAACTCTTGCGAGGAAATTATAAACCGATTTGTGACAAATCTAACAATGTTATTATACTGGAAGAACAACCCGATGATGGACCTGATCCAGGTTAAAATTGTTGTGTGAAAGGACACTTGAGACCCACGTAGACGAGAGAGAACCGTACCCGACCCCCAGAGCGTTCGGATGACCGAGAGTGATCTAGAGAGGACAACCCGATGCCGAGAGAGAGTAGAGACCCCGACTGATCTTAGAGAGAGGGCGCTCGAGGAAGGGACGAAGATAGAGAAAGAGAAAGCGAAAGACTTAAATGTTCAAAATGCTTAAATAAAAGAAAGATTTTCACTTCAAGAAAGAATAAAAGATGAAACCAGAATGGAGGTTCTCTGGAAAGGAATGTGTCTAGGTATTCCTCATCCCCGCTCTGTGTGACGTCTGACGCAGTTTTTAGATCCGTGTTTATTATCTAGCATACAATAGGGTGAAGAAAAATACATTATGTCCAATCGGACAGATAGAGAGCACTAGACTAAATGCAGTTTGTGCGCTAGGATACTCTCTCGACGCTTGTAGTTAACGCGGAATCCCGTAGGATTCCTGCAGGACCTTTATCCCCGTTGAATATGTGTATAAATGTGGACTATTCTCTGTAATGGGATGTACGAATTTATATTTCTTATTTAGGAGTTTCCCCCTTTTTTAAATTCGTCATAATATTTGATATTCCATCAGTCCCCACACTCCCACGTGAAACCATTCGTACAATTTCATTCCACCGGTACAGATCCGACAATGAAGTTGAAAATCAACCGGCAAGACTATGATTATCGTACCGGCTCATATTTTTTTTCAATGTTCGTATACTTAAACTTCTAAAATCTGCAGAAGATTATTTGTATGCTCAAATTGCGCTTCTATTCTTTTTTATACCATAAATATCCTGGTAATTTTCAAACGGAATGAACTTCAGCTTTTACAGTAAAAATGATCTTACGTGGACCATCAATTGTGCGTATTTGCTAGTTGTGTACCAAACATTGTCTATGTTAGAAGAAAATAAAACACGTATGCAGGCCACCATGAACACACTTTTTGTCCTGTAAGTGTTGAAACGTCGAAATGCATTGCCACCGGTTTTGGCGCATCCTATACAACTCGTCATGCACTCACCTTTCGTAAAAACGATGTCCTACAGGCGAACAGTCGTCGAAGGTAAACGCCGAGAAGACGGAAGGCAACAAAAATCCTGGGCTGAAACATCCACAAGACATGGAGACACGGTTTTACTCTCACCCTCGTCTGCTAACTACGACATACGTAGTGTGCTAGTTGAAAACATGTACGACATTCTGCTGAAAATTACCACGATTCTTGCAGCTTAGTGAGCAAGAGGAGACCACATGTCTGTCTGAAGTGATGTCAGTTCCATCCATGGCACACCCTACGGGGGAACCAATTGAAGGGGGTAAGCGGAATTGATGATATGAATGATGATGATGATCGTAGTGGACCATAATTTGATGTGAGGGGTTTCCAGATGCAGCTGGGTAAATTTAATGATACATGTATCTGTATTCTAGCAAATCCCTATTCTATCGTTGTGGATGTAAGTGATTTGCGAGAAGGCACCGCAATTTTCGAATGGGGAGCAAGCGCCCATCTTCTAGCCTTCATTCGGGCTTTCGTCTTTCTGGTCTGCTGAACTAATTAACAATTATTATCTAAAACATCATTTTTCCCCCAACATAACTGCTGTTAACAATGCATGGACCAAAATGTGGTTCCGACCTATACTAACCATGATCATTAATATCAGCTACAAGTAACTTATATATGTTATTATTCCTCTTATGGATAATTTCAATCCCTGAAATCAAACAGTTCCTGAACGAAAGGGAGGACACGTGAGTAATTTTGTACATGATTGGAAGCAGGAACTTCCTTGTGAAGACCCTCCAGCATAAGTGCAACAAATTGGTCATTTTGAGCTATTCGTTACTAAAAAAAAAAACAAACTCTTCTGTAGTAATGCCCCTCTGTTCGTAATTTAAGGACCCTACTCAACAGTCGCCCACAGCATGATCATTAGTAATCCAAAACAACCACGGCCTCCCGCAGCCGTTTCTAACATTTTAATAAAATGTATTAGATAGTTAATCTTGACCGAGTCAGTATTTCGTGATTGGTGCAAGAGATGAGGATGAGTGATGGACGGGATATAAGCAATGGGAACCACTTGGTCCGTTGATATTGACGGCTGATCAATGGTTGGTGTTGATGATGATGGTCCGCGTGATGGTGTGATGATCGATGGTTATAAGTATTGATCCGGTGGTCTGGTAGGTGTTAGTTAATCGCTATGATGTCATATAAGCTTATCTGTGTTATTGATTCGAAAATACAAAATTCGTCAAACCCATACTATTAAGCCACTTTTAATTCATAATGTTGGAAGATAGATCATGGAATCTATGAACAAAATTAAAGATAGAAGAAACTCATGCAGACTAAACAGCACTTCTACCGGCTCAACATTAGCCATTTACCATGTGTCAACAACAACACAAAGCGTACACATGTTCTCGGAGTTCAAATTACAATGCTCCATGACTTTCGCAACTGTCACTACCACCTAAAACACTCCGAATATTCAGGTATGGAAACTATACAGCACTTGTTTAAAATACTTCGTAGTATAGTTACTAGTCCGTTCCTTACCAAACTTCTTTGCTTTTTTTTTTTACTTTGTAGTGTCGGTCAATGCTACCTGACCAAAGCGCTCGAGAAGGAAACATCACATCTTGTGTGTTGACGAATGCTTAAGAGAAAAGCATTGAAATGATTACAAGGAGCAGAGCACAGAGTGTGGAAACGTTGACATCTGATTTTTTTGTACAACAAGTAACAACCTTCATGCATCCATAGCTAGGTATATTTTGGAGAGACAGAATAATAAATTAATACCGCCTCCCCCCACCCCCCCCCCCCCCCCCCCCCCCCCCCCCCCCCCCGGGTTCATCGTTCACCATTAACATGAATTATTGGTCACCGATTGCGCAAGAGCCTCCTACCCAATATGAAAAGACTCTTCGGCTTTAGACGCACAGGTGATGACCATGATAGAAACAGATCCAATAAAACAACGCCACAGCAAATCCTACAACAATACAACGTTGGGCCTTACGACAGTCCAATTGCGACACGTTGCTAGCTCCACAAGAAAGACAATCTTCAAACATCTGTACTACGCGCACTTCATTCGCAATCTTAATTACTTTCTTCATCAATGGGGAACTGTTCTTATGTTTTTCATTTTACGTGCTTGATCATCATTGGTTTTGGCTTCTTTGGACAATCGCAGTGAGCCTAATCATTGGGGTGCATTTATCTTCTTCTTTGATCCATATACAGCCAAACTGCACCAAAAAGCTAGTCACAGCGGCCATCTCGCCTGGTTGGCGTTCTCTTGCTAGGGGCCCAGGCAGCTACCCCAAATTTTGATATTCTCATCTTTGCGCCCGGTCGGACGGGCACATCCTTCGTACTAACCAGTCGTCACAAACTGCTGGTTCATTACTTTGCATCTCGGACTCTCCACTACGTTATACGACACCAAACCGTTGGTCTTTTGGTCAGTGACTCTACATTTCAGCATTCTCTCGCTCGGGGAGATCAATGATCATTAGTGATTCTTGTCGTCTTGGTATTCTGTTACCACTCTTTGTTTGCGCGTGCTTGTGTCTTGGACGGTCCTCTGTCTTTGCCTGGCTTGATACAATTTTATACAGTCCCTTTTATTAATTAAAAAAAGTCAGTTACATTTTATTCTCTGGCCACAGTCTTTTTATTTATTTTTTCTTTATCATCTTTGACTTATTTTCTTTGGAGCCGATCGGTATGCTTTTACTATTATGGAAGGTGAAGAATGCTTGGTCGTTTGCCGAAAAACTGATCAAAACTTCAACGATAGTTAGTTTGTGGATTAAAGTACATAGGATCGGTACGTAGAAGCCACTAGATTTATTTCTATTTACCACGGTAACGAAATATCCCTTATCAAAGGACATCAGTATTTAGCTCACATTACTACCATTTTGTTCATGCAAAATTATAAGAGCGTATCGCCTGTATGTTACTTCTATCATTCGCGTCACAAAACGTCTCGCTATTTTACTCGCGATTTCCTCCCGTTTATGTCGGTAATCCGGGTAACGAATAACAAAAAGTCTTGGGCCGATAACTATAATTTGGATACTTATTAATAAATATTTATCCCCTGCTATCCTATTCTTGAACCAGACAAAGAATCCCGATTCATTCCATCAAAATGAGGACGTCTAGTTGTATCCATTATACAAGTCCACGGCAAAACCCTTCGGTTCGGTTTGCAATTTAATAGTGAAAACTCCCTACACATTTACTATTATTAACACCCGGCCGAGCGTTGAAAACAGTTCACGCCCCCTAATGGACTAGGGACGGGTATTCAGTAATACCATATGGCGGTTTTTAATAAATGTATAAATGTCGTCACGTGTTCAGCTTACCTACGCACCACGCGTACAATCATAAAATCTTTGACTTATTTAACTCTTCTTTTTCGGATGTTCATATAAAAAAATACCGTGACTCGAATGCGCCGAATACATTAATTTATTAATAGCATTTCATTTACCACCTTAATGCGTTTTCTCATTTTAACATGAGCTCTTTATAAAAGTGCCGCTAATAATCATTAAACCCTGTCTTAACCAGTCTTTTTCTGGTGGTCACTTACATGAGGGGACGTGGCACTAAACCCCCCCAATTCCAAGAGTATGCGCAAGCTATGTTACGGTGTGCATGTTTCCTACTGGTTACTTCCAGTCTAGAATTTAAGTAGTCTTGTGGTTGATCATGATTGGTTGTCGTGGCCAAAAAGAATTCAGAAGTATTTTACCTCTAGGCAAGATTTGTGTGGAGAGTGGGGACACAGTTCTTTTCGTAATTTTACATGTATCTGTTACTCTAATCCAACATTCCTTGTACGTTACATAGTCCGATGAAGCTCTGGAAAGGTACACACAGCTGTGCTATGTCACAAGGAAGATTAGATTGCGTGGTGTGTATTGAGCCTAGTACTGGGAAGAAGACTTCCAAAATGTTCGTTGCAGAATAGCAATAGGCTGTTAGCTGGCTTACATTCATTGTCTGTTGTTTTTATATGGCACCTTGACAAGTCTGTTCCGCTCCCCACGATCATGGTCTGTATACTCTTGCATCCTACGGGATAGTAAAATGTCCGTGTTAAGGGTCCTTGTTTTATTAATTGGGGAGTTCAAGTTGTTAACAAAGGACCCTCATCATGCGACGGCGTACGGAATTTTATCTTGTTTCACAACCGCATCCAGTTAAGCACGCTTTTTAGTGATGAGTTGGAGTTTTTTCCCACGTTGGACGTGCTTTGTGCTCTGTAATTTATTGTACATTAGGATCCAATCTGGAGTCTGTGTCTGTTCTTTTTTACATAAAATAACGATTAAAAGATAGTTTTCAGGAAGAGTACTTAGTGTTAGTTTTGGCGGATGAGGAGACGGGCATTAGAGCCCCCCTGAACTGTAGTCTCACGCGGTTGGTCCGCGCTCAATTGTGTAATTTTTAATGAGTTTGTACGGATGAGACGGATAATCTCGAGGACAGGGTGTGCTGCAGGGGCTTCGGGATGGAGCGGTTCCCAATCTCGCTAGGGGCGTTCCTGGTGTCTCTGTTAGTAATTATGGGATGTGAATTATGTCGCATATGAAAGAATAACAAGAGTTCTTAAAGTCACTAATGGCCTTGATGTTAGATATGACGCATTGTGAGTTAGGGTTTCTTTTCATCTGAAGATATTTATTGCCAAACCTCTACTCTGACCATTGAATATGAGGTGTATGTTAAAATGCTTGCCTTGTTACGAATGGTTTATGCCTCATTTAGCTGCACACTGAACTGGACCTGCTTAATGGAATATGGGTAGACCTTTGGGATCTTAGACGGTATAAAAGGGCGATTTACTATACTACGATGATTCCATACAGTAATGGATCAGTCATTGTTCTGAACCAATAGATACTCATTATTGATAGCAGGGACAGTGCTCAAGGCCACGTGGTTTAATGCAACCTAATGTATAAGGCCTTTTTCTGTACTTTTGTCATCTTTTGGTTACCATAATCCGAATGATGATTTTTATCGATTGATGGCCTTATTGGTTTGATAGTAGGTGAAATCAGGGTAGTTTCGTCACTGATGTATTACGTGAGTCATTGTACGCATGAATTAGGAATTGTAAATACGTGGCCCGTATCATGGTGTCCGATATGCATTTATGATACGTCAAATTGTATATAGGTGTCGCGGTGTGTCAGCTTGTGTTATTAGATTTGGAGTATTCAGTAGGAGGGTATTGCATCATGAACACTGTTGTACATATCGTGATTTTATGTTGACCAGTTATTTATTATTTATTTAATATTTCGGCCATTTCTTAATTTTCAGCCCGACCTATGCTGATAGCCATTTCATCAGCTGATTACATTAACCAGTTTCCGTGCCACCTAAACCAACAGCTATCCTCTACAATCGTGTATGTCTACTCAAATTGCTGATTCCTTACCGGGAGTGGAAATGATTAAGCCCCGCCCCTCATTGTCATGTCCAATCTGTCTTCTTCAGATGGATGTTCGAGCGGACCACACCCACAACACCATACGTATTCTAGTCTTATCAGTGGGGGGATGTGAATGGGTGCTCTCGTAGAGGGCGACGGGGATGTAGTGCATTGTCATCGGCATGTTCAGGTGTGTGCAGCTAGCGGATGTTAGTTAAACGCGATGGCTAATGTCGTCTTGGAGGCTGCCCTATGTTGTCCATGGGTTTGATGCCAATCTATGTGCTGTGGAATATAATGTTGTTGATAAGGTGCATACCGTGCGTCAATTTCCGTGCGGCTTGTCAATTCGATAACGTATACTGTGTTCATCATTACACCTCAGTGAACCCAGTAAGTTACACCATACCCGCCCCCCCCATGAGGAAACAATAGCAGCTAAAGGTATTCACTAAAATGCCCTCAGATATTTCCATAGGCTGTCTCTGTGACATACTGTCGAAGGCCTTTTCAAAATATCATACAAAAGTTAACCCCCCCGAGGTGTTATCTTTAGATATACATGAGCAATGCTCTTTGTAATGTTCCGCTGAGGCGTAAAAATATGTGGATTTGCATACAGCTCTTGTTGTTTCTTTCTAAAATACTGGCTTGTTCTATTCCTCATGGATTCTTTCTGGTCAACTGCTTTTGAGATATTCTCTGTATGGTACTGATCCTGCCTAAGTATTTTCTGGGACTAGCTGAGAGAAAGTGAGTTATTTCCTCACACAGGTTACATTGATAGTCTGAGCAAGATACTATCCCTTCTTATGGGCATTTGACAAATTACCTAGCCTTGTTCTTTACTCAACCGGGTCTTGTTCTGGTTGGTGTCTCCAGTTATTCTCAGACTTGTGCACAATAGTGGTTCTAATAGTTCTGGGGCTGCTAGTTTCAGGGTCTGCCTTGTATAATATGCTCAGCATTTTGATTGTCGTATGGGACCAGGCGCTTTTTCCATTTTTGTTACCCTTTTGATAGCTGTTGATGAAAATCTTCTTTTCCGTGGAATGTCTGTATTTAACGTCTAAGTCACTTTCTGCCTCAGAAACATTCAGCTGTGTCTCTGTGATTCCTAATTCTGTGTCTGTCTGAAGTGCTCTGCCCATCTTGTCTCCTGCCTCTGTGCTGTGGTGATGAGATTTTCTTGCTTGTTTCTTACTAACGTAACATTGTTTGCATCCCGTTTTCCACTGATGGTTTTAGGTATTTTATACACTGTGCTTTGTTCCATTTCTCAGTGCTGCCTTTCTGCATGTCTTGCAAGGTTCATCCAGAAATGTCCTTTTGGTTAGCACGGGTTTGTGACGTTTTACTTCCATTGTCCAGCTGACAGTTATACTGTTCTCACATATCATATTGCTACTTCACCTGGGAGACTTAGCTTCTCGTTTTCTTTCTTTTCATTTCCTTTCTCTTCGCTATGGGTGTTTAGCGGCTTTTCTGGTGTTATCCAGTCCTAGGCTCTTTCTTTTCCTGAATCCAAGCATGACTTGCCTGCTTTCCTTGTATATTGTTGAGATGGTGGTTGAATTCTGGTCGACATTCATCGGTCTCTGTTCTTTCTGGCTTTTGGTTAATCTGATATTCGTTCTCTTACGTCGTGACCACGAAAGGCTTTCTCTCTGCAGAGGGGCTGTCCCCCCAAGTTTCATGATGGTTATATCTTTTCCGCTGTATGACTGCAACACCGGTACAAGCCAGACAGCTCTGAGTTTCACCTTCAGTCTTGTTGGGCTACTAGTACTATGTTGAGGATCACCTCCCAACATCTGCGCTCCCTTCTTACTTCTCATAACGTCATTTGTAGTGCATGTCTCCATCTGCCATTGATTTCATTATTTCGATCTATCTGGTTTCTGTTCGTCTCCGGTTTGGTGATTCCCATTCTTAACTTGTTGCACTTCTTTGTGTGAAAAAAGTGTTCTCCAAATGACCTGGTTGTTTAAGTACTGCAGTAACTTATTATATTTGTCCCTATCTCATTTACTGTTCCACTGCGCATTTACCCATTACTCTTTCGTTATTAATGTTGTGTGTTCCAACTTTCGCATTTAGATCTCCCATTAATATCCGTACCTGGGTTGCAGTTTTTCCATTTTCCTTTTGTTACCTGTTGATAGAACTCGTCAATTGATACTCTTCTCAATCGCTGTCGTTTTTTGGAACATAGCCATTGTATTCATTGTAATAGTGGACCGAAAAATGTAAATATGTTTTATTCATGATATTCAAACTTGTAGTGGATGGTTGTTTGATATGGTAACTAATGCTGATGCAGTGAAATAATGAGGCAGTCGTGATGGTGGATGATTATATATGATAGTTGTCATCATGGTGGTTAATGTTGGTCATTTTATTCTATCTCCAATTTTGGCCTTTAATTGACTTGAGGTCAGAAAACCAACATAACTTAGTTAAATCTATTCGGTTCTAAAACAATATCTTTTAGTTTATTGTTTGGATCCATCTTAGTATAAAGTTTCATCTTTAATGTGATATATCTTCTTTTCAAAACTATTAACCAAAAACTTTGAATGCATTTTTCTCAAAACAAACTGAAGTGGATGATGGAGTTAATCAGTACTCAGGACAAAAGCCATTGTCATAGAGTCGATGCGTGGTGATGAGGTATATATTTATTCTTGAACTGATGGTAATGGCTCAGCATTCTACCACACATACTCTCGACTTAAAATAAAATACTACTAAAGTTAGGGTTTCTACATCGCTTCAACGTAGAAAAAAAGCGAGGAACAAACTGATCAATATTTTATCATTGATAGGAGGACAAAGGAGAGTGACGCTTGAGAAAAGGAAGGACACAAAGTTTGTTTTACTTTCTTTTTTATTTGTTGCGATAGAAGATATATGATCAATAAATTTTCTATATTTATTCTTTTTTTTTATTCCGTGTCCTATACTATATTATCGTTCTTATATCTTTCCTGTGTTTGTTCGCATTCGGTTCGTTTGCGAAATAATATTTTATTTTTATCCAATTTCCTGATCCTTCTAACCGTGTTACTTTTTCATACACTGTTAGATAATGATTTATTACAGAATGTGTTCCAGTCCCCGGGGAATGTTGAGCGTATAGTAGTTTAGAAATACATTCCGTCAGACCACATAGAAAGCCAGACTCATTTGTATAGAATTTCCATCATGGACCAAGGGCGATCTTGATGAGCTGTAGATTCTCGTCGGTAAACGTCGTGAGAATGCTCATTACTGTTCACAGACAATGGCGATAGCAGACAGTTGTCTAATTTCCATCTGGACCACGTAGCGCTATCCGATCTCAGTGTTCTCTAGCTGATAGGATGTGAAGATCCGCACTCTTGAGCATGTTATTGGCCCAGTCGCCCTGAGTTAATGGGAAGTGTTAAGAGAGGGGGAGACGAGGGTTTTGAATAGGCACACCCTATGTCTGGTTTAAGTTATAAACCAGAGTTTTAGATTTCCTATTCACCTCGTAATACTCCGCAGTCAAGACGAGAAACGACCTGTTCGGATTCCTTAAGAATCTCTGTTAATAGATGCATCTATTTTCGTTGGTCGAAGTGGTTAAGTTCTTATTAGTTTCTGTGTTGGAGGGTTAATATATTATATTATATTTCTAGTATTATTTTGTGGAGTGATTTAAGGGATAAATGCCTATTTTATTTCCCTAGTTTCTTTTGTGCAGAGTGGTAAAATTTATAAGTCTGTTATATTTCTCTAGCTGGACGTGTTTCAGTGGAAACAGATAAATTATATTTTCTAGCTTCTAAAAAAATCATGTAACTAAATTAAATTTAATTTAAACGTCTATATATCAGCGAGAATATTTTTTTTTAAACTAAAATTATAAACTGCCACAGATACATCCACTGAAGTTTTAGACGAAAATACGTATGTTATCTTCTAATCAGGACTGGTTTATTTTATGAATATAACCTTATTTCACGGGAAATGTTTTTAAACTGTTACAGTCAAGCTCTCCGCTTGCGTTGTATAATGTAAGTTGATAACCGATCAGTAGTACATAGTAGGTATAAGTATTTGATATATTGTTTTCTTTTTTTCAGTGAAAACTGGGGTGACCCAACTTTTGCCAGCGTTTAAGTACACGAGCAAATTGTTGAAGAAACTACAAACAATTTTCCTTAAAAGGACTTGGTGTATAACCTTTACAAGAACCTTTAAGGGATTTTAAAATGAAGTTTAACGGGACCCATCGAGCCTGATTTAACTTCTTCCAGAGAAAAAAACTCTCAAATTCTCATTTTCCTTGCCTTTGTGGCAAGTAAGATATTCCAATCCAATAACTTTTCCGACACGTTGACAAGTGGTGTATTGACCAACTAAATTCTATACTGAGATAATGGCACCCGACCTGAATTCTCAATTCTTGAAAACCTAAGCTATTGACCTGTGCTCGCTTGTTTAAAGTACGTGCTGGACACAATTTTAATGTGACTTAAAACAGAGATCCAAAAATAAGAACAACCAAGAAACGGTTCCCTGAAGAAGTGAATACCAACCCTGTCTTTTTGGAACTGGGGTTCTCTTGGCAAGTCTTCCATATGAGTAGTCTGTATGTGCATGTCCAAAATTAGGGGTGTTTCCAGGAAGTTGACTACCAAAGCTGTCAACTACGCTGAGAGACCGTGATCACGACTAATGAAAGAGTGAATGCAGGATGATAAGGTCTCCTTTTTTTCCCGTTACATGATGATCCACCAAAGATAAATATAAGTGTGATGGAAGCACGACATCAATATCAATCAGTTGATAAAAACTTCTTTATTCAAGACCCTTGCCCTGGAGCAAAGAGGACATGCTGAGAAAATCTGAAGCTCGCTCCGAAACATCAACCAGAGTTAAATTACTGTTGTTGTTGTGTTTGCCTCGTGGGTCGAGTATGGTATTTTTCAACTTGGACCTAAGCAGTGGTGTGTAGGATAATGGATTTGAGTGTATAATGTGCGAATGTATAATAAGGAGTTCGTGGTGTTGACAAATGTTCTTTTCTTACACTCATGTATGGCTGGAAGTCATCGACACCAACGACTGTGTACCTTTACTAAAGTTTAATTGGACGTACACACTCGACAGCACAGATAGTGACAAATCACAGGTTGGCATAATACATCATGGTACAGTGGATAAATGGTCTTGCAATGTTATGTTACATGGGCACTCATGTCGATTAATATTATAATGGACTGTCAGTAGCCAAGCCCTCAGCATCGCCCATACATATAAATCATCTGACTTCACTGACTGAGCACGTCAGCCTTATAAAAACAATATTTCAAGATGGCTTCTAAAACCCTAATCTCGTTATAGCGACGATTCTTTAACATAAGGTTCAGCACATATTTTTTCATATAATAATATTGAACCGCTAATAATGGGTTCTCATGTGTAGCAGTGATCTCTGGACTAATCAAGCGATAATACGGGCATCCCTTTTCTCTTCTTGAAAGTCACTACATGTTTGGTTCCAAGATGGCTTCACTCGTGAGCTGTCACTCACGTTTGGATACAGATAATGAATCTGTCCTAAAGTTAGTCATTCATAAAACATTTCATTGCTCTGTAGATTTGATCATGAACAATTGACTGCATTCTACAGGATATAGTGCTGCTAGGAATCGAAGTCGTTTTCATCGAGTCAAATATATTCTCTTAGACATTCAAATCGTACCTATCGAAATTGGTGGCTTCGTCCGAGAGTTCATAAGAGTATCTTTGATTACCTTGGTATCAGAAATATGATTCTGCCATTCCTTGGCAATACGACTAAACACTGGGGTAAAGCATACACGATAGGTCTAGACGACTATCACTTTCCCCACAAATACTGAGATCACTTGTTCCCGGCGACAAGCCGACATAGGAAAACACACACAGTCCCTATCAGGACGAAGCCAAATCACACCACACTCTAGCGACACATCCGCCGAATAGCCTTTGACCTCTCTAGAGACAACAGAACATATAGTTCGACTTAGATATGTAAAGATATACAGATATAAGACAGACTCGTCCTACTCAGACAAACAATACACATAAATTCAGGCCATAGATATTCTGAAGCAAGAACAATCTATTATTACCCAAACAACGAATAAATCGCAGTAAAAATGGATTTATCCGCGGAGTTTGATCGAAGAGATGGCACAACTTTCAAGGGAAGTAACTCAATAATGACTTTCCCTTAAGCACTAAAAAATTACCTATGTATAATATTGTAAGATATCAAAGACTGCACGTAACAGTCTTACCACACCTCCCGGGGAAAAAAAAAATGGAACATTTTTTTTTTTTGAAATACATCTAGGAGCAACGTACAATAGGCTCACAACGCATGAATAATGCGCAGATGAAAATATCAGGAATACCTATAACGCCTAATATGAGGCTAAGTCGACTTATGGAGCGACTGGTGAGAATGTGTCTCATAAACTGAGAGAAATTATTTCTCTACAAGTATATTTTTCCAGGAAGGTGTCATCAAAGTATAATACAATTCTGGCAATTACACAATGCCTAAAAAATTCATATCATCATTTCGTATTAGATATCTTAAATTTATGATTTATGAAGGAAAAAATCATCAAAGCACAGCGGTGAATAAACATCAATGAACCGCTATGTAGTGATACAATCATTATATTATTAAATTACAAATGTGTATCTATCATGATATAGAAAAGGAACTACTATAGAACTAGACATATCAAGAAGTCTAAGCCCTAATAGTTATGTGGAATCATGTGGGCATCTTGACAGAATGTCTGCCATCACATTATCTGATCCACGAATAGCTCGCACAGAGAAATGAAAAGGTTGAAGAGCAATTGCATATCGAGTAGACCTCGAGCTCTTCAAATTCTTACTCTGTATAGCAGTAAGAGCTTTTTGGTCGGTTTCTACTATGAAATGTGCGCCTAGAAGGAATCTCTGTAGTTTGAGGATCGACCAAACCATAGCTAATAGCTCACGGTCTAAAACCGAATAATTCCTTTCTGCCGCATTAAGTTTTCTGGAAATATACATTACAGGATGCAGAGTTCCAGAGTACTCTTGCATTAGTGCCGCTCCAATCCCAGTGGATGAAGCGTCACTACGAAGAACGAATGTCTTATCTTTAGTGGGTAGCACTAAAATAGGTGGTGTTGAAAACAGTGTTTTAATCTTATCCAGAGAGCATTGGCATTCCTGAGACCAGTGGACCACATTAGGCGAACCTTTCTTTAGAAGTGTTGAGAGAGGTGCCATGATAGAGGATAGATTCTGAATGAATCTGCAATAAAATTGAATAAGACCTAACAGACTTCTCACCTGTTTTTTAGTCTTAGGGATTGAGATGTTAAGTATCTTACTAGTATTATGGTCCTCTGTCTTTAGGAAACCATGACCAACTCGGTGGCCTAGGAAAGAAATTTCGCTAAAACCAATATAGGCTTTAGAGGGTTTCGCTGTCAGGTTGTGCTCACGCAAAGTAGACAGCAATTCATCTAACACTGAATAGTGATCTTCCCAAGTATCGCTGAAAAGACAGATGTCGTCTAGATATGCAATGACATCTGACCGATAAGATAGGATTCGGCGCATCATGCGTACGAATGTAGCTGGTGCGTTCATAAGACCGAAAGGCATAAAATTCCATTGGAACAAACCTCTAGGTGTTGAAAAAGCCGTGAGAGGTTTGGCGCGTTCAGATAAAGGAACTTGCCAATATCCTTTAGAAAATCAAGTTTAGTGAAAAAATGAGATTTGGAGAGTCGAGTAAGTAGCTCTTCCAGTAAAGGCATAGGTTCGGCATCGAACTTCGTTACTTGATTCAATTTTCGATAGTCAACGCAAAGACGTATGTTATTGTCTTTTTTACGACAATAACCATCGGCGAAGAATATGCAGAGGTGGATGGTTCGATTATTTTCAAATCTATCATCTCATCCAACTCTTTCTCGACCTGTGCTTGAAAATGTATAGGTAACTAGGATAAGGTCTAACCCTAATAGGGGAGTATGGTCAGTTAGAAACAATGTCATGTTTCAATGACATGCGTTTGTCCAGGGATGTTCAGTGAGTACATCCTGAAATGTTTGCAACATAGTTGAAACTTGTCGCTGTTCTCCTAGAGACAAATCAGGAGAGACAGTAACGTTCTTCCATGATTTCACCTTAGACTGAAGTGGGATCATTGGAAGAGGAAGATTTACATCTGAAAAACTTGTTTCCTCATCCTGTATCACGGACAGTGATGAGTAATGACCATGTTGTACTGGAGAATTGTCCGTTGCTTGGAAAATGGGTTGCAAATAATCCGGACGTTCATCCAATTCAGTAAGCATATTGATGTGGAAGGTTTTATGCTTCCCATCAATATCGACAATATAGTCGACATCGGAAATTTTCGATATTATATCGTACGGACCTTTCCAAGAAATAACTAACCTGTTTTCCCTACAAGGTAGTAATACAAATGCTTTGTCACCAGGACAAAGTTGTCGTATGCATCTCTTCTTATTGGCAAATTGCCTTGCCTTCTGTTTCGCAAATTCAGAAGAAGAAGTTGCTAATTTGCATGCTTCGATAATTTTTTGTCTCAACGCGATGACATATTCGTAGGATGACTTTGTGTCATCGTCAATATTGTCAGATGTTATGAGATCGTGAAGCAACGACATAGGGCCACGCGGACGCGCGCCAAAGACGAGTTCAAAGGGAGAAAATCCCGTATGTTCATTGGGTACCTCTCTGTAAGCGAAGAGGGCCGCAGGTAAAACTCTGTCCCAGTCTTGTGGATGATCCTCAGTTATCTTCCCCAGTAAGTTTTTAAGTGTTCTATTAAGGCGTTCGACCATACCATTAGACATTGGATGGTAGATACTACTTAAAGATCTATCTATCTGCAGAGTAGACATTACTTGAGACATGGTATCTGATATTAGTTGGGTGCCATGGTCTGACAATATCTCTCCGGGGAACCCCAGACGAGAAAATATAAGCCAAAGAGCATCTGCAATATCAGCAGTAGTAATGCTCTTCAGAGGAATAGCCTCTGGCCAACGTGTGCACATATCAACACACGTCAAGATAAACTGATGTCCTCTGGCAGACTTGATCTTAAATGGACCAATAATGTCTATGGCCATTTTTTGAAACGGCCGAATAGGAATGTCCGCCGCCTGAATGGGTGCAGCATGCCGTGGACCTTTGGATTTAACTTCCTGACAGACTTTACAAGATCGACAATAAATCCGTATGTCCTTGTTTACCAATGGCCAAAAGAAAGCCGCAAGGACTCTTGACTTAGTACGGGAAAAACCCATGTGTCCAGCACACTGAGAGTCGTGAGCGTGCTGCAAAATTTTAACTCTCAAATTCTTGGGAACCAGGATTTGAGAATGACTTGACGTAATGGAGTCTTGAACCATACGTACAAGTACGCCATTCTTCTTTGTAATCCACGATTTACGACTTGTGTCTTTATTCGGATCACCTTTAGTTGCAAGAATGAAGAATTTCTTCAGAGTGGGATCATCTTCTTGCTGTTTTATAAACGAGTCACGAGAAATTACCAAGGGATTATCTTGGTTATGCACTTCATTATCTTCAGTAGATGAAGTTTGAGGCATATTAAGAGCCTGAGCTCTAGTGACTACAGCGTTAGCAATCTGCATGTTTTGCCTTTCCCACGTGGAAATTTGTTGCGGAGTGCATTCCTTGACTCCATGAATGCGACCGATGATGAGGTCAGCGATCGGATTCGGAGAAGACATGCGTGTACATCTCCTGTAAAGAAAGGAGTAGCAATCCTAATGATAGCAGTAGAGTATTTCTCTAATGTGCCGCCAAATGTTACACATTTGACTACTTGTCCAGTGGCACGGGAAGGATCTACGAGTGACTGCCTAACACCAATTGTGGTGCATCCAGAATCAAATAGCACAGAGACCGGATTGTTATTCACTAAACCCTTATGTAAGACAAGAGAACCTCTTCCATCATGCGCGACTGATGCCGGAAGAGCAGGAAGAGGATGGCCACAGCTAAAAGTAGACACTGTGGTTGGCTCAAATAACGTTTTGCATTGGGGGCACTGAGATGCTCTCCCAAAATCAAAAGCGGCACATGCCATATTACTAGCATCATTATTATCTTTACTCTGTTTATAGGCTTCATGGGACTCTTGTTGTGCAGAGTTTGCCTGAAAATGTGGTTTATGTCTTTTGTTTTGAGATCTACCTCGGTTATTATCACCTCTGTAGTTATTGTTACCTCTATTGTAACCCCTATTTGGGTTTGAGTCATAGTTCCCTTGGTTACCATTATCATATTCATTATAATGAGTATCTCTGTAATTATGATCTTGTTGACTCCAAGACGGATAACCCTGATAGTTTCTATAATTACTTCCTCTACGGAAATTCCTATAATTATGACCACCCCTGTGTCGAGAGCTATCAGGTCGTCTCCAGTTCTTTGAAGAAGAACCCTGAAATGATTGGTTACCTTGGTTTTGATAACTATTATGGTTACCTTTTTTATCAAATCTGTTTTGAGGTCCCTGAAATCTGTGTGAATAATTGGGATTGTATGGTGTTGCTGAAGCAACTGGCATACTCTTCTTAATCTTAGTGTTGCCAAAAGTCACGTCGGGGTGTGCAGTGACATATTGGGAACAATATTCTTCCATTTCTTTTAGAGATTTGGGTTTACGCTCATGTATAAATTCAAGGAAAGGTTTGTTCACACATGACATAATCTTATCTCTGAGCAACAAATCCATAAGTCCTTCATACGTTTTTTTTCTGTTTTGGAAAGCTCAATCCAACGATCAACTGTGAGACGTGCCTTTGCAGTGAATTCTGAGAATTCTACACCCGTCTCAGGCACCATCGTTTTAAATAAAAGGCGATAGCCTTCCTCACTTAGCTGATATTTTTTTATCAAAGCCGCCCTAATGACATCATAATTATCCTTATCTGCTTCTCCTACAAGGCATAATCTAGTCAAAGATTCACCTTTCAAGTTTTCTGCTAATTGATTAGCGTATTGTGATTTATCCACATTATGTGTACGACAAGAACGTTCAAATCTATCCAGCCAGAATGTAATATCGTCACTGGACTGATTGAACGGTGGAACCTTAACCTTGTAAGTAGAAGGTTTACCATTACCACTAGATGCCTGATTAACATTACTCATACTTGTCAATCTCAATTTCTCCAACTCAAATTCATGTTCTCTTATTGCTTTTTTTTTCTTCAGCCTCTCTGTCTAATCTTTTTTTGTTCAGCTTCCCTGTCTAATCTTTTTTGTTCAGCTTCCCTGTCTAATCTTTTTTGTTCCGCAGCAGCTTCTCTGTCTAATCTTTTTTGTTCAGCTTCACTGTCTTCTCTTTTTTGTTCCGCATCACTGTCTTCTTTTTTTGTTCAGCCGCAGCTTCTCTTTCTAATTTTTTTTTGTTCAGCTTCAAATCTCCTTTCCTCCACCTGCATCTGCAATTTCTTTTGTTCAGCAGCAGCCTCAGCTTCTCTTTCTAATCTTTTCTCTTCCGCCATAGCTTTTCTTCTTCTGCAGCTAATCTTTTCTCTTCTGCCATAGCTCTTCTCTCTTCTGCAGCTAATGCTTTGTCATATTGAGCAACTGCCCATTGTTCTAATTGTTGACCAGTTTTATCAAGGGCTTTCCCTTGTATAATGAAGTATTCTAATGTAGACATGGTGTCTAACAATAATACTAATCACCTGAAATAATAATAATACCACAAGTTCTTAATGACTTGATTAATCAGTATACTATATCAATATCTGTGGGTCACAAGCCTTAATAAGGTCTTGTATAACAGTAATAATAATCAGGTACTGGTTTATACCATAATCCAAGTGCAGTGCACAGGCAATTGTGTCTTATGAAATATACCTATATAAAACATATGTCAACCAACAGAATACATAAAGTACAAATAGGACTGACAATACAAGAACGTTTGCAGAAATCAAAATAAATCAAATAGGGAAATCAATGAAAATAATCACTGAATCTGCAAAGAATAACAACACAAATGACGTCACAATATATGAATATAAATTGTGAATAGAACTGAAAGATAGAAAAGGTTAGACCAACAAATTACAAACAAATCAAAACAAAACTAAAGAACAAAGAAATATTACAAAAATAACAATAATTACAGACTTCACAGCTAACACAAAAGCAACAGTTGTCGCAGCAAATTTTCAATCAAGAAAATTGCACCTATAGAAAACGCCCACAACGGACCCTCTATGACGTGGGATATTCTGTTGTGAGGACGCCGCCCAACCTTAAACACAACCCACTGACATAGAAACTAACATACTATACAAACAAATAACAAGTAAACATAAATATATATAAATTATGTGTATGATAGTATGTGTTGCAAAATAGGCTCAGTTTTACAGTAATGGCAAAGTTATTTTTATGAAAATAAACAAACTGCCACTTTATTCAATTAAACATTCTGGCCTTAAATATTAAAGTTCATATATAGAAAACAAGAAGATCCATCGATGAAAAATAGGACTTCTTAGTTCACTAATACTGTCTTCCTGTTAATATTGACAAGAATTGATCCAACTGTTCTGTGAAACTCTGTAATGTCTAATGTAAAAATGTCAACAACGCTGACCTACATACTGCATTCACTTGACAGGTCACGTGACGAAGTGTTGACAAAGAGCAACCCAATACTGCAAGTGTGTCGTATCAGCCACAGGAAACGGTCTGGTATCGGTAATCTGTTGACTTCTGAACTTCTGCGAGGTCAAACCCAGAAAGCTGGTCCACCAGTTGATAAAGTTGATAACGTTGGATTTTTTATTCCCGTTAATGATATCCACCAAAAGATAGATATAAGTGGATGGAAGCAGACATCATCATCATCATCAGTTGATAAGATCTCTATGGTGTTGTTTGCTCCACTGTAGTGTATGGAATGTCAACTTGACCTACGCAGTGGTGTGTAGACATGGATTGAGTGTATAATGTGCGAATGATGATAAAGGTTCGTGGTGTTGACAAAAAATGTTCTTTTCTCACACTCATGTATGGCTGGAAGTCATCGACACCAACGACTGTGTACCTTTTTCTAAAGTTTAATTGGACGTACACACTCGACAGCACAGATAGTGACAAATCACAGGTTGGCATAATACATCATGGTACAGTGGATAAATGGTCTTGCAATGTTTACATGGGCACTCATGTAGAATAATATGTATAATGGACTGTCAGTAGCCAAGCACTCAGTATCGCCCATACATATATATCTATCTGACTTCACTGACTGAGCACGTCAGCTTATAAACAATATTTCAGATGGCTTCTAAACCTAATCTCGTCTAGCGACGATTCTCCTTAACATAATGTTCAGCACAATATTTTTTTCCATATAATAATATTGAACCGCTTATAAAGGGTTCTCATGTGTAGCAGTGATCTCTGGACTAATCAAGCGATAATACGGGCATCCCTTTTCTCTTCTTGAAAGTCACTACATGTTTTGGTTCCAAGATGGCTTCACTCGTGAGCTGTCACTCACGTTTGGATACAGATAATGAATCTGTCCTAAAGTTAGTCATTCATAAAAACATTTCATTGCTCTGTAGATTTGATCATGAACAATTGACTGCAATCTACAGGATATAGTGCTGCTAGGAATCGAAGTCGTTTTCATCGAGTCAAATATATTCTCTTAGACATTCAAATCGTAACAAGCGAAAATGGTGGCTTCGATCGAGAGTTCATAAGAGTATCTTTGATTACCTTGGTATAGGAAATATGAAACTGCAATTCCTTGGCAATACGAATAAACACTGGGGTAAAGCATACACGATAGGTGTAGACGACTATCACTTTCCCCACAAATACTGAGATCACTTTTTTCCCGGCGACAAGCCGACATAGGAAAAACACAGTCCCTATCAGGACGAAGCCAAATCCCACCACACTCTAGCGACACATCCGCCGAATAGCCTTTGACCTCTCTAGAGACAACAGAACATATAGTTCGACTTAGATATGTAAAGATATACAGATATAAGACAGACTCGTCCTACTCAGACAAACAATACACATAAATTCAGGCCATAGATATTCTGAAGCAAGAACAATCTATTATTACCCAAACAACGAATAAATCGCAGTAAAAATGGATTCATCCGCGGAGTTCGATCGAAAGAGCCGACGGCAAACTTCAAGGGAAGTAACTCAATAATGACTTTTCCTTAAGCACTATTTTGTTTACAAAATATTTGCGAACATAACAAGTATACCAATGTATAATATTGTAAGTTCTACAGGTGTCCTGAGTGATTCCGCATTATTGTTTGTATTTTAGGCACCCAGCTTGGCTGTTATCTAATTTCCTTTTGACTGGGACAGTTTTTGTTGCTAACAAATATCTGCCTTAGGATATAGTCATACTACTATCAAAGTCTGTTGTAATACCCTCTAAAAGGGAAAATCTGTTGACTACATTGCAGATGTATCCGTGATTTGGCTTTGGGCTATCATCTGTTCTTTTAACAGGATTGTGGGCTAAAACAGGTTCGAGGGAAAGGATCATACTGGTTGGGTCCGGGGTTATCATGATCTTGTAGCATTTTTATTGATTTGTATTGACCTATTTGTATATGCTCGATGTAATTTTTAGGCGTGTTGTGATGAATTTTTTTCTGAGAAATTTATAATCCACTCTAATAACTTAATCAGTGTGTGGGTCAGCTCGTTCCAAAATACTATATATTCATTGTTAGAGGTTTTTCCCACGTGTGCGTGCGATCTACATGTCGTCCCAATTGGATGTGTGTGCACGTGAGTGGTTATATATAAATATATATATAGATATATTAATATTCGGGGTGGTCAATCACGGACTGTCTGACTCCTGGCTGGGATCTGTTGTAGAGCAGATAGGCTAAAAAGAGGTAGAAAAAGATTCTCGATTTCCAGAGACAGCTCCGTATTGATTGTCTACCATCTCATCTCGGCTGGAAATCTATTTCTATAATTCAGCTCTCAAACTGTGGCTATTCATTTCATCCAATCTATTTCAGCAAGGGACCAACCCAAGTGTTAATTTCCTATCAGTAATCTACGACATTGGTAAATGACAGAGGAAACCTTAGTTATTTTTTTTACAGATCAAACACAAAAGGGCTACGTTGTTTATTCCAAATCAAACTTGATTTTGTGTTTATTGACTGTTTTATGATGATAAACTATATTTTCTTTAAAAAAGATGGATTTTAAAAAAATTACACATTTTAAAATGTACAACATTGTTCCCTTCTGCATTAGGCCCAGTTCCACTAAATACCCAGTTTGCTATTACTCTTATCCGCTGGGACGGTAAATCCAACACGATACCCTCTGAGGAAGTCATATTTTTACAAGTGTTTCAGTTAATTAAATATTTATAAAAAAGTTTCCGGTGCTATTTGTGTATACCGCACCATTAATTTTATCGGGTAGAATGGAAAAACACCATCAACTTTGTCCGGTGGGCAAAAGTATTGAAATATTTCGGGTCATTTTGCTCTTAAACTGATTAGAAGTGTTCACATCAATAGTAAGAACCCCATATTAAGCAAACTCTGGTTTCTTCAACTTGGGCTGAAAAATGTGTAGTCGGGGGCGCGAGTGCTTTTGAAATCACATAAATGACGGATACCGGTTATTTTTGTTCTGGACGCTAGTGTGATGGGCACATTTCATTGGCAGTTCTTGGAGTCAGGGTTTATAACCATTTCGGGCTCAAGTGCTAACGGATTTGTAAGATTGTGATGTTTCACACGATTAAAGGAAAAAGGACTGGGGGTAGCAGCAAGCTTGATTCTGTTTCCGTGCTTGCCTTGTTTCATCCCTCCACTGTTTGAACTAGCGCTCTTTTTCAGTTGGGGGTTAGCGCAGGTTTATTATGGCTTAATCGCTAGGAGTCTTACTTCGGTGTATGTGTGGTGAGTGCGGCGGGGAGTGTGTTCGAGTGTGTGTGTGTGTTGAGTGGTTGTGGGGGGGGGGGGTGTGGGGGTTGAGGGGGGGGGGGGGGGGGGGGGGGGGGGGGGGGGGGGGGGGGGGGGGGGGGGGGGGGGGGGGGGGGGGGGGGGGGGGGGGGGGGGGGGGGGGGGGGGGGGGGGGGGGGGGGGGGGGGGGGGGGGGGGGGGGGGGGGGGGGGGGGGGGGGGGGGGGGGGGGGGGGGGGGGGGGGGGGGGGGGGGGTGTTATTAATTCAAGTGCATTTTTATTCGTAAAAGGGTGCGAAATAAACAAAACCGAGCGAAAATTGCAAGCCTGAGTTAAAATATGATTACACTATATTGATAAACAAACCTAAGCAACATGAAAGCTGATATGTTCTTTGCTCGATAATGTGGAGGTCGAAACTTTAACTCCGGTCGTCGGACTTGGAAATTCAAATATGGAATAATTGGAAAGGGTTCCTTTATGTTATTTATGTAAATTTACATTATAAGCTGCACACAATTCAACTTTTTTAGCAACAATAAATATCCGACCGGCTGTACAGTTCAGCATGATCAAGCATGGACCAAAATTCTGAGAAGAAAAGCTGGATACATCCGGGACAAAGTCCGGACGCATGGGACCACTAACGGTAAAGTCTGGAAGAAACAATCCCTACATCTATATTCTAGTATTTGGACAGGCCAACAAAGTCCACGGTGAAAAATGACCTTTGGCGAAAATTGCTCAGGATCAAAATAAACCTACATTTAAATTTTGTTTATTGTTTTAACCATGTAGTACGTTTAAACTGACGCTTAACGCATTCTACGGATTGTTACGATACTACTGTCTGCAGATCCAGGATTTGTCATTATTAAACCCTTAAATTAACATTCAGATTTGAAATGTCCTAGGTCCATCAACAACTTCATAGAAAACGTGTTCCCAGATTGTGATTTACAGATTTTTTCATTCCAAGGACACCTACATTTGTTTTCACATTTCAATAAGAAGCATCTCTATTGCATATGACGAGACGAAGAAGTATTGTGTACGTCGATTTCGGATTTCAGACTACTCAGTACTCTTATCGCTCTGTCTCGTCATTTATCCCTTTTTTTAACCTTAATTCTTTCTTGTTGTCACAATATATTGCGGCTTTCTTTGTTCGAGAGGGCTTTTATGGAGTAATCCTTATATGACAACAGACTAAGTTACAATGCTACAGTATACTAACGTCGATGTTTCTACTTGTATGTGAGGCTTAATTACACACTCATTGACTCCTGGAATCATCTGGCCACCCTTCAGGGATTTCCCCACCTGTGCTGAACCATGTTGAGAACCCAGATTTTGCACGCTAAGCTTGGAGATGTCACTTGAGCCCCTGACGTAACTCTGGCTTTTTATACTGGTTTGGCTTCATGCAGGAGCCATCATTTACTATAGACCCATGATAGGCATGAGGAGACTGAGTAAATGGCCGTTGTGTGGACGAATTCCTTGGAGGAACACAGAACCAAAGAACAGTTATATTAGATCTCCGCATATTGGAGAGTCCCCTTAGTTGGCGGGAATCATCCACCTTGAACAGTATGCCACGCGCTTCTTCCTCCTAGTTGGGACCAGATGTGATGATCATTTAAATGCAAGCATGCTGGAGAAAAACTCGAGCTCATGGACTTCAGGTTCAGGAATTGTTTCGGAATGACAAAAAGGGACTCAGGGAAAAGTCAGAGAATATACATTTTGTAGATAAACACCAAGGGAGCTCTTAACTTAGGTATTGGCTGCAAAAATAGCGAGAAGCTCAGCAGCACACTAGTTAAATAACATACATTAAATTGCACAGAGCAAGGAAGGTGGATTCTTCCTTCTAAGTGAGTAAATAAGATCATTTCGAACTGACTGCTTATATATTAGGTGTCTATTAAGAAATTCGTTCCCCGTGCCAGTAACCCAAAGTCTACGATAGGGACATGGACAGAAACAAAAACCATCTGCACCCTCATTGATACTTCGAACAAAGTCTTCAGACTATTTTGAGGACTCATGGGGGGGGGCATGGGGCTTGCACCTCGCTATGTAAAACAAAACTGGCACATAAACTACAGCTGCATGGAGCATGGTGCAAAGCCTGAATGCTTACTTCCTGCAAGGGGGCTGCTGTATGGTAGCTCCATGCACTCCAATGGGAGAGGAAAGAAAAATGATGGCATGATGATGGATGATTGTTGAAATGGCATTTCATATTCCTGTAGTAGTTCTTCACACATCATTTTTTCCCTCCACTCTCTCTGATTCCTGTAAATTCTTTAATAAATTTAAATTCATAAAAACACTAAGGGAAACAAACAACCGCCACTAAAAAAAGAAAAAAATAAAATTAAAAAAGCTATGCACAAATTACTGGAAGCTTACGAAGCCCATAGACAGCTTACATTGTCTCTCCTGTTTCATCCTTCTCATAAATCACAGCACGCATGTACCAAAAGTTGAAGACTTGAGCAGGCACTAAATCGTAAACCTTCGTGATTCAGGTCAATCTGTGATTATAAATTGTTTATCTTCTTCTCCTTCGTTTCCACGTTTACCCCCCCCCCCCCCCCCCCCCACCCACCCCCCCCACCCCCCCCCCCACACACACACCACTTCTCCTTCCCTACTCTTTATCTATCCAATCGCTATGTTGTAGCTAGCTATTAAAAATACATGTGCTTAAAGATCTAAACCTGCGGTAGGGAAGGTATACAGGTGATTAATGAATGTGAGCACACGGGGAGTGCAGGGAGAATAGATGAAAGGGAATTTGAGGAGATATACCTCCTCTTTTTAGACTCCTGGCGTCCAGCTTCCTCTACCCCCACTTTCCTCATTACGAAAACTCCATCTCCCCTTATTTGCCAATGAAATAGGAAATTCTCACGTTGAAGGACTGGGGAGGGAAAATTAAGTGTCACAAAGTTATGCTCAACCATTATACTTGAATTTAGTATATCTTCGCGAGCAATAATCTCCGAAGCGTGGGTATACTACACTAAACACTGGCTAGAATTAGGTAAATATATACCATTTCCTATAAATAAACAAAACAGGATACATAGTTTCCTAAGTACAGCAACAAATACACACCAAAATTTTTTTTTATAAAGTTAAAAAATAGGGCCAATACCAGATCCTGCGTAGGTAGGGGAAGTTTTAGAACTTCACTATACTTTGTCTGAGCTCTTAAGAGAGGTAGTGGTGGTTTCCTTCCCGTGATTTTGCCTTCCCTAACTTAAGTGCAAAGCCAGGTACCCATTACAAAATGAAGTTGAGGGAGCTGGGATAATCATATAGGGAAGAGGAAGATTGGAGACAGAAAATGACAGAAATGAAGGCACGGGACGACTTCATCAGATGGCACGGACAAGAATATTTGGCCATCAGTTTGTTGAAGGCATTTGACTCATTGGGTCAGCTCGGTAGCGCTATACTGTGGTTAGTGCACTGGCTTATAGCTCGGTGGTTCCCTGGGTTTCGATTCCCCAGTTGTAGGTGGGAATTTTTAGGTCCGCAAACGGCTCCTGAGTTGACCCAGCCTCAAAAATTGCTTGGTACCAGAGCAAATCTGGAAGGTTAAGGCGGCGGCGTGATTGACTGGACCCATATCACCCCTAGTGTGCCGATGGGTCAAAGAAACATAAAAAATTGGGGGGGGGGGGCCTAACACATTATTCCCAATAAGCCCACTATGGGAGTTGCTACGAGATCCTTTGCCTTTTTTTTAAACCTTTGGCTTTTTGGGGAGCTGAAGGTTCATGAATGAATGGAAGTGAAGCTACGGCGGTTATGTTCCTAGGTTTCGAACCTCGATAAATTTCCATGGAGAAGTAAGACCACACTAACCATGCCCTTCAACGCTTCCATAATTTTAAATACTCAGTTTATTTTTGTAACAGTGGTTTCCCTAAATAACATTTTTTTCTTTTTTGTAAAACTCACAAAGGGACGAGAGCCCCCAGTTAACGTGGTTGATTTTCCCTTGCGAATCGTTGCTCTCATACGCAAGCCAATTTGGGGGCGGTATGTTTTAATTTTTGTTATCGCAGTGGTCCTACTGTTTTTAATTTCATGAGGTCACCATTAATTCCTATAAAAACATTATGCATAACATTAATCTAAATTTTCAAAAAAATTGGAAAGAAACTGGACCTCAAACTTTACTATTTGGAACTCCAAATGATAAAAAAAAAAAAAAATCTCCTGCGTCAAACTTGCGGGGGGGGGGGGGGGGGGGGGGGGTTAGGGGGGGGAAGAGGGGGGGGACCCGGTCAAGTCTTTTAAAGGAGTTAACAGTTCAGGACAAAGTAAATACATAAAACAAGACCTTTAAATAGAACTTCTGTTGGTTCAACTAAACAAACTCGCATAACCAGTAGAAAAGTGTGTCCTTCCATGTTTTAGGACCAATGCCAAATAAAAAAAATAAAATGCTACGCTTAATTTCCTATTTCTTCATCGTTCGACTCTCAAAATAACCAACATCCATCATCTCTTTATAAAAAGCTGGAAACCACTGTCTCAGGCTTCTCTCGTCTTCATGCATTTTCTCTCCTCAACGGGGTTGGAGAATTGAGATGGCTGTGGTTGGCACCTTGATCCTCTCGTGTAGCCGACAGCTTTGGTGAGAACGTGGTTTTTTCTGTTTTGTTTAGTCCTCCTTCACCATGGGGGCACATAATCTGTCTGTCCTCCTCACAGGGGGCAAATATATGTCTGTCATCCTTACAGGGCGGCACAATATTATGTCAGTCCTCCTCACAGGGTGGTAACTATCTGTCTGTCTCCTCACAGGGGGCAAATATCTGTCTGGTTTATTTTCAGTTTGTTGTACACTGGGTAACTGGAGTCTGCTTAGCCGGTTTCTTAAGTCTGAAAATTATCTCTCGATCTCTTCTTGGTAATGTATAGTATGTTCTGGCATTATCCGGGACTTGAGTTCTGGGTGTTCCTTATGCCATTTTTCTCTTTGTTCACTTCTTATTGTTACATTTATCTCTTTCATTATAAAAGCCCTGTCTTCTGTTTTGATTTTTCTCTTCCTCTTCTGTGGTAGTTTATCTCGCCTTCTCCATTTCAACCATATATTGAGTGGGCAGGGATCCATTGTTTCTTTTTATTTGCTTGAAATCATCAGTGGTTTTTCATTAGTACTTCTTGCCAGGCTGTTTAATACGCTTAATGACTGAGAGCGTGTTAGCTTGGCTGGTGTTTTGATACGCTTAATTGAAGAGGAAAGCGTGAGCTGCCAGGGCTGTATGATACGGCTTTAATGATGACAGCGTTTGTAGATGCAGGCTGTTTTGATACGCTTATGATGAGAGCGTTTAGCTGCCCTCTCTGTTTGATTACGCTTAATGATGAGAGCGTGTAGCTGTAAACTAATACAGGTTGTCCCTGGTCTACGAATAAAAGAACGGGGGGATGCGACTTATACCTATGCTCATCAGAGAGCTGATAGCATAAAGAACGTAATGAGTTAAACGGACGACTGTTCATCTATATTCGCGGACGATTTCCCTAGGCGTTCATGACGGTAGGCCAGTTTTCAGGGGGTATATTTGAACAAAGCTTTTGTCCTCTACTTTTATATTTTTTTATCCGCTCTTTAATTTTTTTTTGGCATAACTATGCATACCATTACCATACTTCTAAAATAAACAACCGCGAAAAGAACTGACTTTTAAACTGTAAAAACTATTTGAAAACTGAAAACAAACCATTTCCTTTTATCAAACGCGGGTAAAAACACTTCGTCCTTCAAGGGTTAATGACGACTTGTTTGTTGCCCTATTCCTAATTCCAGTTTTATTATTTGCTTGTCATCAAGCGAGTACGTTGCACTGTTTAATTCAATCCTGTAGACGCATGTGCTACTCCAATTTCAACAGGCATTTGCTGTTGGGGTCGTACATTTACAGCCTTTAAATCTGACCCCAGGACTACCTGTACAGCAGCAGGTGTATATGTCTCTCGGGTCTGGTCCATTACGTTAAATCTCTAACACTGCACTCCAGACTTGGTAGTAGTGTGCTAGTCATGGGTCTACCTATTTAGATAAAATCAGCTACACTGCTACTCACTGTCATCAGTATGGGATTGTTTGGATCTAGGGCAGCGGATTTAGTGATAATGACTATGTCGATATTTTGCTGTTTACGTGCTTACTTGACCACCGTATACGCGAAGGCGGACACGCATTCAGTTGGTAGTGAATTATCTGGAGTTTAGACACTGAAATTGATGGTAACTTAGCCAGGTGTCTGAGCTTTGAAGATTAAACGACGATTTAAGTGAACATACAGCTAACACGATGCGGTAGATGGCCCATCTATCAAGTATATGTTTGCGTCTATATTTAGTGATAATTATAACACTGCTACTTCTTCTCAGAGGTTGATTTCTGAAAGGCGTAATTTAGTGAAATCACCCGTCTCTCCGCATGACCCCCCCTGACTGGTAGTTTCAAATAGTAATATCAGGACATCATTCGATCATCATCATCAATTCCCTCATCAATCATAAATTTTCCCGTCTTAATCCTTATGTGAGAATGGAGCGTCATTGCAAAAAGGACCGCTGGTCCACTTGCATGGAAGTTTGCAGGACTAAGCAAATCGCATGCTCCTGCAGCGTTGTTTTGTGGGCATGTTGTTTTACATGAGTAGATGTTAACAGGCTCTATGCACAACCTCATATAATGTCCGTACTAGTAGTCACTAGCTTTCTTAAGATGGCAATAAGGTTGACATGTGACTACAGTTTTCTTTTAGTTTTGAAGATCTGGAATATTTTACAGATGAACACATTTGCTTACAATCACCAGCAATTCGACATCCAAACACATCCAGATGAAAAGTCTAACTTTTGTGACCTAATAAGTATAGCCAGCTTTAGCGTACGCATCTGAAACAGTAAATCTTAAAGAAGCAGAGGTCATGACGCTACATATGGAGAGCACCCTAAAGAGCAAACTATAGCAAGCGAATCAGCAACTTTGGTACAGACAGACCAGCCCTTCACGCATACCTAGGATGCATAGTTTAACACCCAGCCGTTAGGGGGGCAGGCCAAAAGACAGCGTTCATCTGTTCTAATATTTTCATATTGTGGGAAGATTTGATTATTCAGGAATGCTACCTTAAGCAGTGAACAGCCTTTTTTAACCTAAACAACATTCTGGATCAGTCCTCTGCAATATCAGTTTTGAGCACACAAAATGAATACTCAGTATCATGATCTAGTAGGGCTTTTCTGTGCACTTCTCTATGGTGCAGAATGCTGCCGAAAGTGTCACTAGAGATCCTTGAAATGGTTCAAGATTTGCGTCATCTATATGTGGATATAACATGACCTAAGAAAAAATTCTTTCCGAATCTTTTGGTCCGGATATCATCACCAAACAAGATTGCTTACTCGGAGCAAGCAAGAGGTACATGTACAACCATCATAGATCGTAGCAGACGCTGGAGCTAGGATGGGCCATGGTTCCTCAGAACGAGACCCCGGTGACATCACAAGAACGTTATTGGTTCTTTGGACCCTGCAGGAAAACCGAAAGAGAGGCGACACCAAACAAAACTGGCGGAGGGACTGTGGGGCTGAGATGCAATGTATGAACACAGAGTTGGGGCCACTGTACGCAGGATGGCCGTCGACGAGCCAAAAAGTGGAATCAATTGTTGGTGCTTATTCACAAAGAAAAATAAAAAAAAAACCACTAGGCGTGATGGCCACTGCTGCTGGGGGACGGTCTGAGGAGGAAAAAAACGAATAGAAAGAAGAGGGGGTGCACGACCAAAAAAAATTGCCGCAATATTCTGGGGGCGGAGGGGGGATCTGTGGAGGGGGGTGGACCCCCCCCCATGCAAAACCCCGAAAGATGGACAACACAGAGGTTTGCGGGTGGGGGCCCAATAAGTTTTTTTACGGATTATAGGGGATTCAGCACCCGGACGGGGAAGATAAAGGACCGATGCCAATAAGAGTGGAAGATCAAATTTGAAAAAAAACAAGCTCTAAGAAACAAAGATTTGCCACCGGCAGTTTTACAATTGGGGCGCCTCCAATGGGGGATCAGCTTGCGTATGCGGTTCGGGCTGGTTAATCTTCGATCAATAGCCCCACAGGGAAAGGGGAAAGGGGGGGGTGGGAGGGTCCACACCATGGGGGTACAGACAATATGGAAGAGTAGGGGGGGGTCCGAAAAGGTGAACAATTAGATGTTAAGGGATGTGCACGACAGCAATATATCAAAATTGATTTAAAAGAAATTACGAAACATTGAAATTCGAGAGATAAAGTAACACCCCAAAGAAGCAGTTAAAACTACAAAACAGAAGACAAAGAAATATTTCAACGATAATTTTAAAAATGAGATTTAGTGTAGTTTAAAACAGTTTTTGATAAGCTGAAATTTCAGAGATTATGCCTGGGAAAATGTAATCATTTTAATAAACGTGGTTGAATTGTTAAAATCATAGTCAATTAGGGTGGATTGTTATGGGTTGCCTTCGAAAAAAAAAAAAAGAATTTAAGTTACAGGTATTTACACTTTAGGCAATGTCTTTTTAATCGTTTTGTTGTTTTACTTTAGGCTTGAACCGCCAACTAGTTCTGGAATTGTTTCCTGCTGCCAGGGCCTTGATGGCCGTAACGTAGCTATTTTCGTTGGTTTCTCTGGCAGATTAGGGATGGAGATCTGGTTTTTTACTCTTTTTCGGTTCCCCGCATTGGTTTTCAAAAACCAAGGTCCATTGAAAGGGAAAAGAAAAGACGGGGGGAAGAAATTTACCTTTAAAATATTTATTGCCTCCTTCACCAAATACCCCCCACCCCCCCCTTCCCTCAGGGGGTAAATCCCCCCTCACCCCCCCCCCCCCCCCCCCCCCCCCAAAAGACCAAGGATCTTTGTCTTTTCTCAAGGCAATAAAAAACAAAATAGAAAGGGGGGACATACGTTATATACGCGGTCAAGATTTCCATTGGGTAGTATTTTGGTGGGGGGTTTTCCTAAGTCGTTCGGGGAGAAGAGTGATATCTTTCAGGGGGCCACCTTATTTACGGTTACCCGCTCGTACTCGTTCTGAAACTAAGTAGTCACCCTTGCTCAAATTCCATTGACGGAGCCCGGTGATCTTAGAGTCACAAATGAAATTAGGGAAATTTTAACCAAAAATAAAATTATATATATTTTGTGTTGTCGTGTGTGTTAGCTTTCTAAGATTATTTATGTGGAAGGTGAAACGTACCACTGGCTTTCTGAAATTGGAAGCCTAATGACTGTCTGAGAAGTAAAGAAAGAAGTTCTAATCGTTTAGCGGCGCGGTACAGGTAAAAACGAAAAAAACAGAAAATGTTAGTTATTTTTATTTTTTTTAATATTTTATGTATGTACATTTTATTTATGTTACACGGAAGTTGTTATTTTTGTCAAACGGAGGATCATTTTTTTTATAATCAAATTAAGATTTTTGATAAGGGTTACTGTGTCTCTTGATCTTGGTTTGTGGCGGTGAGATAGTGGAAGTGGGAGGAAGAGATAGAGCGAAACTGAAAAGACCTGAGAGAGAGAAAGAAAGGGGGAGAAGAGAGAGGTATAAATGATGATAGAGAGGAAGATATGTGAACAGATGAGATAGAAAAGATAAAGAGAAAAAAGGAGAGAAATTTGAGAAAACAAAAGAAATAGAAAGAAGAGAAGAATATTTTGGAAAAAAGAAAAAAAGAAAAAAAGTAAGGAAATGAAAAAATAAAAAATCCTAGTTATCTTGCTGGAGAGATAAAAGATCTGCAAAGCTAGTAAAAACAATGATCTGTTTAAAAAAAAGAGAAAAAGATACGACATGGATAATGAGTAGCTCTCAAGAATGACCATTGAAAGGTATAAGGAAAAAATCAGTTTGATGTTTAAAAAGACGAAAAATACTGGATAAAAGTGAGTAAAGAAAAAGAAATTTGAATGTTCTAAAATGGAAAATGGAAGAAGTGAGATAAAAAAATGCCGGTGTTACAGAAAAATGAAATCTAAACATAAAAAAGTTGGTTATTGGACAGTACAATATTGTTGAAGAAAAACTGTGACTTTGATGTAAACCAGAAAAAAGCATAGTTAAGTTCGGAAAGAAATCCCGCAGGGTAGAAAATGAAGATATAAATGAGTAGAACAACAAAAAGTATAGAAAAATGTGATTGTGTTAAGGACAAAAAGAAATAGAAAAAGGAGAAAAAATGATTGAAATTTGGGATGACATAGTAAAACATGATAGAGAAATGGTGATTGGGTTCGAGATGTTAGGACCCTGGTGTCGGGGTAAATGACCTTGACGGGGGCGGACAGGGAAAAGGGGAAGGAAAAACTCTAGCATAAGGTATGTTGAAAGGCCGTAATGCTCTCCTTGGGGGGGGTGTTGGGCGGTAATTTATCTGTAGATAAGAGCCTTCATTGGGAAAATTCAAAGAGATTATGCCACGTCCAGTTGCAGTACAAACAGGTTGACATAAAAGTCAGAAGTGAACCAGCGGGAATTTACCAGGAACAGAAATTAATGTAGGAAGAAATAGAAAGTATCGCACATGAAAAAGATAAATAAGAGGACCGTTACCAGATTTGCTAGACTTTTTCTAGCGGGACCTTCGGTCCCGAGAAAAATTTTGGCTGGACTGACCCGTCCCTCGAAAGAGGGGAAGAGAAAGTTTAATAATGAGGAGAAGTTGGCGAATAGGAATCAGAAATAACATTGAGGGAAAAAGAAATGATAATGATGAAAGTGGAAAAGATCATAAAAAATAATTGTCACAGAATAGAAACGAATAAGCAAGAGAAGAATTAATATATGATGTTGTACCCAATAAAATGCTGGGAGCGTCTTAACGGATAACGGATATTTTTTACTTGTTGCGGTTATTGATGCAGACCGCTGGTGCGGTTTAGAGGGCCACAGACTGCTTGGTCGGTAGGTCGAGCTATAGGATGGAAAGAAGAAGACTTCTTCAAGTAGTACCATGCCTTTTGGTGCAGGAGAATCATTGCTCTCCCACAAACTTTCCTGTCTCCAGTACAATTTATCAATTCTGTTGTTGACCTTCTTCCATGCCATGTAGTCAAGCTGTCCAATGTTTGCTCTCTTTGTTTTCCTCTATCTCTTTTTGACCACCCCTCCAATCTAAATGAACTTGATGAGACTAGTAAAGTACGTCTACTGTAATTAGCTCACTAAAAAATAAACATATAGTTCCCGGGGGTCTCCGGTGAGACTAAGAAAAAATAAGAATACAGGTTACCTCAGGTGTGTTATACCAGGTGACTAATATAAGGTTGTGCATGGGACTGGGATCTTTATCTTGTAAAACCTCGGCTGACAGAGCATGTACATTCTTTGTACACTAGTGTACAAGCCCGTCATAAGACGGGAATTACATTCAAAAGCACCAATACCTAACGGCAATTTTACTTATTCAAAAGTAGGGAAAAAAAACGGAATAACACCAAAGTCTGTGATAGAGCATCACCACAGTACACGGAAGAAGCTAAAGTTAAGCAGCAGCGAGGATCCCAATGTTTGTATACGGGATCATACATTCTATAAATATATTTTTTTGCACACCGTCATTTGCGCACTTTTCTTTGTCGAGTGTTACTATTTTCGGGAGTACATATAAGGGAGACAATACAATTAATGTCTAACTTTCAACCAAAGTTGCATCCCTTAGCGTTACGTACAGACAGAAAAAGCTGGGATATTATATATAGGACTAGTGTAAAAGCCCGTCATAAGACGGGAATTAAATCCAAAAGCACCAATACCTAACGGCAATTTTACTTATTCAAATACTTGTGAAAAATAATGTTAGGTGTGAATATCCGATTGTTCATCAGAAGAGTACACAGATTTTCTGTTGTTTTAATTTCTAATTTTGCTTTGTTGTGATTTCTTGATCGAGACAATGCGACGTACAGCTGTCCGTGAGAGAAAACTGGCTCGATCAAGAAAATATTGGTAAACTCTAAGTCTAAACTACGGCTGTTGAAAATTAAACGAGCGTGACAGCGCCCCCCGTGCTGGCCGCTAACCCCCTAAGTGTTTGTTTCGCCGCGCTAATTTTAAAAGCTAGTCGCTACGTTAGTTCTGGAGCGTCCGATTAGCAGAGTGGTTAGAGCGCTGGTCTCTCGTGGCAAAGGTGCCGGGTTCGATTCATAGTATCATTACGGTTCAGTTTACCTAGCTGTAAATGGGCACATGACTTTGCTCTTGAGTTAAGGATGGAAAAGGGAACTGGTCACCATACCTCTCGATGTTGGACCTAGTATAGTGAAATCTCTTAATTCCCCATACTTGTCGTGGTAGCCGATCATTAGGAAAATACCAGTTGATTTTATTCTAATAAAAGCGTGAAACTTAGATCATTGTACGTGCATTCCTGTTAATTATAGTATAGTAAAATAATTTTGTACAAAGTCTGAACATTCACCCCGTTCACATTGCTCACGCACAGAAAACTTTGTTTACTTTTCTTTGTCGAGCGTTACTATTGTCGGGAGAATATTAAAAAACCAAAATATTTGTTTTACATCTGAGTTTTTTAAAAAAAGTTCGAACATGCTTTTATTTGTCGAGTGTTACTATTTTCGGGCGTTATTTACAGACAGAAAAAACTGGGATATTATATATAGGATATAGGATATATATATAGGATATAGGATATAGGATATAGGATGCTTTCTACAAAGGGGTCACTTTGATCCATGGGGTGTGATAAGAAAAATGATGATGACTGAAGAGCAGAGTCTGATACCTACTATTTTTACAATTAGGTACACTTTACAGTGGTTTCGAACCGGATCCCTTTGCCTCGAGAAGAAGTGCTCAAACCACTTTACCATACGGCGTCCCTCGTAAACTTTTCTGTCTGCGATTTGTTAGCAAGAAAAATCGCCTATTTATCTGTTTCAGAATCGATGGCCTGGCACGCTCAGAAAGAAAAAAAACCCGCTGATGTGGGGTTACGTAAACTTTAAGATATGGAATAAGTGCAATATATATAAGTAGATTAAATAAACGTTGAAATTAAAAGTCCAAGAAGGGTTTATATCCGACATTATATTGCAATTTTAATATACACGCGCGTGGAACGTTGCATTCAATTGTGCTGCATCTCTTTCATTTTGGCCTCATAAAGATAAATGCACGCAATGTAACCAGCGGTGAGAACATAAAAGTTCAAAATAAAATCAAGTAGTTACGGTTTGGCGATGTATTCTAATAAAACTTGTTGTTCCACATCGCTGCTTCTAAACAACCTTCACGACCCGAAATAGCAAGTTATGAACAAATCATTCTGTAACATTAGAAAATCCTCAGACTTGAACTTCAAAGAATTTAGTGGTTTTTAACTTCGTCACGAGAGAGAGAAAGAGAAAAGAGAAATTATTTGGCGATCAATCTCCGGGGAGTAGAAGATATAATAATAATAATGATATGTTTATAGAATAACATGCGAGTACGACAGTCAGGGAGTTTTGGGTCTAAGGGACATATCATGCACAGTACACTAATATAATAATTACAATTTTCATTTCTATTACTATTACACTACCTAGACTAATCCTAGCATCATCCAATAAGTTAAGAACCTCTGTTCTCATCTCTTCCTATTACTATACGCTGGTCCTTATAATGACAAAAACCAGAGAACCATTGTTCTCTTCAGTACATATAACATGTATCAAATCACAAGTTAAATTGATTCTCAAAATCTCATATAGATTACCAATATCATCTTTCTTAATATTCAATGAACATTTCTTATTAAGTTTTACATTCACTATAATTTAGTATCAAGTTAGTGGCTCTCAATATGTCTACTTACAAGTGGCATCAAAGGCTAAGCGCCTGAAATAAAAATCACCACTATTTATTAATCTATTGCCTGCCAGTCTGCAGGATCACACATTTTCACTTCACTACAACCGCTCCACCAACGGCGTCAAGTTAAAAGTATTCATTACACATTCTATAGCTTCAACACGCAGAATAATATTGGCCTTAAAAGGACTCAAGAGCCGCCTGTGAATCACATTTTACCTTAGCGGGTTAAGATAATTTGTTAACAGCTTGAGAACCACTATCTCTATTTCTTAATTCGTTATAATCCTCGGAGTTATTTGGAATATTCAGAGCCCTCCCCAAACTCTACTACTCTACAAATAATCCGCCCTACTAAAGCAAACCACAAAGTATATCGGAGCACTACAGAATCGTCTCAAAACTCTAAAGCTCGACGAAATACCCTCTCCAGTTATCTGTACTTAAAATACAAGTTATTCTAACACTAGCTAAGACTATCTAGAAATGCTCTTCTTAACATTTATTATTATTATTAGCTATTCTTTACAAAAATATTATCTATAAAAATCTATACATCTTTCCTACTTTATCATTTGTCCATGTACTGGCTATCCAGCACATGGGCCTATAACAAACTTCCTACATTTTTAGTTGTCTTAATTATCAAGTTGCCTGTCTAAAATCTCTAAGCTCTCTCTCGGTCTGTCGCGAGCTCTAAAAATCTCTATCTGAAGTTGACCGTGCTAACAATAGTTTTTGTACCCCTTCATTTTGCACCTGGCACCTGTTTTCTCTGCTGTTCTATGGAAAAGTGCCAGGAGTTCATGTTTTTTGTAAACCTGACAACAGTGTAAAATGCTGATTGCAGCACGTATCTTGTCTTTCTCACGTCCTAATTAAACAACTCAATTGTACCAGTGCAGGCGTTCTCGTTGATAAATGTCCACTGTTTATAGTTACATCTACATTCTTTTTCCTAAATGTAATAAGATGTCACTCAAAAAGTACATTACTTTGTCTTTGTTTTTGGTGTTATTTTAGAGTGCTCTCTAAAAGTGTGAGAACCATCGTATCAAACTTAAAATAGCTGTCACTCAAAGTTGCCAGTAGTATACAATGCACAGATGTGCAGCACCAAGTGATCAGCACGTAATTCTACCAAACAACAAGAAAAATGCCTTTTGTTTTGTATAAGCGCTCTCTTGATTAACAGCTCCCGACCCCAGTGTCAACTATTATGAACCTACGTTTTAGTTTTGTAATAATTTGTCGTGAAGTCGGATTCACAACACGTCATTCTTTACCAAAACTGCACGCCATACGTTAGAAATAAAAGAATGCAGAGAGAACCAATGAAAACGCACCTTTATGCAGTGTTTACAAATAATGTACTAGCCTAACAATGGCGATCTCAAATGTGTGTAACATGGTTTCAGTAGGAGATAAACTACAGCAATATGAGCACAGTACAGCATGGCAGAGGTCAAGAATTCCCAACTAGGAATGTTCATTTATAAGTGTGTGCAAAGACCTCCACGGAAAGTATATTATTACGGGAGAAAGCTCGAGTGGAATGTATCGTGACATCAGGCAAGTCAAAAATTTTGCTGTTTAGGTTACGCATACAATAAAACTAAAGCTTGTAATATAAAGCCAATTAGTTGGATGGATGAGGATTAATTCAGGGCATATTTTAAGCCTTGGTTGAGGAAAATCGCTCCAGAAATAAAGAAGATAATTGAAATCTTAGTTTTCAATATTTGTACATCAGGACAAATTGGGCATACATTTTGAGATACGCAAACACCCCTTTAGCCTCTGCTCTCTCGGTCGCCGGATGTGACGTATAAATAGACCTTGCCTTCTGCTAATCGAGGCCAGTCAGATTTGAAAATCACAGCGAGCGGAAAAAGAATAAAAGTGTTAATGAAGAGTGCCTTTGCCTTTTGTACCTGAGAGCAGATCATTCTAACCATTAACAGCTCGACTGTATGTGCCTGAGGGTAAGAAGTTTTAGAAAAGCTTTTAAAGAATTATTTCTTGATAGAATGGACCACACACCAGGAACATAAGGAAGGATGAAAGGAATTGTTTTACTGTGTTGATTAAGATATCACTTAATATTTTACACAAGACCTAATAAATGTATGGAGGGGAATCATGGACAGTTAGCAATATCCAAGGAATTGGAGAAAGATATGTTCGCAGTGAACTGAGGTGTGTTAATGCTGTCTTGATATGACCTGTGCGTCTACCTGCACTCTGTCGTCTGAAACTATCTCTTACCTCCTACTTCTGTAGAAAGGGGATAGAGATAGACAATATAGTGGTGAAAATTGAATATATTTCAGGTTGTATCCTGTAACTGACGTTCGCCTTAGGGAGCTTGACTCTAATATAGGAACTAGTGGTGCGAGTGCCCTTGATGCTATAGGGCCGGTAACCCAGTCCTAGGCCTTGAGGAGACACAAATTCCTGCCAGAACACAGGTGGAAGAGAATCAAAGCACATAATAAAAGATGAGTAGCCACACAAGGCTGCTGTTCAGTTCTTCCAGCATCACCACTAAATAAGTTAATGATGAACAAACAGTGCAATTTTATCTGGGCAACCGTCCTAGTCAGAATTAAACACACTTAAGAAACTGTGAAAAGTTTCAAGCAATAGTAAATAAAGACTGTTTTCAACAAAGTGATTTCAAGAGAAAGAGGAGAACAGTTATATAGTTCAAAAAGACTATTAATAACTAAGAACATTTGTTTTCAATTGTGTTATTTGTTTGCTTATGTAATTGAATTTTGATTTTTCATGACAAAATTTCAAGTAGAAAATAATATTTGTAAAAATAAATTGTAAATATTTACAAGCAGACTTTCTTAATTATTTAAGTTAAGTTACAGTTCTTGTTGGTAGATAATTTAATTAATACCCCTAGCAGAGCTAATAATATTCCTAATAATATTAACAGAGGAGGATCTGGAGAGGAGCAAGTAGGAACTTAGAGTAATACATTACCATCTTCTCTAGGAACTTATACAGCTTGATCCTACCTTTGATGTCCATACACCCTTACTCTTTTCAGAGAAAGGGGTATTACTTATAAGACCAGACTCTTATCTGGCACTATCCTGGTATCACCTGATACAACTTTGTGTCCAGGATACTTATTAATTTCAATAACAACTACCCTCTCGTGACATAATTAAATGTGACAAATAATACTGCACATTTTCGTTGTACGTTATAGGTTAGTTTTGTGATTTATTATATTAAACTATATATTATCTGAAGGCAATGTTGGAGACAGAACATGCAGCGATGTTTTATTGTTCACTAATTCCCTATTATATGTTAAGTTTTATATTACAACTCAGATGTAGCTATTCATCCGAGCATTGCGCGGTCACACTATAACTTACAATGCATGCCGTAATAGGAAACCAACGAGTGTTGGATATGAGGCTAGCTAGCTCATCACATAACAAATTAAGCCACAACAAACTTTAACAACAATATGAGTAGATCAGAAAAAGACACTGGCGGAGGATGGGGCACACATTTAGGAAACCTGTTGATAGCATTACCAGGTAGTCCTTGTTCTGGAACCCACCTCGGTAAGAGGGGCAGAGGGAGATCGGAAACCCACACTGAGAAGAGAGCTGGAGATAGAAATGACAAGGGATGACGAAGAAGAGGAAAGATTTGAACTGATAGCACGTGACAGGAGGACTTAGAAGCAGGTGTTTAAGGGGTATGCTACCCGTGGAGCTGACAGGCAACGATATGATGATGACAGCGACGAAGATGATGATAATGATCATGATGACTATGATGATGTTGAGGATATGAAACGCTGTAGTTTAACATTTTTTTATTTTAACTTTTGTGTATGTGCAATGTGTATCAAAACTGACAAAACTTAGTATGATTCTATAACTTAGTAGGTCGGCAAGAAAGTATACGTTCTGAAAGATCATATTTCGATACCACCTACCACAGACTAAATGGTAAAGGTAGTCCCATAGCAGATACTCAGGTTAGTGTAGCGAAAGGTTTTCCTAGTATGATAGTAGTGGTAGAGCAGAAGTAGAATCTCTCTCCAGAAAGTATGAAGTTCCAGTGCCCGAGAAGTACACTGGTATCACAAGTGAGTTACAGCTGTGAATACTCTGAGCTGGACAATAGATTTAGGCTTCAGAAGTATAAGATGCTACTTCGCTATCGTAACCCTATGTGATATTATAATTAAATTAGAAAAAGTAACTCAAAATTTAACAGTTAAAAATTTAACAAGTCAAATGAGTACAATTATCCAATTTATTATGTACATCTATATATTCTTGTAATGATAAATGGGTGTTGGAAGATGGTAAAATGTATGATTATTTACAGTTACAAATTAAAATAACTAATAGAAAAAGTCTTGGATTTATCTTCCACTGAATTTATAAAACAAGTTTGTCACATTATCTCTTGCCATCTAGTTTTCATCATTAGAAAGTCGTTTTAGAACTGCTCACAGGATTTGTTGGATGGAAATATATAAACTCAACTTTATCCACGTCTGCTCGAGGTTCCTCCGACACACTGGAGTACGGAAGACTTTCCTTCAGCCCGCCCTATAACTACGGGGGACTAAGGTGTTGAAGTTTGGTTTGACCTCTAGGCTTCAGTGAGCTGGATCAACTTCTTCAAGTCTTTAGTTTCTCGATCAGGAATGATCATAAACATTGATCATAAAAACCTGGAACAAGAAGTAATAGGTGGCCATTGTTCTAACAATCTCACCACCCTCTGCTGTTCATGATGCGACCATGTCTTCAGTGTTTGTATGTAAATGAATGAATCATGGTAGTATATTACAGAGATAGCATGATAAGATAATGTATAAGGTGCAGAATTAACAATATACATGAATAAATCACATGTTATGATACATGGGTACGATATAACCTTTGCCTTCCACTTATGGATGTCAAGTCACTTATGTACTTGCTGGTATGTCGTAAGCTTCCAGGCAAGAATTAGCCAAATATATTATGGCTAACCAATTAATGGTTATGCTTCCTGACAATGCCGGTGAAGGTTATCTCTGGTTAGCGTCATTCCCTTTTTTATTATATCTGCTACAATCAATCAGAAATAAAATCTGAAATAAAATGATATTAGTAATACATATATTTTTAATAAACTTACATACCCTCTTAGGATTAATAAGCTCACGGTGAGACTGTATTGGCTTAACTTAATCTGCCCTGCATGCAGCGTGAAAATAGAACTTTTCTTGCAGAGGCTGTCCTCCAGTTTCTCACTCTGGCTTCTGGATTTGGTGTGTGATTTACAATGCGCCGCTCTGTCCTTATATTTCAGTCTCTCGCGCGTACGAGAAAGCAGCTCCCAAATTCCCCAAAAGATTTTAGTTTCATCTCCTGTTTTGAAGCTATTTGAAACAATCTGTGCTTTTCCTGTACTCGTTTTTCTCTTCTGTCACTCACACACTTATCTCCTTCCTTCCTTCCTATATATCATTTCCTTTTCCCCATATGGGGCTTTCATTACATATAAGTTTTATACAATTCCGTTGAGGCTTGTTAGTGTAATAAAATTTTAAAGATTATTAGCTAACTTTTAGCCGATGTGATGAAGGTGAAAAATATTAATTATCTTTAAAACTATTTATATTTGAATAATATCCTTTTGGATATAATTCCTAGCCTATCTCCTTTGTTGAGTTATATTTATTTAATATTATTCCAACCATGCGTTCTCCTGTAGTGAATAATTTAATGTCCAGTAAATGCAAACTTTTAAAGTCGGCCATACATTCCTATATAGCTATTTCCTCATTCTTCAGTAATACTGTATGGCTTTTAACCGTAAGTCACATTTCCGCTGTCTACCAACTTCAAAGAAAGACCGCAGCGCTGACCTTGCGCTGGTGTGTGTGGGTGTCGCGTGGGCGTGTCGCGCTACAACCAAGCAAGTGTTTACCAAATCTCGCTACAGAGCCCTCTTCTTTAAAACAGTGCCTGCACGGTTAACTTTTTGGTAACACATGCTGCAGTTCCTCCTTAATTTTCTGTTTCTCTATATCTCCTTTGATAGGATGCCTACTTAAAAAATCGGGTCCAAGATTGTCCCGTCCTGGTATGTATCTCACATTGAACGAATATGGAGATAACAGTAAACTCCACCTTAAAAGTCGTGAATTTAATTTTTTAGACACTGCTAAAAACATCAAAGGCTGGTGATCACTTTCCACAATGAAGTGTTTCCCGTAAAGAAAAGGGGCGAATTTGTTGATCGACCAGACCAAAGCGAGGCATTCACGTTCAACGGTAGAATAATTTCTCTCAGCTGTATTTAACTTTCTACTGGCAAAAGCTACTGGTAATAGCATATGTGGCGGTGTGTCTGCCCGCTGTAGTAATGTTGCTCCGATGCCTACATTGCTAGCATCCGTTCTTAGTACGAATTCTTGTGTGAGATCGGGAAGGGCAAGGATAGGTTTATTTGTCAGCTTATTTTTCAACTCTGTATAAGCCTGTTCACACTCCACAGTCCATTGTATTTTATCCGGCTGACCTTTTTTGGTTAAGTCGGTTAATGGCGCGCACAATGAGTTAAAATGGGGTATATATTTCTGATAAAACCCGCACAGTGACACAAAGGATCTTACATCCTTCTTAGTTTGTGGTCTTGGTGCTTTTCTCATTTTCTCTACATTCTTTGGGTCCGGAGACATTTGCCCTGTAGAGATAGTGTGACCTAAAAATTCCAATGTCTCACATCCAATATGACACTTAGTTGGGCGTGCTGTCAATCCCGTTTCTCTTAATCTACCTAACAACATGGAGAGTGCTACTACGTGTTCCTCGAATGTAGTGGTAGCAATCAGAATATCATCCATGAAGTTGGTGATATGAGGATTTTGTAATGGTTCCAACAATTTCCTCATCATTCTGGTGAAGATACTTGGAGCATTCTTTAAACCAAATGGGAGTACATTGAACTCGTAATGTCCATCCGGTGTACTAAAGGCTAACAGTTTCCTAACTTCTGGTTTCACTGGTATTTGGTAGTATCCCTTGCTTAGATCTACTTTTGAAAAATACCGAGCCTTACTCAATGTAGCAAACAACTGATTGGTGTCAGGTAATGGGTCTACCTGAGATTCAGTGATAGCATTTAGTTTCCTATAATCAATGCATAACCTGTGTTCACCACTAGGCTTCCTTAATAGCACCACACTTGAGCTGTAGGGAGATTCAGACTTTGAAATAATTTTCTCTTTTAAGAGATAATCAATCTCATCCTTGAGTGCCTGTCCTTTAGCATAAGGTATAGGGTATGTCCGCATACAAACTGGTGTAGGGTCAGTAATCGTCATGTCATACTCTAACAGATTAGTACACCCCGGCTTATCTGTGAGTACATCAGCATGGATTTCTAACACCTCCTGAACCTTTTTCCTCTGCTCAAGAGTTAAATGTTCACTCACATTAACCTGAGCATAGCTTTCCGTAGTTGATAGGGGGTATTCCATGGAGGAAATTGGTTCATCCTGCATTTCTGTTGCAATGGCCAGGGTCATGATATGGGCAACTTCTGATGCTTCCCTGTCATAATACTTTTTAAGAAGGTTGACATGATACACCTTCTCCTTTCCTTTCTTGTCAATCTTATAGTTGGTCCGGGAAAGTTTTTCCAATATGACGTAGGGTCCCTGCCATCCAATTTGCAATTTATTATTGCTGCTGGGCAACAGTAACAGAACCTTTTCTCCCACCTCAAGTTCCCTATCTTTTGCTGTTTTATTGTAGTAAGCAGCCTGCTTCCTCCTGGCCTGTCTCAAGTTATCATTTGCCAGTTTCCAACTTGTTTTCAATCGAGATGTCAACTCGTTGACGTATTGGTATGAAGAAGTCACGGTTTCTTCTGCTTTTTCATCAGTCCATGTCCGCAACAATGCTTCCAGTGGACCTTTGATTGGTCGTCCAAACAACAATGTAGCTGGAGCCAATCCTGTGGAGTTATGTGGGACTTCCCTATAGGCAAATAGTGCTGAGGGTAAGTATGTGTCCCAAGTTTCAGGTTTCTCACTAGCCAACTTTCTAAGGATTGAAATGAGCGTGCCATTGAACCGCTCTACTTGACCATTCCCTTGGGCGTGGTACGGGCTACAGTGATAATGTCTAGCTTGAAATAACCTGAATACTTCTTGTGTTAGCTTTCCCCTAAACTGAGAACCATTGTCAGTCAATATTTGATGTGGGAAACCTAATCGGGTGAATATTGTTAACAGTGCCTCTGCCACATGTTTCGAATCTATCGATGACATTGCTACTGCCTCTCCCCACATAGAGCAAGTATCGACCAAGGTTAAGATATATGCATTTCTCTTCTTGGTCCTACTGAGGGGTCCAACAATATCCACGGCAACACGTTCGAAGGGCGTTCCCATGATGGGCATTTCTCCCAGTGTTGCTGGTGCAGTCCTATGTTTAGGAGCTACTCTTTGGCATTCTGGACAGGATCTCACATACCTCTTTATGTCCTCTGTGATCCCTGGCCAAAAGTAGTGACAGGCTATCCGTTGTCCAGTGGCCCCTATTCCCATATGTCCACTGAAGGGTATAGCATGTCCTAGCTTCATAACCTGCTCCCTGTATGATTTTGGCACTACAAGCTGTCCATGTCCTTTTGGTCCTGTTCCAGCTTTTCTATATAGTAGGCCTTTTTTCATATATAAGTCTCCTTTCTCTGGAGGGTTATGGCTTTTAGGTAATTTGCCAAAGCAAGGCTTCAATGTACTGTCAGCAGTTTGAGCCTTTCTCATCTCTTCTGGATGAGTATTGATGATAGTGTCCTCCTCTTTCTTAGAGCTTGCCCTGGTCTGGACTGTTGCCATCACTATGGGTCTTATAGGTTCTCCTAGAAAGACATATCTACATCCCAGTATTAATGGGTAGATAGGGTTGTCCATCACTGCTGCTTTGATCTCTCCTTCCACATAGCGAGATCTTATGTTGATTCGGGCTATGGGCAGTGTCATGGTTCCTGCTCCCTTGACTGGTCCTCTGATTTCCACTGTTTCTGTGGTTATCTGTTCCGGACTCACCAGAGAAGAGCACACTACTGAGTCAAAGTCCAAGCCTGTATCATATAAGCACAGTACTTGGGTGCCATTCAAGGTCACTTCCTCACAGACAGGGGGATGATGGAGGTCATTCTGACTATCTGCCAGGTCCTTCCTTCCCTTGTTCTCTGTTGTAAGGCATGCAGCGTGATGAGGAGGGTTTTTCCGTCTGCATTCCGCAGTATTGTGGTTACTCATTTGGCAAGATTTACACCACTTTCCTTCCTTTCTTGGAGGTTTCTTTTCTGATCCTAGAGGGTTTTTGTCTTTATAATCAGTTCTGTGTTTGTTCTTGTTGGAATTGTCCCTGTGTTCATAGTTGGTAAAGTTTTGTGAAGGTTTGAAGTTCTCACCCTGCTTCTTCTTATTTCCTGATACTTCTGACTGAGCTGCTTGATATCTTTCAGCCATGGTTAAAATATCTTCCAATCTCTCAGCTCCTTGTTCCATAAGAAATTTTCTCATTTCTTGAGGCATGGATTCTCTCAGTTGCTCCATCATGACCATTTCTTTTATATCTTGACACTTTCCTAAGCTAATCCATTTTGTCAGATAAGTTTCCAATCTGGCAGAAAACTGGTGATAGTTTTCTCCTGGAAGTAGCTTAGCAGTTCGGAATCTCTTTCTATAAGATTCAGAATTCTTTTCGTACCTGACCAGTAAAGCTTGTTTTAAGATTTCATAATCTTCCTGGTCTTCTTTTGAGAGTTTTAAATAAACATCGTATGAAACTCCCCTCAACCCCTGAGATAGCTTAAGGCTCCATTTTTTTCCTTTTCCAATCCATAGGTAGAGGCCAGTCTCTCATATCTATCCAGGTACGACTCAATGGCGTCCTCTTTTTCAATAAATGGATCCAGGTGGAAACTCATGGCTCCATTTGCCGCGCTATGGTTGGAGCTACTCTCAGAGTGAGGTGAGCTAGCACCATGATTGCTAGCTGCTCCCTGGAGAGTTCAAGTTCCTTTAAACTTAACTCATGCGCTCTTTGTAACCTTCTTTCTTCAGCTTCCAAAATTAGTCTCTTTTCTTCTCTTTCCAGTCTTTTGGCTTCTCTCTCTGCTTCTAATTTCTTAGCTTCAGTCTCAACTTCCATTCTTTTAGTCTCTCTTTCTGCCTCTAATTTCTTAGCTTCAGCCTCAACTTCCATTCTTTTGGTCTCTCTTTCTGCCTCTAATTTCTTAGCTTCAGCCTCAACTTCCATTCTTTTGGTCTCTCTATCTAAATATTTATCCACTTCAGTTGTGATATATCGAATTAGAGCATCTCCTGTCATACCCAAGTCTTTTCCTTCCTGCATAATCGCAGCTCTAAACTTCACCAATTCAGCCATGATGCTTACTTACCAGAGGGTATATAATTTTATCTTCACTAACAAACTAACTTAATTAAAATCAATTAATTACTTTGAACAAGACAAATCCTTAAAACCTTGTGAGCGTTTCCTATTTACTTCGTACTCAATGGTACTACTATTACAAACAAATTTCTAAGTTTTTAGAATTTTTTTCCAAAAAAAAAAAATTTATTTTTACAAACTATTTGTGGCTCAAGATAGAAGAATACATAGATAGTGGCCCAGGATACAAAATAATATCCCGCGAAAGAGCCCCCAATGTAGCGAAAGGTTTTCCTAGTATGATAGTAGTGGTAGAGCAGAAGTAGAATCTCTCTCCAGAAAGTATGAAGTTCCAGTGCCCGAGAAGTACACTGGTATCACAAGTGAGTTACAGCTGTGAATACTCTGAGCTGGACAATAGATTTAGGCTTCAGAAGTATAAGATGCTACTTCGCTATCGTAACCCTATGTGATATTATAATTAAATTAGAAAAAGTAACTCAAAATTTAACAGTTAAAAATTTAACAAGTCAAATGAGTACAATTATCCAATTTATTATGTACATCTATATATTCTTGTAATGATAAATGGGTGTTGGAAGATGGTAAAATGTATGATTATTTACAGTTACAAATTAAAATAACTAATAGAAAAAGTCTTGGATTTATCTTCCACTGAATTTATAAAACAAGTTTGTCACATTATCTCTTGCCATCTAGTTTTCATCATTAGAAAGTCGTTTTAGAACTGCTCACAGGATTTGTTGGATGGAAATATATAAACTCAACTTTATCCACGTCTGCTCGAGGTTCCTCCGACACACTGGAGTACGGAAGACTTTCCTTCAGCCCGCCCTATAACTACGGGGGACTAAGGTGTTGAAGTTTGGTTGACCTCTAGGCTTCAGTGAGCTGGATCAACTTCTTCAAGTCTTTAGTTTCTCGATCAGGAATGATCATAAACATTGATCATAAAAACCTGGAACAAGAAGTAATAGGTGGCCATTGTTCTAACAATCTCACCACCCTCTGCTGTTCATGATGCGACCATGTCTTCAGTGTTTGTATGTAAATGAATGAATCATGGTAGTATATTACAGAGATAGCATGATAAGATAATGTATAAGGTGCAGAATTAACAATATACATGAATAAATCACATGTTATGATACATGGGTACGATATAACCTTTGCCTTCCACTTATGGATGTCAAGTCACTTATGTACTTGCTGGTATGTCGTAAGCTTCCAGGCAAGAATTAGCCATAATATATTTGGCTAACCAATTAATGGTTATGCTTCCTGACAATGCCGGTGAAGGTTATCTCTGGTTAGCGTCATTCCCTTTTTTATTATATCTGCTACAATCAATCAGAAATAAAATCTGAAATAAAATGATATTAGTAATACATATATTTTTAATAAACTTACATACCCTCTTAGGATTAATAAGCTCACGGTGAGACTGTATTGGCTTAACTTAATCTGCCCTGCATGCAGCGTGAAAATAGAACTTTTCTTGCAGAGGCTGTCCTCCAGTTTCTCACTCTGGCTTCTGGATTTGGTGTGTGATTTACAATGCGCCGCTCTGTCCTTATATTTCAGTCTCTCGCGCGTACGAGAAAGCAGCTCCCAAATTCCCCAAAAGATTTTAGTTTCATCTCCTGTTTTGAAGCTATTTGAAACAATCTGTGCTTTTCCTGTACTCGTTTTTCTCTTCTGTCACTCACACACTTATCTCCTTCCTTCCTTCCTATATATCATTTCCTTTTCCCCATATGGGGCTTTCATTACATATAAGTTTTATACAATTCCGTTGAGGCTTGTTAGTGTAATAAATTTTTAAAGATTATTAGCTAACTTTTAGCCGATGTGATGAAGGTGAAAAATATTAATTATCTTTAAAACTATTTATATTTGAATAATATCCTTTTGGATATAATTCCTAGCCTATCTCCTTTGTTGAGTTATATTTATTTAATATTATTCCAACCATGCGTTCTCCTGTAGTGAATAATTTAATGTCCAGTAAATGCAAACTTTTAAAGTCGGCCATACATTCCTATATAGCTATTTCCTCATTCTTCAGTAATACTGTATGGCTTTTAACCGTAAGTCACATTTCCGCTGTCTACCAACTTCAAAGAAAGACCGCAGCGCTGACCTTGCGCTGGTGTGTGTGGGTGTCGCGTGGGCGTGTCGCGCTACAACCAAGCAAGTGTTTACCAAATCTCGCTGTTACAAGTAGCTCAAAAGTCGCGAATTCGTAATGATAATAAATTTAGTAGCGCGGAACCAGTAAATGTAGCGCTATTCCCAATAAGTAACCCAGTCTGGCAACACTGTGCTTAGGAAGTTGAAAGATTAAAGGAATATCAAATATATAGTTTTCCAGTTCATTCTGTCATTCTTTCCGTTCGTAACACTCCCAAAAATAGTAACACTCGCCAAAGAAAAGTGCGCAAAGGTTGGTGTGCATGCGTCATGTGAACGGCGTGCATGTTCAGATTTTGTTTAACATCGGATGTAAAACAAATATTTTGGTTTTTAATACGGGAATTTAAAAAAAAAAATGGAAGACAATGTTGATAACTATTCTAACTGTCACCACCTAAGTGAATTGTTTCTGATGAGGAGACAATTGCAGCGAAATTGTTTAGATATGGATTGTCGTATACAAGTGTTGAGAGATGTATAAATACCAACACTTAATGTTTACGGAAGTTTATTTCCTTCAGGGAGTAATTTTGTGCACCAAGAATAAGGAGGCATTAGATCTGAATAGAGAAATCATAACAAAACTTCCTGATGAGCTAAAAATCTATTAATAGTTCTTATCAAATAGTATCTGAAGTTCCCAGTGATGTTATGAAATATTCGGCCAATTAAAACAACAGAAAATCAGTGTCCTCTTCTGATGAACAATCGGATGTTCACACTTAACATTATTTTTCCACAAGTATTTGAATACATGAAATTGCCGTTAAGTATTGGTGCTTTTGAGTTTAATTCCCGTCATATGACGGGTTTTTACTCTAGTGCGTAAATAGTAAAGCAAGGTGCCGTAAAAATGGAAGGTTAAGGAGATCCCAAGAAACTTCACGGGGGCAAAAGATGAAATACAATGGTACTTTATAACTTTCTCATGTGAATATGAACAAAGAAGGCTTTAAGTAAAGTCTAGTACATCCATCAACGTAAACATTTTAAAATGTTGTCTGTAAGGAAACTGCCCCAAGTAGTTCTCCGGGGGAACTATGAAGGGACAAAGAAAGAATATCACTACTGCACCTTCAGGCGTGTCGTACAAGGCCACTAATATGAAGTTAAGTTCGATGCTTGCAACCTCATCATGTAAAACAAATTGCCACAGACCCTACCGCTACAAGAGCAAGTGAATTCATGGGGCAATCTGCCTGCGAGGGGACCAGCTACAGTGGTTGCTCCATGTTCCGCAAGGAGCGCAAATCAAAATGATGTTGATGTAAGAAACTGTTTAACTGATACAGCATATGACCATCAACTACTTCAGGGTCCAAGACTCATCTTCGTCACTGTTATCAGATACTAATCGCAAATTAATAAGTCTACTTTACCTTCTAGAGCAAGGTTTCTCAACTGGGGTTCCGCGGATCGCTAGGGGTTCCGTGAGAAGTCACTAGGGGTTCCGTGAGAAGTCACTAGGGGTTCCGTGAGAAGTCACTAGGGGTTCCGTGAGAAGTCACTAGGGGTTCCGCGATAGATCGTGATTAAAAAAATAATAAACGTGTTTTGTCAAAGTCTTGTATAAAACTGTGTCTTAGGCTACATTTTTATTCAGATGTCTTTGGCCTATGGTTTGTAGTAGCTTTATTATTCAACGTTGTCAATAAATTTTCCTGTTGTAAATAGCATTAATTAAAATCAATTATTGCAATTAAATCTACCGAGCCTGCATTAGAAAAATTACATCCCATTTCGCCTTAAGCCAGTTATTACTCAAAAAAGTATTATGGTTGCTTTGTGAGTTATTAAAATGTTTGAAAGGGAAAGAAAGAGATTAATTTCAAGAAAGGTAAATTAAGTGTGACGTACATATTATATGCAGTTATTTATGTTCTTATATCTAGCTATTAAATAGCTTCGTCCACAAGGTTTTATTACGATCTGTCGCATTGCGGCGGATACGACGTCACGAATTAGTGTGCAAGAGAGGTCAAAAAGAGGCGAGATGATAGCATAGGGTTCACGGGGCACTGGGCTGTGTGTCTTGGAAGAGTGAGGAGGCATGTGTAAATCGCTCCGAGATATTTCAGATGTCAGTGTGTTTGATAGATATGTTCTGAAGTTAGTCTTGTCATCCTGGAATGACAGAGTGCCTGATTCATTCACAGGATAGGTAGATGAGTGGATAGAAATGATATAGTGATGTTTGCAGACTGAAGACGGGCGATGTTCCTGTTCTTATATATTCGTATGTTCATAGATACAGCTGATTACAGGACTGGATCTCGACATTTACGGACAGACTGTTATATGCCAGTATCTGCATTTACCCTATGCCAGGGGAGTTAGAGATGTGTAGTGACAGAGGTCTTACACGTAATATTTCATTGGAGCATACGTTTTATTTGTAATAAACATGTTCGTGATGTGAATAAGCTGGACGTTTCTTCAATTCTTGTGTGGCTGTTTATGTAGCAAGTTTAAGGACTCTCTTATGACCACTTGGCTACTGTTTACTCTTCCATGAATTAAATCATTAAACCTAAGCGCAAGTTGGAGAACGCCACAGCTTTTTGGGGGCCAAGTACCGTGGATTTTGAACTCGTAAAGTACATTTTTTTAAAAACCAATTCTACAAGCAAATGTTTACCGTAAGTTCGTCCCACTTACGGACAAGGTGAAGGTCACATCTGCTCAGAGCGGTGTTTGAATGGAGGAGAGGAAATTTTTGAAGTAACTTTCGAAATATATTATGAATTAACTGTTCATTATTATCAAGGGGTCGGCAGTGGAAAAATTAAGAAGGCCAGCATTATCGAAGAATTTTATTCATTAGAGGAAAATATCAATTTACCAGCAGTCACTACTTCAAGTGAGCGACTTCTGCGAGTCTACAATCAAATTCAAAATGGAGTCCTGTCAGACCGGAGTGTAGGGAAGGACTAGTGACGAATCGTTTTACATTGCTGTGGGGTGCTTCAGAGCTGCACATCCATTTCTTAGCACCATATCTCAGGCCAGGAAGGAGACTGTTTTATTTTCATACAAGATAAGTGCGATTTTTTACATCTTTCGGTCTGTGTTCATGAATATTTTGGTTAGATCTCCATCAGCTCTGATGTTTGTTTTCCTTTTTATTATGTATTAATATATGTAATTCTTGTATAAGCGGGCAAGGTTGGCTCGGCTGTCTTGTTGTGTGATACATCTCGCCGTAAAGCGGGCACACACAAATTGTTCTATAGGTACTGTGTGGTGATCATAACTTGTTAGATCATTACAATTATTATTATTTTTTTTTCTTCTTTATTAGTTTCGGACTTGTTTTAATGTTGGTCTTTGTCATATTCTGTTGATTATTTTAATTTTTCGTCATTATTGGTCGTGCTCTGTTTATCGAATCTGACTATCAATTCAGTTGATTCATATATTAAATGGTGGATCTTCTACTGATTACTTTTTTTTTTCATTACCTGTTAAAACTTTTATACCTTATCTTTCTTTATACCTTAGTATTGTCCTTGGTAGGCTTGATCTATTGTCTATATATATATATATATATATATATATATATATATATATATATATATATATATATATATATATATATATATATATATATATATATATATATATATATATCTTAAATTGTATTGTCTTGGCTGCTCCTTTGGAAACATATTACTGTCTCCTGTGAAAATAGTGCAGAATTGTTCAGTTCTGATATTAAGTATAAGGCAATTTGTTAAAAAGTGATATAATTTTATTTAAGATTTGTTATTGGTGTAACTGATTGATTACATCAGGGTACCTCAACATGTCTCGCCTAGAACATTTTGTCAACGTGGGGGAAAGACTTGGGTTTCAAGCGAAGGCTTTGAGAGAGTTTGCTTTAGAGCAGGTGGCTAAGGAAGAGAAAAAATTAGAACAAGAATTAGCGGAGAAGAAGAGGCAAGATGAAAAAGAAGAAAAGCTTAAGCTAGCACAGTTTGAACATGAGCAAAAAATGGCTGAAATTCAGCTTCAAAAACTTAAACTTGAGAATGAGAACAAACCGGCGGAGAACACTAATCAGGGCATAACAAAAAGGGATCATGGTTGTCCTTTTAAGGCTCATTTACCAAAATTTCATCCATCCGATCACATATCGTGTTACTTGAACAGGTTTCAGACAATTTGTCAGGAACATAAACTGGACAAATCTGAATGGCCTAGTAAATTAATGTCATTATTTTCAGGTGAAGCTCTTACAGCTATCTGCACTTTGGATGATGCCTCTAGAAGTGACTATGATTCTATAAAGGCATTATTATTGAAAAAATTCCAGCTGGATACTCACGGTAAAGATTAAAATTCAAAACTCTATTTCCTGACTCGTCCAAGGACTTCGCAGAATACATTGCATCTATCAAGCTTACTTTTCAGAGATGGATTGAACTGTCACAAATCGACCATACTTTTGAGTCGCTTATAGATCTCATACTAAGAGATAAGGTTCTCTCTTCAGTCAGTCCAGAATTTTTGTCCTATCTCCAAGAGAGGGATCCCCAAACCATTGCTGAAATTGAGATTTTGGGGCGACGTTTCAGGACCGCACATCCTGGGAGGAATATAAGCAACTCGAACATCAAGGAGGCATTACCAGTTGCTTCAGCAAAGGCTTTATATACAAGAAATCAAAAACAGGGACCACCTGATAATTCTTCAGGCTGGGGACGAAATTTTAGCCGGAATGCCGGAACCTTCAGGGGTCGGTATAACTTTGCATACAGACCATTTCGACCATATAGCCAGGAAAATATGCCTCAACAACAATTTAATGGACCAAACAGAGGCTGGACCAGAACTCAGAATTCCTATTCTAACAGAGGAAGATCAAATTATAATAATGATTGTAATTACCAGAACAACAGGAATAATCATCACTACAGAGGCTCTCGACTCCCACATAGGTCTAATGCTGCTGTTGAACAAAACAACCATTCAGTTGCTGGGAATCAAGGGTTTGAGACCACGTCTCATGCCAATGCATGCAGTGTTGATCTTTCTAATAAAGCAAATTGCTCTGCTTGCAACACTGTTTCAGACAGATGAAGTACCCAGATTAATTTGTGGTCACCCTCTACCAGTACGTGCTTCTCATGATGGAAAAGGTTCACTTAAATTTTGCAGGGAGTTTGTTAATCATAGACTTGTTTCCGTCTTGGATTTTGGAATGTTCAGCTAACGACATTGTCAGCCATCTTGTCATGTCAGAAAATTCTGTTCACAAAAAGATTACGTGTGCTTTCTTCACATGCTTTTACTATAATGGCGTCATCAACAAATGTCTTCACTTCGTATAAAGCATGTAGTCTTGGTTGACAATCCACCTAAGAGAAGGACAACTTCACACAAACCCAGGTAGGAAAGACTCGTTAGTCCAGAAAGATAGCTCTCCTAGGAGAGACAACTCTGATGTAAAACAACTGCTGCCTTGTAGTAAGGTCACGGAAAACCAGAGGCTAGGGAAGCAGTCCCGAACAAATGCATGCTGAAGACGGATGCACTGGGCCGCAAGGCGCACAACATAGTGCAACGCAAACCGCCATGAGATGACAGACACTGGTCACAATAGATTGAGATACCATCTGTACCACAAATACAAAATTGGTGCAACAGATCTCTGCACCTGCGGTACCAGCCCGATGACAGTCGAACATCTGTTGCAATACTGCCCAACCTACAGTAATGAACGGAGTAGCATATGGCAACAACCCACTTCTGTCAACGAAAAACTGTTTGGAGATGTTGGGAGCCTTGGGTTGACTACTGCCTTTATTACAGTCATAAATGTGGAAGTCTGAAGGCGAACGAGGAAGAAGAAGAAGAAGAAGTTTCCGTCCTCAGGGATACGGGATGCACTACCGTAGGGGTGCGGCAATCTCTTGTTGATAACTCATGTTACACTGGTAAACAGGTGAAATGTGTTACCTTCGGGGGCACAGTTGAATATTATCAAACTGCCTTTGTTTACATAAACACACCCTACTTCACAGGGAACGTTCTTGCTTGTATGTTGGAAAATCCAGTCAGCGAATTGATTCTGGGTAACCTCCCTGGGCTGAAGGAGTGCTCAGATGATGATATTAAAAGTTGGGAAAACCAGCATTTATTGACTGCTAATGCAGTTACTACACGGGCACAGGCTCAGGCAGAGGCCAATGATAGTACAGCATCAGGGGGTGAGGAGGATGACAATTTACAAGTTACACTTGTCAGTAAAGAGTCGTTCATTACTATGCAACATAAGGATGACTCATTGAAAAAAATTTTCAAGGTGGCTAGAAAAGATGATGTTGTGTACAATGAGAAGGCTATTCACTGGTACACCATCAAAAATGGTATTCTAATTATAAATTTTAATGATGCTAATTCTGAGAAAAAACAGATCATGGTGCCTACTAATTTTAGACCTTTTATTTTACAACATGCCCATGATGTCAACTGTGCAGGCCATTTGGGGATAGCTCGTACTAAACAAAGAGTGCTGTCGAATTTTTTCTGGCCTGGGGTCACCAAAGATGTAAAAACTTTTTGTAGAACTTGCAAGACATGCCAAAGCGTGGCTGCGAAAGGTGCATATCACAAAGCACCTATACAGGCCTTTGATATCTCTAACAGACCATTCGCTAAGATGGCAATTGACATCATAGGACCATTACCAGTAGTATCAGCAAGAGGCCACAGATTCATTCTTACGTGCATTGACATGTGCACACGGTGGCCTGAAGCAATACCACTTAAGAACATCACAACTAGAGATGTTGCTGATGCACTCATGATCATTTTCAGTAGATTTGGGTTTCCGGAGGAAATACTATCAGACAGAGGTAGACAATTTACATCAGAAGTTATGGCACAGGTTATGAAGGATTTTCAAATTGAGAGGTCTCTAAGTAGTGCCTATCACCCAGAAGGGAACGGCACAGTAGAACGATTCAATAATACACTCAAACAGATGTTGGGTAAGGTTACCTCACAATGTCCACAGGACTGGGACAGAATTTTACCAGCTATTTTGTTCGCCTATCGGGAAATCCCAAACGAACAAACCGGGTTTTCGCCATTCGAATTAATTTTGGGGGCAAAGCCTAGAGGTCCCATGTCGATCTTAAAACAGCTTCTCGTGGGCTCCGAGTTGTCAGAGGAGGTTCAATCCTCTTATGAGTATGTTGTAAATCTACGAAAAAAGATTATTGATGCATGCCAGATAGCAGTGGATGCTTCAGAGAGAGCAAAAGGAAAAACCAGACTATTCATTTATGAGAAGAGAAAATTACGCTTATTGTGGCCTGGTGATGAAGCATATGTGCTTCTCCCCACAAAAGAGAATACACTATTAATTGCATGGAGAGGACCGTATAAAGTGGTTTCACAGTTAACTGATGTTGATTATATTGTGGATATAAAGGGTCAACATAGAACATTTCACATCAATATGCTCCAAAAATTCCATTCTCGACCTGGTAATCTTCAACCAATTTTCGAGGCCATTGATACGTCTGACTCAAACTATTCCTCACTTGCTGTAATTCATGATGAGGAGTCTTCATTCGAAGATGTCTCTCTGCCATTATCTTTTGTTCCGCTTCAAGCGTCAGAATCTTGGAGGGACGTTTCTATATCTCCAGATCTATCAGTCGATCAACACACTCAAATTTCTAATCTGTTACAATCCTATCAGGATGTGTTGACTGATATCCCAGGTAGTACTGATGTCATCTCTCACGACATTCTACTTCAAGATCAAACATCTATCCGGATAAAGCCATATCCCATACCAATTCATTTTCAGGCTCAAGTGGATAAGGAAATTGATAACATGCTTAAAATGGGTATTATAGAACCATCTCAATCACCGTACTCATTTCCTCTAGTGATTGTTAGGAAAAAAGATAAGTCCATTAGAATCTGTATAGACTTCCGTCGTCTTAACGGTATAACTTCTGCTGATGCAGAGCCTATGCCTGTTCTTGATTCCTTACTGGAAAAGATGTCTGATGCCACATATTTCAGTAAACTTGATCTTTCAAAAGGCTACTGGCAGATTCCCTTAACAGATAGATCTAAGCCTTACACTGCCTTTGCCACTCCTAATGGATTATATCAGTGGACCCATATGTGTTTTGGGCTAGTGAACGCACCGGCAACGTTTGTCCGGATGATGAGATTACTATTTGCTGGTCGGCCTGATATCATAACATATATCGACGATATCTGTCTCTTCCACAATTCTTGGCAGGACCATATCTTAGGTCTTCAATCCTTATTGGACATTCTACGCAGTCACCACCTCACAGCTAGACCTTCAAAAGTCCAGATCGGCTATAAAGAAATTTCTTTTCTGGGACATAGAATTTCTCAAGGATTCTTGAAAACAGATGATGACACTGTCTCAAAAATTCTTAATCTTGAGGTTCCTAAAACAAAAAAACAAGTCATGAGTTTGTTAGGTCTAATCAACTTTTACAGGAAATTCATTCCTCGTTTCTCAGAAATAACTTCCATTTTGTCATCTTTGCTGAAAAAGGGATGTCCTAACAAAATAGTCTGGACACAGCCATGTCAAGATGTATTAAACCGTATTAAATTTTCATTTTCAAAGGCACCAATATTGAAACTGCCTAATCCATTTATCTCCTTTACTCTCAGGTGTGATGCATCTCAATATGCGATAGGAGCGTCTTTGATGCAACTCCACAACAATGTTTTGCATCCAGTATTGTATGTGAGCCGCAAGTTATCTTCAACAGAATCGAAATACCCCATTCTGGAAAGAGAGCTCCTAGCAATATCATGGAGTGTTTCCAAACTACAAAAATACTTGATTGGGGCACCATTTGTCATCGAAACCGACCAGAGGGCGCTAGCTTATCTACAAAAAGCTAATTTTTCAAACCAACGAACAGCTAGATATGCCCTAAGTCTACAGCCATACTCTTACACCATCCGGGCGATCAAGGGTTCTGAGAACAATCTCGCGGACGTCTTGTCTCGCTGTACAACCATCTAGTACTGGTTTGATACATCACGGAATTACCCCAGATGGAGAAAATCTGAGAATCTGTCATATTCAAGTTATTTGTCTTCGACAACCTATAGGTACACTTATATCTGCCACATTTGACTATCTTTATGTTCATTCCATGAGACTGTTATTCGCATAGTTCAAGGACTTTGTTTACAGCAACTACTATGCATGGATACTTGCATTATGTGTTGGTATGAAACTTTATCGGTGATGGATATTCAGGGGAAACTACCTAGTGTATAACTTTTTCTACATGGGACATCAATCATACTCAGGATTCAGGTAAATCTCAGTACACATTGTGAACCAAAGAAACTATTCAGGGATAATTTATTACCTTTTATTTGATAACCCATGGACATGAATCGTGAACTTGAAGTATCTTCATGGATTTATGAACACTCACAATTTTATTGCTCAACAAACTTAATAGTTATATTTACCTAATATATTCTTTTTTTTGGACAAATTAATTTGTATTACTACCTTTGTGCTTAGACTTTGATTAATGGACACACAGGGTGTAAGAAGGAGTATCTCTATGCATTGTCCCTGTACTCTGCTTTACTAAACTTCTTGCATCTACTGAAGTCTTATACCAACTGAGCATGTCTTGTTTGCATTGACATTAACTACTTTTACCAAACTACACAGGGTCGTGGGGACTTATTATGCTTGTCTTAATCATCATGGTATATCATCCATTGAGATTGTGAATAAAGACTCATGTGAGAGAAGAAAACAAAACATAATATGAATGAAAAAAAAAGTAGAAAAACAGAAAACATTATTCTCTTATCATGAAGGTATTACATCATGTACTTCATTGGATGTGTCTTACAACTTTCATATATATTATAATTACTTAATGGTCATCTATAGCATAATTACTTTGCAATTGTATTAAGTGACAATATTCACTAAGTCTATAACCTGACAGGACTTAGACCAAAAGTATGTGACATTAGAGTGAAAATGATTGACAGGTATGGATGAGTTCATATAACACATAGTCTTAGTTACTGGAAGGCAGGTCATCTACTTCTTATGTGTCATATTGTCTCGACTTGAGTAAGACTTAGGCTTTGATATTTTCATATCAATGTCCTCACGTTGTGTTAAATTTGGCTTTCTCATGACAGACACAGGGGTTGGAGTACTTCCTGGTCTCCGCTCGTATTATATTTGAACTCTCTACTTGGCACTGGAACCTCATTTTATATTTTGTTTACCTACCTCTGAAGTAGAAAAATTTCATTTTTCTCCTCAGACAGGGGAGGGGGGAAGATGTGACGTACATATTATATGCAGTTATTTATGTTCTTATATCTAGCTATTAAATAGCTTCGTCCACAAGGTTTTATTACGATCTGTCGCATTGCGGCGGATACGACGTCACGAATTAGTGTGCAAGAGAGGTCAAAAGGAGGCGAGATGATAGCCTAGGGTTCACGGGGGATTGAGCGGTGTGTCGTGGAAGAGGGAGGATGCATGTGTAAATCGCTCCGAGATATTTCAGATGTCAGTGTGTTTGATAGATATGTTCTGAAGTTAGTCTTGTCATCCTGGAATGACAGAGTGCCTGATTCATTCACAGGATAGGTAGATGAGTGGATAGAAATGATATAGTGATGTTTGCAGACTGAAGACGGGCGATGTTCCTGTTCTTATATATTCGTATGTTCATAGATACAGCTGATTACAGGACTGGATCTCGACATTTACGGACAGACTGTTATATGCCAGTATCTGCATTTACCCTATGACAGGGGAGTTAGAGATGTGTAGTGACAGAGGTCTTACAAGTAATACGTCATTGGAGCATACGTTTTATTTGTAATAAACATGTTCGTGATGTGAATAAGCTGGACGTTTCTTCAATTCTTGTGTGGCTGTTTATGTAGCAAGTTTAAGGACTCTCTTATGACCACTTGGCTACTGTTTACTCTTCCATGAATTAAATCATTAAACCTAAGCCCAAGTTGGAGAACGAAACACTAAGCTTTACTTACTTACTTACGTAGTCGTTCCCCTTCTACCGTGAGGTGTAGAGGTTTGGAAGAGAGAGCGCTAGACTATCCTATCGGCTATTTTCCTCTTGGCCTGGTTCCATTCTAGTCCTCGGTCCTTCAAAGATCGTCTAATGTTGTCCTCCCAGCGGACTCTGGGTCGTCCTCGGGGTCTGGATCTTTGGCTCTTTGTTTCCCATGCTTGTCGAGGTATCCGATCTTCTCCCATTCTGTAGACATGGCCAAAACATCTTAATTGGGACTGTTCTACTTGGGTTTGCAGGTGGTAGGATTTAAGGCCTTGACGTATCCTCTGGTTGCGTACCATGTCTCTTCTTGTTACTTCAACCACTTTCCTCAGATACCTCATTTCTGAGGTTTGGATCTGGCTTTTATGGGTTGTAGTCATTGCCCATGACTCGCATCCATATGTAAGACTCATAGGTGGAGGCGGTATACAGCCATCTTCGCACCAACCATATGCTGAGGGGGCCCCTGGTCTTACATAGGTGGAGCGGGGGAATCCACGATTTATGGCCTGAAAAAGTCTCCCAGCTGCTGCTTTTCGAGTGGCCAACTCTTCTTTGATGCCTCCCTTTCGGTCTATAATAGTTCCGAGATATTTAAAGTGGTCGACCTGCTCCAGGACCTGTTCTCCCAACTTAATCTGATGTTTTCTTTCTTCTCGTGATATCACCATGGATTTTGTTTTAGAGCTGCTTATGACCATCCGTCTCTTCTCCAACTCTTCCTTCCAGACTTGCAGGTTGGATTGGAGATGTGCCTCTGATTTAGCAATCAGGGCAACATCATCAGCAAATGCCAGCTCCGAAATATAGACCTGTCTCATCTTCCAGTACCCCACTGAATACTTTCTTGTTCTCCTTACATGCCTTGATGACATCGTCCATAAGGAGTATGAAGAGGTAAGGTGATAGGATATCACCTTGTCTTACACCAGTGGTGGTCCTGACCTCTCCTGACTTATGGTTTGCTGTCCTCACATAATTTCTGCAAGACTTGTAGAAGCTCTGTATAGCATGAATCAGAGGTGCTGGAATATTCTTCCTTGCCAAACAGTCCCAAAGTTTGCTCCAGGGGACCCTGTCAAACGCCTTTTCCAGATCTATGAAACAAAGATGCATCTCACTCTTATACTCAAGGGCCTTTTCACTCAGCTGTCTGAGTGTGAAGATTAGGTCTTGAGTACTTCGGTTTGCTCGGAATCCGCACTGGACCTCATCCAATTGTGGCTCAGCTAGGCGTCGGAGTCTCTGCTCTAGGATTCTAGAGTAGATTTTTACCAGGGACACTGAGAAGGGATATGCCTCTATGGTTTCCACATTGTCGATTGTCACCCTTTTTGAAAATTGGTGTTATGATGGCAATCTCCCAATCCTTTGGTATGGTCTTCTTGTACCACGCTGTCTGTAAAACCCTTAAGAGTAATATGTCGCCTGATGCTCATATGAACTTAATCATTTCTGGTGTTATACCATCATGCCCTGCTGCTTTTCCCATCTTGATTTTCTCCAGTGCTGCCTTCAGTTCTTCCATCTTTATGTCATCTTCACCATCATTGGTTTTCTCTTCTGTGCTAGTGTTTATCATTTCTGATGCTTCACCATGCTCACCATCCAGGAGTTCTGAGAAATATTCTTTCCATCTTTCCATTACTTCCTTCGGGGCAGTAAGCAATTTGCCTTGCTTGTCCTTTATAAATTTGAGAGGGCATTGTTTTTCCTTCCTCATGTTCTTTAGGGTCTTACAGAACAATTTCTGGTTTTCTTGTGCATCTTTTTCTAGCTTTTCTCCAAATTCTTCCCTCTTTGACTTTCTCTGTCCACCAAGGTGTCCTCTTTCTCTTGTTCCCAAGTCGGACTTCACCGCATGCTTCTGCAGCAGCTGTCTTTATGATATCCTTGAATTTAATCTAAGCTTTACTACCTAGGTTTATTTTTCGAGAAAGGTTGGCTTAAAAGTCCTTGTTAGTGTTAAATTGGGAAGTGTCACAAGTTGGATTTTGGTGCGTCCTCTTTCCGATCTCTCTTTCACTACGGCAGTATCAGTTACATTTGTGTACTGATTTTATTGCGATTTTTTCCGAGTCGGACCCTTTTCTTTCTGTTTGCTATGTAGCAGAGAGTTTGTTTGTTCAAACATCTGACACCCCTTGTTGGTGATAATACATCGCGTTTGCCAGGGTGCGGCAAAGCTTTGCTAAGATTTAGGCCAGGTGTCACATATGAAAATAGTCGCAGCAATAACCGTCCAGTTCCCCCCCCCCCCCCTCATCTAAGTTTATATATATTTTTTTTTGCTACACGAACGCCTGAGTCACTATTGCAATTAACACGTGAGCCGTTTGGCAATTAAAACACGGTGGAACAGAGCGTAGGGCGCAGCATGGTGGATCGTTCTTTGATCAGGGAAACACGCGGGCCAGGCCAGGCGTTAACAAGAGGCCAGGCGTTAACAGTTTCTTTGAAGAATCAAGGGGCGATCAGTCTGAGACGTACCTGGAATTGTTACATGTTCAGGGCGAATTAACTTAACTTGTACGTAGCTGATATTCGGCAAGGCGGAGATAATCAAAGACAAGCTAGAGATCGTCAGTCGGCAGAGGTGGCAGAATAACCTTTGATTCACAAATTGAACGGCAAATTTGCCGGATGTAGGTATGGTCTTTCGCATCAAGAAGCGAAAAGAACGGAATCTATGAATATATACCTTGTCTCTCCTATAGTCTTTATCAGTTGCTCTCAGATTTTTCTGAATTCAGAAGCTCGTTATCCTAAGATTTCTCGTACAAGAGTGATGAATAGATTTCGTGGAGTGTTTCATTTTTTCTGTTGCGGTAATTTATATACTAGCCTTTAAGTGATTTTGTGTGTTTAAAGTTTTCATTTATATTTCACTGGAATTTTCTGTGTTAAATGAATAGCATAATTAAATAACTTATAGCAAATTTTTCCAGCTGTAAAGTAAATTTAATTACTCGCTATTTCCCAGTAAGAGATGTTTTAAATTGACTAGTACATACATTAAATAATTGTCTACTGACTGTATATATTATTTACTTCTATCCATGTTATGTAATTATATAAATGACTAGTGTACATATCACGCGTTAAAAACGATAGGATAAGCTAGACATTTGTGTTTTAAATCTAATTTATAACGGATTGGTGAAGAGGTCTTACCTTAACACGTGTTAGATCTATTATTGTTATTATGGTTAAATGTTTATATTTCTTTCCTAAAATATAGGCTGGTCAAAACCTGCGAACTAGCGGTTTAACGGTCTTGTGGCCATATGAACTTACGTTCTTAGAGTCTTATAATCTATAAGCACCCAGGGATATTTAATATTGATGAGCTTCTTGCTGTGGCCTGTGCGGTCCATTTTTCCCCAATACTTGAGAGAAACCAGAATAGAACCAATAATTGTAATACTAACTGGACCAGAACAATTACCAGATTTAATTTATACCAATCTCATCAGCCAACTGTGGCAATATATATTGTCAGCAACATTTGTGTAACTTAACATAGGGTCTCAGCAACCAGAGGCTAGACAATTCAGAATATATATGTATTATTCAGCCTATGTCGGCGATCACCACGTATGAACCTTACTCCAACCAACTGAAGGCAGAGATACCGTATTTTATGCAGGAAAAATTAAATCACCAACTCCAGCGACTCCCGTGCAATTTGCAGTCCGCAACTACGGCGAGTCTGGGGCTGGATTTGGCAAAACTTAATATGACACTGAGTAGTCCTATTACTTATTAGTGTTTATTTCCACTGAATGCCTGCGACAACTACGGGGTAAGCGAATATGAATGTGGCCACAAGTATGAAGGATTGAATGAACTGTATGTGATAAGAGGTTTTGATGGTAGTAAAATTTAAAGGTTAACAAGGTGAGGTCAAGCTATGTAAGTACCCTGAATCAGAAAGATGATGATGTATTTCTCAGGGGTCCCTATCCGCTACCTCTTCTGATCTCACCCAGTGTATATTTATCTCTGTAGTGTTATGTAGATGGCAAGTGTCTAGGGTATGTATGTAGTTAATGTGAGGAATGAATACATATAAACAGAACTGTAATTTAACAAAATGTAAGTAAGTAAGACGGGTGGGAACGTTTTGGTATATATATATGGGAATAAATATACAATTTATTTTCCCGAACCTCAGTCTTTTGGAACAGGACTTGTCAAAATCATAAAATGTTTATTTACAGTTTTAAATAAATAAGATGGAACTCTGTCCATGAAGTGTAACAAAATAAAAATGCCACTATAATGAGTACCCCACTGTCTGATGTTTAATACTGGATAGCAGCACTAGTCAGTTATTGGAGGGTTTGTTTTCTTCATCATTCCCCAGGAAATTCTTATTGTTGTGGTGGTTTATATTGAGAGGAACTGTCATATGCCCGTATTAGTGCCTTATCTTATAAGCCTGTCTGATGATATGGGCTTCAGACTATGCAAATGGTCACTCCAATGATGCTGCTTTAGGGGTGAAGTTATTGCCTGTAGCTCACAATTTCTGGCTTCACCAGGGTGTCTGCAACACTTTCTTACTGGTAATACAACCCTGAAATGAGAAGGACAGTTCCTCCCCTTTATAGCCTGTCTATAAAATTTCCACAACTAATCAATGGTAATCTTACCTGGGGTCAGCCATGTGTGCTGACAATATGCACCAAACCCTATGTTTCCTTGACTACACTCAGTCCTGTGTTTTCATTCTTTTTTTCATAAGGCATGGTAGCCACTATTCCTTTAGCATTGCTTGTCTTCCATATAATCAGCAGGGGTGTACAAATATATCTTGTGACCTGTTAATGACTTCTTTCAAACATTCTATGTGTAGTGTCACATGTTATTTGAACATTGTGTCACTCCTGAAACCACTACCAATTTATTTTCTCCTGGACTTACAGTCGCAAAATTTTATGGCAAATTTACAAACACATGTATGTTCACTTCCCAATGGCAATATCCATTTTATTACCACGGCACTATGGCACAAATTTTGTAAGGCCAATAGCAAAATCCTTTTTACACATTTCACTCCGAAAGAGACTGCATTCCTACCTAGGTCGTCGTAACCTGAACCATCTCCCAATTAGCAGTATCTAAATAAAATGTATCGGCATACACCTATAGCCTGATACTTGCTAAGGAAATATACAAATAAAATCATCTATCTTACCTCAAGTAAAGAATGATGACACATGCACAAAGTTGACTAGCAGTAAATGGGTTTTCTAACTGCTTTCTTGTCCAGACGGCAAAAGCTCGGTCACAAGGCTTTCCCGCTGATCTCAACTTGCGATGGCTTTCAGATTCAAATGGCCTGATCTTACAAGGAGGTGTTAATTTTTATTAAATGTAGTAAAATGCACCGTTTTTAACCCTCCCTCTCAAATTATAACGATAATACTGTATTTGAATTTTTTTTCCAATACGCCAAGATAGCTACCATTGCCCTACCCTGCTCATATTTTTCAAAAGTCCAATTCTAGTGACGGAAAGTTACCGTTTATAACCCGCTACTATACAAATTTGAAAATTGTCAAGGACCATAAAATCTAATGCAAAATATTGGACACTCCTTGAATTTTTTTTAACTAACGTATTCTAAGAATCTATTATTAGTTACAACATGCGACAGTTGCCGTTAGACGTCGTTTTTCAGAACGTCGCATTTTCAAAAACGCCAACGAGAGGCATGCGATTTGAAACTATTAACGCCACGTGAGGGTACCCATCCCCGATTACAAAGGCTTTTTCGTTACTCCGTACTAATTTTTAAAGTATAACATGAAAGACATAGGGAGAATAGAACTACCGCATCTGTTATGCAGGGTGCCACTTGATAGAGATTTTTCATACAGGCAAGGTTTCAAGCAGAGCAATAAATTGCCGTTGCGTCTATAGAAGCAGCTGTCTAAAAGTGACCATTGACAGCCTGTTAAACCTTAACATAATGTGTGATTATTTCATTGATTGCGGTAAGAGGAATAACCTTTTTAATACATTATTATATGTAGAGGCCAACCCAGATAGGGCGCCATACCATTGTGTGTGTACGACATTTTCCCTTTGTGGAAGATTGCGACATACTAGGAGTAGAGGCATGTCTAAGCAGACATAGGAAGCAAATTAAACTAAATTTGAGTTGAAAATTGTCATACATATTTTGACTGTAAGACCAGGAAGTCACTGGCAGGCCTATTGGTATATTAACTTAGAAGAAAAGAAAAGATTGTATTTCAGCTGAAGAAGAAGATGATGTATATTGACAGGGGCGTTGAGACTATGTGGAAAAGAGGATACCCACTGTTATGAAGAAGTCACAATAAAGTTAAAGACTGTAGCTAATTTAGTTAGCTATTATATCTGATCACACTACTTGTTTAATGATGTTAAATTGGTAGTGGTGGAGATAGTCAGCTGGAGACTTAGGGAGGCTTGTTCCTCTTGTTTCAGGGTTACATCACCCAGTTCAAGTTGGTCAGAAGTCGGAGCTGCAGAAGTTGAGGCAACCTACCGGTTGTTTCTTTATCAAAGCATACAAGTAATAGCAGACTCCAGAATACACGGCAGTGGATCGTGCGCAGTTTTCTCAACCAGTCACCCAGGGTCTACAAGGATACTAAGATAAGCCTAAATCTTCAGGGCTTACATGCTAGCTCAAATATGTTCGATCTCCACCCTATTCAGTAACAGTTTGTGATATGATGTGAATACAAGTTTTCCCACTAGTGACTCTTCAGATAACAGTAGTCTCCACCAGGGAATAAACGTGTATAAACATTAACATATTAAGAGATATATTGGACTAATGTCCTTCTTATGTAATTAATTTGATATAAAACCATAATTTCATTTTAAGTTAAAACATTCCTGTCCTAAAAAATTTGAGGGACAGGAAATTAAATTGTGTATATATATATATATATATAATATATATATATATATATATATATATATATATATATATATATATATATATATATATATATATATATATATATATATATATATATATATATATATATATATATATAAATATATATATATATATATCCAAAGATGCAGCAATAGTGAATGCAGTCAGCGACCCATAGCTTGACTGCTTGCATCAGGATCAGCGAACCAGAGCTGGTCAAGACCGTACTCCACCTCCACGTGGTTGTCCTGGAAACAGTCTGCAGCAGTGCAGTCTGGCTGAGCGAGTACGGATCGCAGAGGGAAGGCAAACCCGGTCCCAAAAAATGCCGTGCTGAAGTCGGATGTGTCGACCGAAAGGTGCAGATATCACAGCTACGGCGTAAACAGACACAACGCAACCACCGTCCTTTTCAGGGCGAACGAGGAAGAAGACGAAGATATATATATATATATATCATAACTTTAAACCCAGACTTGTTTATTCGATGTTAGTGATTTAAAATTGTATTTGTTTAACGCATTTATCACTACATTTTCATTACCCTAGACATCAAGCCATATAATAACATCACAAACACTAGATACCCAAAATAAATCGCAGAGTGAGATCGTAGGGTGGAAGCAGTCAGGTACCCTGAGAACATCATATTCAACTATTAGACTCAGGGACTTGCATAGCTGACCTCACTCTGTAGACAGATACTAAATACTTTCCTTTAACATCAAAACCCACCACATTACCCTACCCTCTAGCCAATCAGAAGTCGAGTCAAAAAATAAATTAACTATTTTTGGACTATAAACTTTGAGCAATCGTAAGTGTGTTCGTTCGTCTGATTATCTTTGTGTATTTTATATCTCCGTTATTTATGGACCGATTTCCAATATTAAAAGTGATAATTACACGGTCAACTGACCTCTATCGTTATATTTACTTTTCCTTTGTTTATTCCTTAACAGTTTCATCTGGGTAATTTTTTTGTAATTAATTGTAGTTCTAGCCTGATCTAAAATATCTTACTTACCGTGAGGTATAGAGGTTTGGAAGAGAGGGCGCCAGACTATTCTATCAGTTGTCTTCTTCCTGGCCTGGTTCCATTCTAGTCCTCGGTCCTTCAAAGATTGTCTAATGTTGTCCTCCCAGCGGACTCTGGGTCGTCCTGGAGGTCTGGATCCCTGGCTCTTTCTTTCCCATGCTTGTCGTGGTAGCCGATCTTCTCCCATTCTGCAGACATGGCCAAACCATCTTAGTTGGGACTGTTCTATTTGGGTCTGCAGCGGGTGGGATTTTAGGCCTCGACGTATCGTCTGGTTGCGGACCATGTCTCTTCTTGTTACTTCAACCACCTTCCTCAGATACCTCATTTCTGAGGTTTGGATCTGGCTTTTGTGGGTTATAGTCATTGCCCATGACTCGCATCCATATTTCAAGACTGGGACATATGTGGAGCGGTATACAGCCATCTTCGTTTTCTTACCAACCTCTCTCTTGCTGAGGAATCCTCGATTTATGGCCTGATAAAGTCTCTAAAATATCAGTAAATTAAATTTTTCTAAGTCAAGATAACTTTATTAAGTGAGAATCTTTAGGTTAATATATTAATCAATATCAGCGCTATAATTCAATATATCCCTTTCTTTCTAATTCCCTTTAGTTATTGAGAAATAATTTATTTAATTTTTGTCAAAAACACAGAATCGGCATTTTTGCCACTACAACCAAGATTTTTGTCTCTACCAAAAACGAGGTAAGAATTTGATTGTTTGTTAAGTTTGACTACGTCCGTTAATAAATATTGGGAGGGGTAGTGTGTGCTGTAGGGGGTAGTAACTTTTAACTTGTTTTCTTAGAAATATTCAAATACTCAAGTTAATTTGTGGCGGTAGATTTGACTTTGCCCCAGACAAATTTCAAATATAGTTATTTATAGACTGTAAAAATGCGTTAACTAGGTTATGAAGCGGGGAAATTATTTGAGCGTGGGGTACACAGATCCATTTCACTACACTGTAAGAGAGTAACATAATTTTCTATTGTTACCCCTATCATGCAAATCTTTTCTTTTGTTCTCATTAAACTGAGTATTTACGGGATAGATTAATTAGGAACTTGTTCTTTGTTTCTTTAATGACTATTCCATACACTTATTGTTAACTTTTGATCTTTCGGGTTAATTAACCTCTGTTGGGATCTTCATTTTCTTTTCCTTTACCAGAGGGGAAAACCTATTTGATTAACGTTTTTCATTTTGTCTGTAAACCATGATCTATTGATGTATATGATTTATGTTGTAAAGTTCTAGTGATAAATAAACTTAATAAACCTTAAGTTATTGCGTTGGTCAACCCCTGTCCATATATGTTATCCATAGTTTGTTTTCACGTTTGTGCGTATTTGTCACAGAATTGTGTGCATATGGGTGCAGTGTAACTTGTATTTTGTACAAGGAGAGAAAGTGCGTCTGATTTAAATTTAGTCGTCCAGATAGGCTGGATTAAAGAAATTACTCAACCAAGAGACTGTCCTTTCTCTAACACGACCACCTCGTGAGGAAAAAAACTATTTCTTCCACCTTACTTTCAGATAGTTATCACTATCACCTCTGCTCAGACAGGACTATAAACATCTATTATCTATCTGATAAAATCTACGATACCAGGAAGCGCGATAGATAAGAGATTAATCGTCTTTGCGACACATTCTGGACAGCCAAGCGTTTCCGGTACACCTTGTTACAAAGAGATTACTTTACATGAAAGTAATAATTTGTTACATCTTACACACATTGTCGTGTGAGGTTACCGATGCGTTCGTGAGTTGGTACACAGGGCGATCGGATGTTTACAGCCCATTTTCAGAAAAGTAATGGTTGAAATTTTGCAGTATATGAATCATGAAAAATATTCATATCAGATTGGCTGATCATTTAAGCTCCATAATAAACAGATGCGGGGGTATGACATGCATATAACCTGACAAGTTTCAGTGTTTTTTCACTGTGAAAATTTACTGTGAGATTCACGCTTGCCAAAGACACCAGACTTGCCAGTAGTTAGAATTCAGAATTTCCATTTATCAGACCGGACTCCTTTTATTGAAGTATTCATCAGGACTTACAATTCAGCCCAGGAAATCTCTAACATTTTAAATAAGGAAAACCGGAATATCTGAGGAAACTGAAACACACGGAGTCAGAGAGGGAATTATCTTATTAAAGAAACGACACCCCAGACGCGTGTAAGAGGCCGATTCAAGTCTCTTTTATCCATCTGAGCAAAAAAGTATGTGAGCCAGGATTGGCGTAAGTTGTCATTTTACATTTTATATTACTAACATGTGAACTAACATATATATATATATATATATATATATATATATATATATATATATATATATATATATATATATATATATATATATATATATATCTTCTTCTTCTTTCTTCTTCTTTGATCCATAACCGCCAACCGTCAAAGCAGTCAGTGGCCATCACACCTGGTGGCGTCTTGTAGGGCAGCAACAAATTGATTCCACTTTGCTCGGTCGGCGGCCATCCTTCGTACAGTGCCCCAACTGTGGTTCATTCTTTGCATCTCAGCTTCCACAGTTCTCCGCCAAGTTGTTTTTGGTCGGCCTCTCTTTCGCTTTCCCTCGGGGGTTCATAGCATAGCTGTTCTTGTGATGGTATCAGGGTCCCTTCTGAGGACATGGCCAACCCAACTCCAGCGTCTGCGACCTATGATGGTGTGCATGTCCTCCTGGTTACTCCGAATAAGTAGTTCTTGGTTGCTGATGGTGTTTGGCCAATAGATTCGGAGAATTTTCCTTAGGCAGATTGTGTGGAAGGAGGACAGTTTCGACATTTCCTTCTCTGTTACTCTCCAACATTCCGCACCATAGAGAAGCACAGAAAGTACACAGCTCTCATACAGTCTTAATTTGGTGTTTGTGCTGTACTGGGAAGACTTCCAAATGTTGTTGAGAACAGCAAAGGCTGTTCTCGCTTTATTCATTCTGTTGTTAATGTCCTTGCTTGTTCCGCCGTCAGGTGTTACTATGCTTCCTAGGTAAGTAGATGTGTCTGTCTGTTCTAACTTCTGGTTCCTTACTGTTATTGGCTCAGGATTGCCCACATTTAGTGTCATGACCTCTGTCTTCTTCAAATTGATGTTCAGGCCAACCTGCTGGCCATGCTTATTCAGTCTATCGGTTTTGTTTTGAATGTGTTGGTGTGAATGCGCGAGTAATGCAATGTCATCTGCATATTCCAAATCTTCCAGTGTAGAAAAAGTTCTCCATCTAATTCCTCTTGGACTGCCCTCTATTGTCTGGCGCATCACCCAATCTATGACTGTCAAAAATAATGTTGTTGATAAGGGGCATCCCTGTCGTACTCCTATTTTCACTTCGAAAGTTACATTACTCGATTCAACACTGCACGTAAAGTTAGAATAGAGGCTTTTTATAATGGAAACAATGCGGCTGGGAATTCCATAAGCCCTCAGAATTTTCCATAGGCTGTCCCTGTGTATGCTGTCGAAAGCCTTTTCAAAATCAACAAAGTTAATGTACAGCTGCCTCTGCCATTCTGAGCACTGCTCTATAATGTTCCTGAGGGCAAATATATGATCTGCACATCTTCTGTTCTTTCTGAAGCCCGCTTGTTCTTTCCTCAGTTTATGGTTAACTGCTTTTGAAATTCTCTGGATGATTATCCTGCCTAGTATTTTGCTGGGAACTGAGAGGAGGGTAATTCCTCTCCAGTTGTTGCAGTATATATATATATATATATATATATATATATATATATATATATATATATATATTTCTTACCATGTGAATATTAATATGTGAAAATCGCTAGTGGATGTCCTAGTTATTTAAGGCTGGCAACTTCAGCGTATAGAATGATGATTTCATGAACCACCACTGCCAGCCAAGGGCTGGCGAATGCTTTATTGCTAGTTTCATAAAGAGAACTAAAAGCATAAAGTAGTCCCAGGTTCCATATGGAGCAGGGAGAAAAAGATGAAAGAAATGATGTACATTCTTACAGTTTCAAACGAGTGTAAATGTCTATGTTAACATATGCGCTTTAAAATCAATGGAAGTTTCTAACTTTTCAAATCGTGTAATCATAAATGAACACATATTCAATTTATATTGTGAACACTTTTCAATCTGTGGAAATGTAAATGCAAACATATTCTTTTTGTACAATTAACCTTTTCATTTAAATGAAATGTAAAGCTAAAGCTATCCAGTTTAAATGTAAAAAAATGTTTTATCCCGAGGGATTAAATTTAATTCTCATCGAGAGTAAATTCTGAGATAAACGGGATGGTAGAATAGAAGAAAGGGGACACATAAATATGTGTTGGGAAACGCAATACACAGAAGAGCGTTTCGTTTCTATTCTTTATCATAGTTATTGGTGGTACCAGCATAAAGTACTATCTGGAAGAGAACATTGGCCTAAGTTTTAAGACGAGGGACCAGCTTTGTAGACTCTCCTTGACATTTCTGGGAAACAAGCTACACCCTACAACCTTGACCAGCGACGAGCGAGAGCAGTGTAAACAGAACCCATCAGCGGGAGCAGAAACTACTATTGGCAGCTAAGTGCAAAATATACGCTGCCAAAGTGAGCTTTTTTCCCATCGACTCTACTATCAATCAATGATGAAACTTTTTTTCTAAACTATTCAATTATTTTCAACTTTTAAAACTTAAGTGATTATTAAATTTTGTTATTTGTAATTTTACAAATTTAACTGTGATTTAATCATTTTAAAGTTACTGGATGTTTGTCTCAGTCAATTTACTACACACATTCTAAACAGAGCAATGCCAGACTAATACGAATTCCACTGAGTAAATCAGAGGTGAGGTCTTAACGAGCTAAAATAATCATTGCCTAATTCTTCACAAAAGTGGTCGGCATATTCTAGAATTAACGTGCTCAGCCAAAGCAGCATTGTTTTCGTTTATTTGAATATCTTGTGAAGACTCTCTTTGTGATAGAAGTGTCATTACCCTTCTATCTACATCTTTTACTTACTTACTTAGCCGTTCCCCTTCTACCGTGAGGTGTAGAGATTTGGAAGAGAGAGAGCGCCAGACTATCCTATCGACTGTCTTCCTTCTGGCCTGGATCAATTCTAGTCTTCGGTCCGTCAAAGATTGTCTAATGTTGTCCTCCCAGCGGACTCTGGGTCGTCCTAAGGTCTAGATCCCTGGCTCTTTCATTCCCATGCTTGTCGTGGTAGCCGATCTTCTCCCATTCTGTAGACATGGCCAAACCATCTTAGTTGGGACTGTTCTGCTTGGGTCTGCAGGGGGTGGGATTTAAAGCCTTGACGTATCCTCTGGTTGCGGACCATGTCTCTTCTTGTTACTTCAACCACCTTCCTCAGATACCTCATTTCTGAGGTTTGGATCTGGCTTTTGTGGGTTGTAGTCATTGCCCATGACTCGCATCCATATGTCAAGACTGGGACATAGGTGGAGCGGTATACAGCCATCTTCGTTTTCTTACCAACCTCTCTCTTGCTGATGAATCCTCGATTTATGGCCTGAAAAAAATCTCCCAGCTGCTACTTTTCGAGTGGCCAACTCTTCTTTGATGCCTCCCTTTCGGTCTATAATAGCTCCGAGGTATTTAAAGTGGTCGACCTGCTCTAGGATCTGTTCTCCCTGCTTAATTTGATGTCTTCTTTCTTCTCGTGATATCACCATGGATTTTGTTTTAGAGCTGCTTATGACCATCCCTCTCTTCTCCAGCTCTTCCTTCCAGACTTGCATGTTGGATTGGAGATGTGCCTCTAATTTAGCAATCAGGGAAACATCATTAGCAAATGCCAGCTCTGAAATACATACCTGTCTCATCTTCCAGTACCCAACTGAATACTTTCTTGTTCTCTCCTTACATGCCTTGATGACATCGTCCATGAGGAGTATGAAAAGATAAGGTGACAGGATATCACCTTTTCTTACACCAGTGGTGGTCCTGAACTCTTCTGACTTATAGTTTGCTGTCCTCACATAATTTCTGCAAGACTTGTAGAAGCTCTGTATAGCATGAATCAGAGGTGCTGGAATATTCTTCCTTGCCAAACAGTCCCAAAGTTTGCTCAAGGGGACCCTGTCAAACGCCTTTTCCAGATCTATGGAACAAAGATGGATCTCACTCTTATACTCAAGGGCCTTTTCACTCAGCTGTCTGAGTGTGAAGATTAGGTCTTGAGTACTTCGGTTTGCTCGGAATCCGCACCGGACCTCATCCAATTGTGGCTCAGCTAGGCGTCGGAGTCTCTGCTCTAGGATTCTAGAGTAAATTTTACCAGGGATATTGAGAAGGGATATGCCTCTATGGTTTCAGAACTGTCGATTGTCACCCTTTTTGAAAATTGGTGTTAAGATGGCAATCTCTCAATCCTTTGGTATGGTCTTGTTGCACCACGCTGCCTGTAGGACCCTTAAGAGTAATAGGTCGCGTGATGCTCCCATGTACTTAACCATTTCTGTTGTTATACCATCATGCCCTGCTGCTTTGCCCATCTTGATTTTCTCCAGTGCTGCCTTCAGTTCTTCCATCTTTATGTCATTTTCACCATCATTGGTTTTCTCTTCTGTGCTAGTGGTTATCATTTCTGATGCTTCACCATGCTCACCATCCAGGAGTTCTGAGAAATATTCTTTCCATCTTTCCATTACTTCCTTCGGGGCAGTAAGCAATCTGCCTTGCTTTATAAATTTGAGAGGGCATTGTTTTTCCTACCTCGTGTTCTTTAGGGTCTGATAGAACAATTTCTGGTTTTCTTGCGCATCTTTTTTTAGCTTTTCTCTAAATTCTTCCCAGAACTTCTGTTTTGCTGCTAGCACCTTGTTCTTTGCTTCTATTCTGAGTGTCACATATTCTCTATATTTCTCCATTTGTCCTGTTGTGTTTTTAGCTCCTAAGTATTGTTTCCATGCTTTTTTCTTCTCTCTGATTTTCTCTTTGACTTCCTCTGTCCACCAAGGTGTCCTCTTTCTCATGTTCCCAAGTCGGACTTCACCCCATGCTTCTGCAGCAGCTGTCTTTATGATGTCCTTGAATATAATCCAGAGGGTTTCCAAGTCATCAGGTTGTTCTTCTGTGTTGCTCACCGATGCAGCAATAAGCCCCTGATATCTGGTCTTAATTTCTGGCTCTCTCAGCTTGTAGGTCTTAATGCTCATTTCTCCCGTTCGTTTACTTAGTTTCTTGCGTGATGTTGGGCAGTTCCTAGGCTGAGCAACTCTTTCAGTTTTTCTTTTGATTGTAAGCAGGTAGTTATCACTTCCAATCTCTGGCCCCCTCCAGACTCTAGCATCCCGGACATATTTGAATGAGCTTCTCCTAACAATGGCATAGTCGATCACTGACTTCTCATTCTTTGTTGGTTCACATCTAGTGTATGCATGTATGCGCTTATGGGGGAACTTTGTGTTTGTAATGATCAGATTCTGGAGTAACTTTGCATTGTCATTGAGAGTATCTTCTCCATATCTTCCGATAACTCCACCCCATCTAGCATGGTCCTTTCTAACTCTGGCATTGAAATCTCCGAGCATGATAATTTCATCTAGGCAGTCATCTACTGTCCTTTGAAGCAGCTCGAAGAATTCCTCCTTGACCTCTGCTCTCGCATCCTCATTTGGCCCAAACACTATGACGAGGTTGACTATGGTTTCTCCTTCTTTTAGTTTTACAACCATAATGCGCTCCGAGACAAAGTTCCATCCCTTGACACTATCTTTTTGGTTTTTGGCCACAATGCAACCCACGCCCCCTTTAGCTCTTTCAGATGTGGGTACACCACTGTAGAGCAGCGTGTTGCCATCGAGACCCATGACTCCTTGTCCTTTTTTCTTTTTTCCGTTATAGCCAGGATTTCTAGTTTTGCTTTCCTCATCTCTTCCACCAGCTCCTCTTCTTTCCCATTTATACTTCTTGTGTTCCAAGATCCATAAGTCGTAGTCCGTAGTCCGTTCCAGTTCGTCGCCTTTAGAATCAGTCCGGTTTTCTCTCTTGTAGTTCTCGTAATCAAAAGTTTAAAGCAAACAGGTGATTGGCCTGTTGTGCTTTTGCATGGTGGAGGGGCTGCCTCCTTACGGCCTCCATGCAGGCCGCCCTCTTCCTTTTTCAGCCGGGCTTGGGACCGGCCTTTGCGGAGTTCTATCTACAACTCTGCTAACAGTAATCTTGTGAGAAGGTAGATACCTTTGAAGCCCATATTAGATACTCTTTAGTTTTGACCACTGGTGGACCACTATTGCAAAGCAAGGGAGAAAATACCGTCACAGGAAGAAAACTAGTCATACACATACCAAATTTCATTAGCATCTTGTAGAGTAGAAATTTGTGTTGACACTTTTAGTCCTAATTGGATAAGGTAAAAAGAATCAATAGGAAATTGGAAAAAAAATGGAAAAACTGAAGTTTTTTCTATCTACACTACTGACTTGCATTAGAGTTGATATCCTTTGTGGGGAGGGGGGAAACCAAACAAAAAAGAGAAGGCTAATAAGTTAGCCAAAATAAACAGCTCCACAGAAAACAACAAATCATTCTCTACTCAAAACATTATTGACAATTATTATTGGATTATTATATTTACAACTTACTGATCACACTAAGGTACCGTGAGCTTTAGATATAACCATTTTTATACAGGGGTTCCCTGAGACCTAAAAATGATTTCAAGGGTCCCTCCAGGATAAAAAGATGGAGAAAGGCTGTTCTAGAGGGTCAAAACGACGAAACTCTTGTCTGACGACAGAGACGCTACTGATGATCAGATGCCACATTTTCCACTGATGGATGTACAGAGTTTCCTATTATTTTTATTCATAAATAATACACACATCGCGTGACTGTATATTTTCATTTTGTGTGTGTGGGGGTTTTTTTCCCCCCAAATAAATAGCTTCTGTCAATTCCCGCCCAGTCTTGCATAAATCTTCTGCAAACTCGTACATCGCTTTTCGTCTTGTTATCAATTTTCTAAGCAGACGTGCACGTCCCCCGACTTCTTCCATTTGTCTCATACATGTTTTTATATGTCTACGCTGTATCATAAATTCTTCTCTACTATAATTTATTCTCATGTTTCCTGGCTATCTTTCTTAAGCCAGCCATCAACCTTAATTATAAATTAAAATGAAAAGAAACTCAAGAATATTTGTGCAAGAAGTGTCTTGTTTTAAATTTCGTAATAGATTATTTATATTTTAGCTAGGTCGTGCTGTTAACAAATTAACCGCTTACTTAGTCGTTCCCCTTCTACCGTGAGGTGTAGAGGTTTGGAAGAGAGAGCACCAGACTATCCTATCGGCTGTCTTCCTGCTGGCCTGGTTCCATTCTAGTCCTCGGTCCTTCAAAGACTGTCTAATAACAAATTAACCGCAATGATGTAAAATATTTTTTTGCCTCGTTGTTAAATGACATATTCGTCATGCAAATAATATTTATAGATAAACCTTCTCAGGGAAACTGACATGCAGATTAAGTTCTAAAACAAAATACTTAAAAAGTCCATGTTTTTTCGTTATAAAAATGTTCACTGACTTAAGAAAAAGCTTCTTTGTCTTTTTCCCCCATGAGAGATTCGTTACAAAAAATATTCCTATATCGAAACATCCTCTGGAAATTGACATGTAAACTGACTTTTTAAAAAAAATAGCTCGACAACATAACAGTGATTCCGCCCGCATAGCAAAAATTGCAAAATAGAAAAATAAGAACCCCAGGTCTCACCTGACCCCAAAGTCACAGTGTGTTGTGCATTTTTTATTTAGTAATATTCTACTTATTTTGCTCTCACCCTTGCCAGACAACCTCTCACCACTCAGCCGTTGATCCACTAGTGAGTGCAGTCGTCACTTAACCTTTCTTACGTGAAATCTGAGTTGAGGTAGCAGAGTATTTCAGAGACAAGGATCACACAGACGGCAGTGTTAGAATATGCTCACTGTCGTAGATTTCGATAGGTGATTAAGAACAATGTTAGGTCCCTTCTGAATAGAACTGACAAAGGTGATGACTCAGTGCGAGATAAGGTAAACAGATAGATTTCACTAGTGAGTTGGTGAAAAGGTAAAGTCTGTCCCTGGATTTGAGAAAACTTCTCTAGCCCAGCCTATCGGTTACGACTAAAAAATATTGATGTTCCGACAGTTCCCTTTCTATATATTAATATAAATATAAATATATAAATATATATAAATATATAAATATATAAATATATATATATATATCCACCACTCACATACACACACACAGATAAGTGACGACAGTTGGACGCACAAACGTGAAAACTATACTAATGGAATAGGGATGTTGGGACGAGCTGACCAACACAGTAAATACAGTTTATGTAAATTTTATTTACCATTAAGGAAACTTCACAACATATATATTATCGTATATCAAATATAAAAACACATCATAGGGGTACAGAATTAATAAAGAAATAGATCCATAAGTACTATCTCCCCTTGTTGAGACAAGATCCCACAAAGAGAAGTTAATTAACCCCCAAAAGGTCAAAAGGTTAGCACTATGGTATAGACTTTGAGTATTTACGTTATTCTATTTCTGAAATTGAACAGTATTCGCAAAACCACAGTAAGAAATATACAAAGTGAGTCCATGGATTATACAATAAAAGAGTTACTCATTCCTGCTTTCTTTCTTTCCATACAACCGTGGCCACGTTCATTCGTTCTTACCTAATACTTGATTTGCACCTTCTGGAACAATCTTTAGGACACACACACGCAGCAAATCCAGTGTTATTTTGGCAAAGAAAACCCCAGCTCCTCAAAGACAGATTAAATCCACTTCTCCGGGGAACGTTCACTTTGTTACTTTTATTTAGGATTTCTGTTTATTTGACATTAATTATTCCAGGTAAGAAATTTAACAGTGCTCACAGTGTCAGTAGCTTGAGATTTCCAGTACATAGGAATGTCAAGTCGGTAACTTCTCTCAGTATAAAAATTCCTTGTCACACAACAAATGGTCAAACGTCGGGAAATGTTAATGTTGGTGATGTCGCCACAACGGGCTGAATGTAAATGAAATTGGGAAAAAGAAATCTGGATCTATAGGCCCAGTTACAAAGTCACTCTTAATGTTCTTTGGGTTGGTACTCTGTCTCTTTCTGGGTGTAAACACAACCCCAGACAAGTTTACCTTGAAGACCCAGATATTAAGTAAAAAATGTTCTTTATATGGTTATTCTCAGATTTATATGGAAGCCGCTGGTAGATTTTGGGTTTGACCCAGTACGCCAACACAGAAATTAAAACAATCTCCAACGAAAACTAAGAAACTCCATTAATACAAATGGTTCTAGAATCGGAGCTAGATGTTCTGAAATAAATCTGTGGGTACTGAATAATGGATTTTAAAAGCTGGAGAATATATATTAAATTTGCAGAACTTAGCTCAGACTTGTTACTTTTAATGCCTTCGCTCAGATTTCGGGCTTTTCTTCGCTCAGTTCTGAATCAGAGGAAACATTCACACTTGTACCGCTCGCAGACTCTGGCAATCGAGTGAAACCCGTCATTTGATCTTGCGATTCTCACCGTGTTTAATTACTTTCGAAATGAACGGATTCAGGGGGAGTAACTGTGATTATCTGCCCTTGGTTTCAGATTAAGACCCCCTGACCAATGTCTACCGAAAGCTACGACTTAACTTCATTAGCTTATCTCCCCCTGAGAACGTGCACTAATAGACAGGGACGACTTATTGAAATAGCCGCCCTTTGCTCTCTACAAATCTACCACCCCGTCCCCTCTCTACGCGTTCCATCTACCTGTAAGACAGTAGAGAAAGAAAAAAAAAAGGCGTGGCAAAAATATGAATGCAACAAACATCGAACAACCAGGGGTTCTGCGTTTAGCAAATAGGTCTGTTGGTAGATATTCCTAAGGCAAATAGAGACAAGAAAATAAAATTGGCGTGCTAAATTAAGAAAGAGACAGATATCTGAGTGTAGGAGTGTTTTACGTTAACAAACCGTGCATAGCTCATAAGGAAGCCGATGAAAGACAGGTGGAAGAAAAATGTAGATGTATGAAATCTATTTTCATAATATCCTCTTCCACTGACGTCCCCTCTTGAAGATGTGAAACCCTTTCATGTCTTCTTGATGGAAATAAGTTTCCTATATCAGTAGCTTCCGGGTGACTGTTTTCTTCACTCTCATCTTCCTCCTCCTTCGTTGTCAAATTCCTACTCATGAAGTCTGCTCCCACGTTTTCTTTCTCTGGAATGTATTCCGTGTGCGTTTGAAAGAGTGTCGCCGAGTTTGACATCGTTGAAAGATTCCGTGTGTTTGCAGTGGAAATTCCCTGCCACTATCGTCATCTACGTCATCCTCGGTAGCTATGACGACCGCCAGGAGATGTTCGGAGGACGGCACTGGTCTTTCCAAGTATTTCTTTAACAGATTTACATGGTAGACCTTCTCCTTTCCTTTAATCAAGATCTGGTAGTCAGTTCTCGAGATCTTTTTCAGGACGGTAAACGGCCCTTGCCATCCGATGCGTAGTTTGTTGTTCCCGGTTGGTAGTAGCAACAAAACTTTCTCTCCTGCTTGCAATACTCTTTCTTTCGCAGCTTTCCTGTATCGGTTTCCGTTAACACGTTCTACTAACCCACTTTCGGCCGGATCATAAGAGCTTGTGTAGATGTGCTGGTTCCTCAAGAACTTAATGATCTCATCCATCAACAGGCTACGGTATTGGGATCCGTTATCCGTCAAAACTTGTTGAGGGAATCCCAACCGTGTAAAAATCTGCACGAGGGCTTCTGCGGATTGTTTGAAATCCGTGCATGTTAGCGGTATAGTTTCTGCCCATAAAGTGCATGTGTCGACTAAGGTCGGGATAAACCTGTGCCTTCTTTTAGTCCTTTCTAAGGGTCCTAAAATGTCGATTAAAACCCGTTCAAGTGGTGTTCCCACTACTGGCATTTCGCCCATGGAAACGGCGGGTGTTCAATGCTTGGGTGCCACCCGTTGGCACTTGGCGCAGGATTTCACGTACCTGATAATATCAGACTTCATTCCTGGCCACCAATAGTAAGTCGATAATCGCTGATTTGTAGCGTTCTGTCTCATATGTCCGCTAAAGGGAAGAGAGTGCCCCATTTCTAAGATTTGGCTTCTGTACTGTTTCGGTACTAGGAGCTGGTTATGCCCTTGTTCAGGGTTGCCCTTTCTACGGTAAAGTACGCCATCCTTAGAAAAAATGTCTTTGTTGTGTCTGGGGTCCTTAGCCATGGGCAGTTTCCTAAAGCAGGGCTCCAAAGTAGGGTCCTTTTGTTGCGCCTCTTTAAGTTCCTTAGGTTACAAATTTGGCGCAGGCTTCCATTACTTCTTGATTTGCCCTCTCGTGGTTACTGCTGCCACAATTGGCTCTTCCGGTTTCCCAATAAACACATATCTACCGCCAAGTATGACTGGGTAGATGGGGTCATCCATTACAGCCGCTTTGATCACACCTCTGAAAAAATCAGAGTGTATCTCCACCAATGCGTATGTCCACAAAGTTTGACGGTTTCTCTTGTCTCTTGACCGGGTTTGACCAAGTGTCTTGCTACAATGCAATCAAAGGACAAACCTGTATCAAACAAACAATATGTTGAAGACCCGTTCAAAATAACAGTTCCTCGCGTTGAGGGCCTCTCCCCCTCAGGTTGAGAATCACTGACAAAAATTCTTCCTTGCGAGACTGTTTGCAAGCATCCGATGCAATGAGGCCCGGTGTGCTCGCTCTGATCAGATGTCCCTTGTGCAGATGTTTTCCTTTTGTCACCCTGTCCTTTCTGGCCGCGCTGCCGTGTAGTACGGTTGGGTTGATCAGAATAGTTGTTGTTGGTGGGGTACTTGTTTTTATAGAATTTAGATTTCTCAGGAAGGGAATTCTGGCGTACAGTTTCTCTGTGGTTATGGTGTTGAGAAGAATGGGAAGACTGTTCTAAATTTTTTTTCCGAGAAGGCTCTTCTGTCGGTTTACGTTTTGTGGTCGGCAGTTCGGCCAGCGCGTTGTGATATCGCTCAGACTTTTCCAAAACGTCTTCCAGCTTTTCTGCGCCCTGATCAGCCAGAAATCTACGGGTGTCAGCTGACAAAGTGTTCTTTATTTGTTTGCTTACAACGAACTCCTCAAGTCCTTTATAGGTAGAGGGAAGCTGTGAAAGCTCCAGGCACTTTGTCAAGTATCCTTTTAGACGAGAAGAGAACTGGTGAAAAGTTTCGGTGCTCTCCTTTCTGCTGTTGCGGAACAGTTGCAAAAATTTGCGAACGTTCATCTCAAAACGCTCAATTAAAGCCTTCTTCAACATGTCGTAATTGTCGTGTTGGCTGCTTTCCAGTTTTGCGTACACATCATACGCACTACATTTTAAAGCCTGAGAAAACTTTACACACCAACGCGACCTCTCTAAACCGTACAGAGTTGCCATCCTTTCAAATTTTTCTAGCTAACAGTCTATTTTCTCATTAGGGCATGGGAAGGATTCTAGGGCAAAAGACATACCTTTATTCACCCACAGATTATAATTGCTGAAATTTAGTAGCCACACGAAGCACCATACTTTTTCTTAAATTTTTTTTCTTAAATTCGCGCGAAAAATCTAACACAGTGTCATGGTGCGGCAAATCTCTCTCACAGTTCGCCAAGAGAGATGTCGTCTTGGCTACTAGCACGATAACTGATGCGCTCTCTCTTTCACTACGCCAATGTACTTGTGTTCTCTCTTTTTCTCCACGGCAATGTACTTGTGCGCTCTCTTCCTCTACGGCAATGTACTTGTGCGCTCTCTTTTCCTCTACGGCAATGTACTTGTGCGCTCTCTCTTCCTCTACGGCAATGTACTTGTGCGCACTCTCTTTCTCTACGGCAATGTACTTGTGCGCTCTCTTTCTCTCTACGGCAATGTACTTGTGCGCTCTCTTTTCCTCTACGGCGATGTACTTGTGCGTTCTCTCTTCCTCTACGGCAATGTACTTATGCGCTCTCTCTTTCACTACGGCCATTTATCCATCCGGTTGTGTGGCAGGACATCAAAGGGATTATTCGTCTGGGTGGGTGATGGTGGTGATAATAATCTCTCTTCTGTGGATTGAAGTGACATCGATTTGTTGCAATGTAATTTATATGGCCCTGTGTAGCGAATGAAACAGCTCGATCGTTTTGTGATCTACATCGATTCGAAGTGTATGGGATTTTGCGAAGGTTGCTTACTCTACATCTTTGCAACCTGGGTTGATCTTGTATAACTAGGTTTACAGTGTTCCTCGTGGGGCTACGTTTTTCCTTAGGAGACTGTGTATTCCGATAGGCTTCTATAATGATCTCTTGATCAACCAATCTGGGTATTTAAACTGATAATCGATTTCTGATTGTTTTCGTGTTCGATATTTGCGGGTGTTCTGATAATATTCTGTGCCATCCGTGTATACCATTTCTCTTTTCGGTGCTTCCTCGTATCCTACGGTCAATTGTTTAGCTTGTTTTGAACTCTCCGTATTTCTCCATGGGGGTATTATGGTGTGTCGAAGCAATTGCACTGAACTTTGGGGGCGGCGGGGGTGTATTGTGTTGTCTGACGCGGGAACTGATGGGTATGGTTCTGCGAAGTGATGTTTTGTTTACGAAACCTATCTCGATCAGTCTTACCTCTAGACCTAACGTACCATGCAGCAGAATCAATGGAGTGGCGGGGGGTGTATTGTGTGATCTGATGCGGGGGCGGGGATTGATGGGTATGACTCTCGCCTGCATTATATCGGCCAGTGTTACCTTGTTTAGTTTTGTAGGTGTCTCGTATGGAGGATGATTGTACTTGAGCTATGATAGTGTGGTGTTACACCCCCCTAAAGATAGGTGAATCGTCATGGCCAATGACTGAAATGGCAGCACTGATAACGTATTGGTTTGGGGAATATTGATTATCTGCTAACGTTACTGTTGTGTTGTGTATCTGGTAATGTCTACAGTTGATACCTACATATACGCCACACAGGCAAACACTGTAGAAGTCTACTGGTAAGCGATGATCAGGTTCTCGATACAGATAGACCACGCCCACTCCGGGGCTATTTCTAAATACGTGTTAAGTTCCCTGTCACACTTGTAATATTAAGTGCGTGTGTTGGTTTAGTCGTTTACACCACAGGTACGTACACAAGAGTCATGGATGGTTGTAAACGACTGGTGACATTTCATATGGGTTTATTCACGTCACAACACATTGATGAAATACACATAGAATACCGTTCACAGCACAACACAAGATATAAATTACCACATAAGAACTGCGCACTCGGCAGCTACAATGATATCATGATTCATGGCCTAAAGTACTCTTATTAAACTCAGCGCTATAAAGAATCCTCAATAACAATCCTCTCACAGGAGCTATCATGATTCATGGCCTAAAGTACTCTTATTAAACTCAGCGCTATAAAGAATCCTCAATAACAATCCTCTCACAGGAGCTATCATGATTCATGGCCTAAAGTACTCTTATTAAACTCAGCGCTATAAAGAATCCTCAATAACAATCCTCTCACAGGAGCTATCATGATTCACCAGTCGTTTACAACCATCCATGACTCTTGTGTACGTACCTGTGGTGTAAACGACTAAACCAACACACGCACTTAATATTACAAGTGTGACAGGGAACTTAACACGTATTTAGAAATAGCCCCGGAGTGGGCGTGGTCTATCTGTATCGAGAACCTGATCATCGCTTACCAGTAGACTTCTACAGTGTTTGCCTGTGTGGCGTATATGTAGGTATCAACTGTAGACATTACCAGATCCACAACACAACAGTAACGTTAGCAGATAATCAATATTCCCCAAACCAATACGTTATCAGTGCTGCCATTTCAGTCATTGGCCATGACGATTCACCTATCTTTAGGGGGGTGTAACAGTGGTGTGCTAGTTTTATAGGATCAGACACCCGCGAAATTCGCGTGATATTAATTCACAAGTGTTAGCGTGTAGCCTGAGTGGCGTTAGTATATGAAAGACAGACATCACATTTGAGAGCTGTATCCAGGCCCAAGGAAACTTATTCAGTATCAGTTAAACTGGGAACTGTTAACTCAAGTCGCAAGTCGCAACTCGCAAGTCAAGAAATTTATTACTCAAGATTATGAGATGTCATGATATACAGTGGCGTCTGTATACCAGTACAAGTAATCATCTGGCAGTATGAACGAGCGGTGTACCTCCTTTCAACGAAATTGACAGACGGTGACCCATTTCCTGCTTTCCTGTGCGGTATGTCAGCACGTTAGCGTGCTGACATAGAGGACCTGAGCGGAATCAAGGTGTCAAGTTCCAATGCTTTTCTGTTGTCGATTGTTTTACCATTGAACTTTGTGATATCCAGGGTGTTAACGGAAAGGAACAGAAGAGTTTTCATTCAAGATAAGTAGTTATGTTTGTGGTGTGAACTGTGTCGCCTTAACTATGTCAACGAGCCATCCTGTGCTTTGCATCTCCTATACTGTTGAAATCTGTTGTTTTTTGTTGTCTAATTCTATATAGACATATTATTAGGATTTAGTATTGATGCTAAGTATTGATGGTTGTATGATATATGTTGACTTCCCTCAGATGGAAGAGGAATTGATGATACAAAGTTTATGAATAATATTTTTGGTATACATACTGAACTGTGTGAAATGGAAGGGTAATTGTCAGAACTTCTTGAAACATAAACTTGCGACATTAATAATTATATTGATATAGATATATAGTTAACTGAGTGATTGAATCACCATGGATTTTGATAATAATCCTGCAGATATAAGGCCTATGTTGGAAAGTGCATTGTTAATAGGTAGAGATGAAAAGGGATTGAGAGGTCCAAGACTTGGAGTATGGATCATGGACGATTTGTTGGTTAATGTGTCAGTATCCCTAAAGTTATTTGCTGAACATAACTTTAAGCTTCTTTGTAATTCAATAAGACACCCTTACCGTACCATACACCAATCCTTTGTATCAGTTTCAGTGACAGCCATGATTGACTTTCACGTGCTTGACGGAGGTACAACAGTAATGACCTCCCGGATTTTCCTATTATCTTTAGGGGGGTGTAACATGTGGTAAAGTGGGATGTTATAAATATTTATAGGGGACTTAGTGTACTGACTGAGATCAGCTGTGAAGGTATCTGTATCTAATAAGTGTGGTGTATTACAGATGACCTTACTTGCTACCACATTTATACCTCAGTCAGAATTATTCTGGAATATTGTGATGACTACGTTAAATGTCTAGGGTTATGAAAAGGATGAAGTGTAAGTCCCAACAACAACAGACAGATAAACAATTTAATTTATTCCACAACACTTTACAACACTGTGATACTCACACACATATAACACTCTATAAGACTATCTTAAATGAGTCAAGTGTTTAAGTTTAAAAATATATGTATTAATTCTTGTCAATAATGGATATCCTGATTCAACTACACAGTGAACCAGCAATCACAATCAAATGTAATTACAAGTAATATGTACACAGTTTATAAATATAATCTTTGTATTGACATATTTTATTATTATTATTCTATGTGTGTAATTTGTGAAGTGGTACTATGAAGTAATACTGGCTTGTTCGAGCTTGGTTGTTGTTTTTCATCATGACTTCAAGTGTTTGATTATCGTGGAAATAGTATTTGGAAAAGTTCACAGTTCCTGTCATTTGCAACAGTTTATTGTCCCTCTGTGTTAAATATAATGTCAATTTTTGAGGGGGGGGGGGCACATAATGTTGAGCTACTCTGGCCACAGAAGCTTATCTTTCGTGATGGCGGCAGGAAAAGACTCCTCTGCTCGATTGCTTCCTGTGTTCTGGAGACACCTCACTGGTCGCTATCTGGACCAAGGAGTATGCTGTCAGCCTCTGGATTCAGCAAAACTCAGACCAGGTGCTGCTTCAATAACTTAGGACCACAGTCCCTGAAACAAGAAGGTTGTACCTCCTACTTCAGATCTAATTTATAATCTATTTCCACACTGAACACAATACATAACAAACACTGAGTTCAGAGCGGTAGGCCAACTGCTATCTTCATCTGAAACAATTTACACCAGTATACTCCTCCCTAATGGTTACTACGCCTCTGCAATTCCAGCATTAGTTCTTTCTAGTCAATAAGATAGGTGTCAGTGTACTGTTTGGCCATTCCATGCAGTTTTACTTTTCTCCGACACGGCCTGTTCAGGTTGGAGCACTATCTAGGCCTTGCCTCATGTTTGCTACTGAACCACACACATATACAGACATAAATTATCAATTTACATTCAATTTTCATTAAAAAGATATCAAATATGTCAAGCTTACCACAATTCATGGAAATAATACACAAATACGTTGACTGGCGATGAATATGGCACAAATTCCGATCTGCCTCTGTCCCAGACTTTTATTTAGAAAAATATGATCTGGATCTCAACGCACTGTTTCTTAGTAAGTTTATTTTAAAATGTGGCACTGAACTGACGCTCCTAATTGACTATATTGGCGGGTCTAACCAATCGGGCCATGTTTACACAGCTTTTCAAAAAAGTTCCCCTACTACCGTTTCCCCTAACAACAAAGAATCAGTATTTGTAGTCCGACTAATCGTGTTTCGCCTTACATTTACTTCTATCCAATCAAATAGGATTTTACATGGTGGCCCATTTCCCGTAAAATAGTGGTTTCAAAACATGCCACTGTGCGATTATGATTTGGTGTTGTCTGACACCCTCACTATTTTCTTTTGGCTATAATTTGTTAATTCCTAGACTATTTGCGTAACACTTAACATATTCTTTGACAGCAAGTCCTAAGGAACCCAAATATATAAATTTAATGGGGCTAAGGGGCTGCGTTCAAAATATGCATTTTCTTCTACCTCCCGTTTACTTCGATACGATGTGGTGTCTGGGTACTGTCAGGCTTTCAAACGTAAACCAGTATAATGTCATATTTCCTAATAAGAATTTTTCAGGTTTTTAAACCTAACTCTCGTATGGGTAGTGTTTTTTATCACTGTCCATTTGAAAAAAAGTTAGTGCTTCTGGCCTTTCGCGTGTTGGGGGTGGCATTAATTCTATATCGCGAGACGCGTGTTAGTGTTGCCGGCGTTCCTGCTTTCAGCCCTCACTCTCTCTATCCTAATTCCATCTGTCCTTCCGTTTATGTTAACGTAGTGTATAAAATGAAATTAATGGAAGTATTAATTTAGGTCATTAATCAGCTTGCGTATCTCAAGGTTTTCTTAGAAATGCAGTACACGTTTTATTGTTTTGTGGAAACGCGTGTATGCTGCTATAGGCTTTACTATCAACGTGGAAACGTTACAATTTGCAGACGAAGTAGAAAACAAGGGGGATTTTTGTACGCCATTGTGACAGCACTGTCCTTTTACCATTTCTCTTTCCTTTTATTGAATTTATGTGTTAGGCTTTACATTTACCTTTTAATTTATATATGTGGATTTAGAATGTTTCACGACAGATAGCACCTCTAGCAATGGTTGTCGTTTTACCAGATGTGTTGACAATCATAACCGGGAAGTCTCTGTTTTGTTGTGACTTCTGCTATTCCTTCCGTAATAAAAAGCACTGGGTCTTCATTTATATCTTCTCCCGGTATGGGTTCCACGTGAATAGTTTGTTCAGGTTTTATATATTGTGACGCTTTGATCCTACCCTTGGCTATGACTAATAAATTTGGTAAGAGGGTAACCGGGGCTGTTAAACGAATCAATGATGCAATATGGATGTCATCTTGGAGTTCTACATATTCTTCATTTATTCTTATTTTCCGTAGATCAAAATATATCCGGGCTTGGTGTTTTGACAGAAAATCTCTTCCTAGGATAAAATTTCTACTCATGCCTCTAGTGATAACGAATGCATGTGTGATTGTCTGGCTGCCAATCTTAAATGTGACATGGGCAATGCCTAAGGATTTCAATTCTTCCCTAGTTACAGAGGCCATATATGTTCTGGAATGCTGGAACTGTGCGTATTTCTTTATTTGCTTATAAAGTTGTTCCCTTATGAGGCTTACAGATGCTCCTGTATGTATGAGCGCTCTGTAATTCCTGTTCTCAATGGTGATTAGACAGGAACTTGGGTCGGGATGTATGGTGACTTCATTTTGAATGCTATTATTGTGAACTAATGGTGTTGAATCTCAAACGCTTTTCTCAGCAGTTTAAAAGCCGAACATTTCTTGTCCTTATTGATAGTTTGCTTTCTGCCTTGTCAAAACGCAAGAAAGCTTATCAAAAGTAGAATGATGTATTTGGATTCCTTCGTCAGTTACAGTCGTTTACACCCGAAGAGGGGGTAACGAGATCATCGAATCTTATTAAATCATATCCGGAAGATCTGGAAGAAAGTCTTCGTGAAGAACTTGTGCAGTTTACAGAACTGTTGAAAACTGATCTTGCTTCTCATATTGGCACTACTCTAGACCTTGTAGAGTTACAGTTTTACCGTTTGATAATTGACAATTCTTTGGAATCTTGTTTTCCAAATGTAGAAATCGCCTTGCGCATCTATTTGTCTCTAATGGTAACCAACTGCAGTGGAGAACGATCATTTTCAAAACTGAAACTTATTAAAAATGAACTAAGGAGCACCATGGGTCAAAAGAGATTGTTACTTTTGATAATGATAATTACTATGCAAATTAAAAGTGTATGTGTTCAAATATATTTGTGTTGTTTTATTGCTATTTTATCTAGGGCCCCTTTCTTAACATATGCTACAAGCCCCGTACTAGCTTAATCCGGCCCTGCTTGCAAACGGTTTCTGTCTTTTGTTTTCATAGCACTAAAAACGTAGGGAGGATCAGAGCAAAATCAAAGCAATTAATACCAAATCGATAACGCAGCTGCGAACCAGCACCTTACTGAAGACCATAATAAAAGGCGGAGTTAAAGGCAACCGTGTAATGGGAAGATAGCGCTATTAGTGGAAATGTAACATCAAGAGATGGACAAGAAAGAGTCCATCACAATATCAAGAGAAAAGGCAGAAGACGCCGGAGATCCATTGCAGCCGATCTAAGATATTGATATGTCTGATGATGATGAATAGTCTTGTTGTTCCCCCCCCCCCCCCCCCCCCCCCCAAATAATTATAATTTAATTGACAATCATCTGAACAAGACAATTTCGAGAACTACACGTCCCCTTGTAAAATCGTTGAAAGTATTCAAAAAGAGACATGAAAAGAGGTCGTATATCTTTATCATCACTGCCCTACAGATCGCAAAGGAGCATAGACCTTCAAAAACGCATGCAAAGTCCACCTGTACCGCTCTTTACATGTCTTTCACATCTCTTTCACTTCTTTCTCCAGTTGACCTCTCCATAACACCATTTTTCCAATGTGCCTCAATTGGAGTGTAACAGGATCCTTTTTACAGGACATACATAATATTTTCTTTATGCTTAATACATTTGTATTAAAATGTGCCATGCTGCCACCCCTACTTGCGAAATGCATAATAGACTAACCCCGCGCATACACCATTTTCTTCCTGTCATCCCTACTTGCGAATTGTAAAATAGACTAACCCCGCGCAGACAAATGTACGGAAGCCGGTGTGGTCATTGAATTTCAGAATGGGTTAATAAAGACACAAGAACCTCAGTCAAGTTCTTCGTTGACAAATGCTTTCGCTTCTTCTCCCTGTAATCCCTCTTCCTCTCTGAGCATTTGCCTAAGCTTTGCACGCTCTGCCATTGTAAATAACTGACTGAGTCTTATCCGAGAAAGAAAGAAGAAAAAGGATACACTGGTTCCCTACCACTTTCGAGAAAATACAAAACACAAAATATTCTGTTATTTGACTGGGATACCTCCTCCCTATTATCAGTTATCTAACCTATCGCTGCTATTATCTGGCAATTAAGGCTCCTAATGCAAGCGACTACGCCAAATAAATGGTAGATCAGACCAATCAACTGGAAAAAAAAAATATCTACTACAGTGGAAACCAAAATTTTATATTTCAAAATAAAATAAAAAAAATAATAATAATAATAAATTCTTTAAGCACCAAACACGGCGCGTAAGGCAGAAACCAGTGCTCTCCAGGTTCTACGTTGTGACGCCACTCCTCTTAGCTCTTGCACATTGTTTAATCCCAACGTTCTTCCTTCTCTTATTATTGTTCTTCTGAGTGTTTCTTTTGGTCTTCCTTTTTTCCTCTTACCCTCAGGAACCCAAGTGAGTGCCTGCAATGGTATTCTGTTGTTTTGCATTCGTAGGACATGACCGATATATGACCATCGTCTTTTCCTTATATAGTTGGAGACATATTTCTGCCTCGAGTCTTCTCTTATTTGTCGATTAGTCTTGAATTCTTTCCAACTGATGTTCATGAGTTTTCTAAGACATTTGTTCTCGAATGTATTCAGCTTGTTCTCCAATGATTTTGTTATTTTCCAACTCTCACAGCCGTATGTTAACACTGAGATAACATTTGAATTAAACAGACGAAGAAAAAAAAATCCCGTAAATTTTAAGTCCACCTACATGTTTACCCCTGAAGTCAGTTAGGGTAATAGAGGCAATTAACTGGACGAGATAGTCCGAACGCGTGCCTTAGCTTAGCTCAAAACACCTCTTGCTTCAAAACACCCTGTGATTGTTACACAATCACACGCTACCAGCGGCCTAGTATTACAAAATCAATACATAACATAACTCCGACAAAGATCACCCAGTAAATCAGATTGTATATATACTCTAACAATGCTGTGGAAAAACAATTGATATATTTGTGTGGTCAGCAAGGCAATAACCAGATCGTTTGTCTAGGGGAATATTATTTTTAAATATACTAAATCTCACGAGACAATCACACTCTTGCTCTATCTAGACTAAAGAAAATTTTTCCAGATTAAAATTCAATCCTACGGACGAGCCGACATTTGTCGTAGATTTCGATAGGTGATTAAGAACAATGTTAGGTCCCTTCTGAATAGAACTGACAAAGGTGATGACTCAGTGCGAGATAAGGTAAACAGATAGATTTCACTAGTGAGTTGGTGAAAAGGTAAAGTCTGTCCCTGGATTTGAGAAAACTTCTCTAGCCCAGCCTATCGGTTACGACTAAAAAATATTGTTGTTCGGACAGTTCCCTTTATATATATATATATATATATATATATATATATATATATATATATATATATATATATATATCCACCACTTACATACACACACACAGATAAGTGATGACAGTTGGACGCACAAACGTGAAAACTACTAATGACATAGGGATGTTGGGACGAGCTGACCAACACAGTAAATACAGTTTATGTAAATTTTATTTACCATAAAGAAACTTCACAACATATATATTATCATATATCGAATATAAAAACACATCATAGGGGTACAGAATTAATAAAGAAATAGATCCATAAGTACTATCTCCCCTTGTTGAGACAAGATCCCACAAAGAGAAGTTAATTAACCCCCAAAAGGTCAAAAAGTTAGCACTATGGTATTGATTTTGATTATACTTTAAAGAACAGAGTATTTACGTTATTCTATTTCTGAAATTGAACAGTATTAGCAAAACCACAGTAAGAAATATACAAAGTGAGTACATGGAATATAAAATAAAAGAGTTACTCATTCCTGCTTTCTTTCTTTCCATACAACCGTGGCCACGTTCATTCGTTCTTACCTAATACTTGATTTGCACCTTCTGGAACAATCTTTAGGATACACGCACGCAGCTAATCCAGTGCTATTTTGGCAAAGAAAACCCCAGCTCCTCAAAGACAGATTAAATCCACTTCTCCGGGGAACGTTCACTTTGTTACTTTTATTTAGGATTTCACATTAATTAGTGCAGGTAAGAAATTTAACAGTGCTCACAGTGTCAGTAGCTTGAGATTTCCAGTACATAGGAATGTCAAGTCGGTAACTTCTCTCAGTATAAAAATTCCTTGTCACACAACAAATGGTCAAACGTCGGGAAATGTTAATGTTGGTGATGTCGCCACAACGGGCTGAATGTATGAAATTGTGAAAAAGAAATCAGGATCTATAGGCCCAGTTACAAAGTCACTCTTAATGTTCTTTGGGTTGGTACTCTGTCTCTTTCTGGGTGTAAACACAACCCCAGACAGGTTTACATTGAAGACCCAGATACTAAGTAAAAAATGTTCTTTATATGGTTATTCTCAGATTTATATGGAAGCCGCTGGTAGATTTTGGGTTTGACCCAGTACGCCAACACAGAAATTAAAACAATCTCCAACGAAAACTAAGAAACTCAATTAATACAAATGGTTCTAGAATCGGAGCTAGATGTTCTGAAATAAATCTGTGGGTACTGAATAATGGATTTTTAAAAGCTGGAGAATATATATTAAATTTGCAGAACTTCGCTCAGACTTGTTACTTCGCTCAGATTTCGGGCTTTTCTTCGCTCAGTTCTGAATTAGAGGAAAAATTCACACTTGTACCGCTCGCAGACTCTGGCAATCGAGCGCAACCCGTCCTTTGATCTGGCGATTCTCACCGTGTTTAATTACTTTCGAAATGAACGGATTCAGGGGGAGTAATTGTGATTATCTGCCCTTGGTTTCAGATTAAGTCCTCCTGACCAATGTCTACCGACAGCTACGACTTAACTTCATTAGCTTATCTCCCTCTGAGAACGTGCACTAATAGACAGGGACGACTTATTGAAATAGTCACCCTTTGTTCTCTACAAATCTACCATCCCGTCCCCTTTCTACGCGTTCCATCTACCTGTAAGACAGCAGAGAAAGAAAAAATAAGGCGTGGCAAAAATATGAATGCAACAAACATCGAACAACCAGGGGTTCTGCGTTTAGCAAATAGGTCTGTTGCTAAATATTCCTAAGGCAAATAGAGACAAGAAAATAAAATAGGCGTGCTAAATTAAGAAAGAGACAGATATCTGAGTGTAGGAGGGTTTTACGTTAACAAACCGTGCATGGCTCATAAAAAAACCGGTGAAAGACAGGTGGAAGAAAAATGTAGATGAATGAAATCTATTTTCATAATATCCTCTGCCACACTCACATACTAGAAATTGCTCACAATCTCTGTCATTATCATCATCATCTTCATTCCTTTACGTTCCCCGTGGAACATTGGGCTGAAACAGTTGCTCTCCATAGATTTCTATTCTGGGCTGTCTTTTTCAGCTGTGCCCAAGTCATTCCGATTTCCTTAGCCTCCTCTTCCACAGTTCTTCCCCAAGTTCTCCTTGGCCTCCCCACTCTTCTTTTCCCTTGTGTGTTCCAGTCAAGGAAACCTCTGGCTTTGCTTAATTATTCTTTTCTGAGTGTATGTCCCTACCTTCTTACCTTAATTTCCATTTGTATTGACTAAAGTATGTTGGAGAACAGGGTTAACAACCCTGCCGGAAAACCTATTTGCCACAGAAACTGAAACAGTTGTGGAAACTCTAATAAGACCTAGCATTTTGTCGCCCAACTTGGAAGGACAATAGCTGACTTTCGAGGTGTAGTGCTCATAAAAGTGTTGAAATTCCGGTTGTGTCTTTTTCTTTTTAATTTTCCATTTCTATTGTGATAAACGAGCGCAAAGGCCTTATTGCTCTATCGTTTCCTACATCTTTCGTATTGTATTTTCTCCGACATTTGTTCTTTCACCCCACATTTGCTATCCCATATTTGCTATTTCATCGTTGTGATTACTCGCGACCGGTATCTTGAGAACCACATTTGTTCTTTCATCGGGGGAAATAAAGTCCTTTGATTGAGTCCCCATACCTGACATTATCGTTTGAAGCCCACATTGCATCGTGATAAATCTGGTGAAGACACATCTGATCATCCCAATCAGACATCTGGGCATGCTGTGGACCATTTTTATCTTTGCGGCTAGCGACGGGTCACCACATTGGACGCCCAGATTGGCCAGGTGAAAACGTCTCATGCTGTAATGGTGTTATCTTTGGTCGGCCGCGGTTCAGACAAGCGTTCGGTTACCACATTGGACGCCCAGCTTGGCCAGGTGAACAATAAACAATCAGAGAGAAAGGTGACAGCAATTTGACAGCACCTTTGCATTAGCCCGCCAATTATCTCCATAACTGTTTGTCAAACCACACCCACGTATGGACTGACAGGGGACAAGAGCGATCCTGTGAATGAGTGACCAGAGGGGCTATTAAGGATTGGTTGGTATGGGCGGAGCTGTACAAGAAACCCATATCGGACTGGCAGAAATATAATACCGCGTAGATTGTTAGAGGAGGCAGTTCAGTTTTTCTATTGTGAGGCAGAGATACAATCCCAAAAACGCCTAGCCTAAATACACGTGTTTATTCAGAGTGGATATAATTCAGTTCTGTGATGAATTGTGTTCTTAAAGGATTTTGCGAAGGGAAAAGAAGTTCATCAGAAGTCTGAGTCTACACGCAACGTGTCTGACGTCTAACCAGAAATAAGTTATCAAAAACGGACATTTGGCTAGCAGAATTCGCCATAGGACATCTTGCATTCCTCAATTAAAGAGGAATATTGTCTCACCCACAAGTCAGAAGGTGGACGCAGCATTTTTCGTCACCATATACTGCGGGCTCACACGTTCAATACAGAGTTATCACAAGTTCAGTACATCGTTATCACAAGTTCAATACATCGTTATCACAAGTTCAATACAGAGTCATCATAAGTTCAAATCACTCGAAAGATCATTATTATCTGAAGTCAAGCAAAAGAGTTCAAAGGAGGAATCGCATATTTATACCCAATGCAACTGATAAAGGGGCGTTGATATAGGGGAGGCCGATAAGGCTGAGCTGGTTTAGAGCTGGTTATGTATTTTGTTTAATCGCGAATGCGTGCTTCGTCCGTTTATCATCTTGGAGTAAGGGTCAACGTTATATTGATTCATCATTTGTTGAATGTCCAAGAATACATTCGTTCCATTCGGATCTCATCATTATATAGTCTATACATATTTTTCTTATCAGAAGAGTTCTTCATTTGCATAATCATCAACATTGGCAAATGCAGCAAATAGCTGTAACGTATCGATGTGATAAAGTCCTCAATTCAGAGTCCATGAATTTTATTTACAGTTCACACATAAGACATTCACGTAGGTATACATTTGCATATAAGTCATTATAAATTACGTGCATAAATATTCATGTCCGTCCATGTCATTATTGCATTCATGTCGACAGACCATCATGGCTTTATACATGCGCTGCTGGGTTCCATACAGCCAGAAATGAGCGCATGATGTCTTGACGAATATAATCAAATTATTTATAAAAGATCCTTCCTTCACAGGTTACTCGCAAACCTTTATGAATTCATTTAGATATATCCTTATCTGTATTGACCCTGAGTCCTTAGATTAGTTTACTGCAATATGGCTATTAACAAGCCCAATAGTGGAAGGAGGTAAAAACACAACTTCACGGCTCGACGGACTATGTAACAAGGGTAATGTAACCAAGTCACCCAGCGTGACCTTCCCAACGCGAATGCGTCATAATCTTAGCATATATTTCGCGTTCAGTATACCGTAAAATATCGACATATTCTATTAATGTTATTGACCCCTAAACGTTGCGCACTACTAACCCCCAGCAGACGCCGTCATTTAAAATAACACCGTAACAGATTTCCTGTCCGACGGGGGAAAAAAAATCTATTAGATAGATTTTTTTAAAACTATATTAATCAAATTATTAAAAATTGAACAAAACCCGACGTATGGCCAACGATGTTCTATCTAGAACAGTGTCGCGGTCATGTCAGTAATATCTTATAATAAAATCAACGTCATATCATAAATATAACTTATATTAAATAAAGAAATGTCACTGTCATTAATTAATTAACTAATTAATTTGATGTATGTATTGACTAACTACTAATGTGAGGTGTTATTAAAATTATTCTAACTAATTAAAATAATTAATTATAATATGTAAGTATGGTACTAACTAATTAATATCTAATTAAAGAAAATGAGAAATAGTATCAGAGAGAAAACGAAATAAAAATTGAGAAGTACGGACAATTAAAACTAAATATTAAAGTATACATTAAATTAGTAATGAGTGTGAAAATGAAGTATAAGGATAGATACCTAATTAAATTAAAGCAATCAGAAAGAAAAGAACAAAAAAAATTCATACATTTTAACTATACATATGAAATATCATAATCTAATATCTATCACCTTAATAATTAAAATATTAATTGGTGTGATATTTTTTTGTTTCATCTTTTCTTTCTTTTGATACCATTTTCTTCTTTTTGTTCCACACTTCAATTTTTATTATATTCTTTATTAACTTAATAAGTTATTAAACTTAATAATGTAGGACACGAAGATCCAGCCATCGTTATGTCCTTTGAAAGTTTTAATTGAGAAAGTTCCATTGGAGTAAATTTCACCATGTTCAACTATTATTTGTTCTCGATCGAGTGTACATTTCCATCGTGTTGAATTAGTCAATTTATGTTAATAACATTATGTGTCCAGCTTGGATTCATATCATATTCCAGGCCATTTCGTTATGAGTTGTATCACGATTGGACACTATCCAAAGTCCAAACGTTAGAAAAGGACCATCGAAATAAGTCTCTTGCTATCACGAATCTTCTTTCGAAAACTGTTTATCTTGACTGATTCACTGCAAGTATTTGAAGTGTCATTCATATGGAGGTGGTTCTTATCAAATTCGCAACAAGAATAAGTGAAAGTTTCAGAGTCAATCTTGTTATTGAATCTTTTAACTTGTGGACAATTATTCGACTTCAATAGGATGTCTTGAGAGAGTGTTGGTCATTATATTATATTGTCCCGGAATAGCTTCGATGAAGAAATCATATGGCTTCGATACCGTAATTACTGGCATCTGTACGAAGATAAAACCTTTTAGAAGTATATGGTGACCTCAAAATTGGTGGATTTGAAAAGATATTTAGTATTATTTGAAAAATTTTGTTGCATTCGTCTGTCCAATTTACCTTCGCCGGCATGTCTTTTATACAGACAAATAGACGATATACGAAACTTATGCTGCATTGGCTGAGCACAGTTAGAACATTCAATTACGTTACTGTCTATTGTAGGCATGGTAAAACAAATAAAGACAGAAATACAAAGTGTTATCGTAGATAAGACAATACAAGTGTCACCTAATAGAAGAGTCTACCTTCACTAATATACGCCTGAATAGATTAATAGGAAAGAAAAAAAAAATGATGATGACTGACTATGCTGAGTCATCAAAGATGTGACGAACAGTGTTAATGTAACCTGTTATCTGCGTGACGCAGAATCAGGTACTAGTTGTAACTTTAGTGAATGGTGATGAAAATAAACACCATTATCACGCTCGATAACCAAACGAGCGTCTCTATTGTTACAGAATATAACCATAGCTTCACCATACCTGTTGTTGGTACGTGGCAACAGACGCACAAACTTAACGTCTGCAGTATAATTGAAGAAATTGCTAAGTGCCTGCCATGTAACGTGACGTGGCAGATTGCGCACTAACACGGTGCGAGAATATGCACCTTTACCAATGTAAGAAATATCATTGTCACGAAACTGTGAACAATGACGATATGTATTCCCTGTCGAATTAAATTTCCCCTTCACCATAGACAATGTATTTTTAATGGATGACGTATCATCTGGACTGAACTTAGGGTGATACCTATCATTACTAAAGGTAGTAGGTTTCATACATGTCTTTGACATCTCTTGGCTGGGCAAAGCAAAAACTTTGCTGTCAGACTTATTTGTATTAACCTTCTTATCCAAGTTCCTACCAACCCTAACATTATTTTTCAACTTATTACAACTCTTAGTACTCTCCTTTTTAATGTCGATAACATCAAAAGTTTTCTTTGGATCAGTTGTATCCTGATCCTGTCGCCAGCATCTATTTTCAGAATTAGCAGTAGTATCTTGTCGAGGGAAAGTATATTTTCCCCGGAATGATCTAATAATCCTCACTGGGTGTGTAGACCCCTTAGTATCGCACTTAGTACTGACTGCATGTCGTAAAATACGTCGATCCTCTCTGTCGTCCATCGATATATTTTTACCTGTCAGTACATCGAGTAGACAATCAACCCTATTTCTTAAATTCTTACTTTCAGAAGTCAGGAAAGTAATATCCTGCCTTTGTTTCTTATTTATTTTATCCAGGTTAGTGTTAATATTCTTCTCCTTTTCCCTTAAAGAATCGAGTGTGATCAATGCTGTTGACAGTTCATAGATCTGTTGTCGTGTTTAATTTTCAAGGTCAGCATATCTATGTTTCTCAGCTAGGAGTAACGTCTCTAATGCAGTCAACCTGTCATCAATGAAACAATCGTCACTCGAGGTGGAAACAGAAACACTAATACCCGATTCTGTATTATCTTCTTCGTTTTCTGATTGCCCTTCATCAGATAATTTCTTATGTGTTTTATTACTACCATGGGAATCAATCATAAGTTTCTTATTATCTTCACGTAATAATACCAAGTCACACGTGGAAGATTTCACTTTACTTATCTGTTCATTCAGCATCAGTTTCAATGAGGTTACCTCATCGTCCAGCTTTTTTTCCTGTCTAAGATAAAATTCATAAAATTTATCATTATCTGTAAGACATCCATCCATTATATCCTTGTTATCAAATGATACAATCTCATTTTCTATTTTTTCTATTTCAATCTTTGTTTTAATGCCCCTATTTAGACAGAACTGTTTATATTGTTCCTCATCATAATAAAGAGATCCTAACTGCACATCATCAGTGAGAATCAACTCACATTGGATGGCCTGGTCTGCATGACCATGTGATCTTAACGCAGTATCAATCTTATTATCTGCTATTTTATTAATTGATTGTAATCGAGCTACTTCTGAAGTAAGCTCTTGAATATTAACATATTGTGTGTGATTTTCTATTTTCAAAGCTATATTTGTTTGTTCATTTGTTTTCAGTCGACCAACTTCAGATAATAACGACTGAATGTGCGCACTCTGTGTATGAAGTTTTCTTTGGTAGGATGAGGCATTATCTTGTGAAATTTTTAATGCCAGTTTCTTAACCTCAGACTCCAATGCTTTATTTTTTTCAATGGTGGATTCTAATGAGGCTTCTAATTCTTTATTCTGACTACGACATTTAGTAAGATCCACTATCAACACCGACAAATAATTATTCAACGCTGCAATTTCAAAATTCATTGTTGACAACTTATTCTCATCTTCACTTTTTTGCTGTATCATCTCATTGGTAAGGGCAATCTCCCTATCCTTGTGCCTCGTTATTGTTTCCTTCAGCTTTATGATCTCAATATCCTTCAATGAAATATCATTGATCTGACTTTTATTGATTTCAGTAAGGTTCAAAATCTTATTTTTCTTTTCCATCAGTGATTTCTCCAGATTAGAGACTTTATTATTAGTCAAACTTTCTGTTTGAACCTGAAGGAATTGTACTTCTTGATTTGCAAGTTCCACTTCCCGTGTCTTTAATCTCGAATTATCAGTGTTGGTTTCAAACTTTAGTACACTTGTCTCCTTTCGCAAGTCACTTATAGTCTTTTTTTGACTAGCAATAATCTCTAATAATTCTTCTTCTCTTTTCTCATCAATGGTTTCTAAAATTGTCACTCTTTCCTCATCATTCGGTGTATTGTGCATTTGTTGATCATGATCATTGTTGCAGAGAATAGCATTATGAATGTTATTCATTATTGAACCATGTTGGACATGTGTGTACCGTTCCACAAAAGTACGAAACACTCCACCTAGTAAGTCCGCTATGTCCCTAGCCATTATCATATGTGGGACAGAATGAAAATTACTATCCACAAAATTTGTTAAATCGGATGCCGTACGACATAAAAATTTATGTAATACAAAATTTTCAAGGTATTGGCCCTGGAAATCATCATTAATTCCTTCTTGGAGGAGATTCCTCAGAAAAGACATTATGTCTGACCTAGATGTATTATCTACCATTCTAACATCGACAAAATTGTCCCTAACGAGTACATTGTCTTGAACATCCACATGTTTCATTGAGGACTTCTCTAAGTCATCAAGATGCCTTTCATTATTTAACTTTTGTACTTTATTATCTAACTCCCTCTCAACATTCATTTCTTGTATATGGTCTGCCATCAAAGCAGTATCACACTTATCTGATTCCATACCATCAACACCAATTTCTTTAACAACTATCTTGTTTGGAGAATCCATATATTCCTTCGAAGCATTCTTTAAATCATTAGAATGTCTTTTTTTATTTAAACCTTGTAAATGTTCATTGTGTAACTCCTGTAAACGATGCAGTAATTCATTGTTATCTAATGACACTATACTATTCTTTTCATCTAATTCCTTAATATGCCTTATCTCAACTACTAATTCTTCAGCAGTAGGGAATTTCATTTCCCTATTCAAATAAGTTTTCTCAGCCATCACTTCATAGGTAAATGAGTTTAATCTTTCACCTTCCATACCATGTTTCCGTCCAATCGCCCTAGTTTCCTCTAAAGTAAGCATTTTAATATAATAATATATATTTTTAGTCTAATATTAATCTTATTCAACAATACAACTTGTTTATCAGTTATATATGTGACTCTCCTAGTCAATCAATTTATATATAACGTATGGTTACTTAATATAACCAACTATAATATTATAATACTATTAGTTGTATGTCCCACAACTAATTTGTAACCTAATAATTTAGATCCATAATGTTCACCAATTACATTATACGAATGTAGTATACCCTTATTAATCCATGATGCTGAATGTATATCATGCATCTAATATCAATATTTAATAATTATGGGTATTGTCCCATTCAATCAATTGTATGTGCTAAGTCACCCTTTTAGTACTGGGAAAGTGTCCTAATTAACATCTAATGTGTCTGTCATATTCAAAGCAGACCATAAATTTATATTTAATTATCAATATATATTATATTATTATGCCCTAGTCATCATCTCCAAAGTGCATCGCTAGTGTGTTGAAGCACTACTGCAAATTGATGCAACGTCCCTGAGTCATCATCCAATTTCATGAAAATTAATTAAATTAATTTACTATGTTATTATTGATCAAACTATAATACTATTATTAATGTATGAGATGAACAACTAAGACAAACAATAAACTAAAATGTACAGAACATTAGCACATCACAAACTGACAAATTCAAACATTAAAATATGATTACATGAACGAAATAAAAACCGGAAGTCTACAAAGTACTGTAAACAAATGTAGGTTAATACACATGTGTACATAAAACGATGACGCAACAGGACTCTATAACGGACATATATTTCTATCAATTATCAAATAATCGAAAGTAAGATTGAGAAAAACATGAAAGATTACAAACAGTAGACGAAAATGAATATAATGAAACTTATTACATAAGAATTACACCAGATTTCACAGAACTGCACAGCTAAAACACTTAGTATCGAAATCATGCAATGTCGAGCAGAACGGTTCCCTGGTTAATTTGTTAGGGGGCTCTCGTACCGATTGCAACAATTTTAATAAATCCTAAGAACAACTGAAATCTCTGGGGTCAGCTTTTAGCGACATGCAGAGGTTTCAGCTCCCATCGCCAACCAAACCCGCTAACATGTAACTGTGGTGAAGTGGGATGTTATAAATATTTATAGGGGGACTTAGTGTACTGACTGAGATCAGCTGTGAAGGTATCTATATCTAATGAGAGTAGTGTATTATAGATAACCTTACTTGCTGCCACATATATATATATATATCTCAGTCAGAATTATTCTGGAATAGTGTGATGACTACGTTATATGTCTAGGGTATGTGTATGATGAAGTGTAAGTCAAAACCACAACAGACAGATAAACAATTTAATTTATTCCACTACACGTGACAACACTGTGACACTCACATACATATAACACTCTAAGAGGATATCTTAAAGGAGTCACTGATAACTTTTCAAATAACAATATGTATTCATTGCTGTCATGAATGTATATGTGTCCTGATTCAAATACAAAGGAACCAGGAGTCACAATCAATTTTAATTACAAGTTATATGTACAGAATTTATCAATATGAATATTGTAGTGACATATATTATTAACAGTATCCTATGTGTGTCAGTTGTGTAGTAGTAATATGAGGTAATACTGGTTTTGTTTTGTTCAAGCTCTGTTGGTATTTGTCATCATGACTTCAATAGTTTGTCTTTATTGGAACTAGTATTGGAGATGTTCTCAGTTCCTGATATTAAAACAATTTACTTCCCCTCTTAAGTTTATGTTACAATGTTATTTTAAGATGGGGGTACATAATTTTGAGCTCAGCTGGCCACATCAGCTTATCTTGTGTGATGGCGGCAGGAAAGGACTCCTCTGCTCGATTTCTCCCCTGTGCTCTGGAGACACCTCACTGATAGCTAAATGGACCAAGGAGTATGCTGTCCGACTCTGGATTCAGCAAAGCTCTGACCAGGTGCTGCTCAATACCATCAAGACCACGGTCCCACAATTCATGGGAATAAACACAGATACGTTGATTAGCAATGAATTCTGGCACAAATACTGGCACAAATTCCCATCTGCTTATGTTCCAGGCTTTTATTTAGCAAAAATATGAGCTGGCTTCAACGCACTGTTGCTTTATCAAGCTTATTTGAACTAGTGGTCTCGAACTAACGCTCCTAAGTGAGTATATTAGCGAGTCTGGCCAATGGAGCCACGTTTCGACAAGTGTTTGAAAAAATTTTAACTTCCTACGTCTCCCCTAACAACCAAAGATAGTATTTATAGTCCGACCAATCGTGTTTAGTCTTATATTTGTTGCGCTCCAATCAATTTGGAGTTTACATGATAGGCTATTTCCGTACTCAATGTTTTTTCAAACACGTTATAAAAAAAATTTTATGAGCAGAAATGATTTCATGCTGTCAGGCATCCCCACTATTTTATTTTGGTTATAACTTGTTAATTCCTAGACTATTTGCGTAACGTTTTACATATTCTTTGTCAGCAAGCCCTAAGGAACCCAAATATACAAATTTAAAAGAGCTAAGTGGCTGCGTTCAAAATATGCAATTTCTTCAACCTCCTGTTTCGAAGATGTGCTGTCTGGGTACTGTAATGTTTTCAAACGTAAACCCATCTATTGTCATCTTTTATAATAAGAGTTTTTCAGGATTTAAAAACCTAACTCTGGGAAGGTTAGTGTTTTTATCACTGTCCGCCCGAAAAAGTTAGTGCATGTGGCCTTACACGCGTGACAGCAGTAATTGTGTATCGCGTTACGCTTGTTGGGGTGGCATTAATAGCGAGACGCGTGTTTAATTTTGCATGCGTTCGGTTTCCTGCCTCTCCCTTCTCTCTATCCTGCTTTATCTGTCTTTTAGTTACGCTGTGTATAAAATGGAATGAATGAAATATTAAAATTAGGTCATTGTTCAGCTTGCGTATCTCAAATGTTTTTCCAAGAAATACAGCACACGTTTCATTGAAGAAAGCGGGTAATAATATAGTAGGCTTTTACTATCAACGTGAAAGCGTTACAATTTGCAGACGAAGCATAAAACAAAGGGGATTTCGAGTACATTCCTTGTGACAGCACTGTTATTTTACCATTGCTCTTTTCTTTATTAGAATTTATTTGTTAAGCTTTACATTTACCTTTTAATTTATATATGTGGATTAGAATATTCCACGACAGTAACATACAACATAATAAATATACACAAACAACAGTCAACACTGATTTGCAAAAAACAGGCAGGCGAAAAGCAAACAGGAATTGACAGCGTAAGTCTAACACAGTTACTTAGCTTTTTGCCTCGATACAATGCCTGCTTCGCCAACGGACAGTAGAACCCATATTTCATGATGGTGACGGTTGACTCTAGATATGTGGTTGATTGAGCTGTTGTATATTCTGTTCTTGAAAGACGTTGGACTGCTGCTGACATCGATACAGACGGTTCATCTTGTTGTCAAGGGCATGTGACGTCATAGGTGTAGATACAAAAAAATGTCCATTTTCGCTCGAAAGGAATTTAGTTCTTTCAACTTGGTAATCTTTGAAATTATCCACGCCACATCTGGCCGCCAGTTGATAAGGGGTGAATTGATATAGGGGAGGCCGATAAGGCTGAGCTGGTTTAGAGCTGGTTATGTATTTTGTTTAATCGCGAATGCGTGCTTCGTCCGTTTATCATCTTGGAGTAAGGGTCAACGTTATATTGGTTCATCATTTGTTGAATGTCCAAGAATACATTCGTTCCCTTCGGATCTCATCATTATATAGTCTATACATATTTTTCTTATCAGAAGAGTTCTTCATTTGCATAATCATCAACATTGGCAAATGCAGCAAATAGCTGTAACGTATCGATGTGATAAAGTCCTCAATTCAGAGTCCATGAATTTTATTTACAGTTCACACATAAGACATTCACGTAGGTATACATTTGCATATAAGTCATTATAAATTACGTGCATAAATATTCATGTCCGTCCATGTCATTATTGCATTCATGTCGACAGACCATCATGGCTTTATACATGCGCTGCTGGGTTCCATACAGCCAGAAATGAGCGCATGATGTCTTGACGAATATAATCAAATTATTTATAAAAGATCCTTCCTTCACAGGTTACTCGCAAACCTTTATGAATTCATTTAGATATATCCTTGTCTGTATTGACCCTGAGTCCTTAGATTAGTTTACTGCAATATGGCTATTAACAAGCCCAATAGTGGAAGGAGGTAAAAACACAACTTCACGGCTCGATGGACTATGTAAAAAGGGTAATGTAACCAAGTCACCCAGCGTGACCTTCCCAACGCGAATGCGTCATAATCTTAGCATATATTTCGCGTTCAGTTTACCGTAAAATATCGACATATTCTATTAATGTTATTGACCCCTAAACGTTGCGCACTACTAACCCCCAGCAGACGCCGTCATTTAAAATAACACCGTAACAGCAACACACTCTTAAGCGCATTCTATGAAGCAGACTCTATATATTTTATGAATCACGACTACATACGCAAGGTTATGAGTCTACATATCACTAACATTTCGTGAAAATATCCAGTCTGACCAGTACCCTCGGGAGATTAGACAACAGACCTTTTGTTCATATGACAGCTATTAACTATTGATCAACACTACAGAGATATACTCAAACAGTGAAAGAATATATATATATCTCGTCAACGTTCTCAGTCCGACAACAGGTTTCATCAGAACGTCCTCGACTTAGAGATACCCCACTCGACATAACGTATAACAACTTGGGACAGTGTATACATACATGTGAATCGTCATATCAATGCGAAGCATTTAGAGACACATGGACTGTGTAGATTACTCACCATTTTGGTAACACGTATCATATCACATCATCATCATTTCGCTTTGCACCAGTTCATTCTTAATTAACTACTACTTAATTAACTGGAATTTTATTATCTCATTTGTGTGTTTTGCGTGAATCGTCTTTCACCATCATCACGTTCTAACCATTACTAACCCTATGTGTGTGGATATTTCATTAATAAACCCAACGATCGTTTGATCATTATCTAGTTTGTTAATGTATCACTCGTGCTGTCGGTGTTACATATTCACCTATAGGAACATTTCTCTACTCAGATTAGGTTGGGGGCTTTTTCTTTACGGGATCTAAGGGCAGAAGCTAAGGTCGTGGGGAAACAGAACTCTTTCGATAATTAATTAGAAAATACTGTCTAGTGGAAAGCATTCACATTCCTGTCTTCTTGTCCCTATCTCGAATAGGTCTTTATTCTTTCTTAACGAGCCAATTTCTAGAGACCTTATATCTAATATCTCATAGACTATTCCTGGCAAAAACTACTGTCGTAGTTGCCTCAGTACACACCACACGACAATTGGGGGCTCGTCCGGGATTAGTGAACCCGGACTTAGAAGTGTGATAAATCACATTTTCATCCCTGCTATACAGTTGCGATAATTGTAAAATTTTTGGCATTTTGAGGGATTACCTTCTAGACTGACGCTTACTATAATTTGTCTATTTCATAGGGGGGATAATTTATATCTCTAAAGCACGAGTGATACTTTTTAAATTAAGTATCAAACGGACAGAGTAAACACTTGTTGAGAACAGAGGTTACTGTAGAGAAATGATTTTTTTTTTCCTGTAACTGCTGGGAAAATTTTTATCATAAATATTTAGCAAATTTTTCATAGAAACATCGAGATAATTTGTTATATAATTTTCAGAATACGCTGAGAGAGTGATTTTTAAGAACTATTTGAACTTGATTACTGATTTAAACCTAGCTGGTTTTAAAGAGATAATTACTTGTGCAAGTCTAGTAAATTTGTTTGGAGGTCACTGCCAATTTTTCCCTTCGCGAACCCGTGCTGCATATCATGGCAGATGCCGCAAAAATTAGAACTAGTTTAATGGAGGCAGGGCGTGAATTCGGGTTAAGTGGAAAAGACCTGATGAAATATGTAAGCGAGGAGACTGATAAACTCCATGCAAGAGAGATGGAAATGCAGAAACTTACAATGGAGAAGGCCGCAGCAGAAGCAGCGGAGCGGAAAGAGAAAGACGCAGCAGAAGCAGCGGAGTGGAAAGCTTTAGCAGAAGCAGCGGAGCGGAAAGCCGCAGCAGAAGCAGCGGAGCGGAAAGCTGCAGCAGAAGCAGCGGAGCGGAAAGAAGCAGCAGAAGCAGCGGAGCGTAAGGAGAAAGCCGAAGGAGAGCATGCACTTAACATGAAGCAACTGGAAATCCAGGGACAAACCAATCAGATAGAGCTGGCAAAAAGTTCAGCGGCTTCCAACTTTGATGGAGGGTACTCACCCCGCTTAGATGGTGTGCCTACTTCGCAACCTGCACCACCCAATGCCATGAACTTTCCACTGGAACCATTTTCAGAAAGGAACGATACCATGGACGCCTTTTTAGACCGCTTCGAACGCTTTGCAACAGGGTTTGGGCTTGAAGAACGGAAGTGGAACTTGAAACTTTCCCAGGACCTAAGAGGAGCAGCCTACGAAGTTTTTAATAAACTTCCGGCCGGAGAGCAAGATGACTATCCGGCATTGAAAAAAGCTCTCTTGGTGAGGAACGAGCTTCATTCAGAGACTTACCGGAAAAAATTTCGAGGTTCTAGGAAGGAGGCCGGAGAGACTTTCTCACAGTTCGCAGCCCGTATTGAAGACTACCTAGAGAAGTGGTGTTCACTGGGAAACTTTACCTAGAACTATGACGGGTTGAAAGAGCTGATTATGATAGAGCAACTAAAAGAGTCTATGTCGGTGGAAATGCGTAGATTTCTCACTGAAAACGGCGCTGACCGGTTAGAAAATATTCTTACACTGGCAGAGCGATTCCAAAATGCTCTCATGGAGTCTCAAGGAGCCAGAAAGAAGTTTTCGAATCAGGCGCCAAAGCAACCTGCTCGCTCCCAACCAGACCAACATAGCAAAGGACCCCACATCTCACATAAACAGCACGCAAAACAAGATAACTACAAAGAGCAAAACAAGAAAAATGCTGCGCCACACCAGAGACAGGGAGATAAATGGTGCACGTACTGTCGCTTGAATAATCGCAACACTAATGAGTGCAAGCGCAGACCTCCTCCCCAACATGCTGCCTGTCTGCAGACAAAATCGTCACCCCGGAAGGAGCAGAGGACCGGAAACGTTTCTCATCCTCCCGTCATCGAATCAGTCCTCGTAAACGGACAATCTGTGGAGTGCCTTTATGACACAGGACTTGCTTTCGATGCGGTGGTCAGGGCATCTCTTGTCACCCCTGACCAGATAACAGAAGAGAGTGTCGACATCAAAGGTCCGACGAAGGATGTTGCACCCATGACACTGCCAATTGCACTTATCAGAGTGGAATCTCGTTACGTGACAGGAGAGATTCGTGCAGCTATAATGGAAGAACCAATGTACTCTTTAATCTTGGGATGTAGATATGTGTTCCTTGGAGAACCTACTCAACCACTAGTCATGGCTGCCGTACAGACTAGAGGACAGTCAAAAAAAACACAGAGCAGGAACCTCCTTCCAATATCCTCCCCGAGGAATTGAAGAGGGCCCAAATGGAAGATTCCTCACTGGCGCCCTGTTTTAAAAAATTACCTAGGACACACAACCCACCTACCAAGGGAGACTTCTTTATGAAAAATGGATTGATGTATCGCCGAGCTGGAAACGAAGGACAGGAACACAACCAATTAGTAGTTCCTGCAACCTATAGAAACCAGGTGCTTGAGATGGGCTACTCTATCCCATTTAGTGGACACATGGGAATGAGCGCCACGACTCAAATGATCGCCTGCCACTATTATTGGCCAGGGATCACCGGCGACATTGAACGGTTCGTCAAGTCTTGTCCTCAGTGCCAGAAAGTTGCACCAAAACACTGGACGGCACCCGCGACCCTTGGGGAGATGCCAATCTTGGGCACCCCATTTGAAAGAGTGGCCGTGGATATAATTGGACCTCTGCTGAGAACTAAGAAGAGGAACTCCCATTTCCTTACCTTAGTGGACACATGTTTCATGTGAGGCGAAGCCATAGCCATACCAGCAGACGACTCAGTGCATGTAGCTGACGCTTTACTGAATATCTTTACTAGATTGGGTTTCCCGCATGAAATTCTCACAGACAACGGGTCACAATTTAGAGGCAAGTTGACAGAGGAGGTGCTTAGAATATTCAAGACTAGGCATATTCATACTTCGCCCTATCACCCCCAAAGTAACGGGCAAGTAGAGCGGTTTAACGGGACGCTCACCTCTATTCTTCGGAAGTTGGCACAGGAGAAGCCAGAAACTTGGGATCAGTATCTTCCGGCCGCATTATTTGCTTATAGGGATGTACCGCATGCGTCAACTGGAGTCCCTCCGGCCACATTACTCTTCGGAAGACCTATTAAAGGTCCATTAGAAGCCTTAATAAGAACATGGACAGATGCCAAGGCAGACGACACTGTCACATCAGCCTTCCAGTACGTCACAGACTTGAAACAACGTCTGAAGACTGGCTGGGAATTAGCCACAGCGAAAGTACGGGAGGCTAAGCGGAAACATGCCAAATATTATAATCGGAATGCGAAGGACCGAGAACTAGCAGTAGGAGAGAAGGTGCTACTTCTTCTGCCAAGTAGCAGTAATAAATTGCAGATTTGCTGGAGGGGACCCTACAAAGTGGTGGAAAAGATTTCTCGCACCAACTATAAAATCGCCGTGAACGGAAAAGAGAAAATTTATCACTTAAATCTGCTTAAGAAGTTTTACGAGCGAGCCCCTGCCAAACCAGCGCACCTCATGACTATGGCCATTGCTATGCAAATGGAAGAAGCGGGAGTGGTACTGTTACGCAAACCCAGCGGAAAGCCTGTGCATCGACTACCGACAGCTGAATGCGTTAACACAGTTCCAGCCAGAAGTTGACCGGACCAGAACCAGCCTGTTAAGCAGGGCTTATTTTTCAGTACTCCAGATGGACACTTCGAGTTTAATGTTAGAGTACTGCCTTCGATTTAATGGACTAAACAACGCTCCTAGTGTCTTCACAAGGATGATGCGAAAGTTATTGGATCCTCTGAATCATCCCGGCATCAGCAATTTTATGGACGATATCCTAGTAGCTGCTGAATCGTTTGAAGAACATATATCAGCGCTATCCTTGCTGTTTAACAGATTCAGAGAAGCGGGGCTAACCGCCCGCCCAACCAAATGTCAAATTGGGTGTGAACAGCTAGAGTTCCTAGGACATACTATATCCCATGGGACCATGTTCCCCGAGACTCAAAACGTTGAGAAGCTGAGAAATGCACCGAGACCGTCCACAAAAAAGGATGTCCGGTCATTTGTATCCCACCGTGGATTCTACCAGAGATACATAAGGGATTTCAATAGCCTCTGTGCGCCGCTTACATCGCTAACCAAGAAAGGGAACCCAGATAAAGTGACATGGTCAGCAGAATGTGAACATGCATATGCACTCTTAAAAGAGAAACTCACCACAAAACCTATTTTACGGCTCCCGGATTTAACTAGAAAATTCATCTTGCGCACAGATGCCAGTAACATTGGAATCGGGGCTACATTACTACAGCCAGATGACAGAAGCCCACCAAATCTATGTCCGGTCGCATACGCGAGTCGGAAGTTAAACCGAGCAGAACAAAACTATTCCACAATCGAAAAGGAATGTTTGTCCCTCGTCTGGGGAATATAAAAATTTCAAGCATACCTGTACGGAAGGAAATTTATGATCCAGAGTGATCACCAACCTCTGACCTTCCTCGCCAATTCAAAGAATTTGAATGCTAGACTGATGAGGTGGTTGCTTGTTCTACAACCTTACACGTTCCAAGTGGACTATATCCAAGGAAAACATAACGTAGGAGCGGATTTTTTAAGCCGTCATCCTATGAGGCAGGACGGAGAGCACAGACAAGTAGAGGAAAGGGTGGAAACCGGAGAGAAAAACGAAGATGAGGAAAAGGATTAAGGAATCCCGAGCAAGAAGGCTAAGCTCTCCAGAGAATGATTGACATCACACTTGAGGAGGGGGCTATTGTGATAAACGAGCGCAAAGGCCTTATTGCTCTATCTTTTCCTACATCTTTCGTACTGTATTTTCTCCGACATTTGTTCTTTCACCCCACATTTGCTATCCCATATTTGCTATTTCATCGTTGTGATTACTCGCGACCGGTATCTTGAGAACCACATTTGTTCTTTCATCGGGGGAAATACAGTCCTTTGATTGAGTCCCCATACCTGACATTATCGTTTGAAGCCCACATTGCATCGTGATAAATCTAGTGAAGACACATCTGGTCATCCCAATCAGACATCTGGGCATGCTGTGGACCATTGTTATCTTTGCGGCTAGCGACGGGTCACCACATTGGACGCCCAGATTGGCCAGGTGAAAACGTCTCATGCTGTAATGGTGTTATCTTTGGTCGGCCGCGGTTCAGACAAGCGTTGGGTTACCACATTGGACGCCCAGCTTGGCCAGGTGAACAATAAACAATCAGAGAGTAGGGTGACAACAATTTGACAGCACCTTTGCATTAGCCCGACAATTATCTCCATACCTGTTTGTCAAACCACACCCACGTTTGGACTGACAGGGGACAAGAGCGATCCTGTGAATGAGTGACCAGAGGGGCTATTAAGGATTGGTTGGTATAAGCGGAGCTGTACAAGAAAGCCATATCGGACTGGCAGAAATATAATACCGCGTAGCTTGTTAGAGGAGGCAGTTCAGTTTTTCTATTGTGAGGCAGAGATACAATCCCAAAAACGCCTAGCCTAAATACACGTGTTTATTCAGAGTGGATATAATTCAGTTCTGTGATGAATTGTGTTCTTAAAGGATTTTGCGAAGGGAAAAGAAGTTCATCAGAAGTCTGAGTCTACACGCAACGTGTCTGAATTCTAACCAGAAATAAGTTATCAAAAACGGACATTTGGCTAGCAGAATTCGCCATAGGACATCTTGCATTCCTCAATTAAAGAGGAATATTGTCTCACCCACAAGTCAGAAGGTGGACGCAGCATTTTTCGTCACCATATACTGCGGGCTCACACGTTCAATACAGAGTTATCACAAGTTCAGTACATCGTTATCACAAGTTCAATACATCGTTATCACACGTTCAAAACAGAGTCATCATAAGTTCAAATCACTCGAAAGATCATTATTATCTGAAGTCAAGCAAAAGAGTTCAAAGGAGGAATCGCATATTTATACCCAGTGCAACACACTCTTAAGCGCATTCTATGAAGCAGACTCTATATATTTTATGAATCACGACTACATACGCAAGGTTATGAGTCTACATATCACTAACATTTCGTGAAAATATATAGTCTGGCCAGTACCATCCGGAGATTAGACAACAGACCTTTTGTTCATATGACAGCTATTAACTGTTGATCAACACTACAGAGATATACTCAAACAGTGAAGGAATATATATATATATATATATATATATATATATATATATGTATGTATATATATATGTATGTATGTATATATATATATGTATATATATGTATGTATGTATATATATATATATGTATATATACGACTTAGAGATACCCCACTCGACATAACGTTTAACAACTTGGGACAGTGTATACATACATGTGAATCGTCATATCAATGCGAAGCATTTAGAGACACATGGACTGTGTAGATTACTCACAATTTTGGTAACACGTATCATATCACATCATCATCATTTCGCTTTGCACCAGTTCATTCTTAATTAACTACTACTTAATTAACTGGAATTTTATTATCTCATCTGTGTGTTTTGCGTGAATCGTCTTTCACCATCATCACGTTCTAACCATTACTGACCCTATGTGTGAGGATATTTCATTAATAAACCCAACGATCGTTTGATCATTATCTAGTTTGTTAATGTATCACTCGTGCTGTCGGTGTTACATATTCACCTATAGGAACATTTCTCTACTCAGATTAGGTTGGGGGCTTTTTCTTTACGGGATCTAAGGGCAGAAGCTAAGGTCGTGGGGAAACAGAACTCTTTCCATAATTAATTAGAAAACACTGTCTAGTGGAAAGCATTCGCATTCCTGTCTTCTTGTCCCTATCTCGAATAGGTCTTTATTCTTTCTTAACGAGCCAATTTCTAGAGACCTTATATCTAATATCTCATAGACTATTCCTGGCAAAAACTACTGTCGTAGTTGCCTCAGTACACACCACACGACACTATTTAATTTTCATGCTTACTTTAGACTATTACCTACAGTGGTGGTCCTCACTGCAACATCTGCCTTCATCAACCAACGACAGTGTTTGTAAATTTCATGCATGATTTTAATTCAGCATTATATCTTGCTGTCCGTGTCTTTGTACATTCACTACATGACTTTGTTTCAATATTATCTGTTACTACCTGTGTCTTGTCTATTCCTCGCATACTGTGTTCTGTGTGTTTATATAGTCAAAACATGACTTAGTTCCAACATTATCTCTTACGATCTGTGTCTATGTATATTTCATACATGACTTGGGTACAACATTATATCTTAATATCTGTGTTTTTGTATATTCTATACATGACTTTTGTTCCAACATTATATTATGCTGTATGTATCTTTGTATATTAAATACATGACTTTATTTCCACATTATCTCTAACTACCTGTGTCTTGTCTGTGCAATGCATACTTTGTTCCAACATTTGCTCTTAATGTGTGGGTTTTTTTTAAAAATTAATCTGTTCTGGAATTTTTTAGCTTTTCTAAGTTACCTTACTTCGCAAGCTGTCATTTTCCACTCTTGGAGTAACGTACCTTCCATAATGCGACGTCATCTCGTTGCAGAACTGAATACCCTATCTGTAACCCATATCAACACTGGAATGCAGTTGATGTTTTTATGTATAGAAGATACACGTAATTTAGCAAACAAATCTCTTCCCGCCTCCCTTTAAGGAAAATGTATTCTATATTTGCTTTCCACATTATAGATAAAAATTCATGCTTTCCTGTTGTTTATGCGCGATAAAAGAGGTCGGAAGTTTCCTTATCTTTTTTATTTTATATTTTTTTATCCTACAAATAAAGCCAGGCCTCTTATTTATCGGGTGCACGGTTGGCATAGTCTGAATATCCCAACATAAAAACTCAGATGTTGGTGCTTGTCTGCGCTCTTGTTTTCAATTTTTTTGGATATTTCGTCTGTGCACGCGTTGTTTACATTCAGTGTCATAGAAATGGCGGCGTTTCTTTAAAATTGTCTGTGTGTAGGGGAAATGTGCGCTAAGGGAAGATGTATTTGTGAGGGATGTATGCGAATGAGATTAAAGAAGCAAGCATTCTCTTCAATATATCTTTGATGAGCCAATCGTCAAGATGAGTTTTCGTTTATTCATTTTTAAATTAGACTGTCTTCGTGACTCTAGGCGCGCTGTGTAATATACTCTGAATTTGATAGTTTTAACATTTGTTTCTTTATACATCTCTTTTTACTTTTTTGCCAAGAGTTTTATTTTGATTTGCGTGCGACTCTGGTCTTGTATTTTTCTTTTCTTCTCTTTCTTTTTCTTTTGTTCCCTGACCTCCTTTAAGTACAATACCAGTGTGACCCATACAGACCTGTTTGCACAGCAACATTACTTCATGAAGGATGTTTAACCACCGAGTGGCTTAGAGCAGCATGGAATTTAGCTACGGCGTCCAGAACTGACAGGCATTGACGGATTAAGGCCTTTCGGGCCCAAGCAATGAAAATATTATGATGATTCCCCCCTTTCTTCAAAAATGTGAAACTCAACAAACAAACAATACAAACAAAATGAAGGCAGAAAATATGTTTTTGTTATTGATTTCAAATTACCATTGTATTAAACTGTTAATTTAAAATAGCTTCTTTCTCGATTTTCTTATTGCGAAATCCTTCCATGATTACGTAAACAAAAATTATTCGACAAAGCACGTAGGCTTCAGGTCAAAGCAGAGTACAAATCTGTTTCTCGCTCTTGCCTATAACTGTTACAATTTTTTTTTTTTTTTTGGTTGTCTGATTCCCAGTTGGGATTTGGCTTCTTAAAGTCAGTATCACGCAAGATTTCGCTTGTTGCCACTGTACGTGCCTCCCAACAAGGATAGTAGAATCAATTTTATCATTAACAATTAATTTGAATGTTTTTTTTCCTACGTGCCCCTGTGGCGCTGGTGCCATAAACACGTAGCAAAGTGTGTTTATTAGGTAATCTGGTTCTGCTGATAGATAAAGAGGGACCACTACTGTGCAATCTCACAGATTCAGCGGTTAGTACGTGCATATTTTAAAGTCAGTTTGTGCATATTTGACAATCAGTATGTATGGACTTGACAATCAGTATGTACAGACTTGACAGTCAGTATGTACAGATTTGCCAATCAGTATGTACAGACTTGACAATCAGTATATACAGACTTGACAGTCAGTATGTACAGACTTGACAATCAATATGTACAAACTTGACAATCAGTATGTACAGACAAGAGGAAATAATGTCTAGAGTTCACCTTACATTTGCAGATCCATAACAACATTTTTAGTATCGTATAAAACATAGAGAAGAGTACTGGAGAGAGAAATAAGATGAATGGAGAAATATATAGAAAGAAAGTGAATAGATTGGACTGATTGAAGACTTACGCTTTGTAGGGAGCTCAGTCTTGGAGAGTCTTGTGGGTCGTAGTAGCTAAGAGAGATGGCGTCCGCCTCGAATTCTAAAAGGTACGGGTTCCATTCCCAGTATACGGAATATAATTTATGGAATTTTTTTCAGAACCAGTAATCCAAATGATGTCATACTACCCCCTGGTCTCCTGGGTAGTGAGGTCGAATTTAAATTTTAAAAAAATTTAGAAACCTACCCACCACAATAATATTGATAGGATGTGTGATTCCTATCATCCCACATTGGGATTCTCGCCAGTACTACCGAGTTCGTGCAATGTGATGAGATCCACCTTGTCTGATCTAGAGGAGGAGATAGGAGCATTGCTGGGAGTTGTCCGTGTGCAATGAAGATAGTCCTTAAAACTAAACCAGCCAATGTACACTTTAAGCACTGAAATAAAATATATACTGTATATATACATCGCCATCTGCAATACATTTCACCTCCCCGTAGAGGAGAGATCTTTAAGAAGAATATTTGAAGTCTTCCAGTCCTGTGCCGTCAATTCAAAGTCTTTCCATGTGTTACGATCCTTTTTTCGCGGCAGATAGGAATTTATATTTAAAAGCTATTTGTTGCGCAGAAAGGCATCGATGTGTATGTAACTATGTGTTGTTGTTGCTGTTGTGATGACGTGTTTTTCTTTTGAGTAGTTACTTGAGATTCTGTATTTAGCCCGGTTCTGGAACAAGCTCGTCTACACATGTTCCGAGGCCAGATAAGTGGACCATCTTGAAACAAAACAACTTGCAAAAACACGCAGATATCACTGCATGGCATTGGGCCGAGGAGCGAGAGCCCAAGCGCCGCTGGATCAATAATAACAACAACAACAACAACACACGTTCCCGCAACACCATGTATTTTTTATCCCTTCCATTTCCGCCTTCATCGCTCTTCTCCGTGTGTGTTTTATCATCATTATCATCATCATTAACTTTCGACTTTTCCCGGGAGTATAAGCCTTCAACAAAATCATGTCAATTCCTCGTGTTGTGCGCCATCATCCATATTGTTTGTCGAAGTTTGTATGGCTTAAAGTTTCTACAATATGGGATAGCCTGTCCATGCCCAACCCTCCTTAGTCGCCTTTTTACGATATGCATGGTAGGTTAGAGTATTACATTGCTTTGCTTCATTTTGGGCCCCGATAACATACACGTACGTGTATTTTGTCTTACTTTATTTCTCAAGATAATGGACTGCCGTGTTATGCTATCATTTGGTTTTCTTAATGTGCGTTCTTTCCAAAGCCAGCGTCTTCTCCTGGCCTCTTGTTAAACTGGTATTTGTCTGGTTCTTATCCTCACTCCCACATACCTGATCATATCACAGCACTTTAATCCACCCGCCCCGGTCTTCCCTTGTCCCTTGTGTTTTACTTCTTCGCACATCGCACGCTGCTTTATCGATACAGTAGCTTGCGATTATTATTGTCTAAGGTCATGAGGTATAGCATACATATGGACATGAGGTATTGCATAGATATGGACATGAGGTATTGCATAGATATATATGTGTTCTGGTGCCAGACTGTATCTGCTACGCCGTTCCTCTGGGTTCACCAGCTTCGTAGGTCATCCTGCATGGGGACGCAACAACTTGACCTCTTTACTCAAGCGCCCAACCTCGCGTCGGCCGAGACATTGTCTTAGGGGCGCCCTCCTAGAGTCAGTAATGACAGAAAGGTATAAGGGATATTAAATAAAAGATAAAAGTAGTTCCATAGAAGTACTGCCGTAGGGGAGTGAAGTGTTACAGACTTCACAATGCTAAGTCCAGCATCGAGAGGTGGGGTTACCATTTTCCTTCCTCGCTGCCTTTTCCTTCCCCAACTCCAAAGAGGTAAACTATACTTTAATCCTTCTATTATGTGGACGCACCAGTTTACGTATTTACACCCATATCTTTTTTATTGCCCTTTTTTGCTGTTCTCCATTTTTTCACAGCCAAATAAAATATGTGACTTTGACATTTAGCTCACATACAGAACGCATTTAATCTGGACACTGACAAGTTGAGAGTTATTATATATATATACTAATATATATATATATATATATATATATATATATAATATATATATATATATATATATATATATATATATATATATATATATATATATATATATATATATATATCGCGTTTGAGCATCATATGCTTCGTCAGGGGTGTGACAGGTTATGAAAATCGTCCACCTTGATCAGTCCACTTTACTCTCACCGGCACCCCTCATTCTTTTTCAGGCAACTAATAAAACGTGGGTTTCCCACCTTTGCTTTCCTCATTAGCATACACGGGCTATTGCGTAAAAGCCATGCCTTTCGCTAGCTGTCTTACTATAGTTTAGCCACGCCTACCTGTCTTCCTTCACGCGCTATCAATACAGTTTTTCAGATCTCTAACTGCCATTCCTTCAAAAGGGGACGGGCCAAATGCGTTGCCTGAAGGGGGATAAGACAGAAGACGTACATTTGATCGGTTACATTTGACAGGGGGAATTAAGCGGATGCAAAAGGGGGCGATAACCACATTTACCGACCATCCGTTTGGTCGCGTTCCCAGGGGACGCAACTAGCTACAGAGAGAGCCGGGATCAAAGGACTTCTGCTCGCTAGCAAATGGCTATGCGGTCGGCAGAAGTGTGAAAGAAAGCTTTCATTCAGAAATCGAACGGTAGATTTTCCCAAAATACGGGCTAAGCCGTGATATCTCGCACTAGAGAAAGAAAGAAGACCTATTCTAGATATATACCTCGTCTCCCCAAACTCAGTTATCAGTCGCTGCAGAAGTATTCTGAAATAACTAGCTCGCTATTATAGAGCCATATGTTACGGTGTTTTATCGGCGTCGTCTGCTATATTTGGCAGCACGCATAATATTGATATATAATATGATTAATGTTAGATGACTATGACAAATAGTTAGTTGACATGAACGCGACACGGTTCTACTCAGAACATCGTCGGCCATATGTCACAATTGTGTTAATTTTTTTGAAAAATTGTTAAGTCGGATAGATCTTGAAAAAAAATCTATCGATTTTTTTTCCCCGGTGTACAGGGAATTGTTACGGTATATGTTATTAACGCCGTCTGCTAAAGGTTAGCAGACGTGCAATTGTAAAGGTTAAGACATTTAATATATTGCGATAGATGTTTCAATTATTGAACGCTCCATACACGATCGATTATGACGTGTCTAGCGTTGTTTGGGTCACAGTCGGTAACTAGGAGACGCTACCCTTTGTTACTTGACCGTCAAGCTGTATAGCTGCGTTTTTCTAGCCTTCCAAATTAATGGCATGATATAGCCATTTATATGTGTATTTATGCAGGACCAGGGTCAGTCCTAGAACTCTACGAGAGAGGAAACTTATGGAGGTTAGTGATTAACTAAATCCTTGGAAGGAGAAAGATAATCGTCTACTTTATACGAAGTAATTAGACTCACAGTCTCACTGTCGGCAGGTAGCCATTCTATCTGCGCGTGCATATAGCTGTGATGTTCTGACGACAATTACTGCATTGTATCCTTAAACGGACATTGACACGTAAAACAGCAGTCTACGCTATTGATTGATTGATGCATGTACCTCATGTGTGAATTGAACTGTTTATGTATGTGTGTAATCCATATTAAATTGTGAAGGACTCGAACCGGAGGCATTATTCGTTGAATCACGTTACACCATTCAACCTTATGAATTACGTATTTTATGTCAAGTTGCTGAGTTAATAAGATGAACAGTTGTTTACATCTTGATGCCAAGTTCAGGTATTACGACAAACCGAAGGTGAGGTTCACCCCATTCGCGTAAGAACATTAGCACGATCAGAATTCAGGCAACACAACCAGTAACCCCACACGAAAGTCCTTCAACACCATAGTACAATTGGCTTTCTTATAATACGTGGAGTTAATTCATTTTTCCTGTGTTGCGGTAAATATATATATATATATATATATATATATATATATATATATATATATATATATATATATATATATATATAAGATAAGCTAGGCACTTGTGGGTTTTAATATCATTTAATACCGGAGTGGTTAAAGAAGTCTTACCTAAACGCGTGTTAGTATATGATTTATATTATGGTTACATGTTTATATTTTGCTACATCCAGGCGGATCATAACCCTGCGATCTAGCGGTCTGATGGTCTTACGGTCTTATGTTCTTAAAACATATAGAGATTATTGTTGTGAAATCTTTGTGTTGTGACCCTGTGCGGTCCACCTTCTCCATCCATGAGAGTGGTCAAAATCAAGAACACTAACAATAAATTTTAATTATAACTGGAACAGACAATACCAGAAGATGTTTCCACATATATATATATATATCAACAGCCTGCTGTGGCAGAAGTTCTATCACTATTTTTCAAACATATGACAGTACGTTCGTTCCACGGGATTATACGCAAGAGAACTCACTGGTCATACTCGGCTATTTCCCTTAGAGAACAGCCGTTAAGTATCATTCTTTCAAATTTCCATCACGTCAGAGAGCGTCTCAGTCGCCTGAGGCTAGACCACACTGGAACAATATTATACATATTACTTCCTATGACGGTGCCACCACATAGAAAACTTATCCCAAACAACTATCTGCAGTGAAAAGAGGAATATCCAGGAAAAGAACTGACTGATCAACTTCAGGGAGCCGCGCTAGCGTAGTGGTTACAACACCGCTCTGGCGACCGGGTGATTCAGGATCAAACCCGGGCGACGGCATTTGAGGATTTTTCGTCGACCGGGAATTGGACTGGATTAACTCGAGACCTGGCGAGGACATTTGAAGGAGTGTCGTCGACCAGGGATTGGCGGCTCCTGAGCCGACCCAGCTGCAATGGGTACCTCCGAAATCGGAGAGTATTTGCCTGAATGGCGAGGGACACCTGTCTCTGTACAAGAAAAAAGGGATACTCACGTAAAATCAATGTCAGGTTAGACATTAGTAATAACCTGAGATTTCGCCTCGAGTATTAGCGGGCGTACGAAAAAAAAAAAAAAAAAAAAAAACTTCAGCGACTACCGGAAAATAACAGTCAGCAAACCGGATAGTCTGGGGCTGAAATTGACAAAGAATATGACTTTGAATAGTCTTAATACCTGTTAGATTTTAATTCCATGGAATGCCTGCGTCAACGATTTGGTAAGCAAATATGAAAGTGGCCACTGTATGAATGATTGAATGAACTGGAAGAACTGTCGCGAGAGGTTCAGATGTTATTAAAAATAAGAAGATATCCTGGACATAAAGGTGTATCAGATGGTACCAGGATAGTGCCAGATAAGAGTCTGGTCTTATCAGTAATACCCCCTTCTCTGAAGAGAGTAAGGGTGTATAGACACAAAGGTAGGGTCAAACTATGTAAGTTCCCAGAGAAGATGGTGATGTAGTACTCTGAGTCCCTAACTGCTACCTCTCCTGATCCGCCTCTGTGATTATTGTAGTTAATATTGTTTCTGACTCTGCTAGGGGAAGTTATTTAATTAAAATTTACCAACAGTGAATAAAACCTTAACTTAAAGAATTTAACTAAGTCTGCTGGTAAATACTTACAATTTATTAAAACAGTTTCTCTTTTCTGTTTGGAAAAGCATTAAAAATCAAATATTTTACGACATTAAATAAATAAGAACAGTTCAACAAAATGTCTTTCTCTTGTGTAAGATGTCTATCTCTTGGTAGACAGTCTAACTTGGTTGATCTTTCAATTAAGAATTATTAGTGTTATCTTTACCATCTTATTGAGCTATATACTGTTCTTTGCATCATGAACTGGATGCGGGTATTTGTTTGGTGAACCGGCATACGCTACACAGTTGCCCTGAGAGCAACTTAACTGAGTCACTGCAGATGGCTCCCTCTGATGCTGGATAAAATCTTAAGATGAGAATGTTCCAACAGTACACACGAAATGGCTGGCACTTTATCATAGACTGGCACTGCATTCGTTGCAACTTTCAGTAAGAGAAGCCTCTTCTTATTTGTAGGCTTTAGGTTAAAGGATTAAACCTGAAACAAAGTCAAACGCAATCCCTGTATTTGTCTATCCATATCCCTCTATGACACTGATGGGGACGATAGACAGTTTCAGACTAGCGTGCTAGCAGATGCACAAGGTATAGCATAGTAGCAACAATCATTTTAATTCAATGTGATCATAATTTTCTTCTATCTTCTTAATCATCATTCGTTTCCCATGATTCGCCTCCATACAATAATTTGGTTGCGAATAAAACTACTAAGTAATAGGTCAAATTATACAGTACTACAATCCCCTTCATCTTTCCTTATGTTCCTGGTATGTGTCTCATTCCATTCAAGAAATACTTCTTCAAATACTTTATCCCACTTACAGTCGTACTTTGGCCATCATTCTCCATATTTTAAATATTTCAGAAGGCGGACTTGCCTCTAAAATTACACATGAGCCTGTAAGTTTCATCAGTACACACTGTCCATTCCTAACACATCTTATACACGTCGTATCGCACAGATGGATTAATTAATATAATTCCATATATATATATATATATATATATATATATATATATATATATATATATATATATATATATATATATATATATATATATATATATATATATTATCGTTAAGGTGATGTTAAGGATACTTTTGAACAGAATAAAACAGAAATCAGAAGAAATCTTGTCAGAGGAACAGGCTGGCTTTAGACCAAAAAGAGGTACCTCAGAACAAATCTTCAATATTAGAGTACTTATCGAAAAACATCTCCAACATCAACACGATTTATACCATAACTTCATCGATTTCACAAAAGCCTTCGATCGAGTCTGGCATGAAGGCTTATGGCAAGTAATGAGAAAATTCAATTTTGATACCAACATCATAGATATCATTGAAGCATTATACAAGGACGCAAGCAGTGCTGTTTTTGCAAGCAACGACATTGGAGAATTTTTCAAAACAACTGTAGGAGTTCGGCAGGGATGTATCCTGTCCCCAGTGCTCTTTAATATTTATCTAGAACATATTATGCAGGAGGCTCTCTACGATTATAAATCAACCATATCGATTGGAGGCCGACCTCTGTGCAACCTACGTTTTGCTGATGATATTGATCTGATAGCTGGATCAGAATCAGAACTTCAAGACCTTACCTCTAGACTGGAGAAAGTAACAAGAACGTATGGGATGGAAATTAATATAGAAAAAAGCAAGATATTGGTGAATAGCCATAAGAAACATGTTCCGACCAACATTACGTTAAATGGGCAAACGTTAGAAGAAGTTAACACCTTTAAATATCTCGGGTCCACTATATGTAGTGATGGAAGATCAAGTAAAGAAATCAAGACAAGACTTGAGATGGCCTCAGCTGCCATGACAAAGTTGAATGTGATCTGGAAAAGTAACATCAGTTTTCCTGTGAAGATCAAATTATACAAATCACTTGTATTATCTATTCTCTTGTATGGGTGTGAGAGCTGGACACTCACTGCAGATACGGAGCGAAGGATTCAGGCTTTCGAGCATAAATGTTATAGAAGAATTTTGCGCATTTGCTATAAAGAGCACAAAACAAATGTCTATGTTAGAGAGAAGATAAACACCTATGCAGGCCACCAAGAACAACTTTTGTCAATAGTGAAACATCGAAAGCTTGCCTGGTTTGGGCATGTAACTCGTCATGACTCCCTTTCGAAAACGATCCTTCAGGGGACAGTCGAAGGTAAACGGAGAAGAGGAAGGCAAAGAAAATCCTGGGCTGATAACATCAAAGAATGGGCAGGACACGGTTTTTCCACACTTGTACGCATTGCTGAGGATAGAGAGCAGTGGAGGACCCTGTCTGCTGATGCTTCCACCATGGCACCCCTACGACCCATGACGGGTTACGGGCTGAGATGAGATGATGATATATATATATAGAGAGAGAGAGAGAGATTTGTTCTTACCCTCAGGCACACACAGACAAGCCCTTAATGGTTTGATTAAGGTCTGCTAACAAGTGCAGAAGGCAAACGCTCGCATTAACATATGCACTGCTTTCCCCCGCTTTCTGTGCTTTCAAATAATAGTGACTAAACCTAGTTCATTAGGCAAGTCTATTTATAGTTTGACCTCGGACGTACGAGATGGAACTCCCTAGGAATGTAATCAAAATCAGAAAATGTGGGTACCTTTTAGTCTATCGTACACTGTAGGAAAACTGCTTTTTTAATTATCTCCGTTATTCCTGATGCGATGTTAGTCATTTAAAGCTTACATTATACTTGGAGTTAGGCTTTAAATATCTAGGTAATAATTTTTTTGGTTACTAATTGCATTTTCTGTTATGCATAGTTTAAACTGCTAAATGTAGGCCAACCTGAAGCTTCGAATGCATTTAACCTAAGATTTCTCCCGTCCTATAATATTATTAGTAAAAGTATTACTACTTATGGGTAGTGTAACATCCCTAATATTGTGTTGATAACTTCTGCCAAGTGGTACTCTTTCTATAATGCTGTAGCAAAATTCCGAAGTTAATCATGTTACACAGATCAGGCCTTGCCATCTTTATTTTTCCAGCAGTAGTAAACACGGGATCAAGAAAGCGTTTTCATTGGTCAGTGTATTTTATCTTTTTACAATGTATGGTGTGCCGTATGGCCAGAGTTATTAGAATTCGTGATGTGAAACAGACGTCATTTCACGACAAGAACGAAACCTAACTTTCTTTTGTTGGTTACCACTAACATACCAATCTTCTTTTTTTATATCTCACTAATCTGAGTGTTCACGGGATAGGTTAAATTAGGGACTTGTTCACTACCCGTCTTGACTATCCCCTTCCCCACTGTTAATTTTTGATCTCTTTGGGTTAAGTACCTCTGTTGGGATTTTCCTTGTTTTCCTTTACAAGAGGGAGGGCCTATTGGATTATATTTCATTTTTTTTTTGTCTGTAAACTATACTTCATTGATGTAAATGCTTTTTTGATGTTGTGATACTTCTAGTGAAAATAAACATAATAAACCTTAAGCTATAGTGTTGGTCAAAACCCTACCCTTATATGTTATCCATAGTTTGTTTTCACGTTTGTACGTATTTGTCACAAAATTGTGTGTACCTGAGTGTAGTGTAACTTGTATTTGTTTGTACAAGGAGAGAAAGTGCGTCTAATTTAAATATAGTCGTAAAGATAGGCTGGATTAGAGCAATTACTCAATCCAGAGACTGTTCTTTTTCTTACACTATCACCCCTCGTGAAAAAGAAAACTATTTCTTACACCTTACTCTCACATAGTTAACACTATCACCTCTGCTCGGACGGGACCATAAATATCTCAGACCTATCTTATCAAAAATTACGACAAGGGGACAAATCAAACAAAGACAACACAAATTAGGACTGCAGCTGTCACGTGTATTAAAGAAGGCGCAGAGAAGACCGAGATGCAAAATAGCAAAGTAACAAAGAGGTGCATAATGAAACAATCAAGACACGAAAATGGACCAAATAAATGGGGGAACAAAGAAAATAACAGCTAAATGGGAGAACAATTAAACAATAAAAAATACTTAGGGTACCTGTGGTGGGTTTTGATGTTACTATGTTAATTATTAATTGTCTACAGAGTGAGGTCAGCTATGAAGGTCCCTGAGTCTAATAGTTGATCAGAATGTTCTCAGGGTACCTAACAGCTAACACCCTACGATCTCACTCTGCGCATTATTTTGATTTTATTATGTTATATGGCTACGTGTCTAGGGTAATGGATGTATGGGGTTGTGATAATAACTTGAACACAACTGTAACTCAATACAATGAATTTAAGTAAGACAGTAGTTTTAGTTATCCACTTAATTTACAATTTTATTTTCCTGTACCTCAATTCTTTTGGGACAGGAATATTTAACTAAAGAAAATGGAGTTTACATATACGAAATAAATAAAGAGAATTTTCTGTCCAGATCAAATAATAGGAACTGTCTTTGGTGATGTATTCACATAATAGTATAGTAGTGTCTAAATGGTTAAAATCAATCTTGTGCGGGGCTGTTGTTTACATTATGCCCGCTAAAATGTGGATAAAGTTTTTTGGAAAACTTTGCACGTTGATGAGTTGACAGGATGCCCTTAAGATACGTTCACCTTTTCTTTGAGTACAGCTGTAGAATACTGGAAATTATGACCAAGTCAGCCCAGAAGTCTTTCTCTGGCTAACACGTGCAGTAACAGCTCTGCTGAGGCCTTCACTTTCCTCAGATAAAGTCTCAGTAGGTCTCCTGTTACAGCTTGTAACAGGCAATGAAACCCTGCAACAAAAGGACATCCCCGCCCTTTTATATGCTGGCTTATAATTTCCACACTTAACAATATGGGGTCAGCCTCGTGTGCAACCAAGTGCACCAGCCCCGAATTTATTTGACTTCACTTTACACTGTGCTTACATTCTGCTTCCATATGGCTGCTACGCCACTGGTATTTAAACCTTAATTTGCTTCCATACACACACAGATGGAGTATACCATCTTCTTCTTATGATTTATTTTTGTAAGCATCCTAGGCATGTTTTCAGGTGTTCATTGAACACTGAGGCCTGCATAAGACTGCCAGTAGTTCCTGGTCTTATTATAATAATATTTAATTATGACAATAGTTAATTATTCAAATACAATTTACTTCCATGTCTTTATAGTCTGCTTCAGGCATGTATTGCTCCCTAGGATGTCATAAGCTTCACAATGGCTAAGTCGCACAACACACAATTTGTGTGGGCCCCACTCTGAGTTAGCCTCTACACATTTATAATAATATTAATAAATCATTTCTCTTACCGCAATTCAATGAATTTATTTACACAAGTAAAAGATGACTGGCAAATAATGGCACACTTCAGATCTGCCTTCGTCCAGACTGTAAAGAATTTCTTTTCAGAAGCTTCACCTCTGCTCTCATCTTTACTGTGTCAAAATTTTATTATCAAATGGCCGTCTAGCCTTGTATTCTTTTGCTATTATCAATTCTGCCAGCCAATGGAACAACGCGTCAAATATTTGACTCTTTTTTGAAAATCCCCAACATTTTGTGGGTGTTTATCAATACGTTTGCGAGTCTGCTTTTACTCTCACTAGATAGTAATATGTTCGCGTTGGCTGGCAAATCTGCAGCTTTTACCTCCCCCTTTTCCTAACTAGTGGGGTGGCCAATCAAATCAAGTCAAAAATATTTGACTTTGCCGAAGATTTTCAAACCTGAGTTATGTATGCGTCTGTCAGTCTGTCCCAATTTTTATTTTCTACCATATCTCTGTTAGTTATGGAGCGATTTTAAAGACAGAAAGTGGTTCTTACTCAGACCATTATCCTCTACATTTCTAGATACGTTTTATGCACTTTTAAAAATCATTATTTGCATCTTTATATTTTTCTCGTTATTTATGGTTTTCTTGTACTGTACCACCATATTAATGAAATAAGTCTTCTAAGGTTCATCTAAGTTATTATAAAGGAATATGAAGGATATTATATTCAATAATATTTATTCTATCTTTCAAAATCTTAGTTGTAGTTTATACATAAAGCCATTTCCTAAAATTCACTTTTGCCACTAGCAGCCCTGCCCCCCAGTGTCAATTTCAAATTTACAAGTAGGCGAGATATTTTTTTCTTTTCTCCCCCTTGTCCCTTCTCTCTGTCCTTTGAAGACCAAGCAATGCGGTAAAAAGTTTAGTTTTGCACGCTTTTTCGGATTTCGTCAGAAAAAAAAACTAGAGGCAGGAAACGCGGGCTGCAGTGTGTGCGTGTTTTTGCGAAAGTGACTTCAACGCTTGTGTTTATACATTTGCATCTGCGTCGATCGTTTGCAGTTTTTGAAAAAAGCTTTAGTTACTCCAATGCTAAAACGTATTACTCGATTGTTTGTCTATCGTTAGTTTCATTTTGGCAACCATCGTCAATTTAATAGGATGGGGTGGGTAAATGATTTTAGTATGGGATTTGTACCGCTTTTTCCCAAATATGCTAGCAGAAAAAGTCACACATTTGCCAATGTTTATTGTAAGTTATATATATTGCCCCTTTGCAATTTTTTAAAAATCTAATGAGGTTTATAACTTGTAAAATTCGTTTTATAGATTTAGGAAGGGGGTGAAATTTGAGAGGGAGGGTTAAGACGGAGTGAACTTTATCACAGTACCTAGGTAATTTTTTTTTTTAATTTTGTGATACATTCAAATAATAGTCATTTACTATTGATTGCTGTTGGTGATGACAATGTCCTTTTGAATTTTTTGTTCACTTACTTCTTGAAAACTGTAGCAGAGGTTATAATGACAGAGGAAAGCAATGAGAGACAAGTTGCTTTCTTTACCGACGCACAGTCAGTAACTGCGACGTTGACAAGCCAAAATAATACAGACCTGGATGACCTAAGAGTAGTGCTCCACAAACTATGTCAACAATTCAAAAGAGTTGTGGTCCAATGGATCCCATCTCATTATACCATCGCCGGCAATGAAGAGGCTGACAGATTGGCAAAGGAAGGCGGACAGCTACCTCAGCCTGATGCAAGTATATCTTTCGAGGAGGCAAAGAGTTTTATCAGAATCAGATGCAGAAACAAATGGGCTGCAGAGCATCCAGGTCACACACAAAATGATGCATACTACCAGCTCAAAAGAAAAGAACAAGTGGTAAGCTTCAGACTCTGCAATTGGGATACCATCTATTCAACGAGCTAAAGAAAGGAACTACCGATGAGTGTAACTGTGGCACTGATAAAATGACTGCTGAACATCTGCTTCAAAGATGCCCAACATATGAGGAACAGAGAAAGCACATATGGCCGACACCAGTACCATTCGTGGAAAAGCTCTACGGAGATTCAAATAGTCTCAAGCTGACTACTGCTTTCTTTCAAAACATTCAAGTAGACGTCTGAGAGTGTACGAAGAAGAGAGAAGAAGAAGACGAAGAAGTATTACTTTATTATTTTTCAATACCTTATGATTAGCTAATAATGGTTTTTATTTATTTTTTTGTATTATTATTATTTATATTATTATTTTTTGTTGTGTGTGGTATATGTTGTTTATTGCGGTTCTTTGTGTACCAGTTTTTACTTTTGCCCAGATCTCCACAGAGACGTTCTTCTCAAGGGACTGCTTAACATTCCCAGCTTTTTCCCCGTCAGCTTCACGTAACTACAGCACACCACACTAAAATAAACGAACAAATGTTTCTCTTTCAATCACTGAGCCATGACGGGCAGACCATGTGTGAAACTGCTCACCTTCATGTTTGTCTTGCTGCTAGTCTGGCAGGAACTGATGACTTCGCGTGTTACACCACTCAAATCACTTCTTTCTTCTGATTCCTGGATTGGTCATATTTTAACCTTGACAACGTAATCGGTTCGTCACGTTCTGGCTTCAAGTTCCTTCTCAGGGACGTAATTGTTGGGGGTGCCGAGGTTAATTTCTTCTATGAACGAGATAGCAGTAAAGGCAACTTCAAACGAGTTCTGCAGGGCATTTTCGTAAGGAAATGTCAAGCGGCGTGAGCGTTTAAAATCTACTCCGACTGTTGACTTTCCAGCGGGCCAGTCTTTGATGACGTTCTCTGCTTCACGCGCTGATGAAAACTAATGGACAGTACTCTTGTCCTCGCCATGCAACCCCCTAACAAAAAACAAAATCTCTTGTCTTCATGTTCTGCCATGGTGAGACTGGGGGGGTGGGGGGGGGGGGGGGGGGGGTAGGGGGGGGGGGGGGGGGGGCGGGGGGAGGGGGGGGGGGGGGGGGGGAGGGGGGGGGGGGGCGGGGGGGGGGCGGGGGGGGGCGGGGGGGGGGGGGGGGGGGGGGGGTGTAAGTGGTTTTACGCGGAACATTGAAATCTTTGTTAAAATGAGATAGATACATTCGCAGTCTGTCTCTTCTTCCTGTAAGTTCGTTCTACTTCCCATAGACCTCACTCCCGGATCTAAATTCACATATTACTTCACGATTTTTCTCTGCAAAGGAGAACAGATTCAGACAGACAGACATAGGCACGCACGCACACACACACACTCAAACACACACCCCATCGTAAGCTCAGACATTAAAAAAAATGTTAACTAAATTTTAAAAACTAATAATGCATTTTTATATAACTAACTTAATAAGCAGAAGAATGGAAAAGGGAAGTCAATGACGGTTGGTTATATGACGTTATATCTTAAATAAAACAATGAACGTCTGCTTAAGGCAGACAACAAAATAGTCGACTTCTGGACTGACCATTCTGCACATCGAAGTCTCACCACAAGCTTATTGTTTATTTACATTCTTTCATTATTTTGTCATTACATTTTCCATTTCGCATTCCATTTTCGCAATTTTTATTGTTAGATTCTTTGCATTGATATTTCTTTTTATGTTACTTTTTCCTCAAATTACTGTTTCTTCTTTCTTTTTTTTGTCTTCTTTTCGTCGGTCTTTGTTGCTCATCTGATCTTCTATTGTTTCATCATGTAATTGCAACGTTCGTTGTCTTTTTTTTCTTTCTTTTAATCTATCTATAATTCATGTCTTTGTCTCCTATTTATGACTGGCTGACGAAGAGTAAACCCCTAAACATCTACCGTGCTTTGATTGTTTCGTTCTATTATCTTCTTCTCCTTCGTTCAGTTTGTTGTCATGCTAAATCTGCAGGCATGTCGCCAGGAAGTACACAATCTTTTCAGGTCAATGCGGCAACCTCATAGTTTCTGCCTGAGGTCGGCACCCTCTGGCCAGGTCAGGCGTCGTGGGTCATGGTGGACTGGCCAGCTTTGGAGAATGTGTTCAGAGGTCTGGATTCAGGTTCCACGTGGACATTCATTTACGTGAGATATCCTGAGGTGATGGAGGTGGCCTAGTAATATACAGTGGCCAGTACTCAGGCGGAGTATGATGGTGTGCTGGTGTCTATAAAGCTGGTGGATTGGGTCAGATCTGTTGTATATCTCCGTTCTTCTTACACTGGTGTTGTACTGTTCTATTGTAAAAAGGCTCATTCTCAATTATTATTATTATTTGGATTACTTCTTAATCTTCAGCTTTACAGTAATGCCCTACATTATTTACACACACTGAGTAACTTATTATTTATTTACGAAATGTGGACTAAATTTTTTAAAAAGAAAAAAAAAAATACAACTTACAAAATAGAGTACTGAACTGAGATTTATAAACATGACTTTGTAATCATGACAGGGCCAACAACGGAAGTGGCAAGACCTTATTTAGTTATGTAGTTAAAAATACCTTTTAAAGGGCAATATCTTATGTTGTCATGTACTAATTTTCTACATGAGGGTAGTTTGGGGGGGGGGGGGGGGCGCCTTCCAATATCAGACACTTATTTGCAATTGGTTTGGCATTTGAGAACGAACGAACTTTATTTTCAAAGGATTAAGAATTGGGCACGTAGGCCTGTCTGACATTCTGCCCTTCCTCTCTCTCTCTCATCATGTATACTGTATCCTTTCATCCCCCATTTACTGCAAGCATTATTTAGGCATTTATCATTAAAAAGTAGTATAACATCATACATTTGCAATATTCATCGTAATCAAAGTATGATTTTAAAATAAACTAAAAAAAAAAAAAATAAATAAAAGAAAATACAAAATTAAGTGAGAAAAAAAAACAAACAAACAAACAATAAGATAGACAAAAATCGAATTCCTCATACAGTAAATTAGACAGTGATTTGAGGCATAATCAGATGGTGTGTTTTAAGAACTCGTGAAACATTCGAACAGTCTGCTACTGAATGACTAGGGACTCGGTGTGTTATAAGAACTCGTGAAACATTCGAACAGTCTGCTACTGAATGACTAGGGACTCGGTGTGTTATAAGAACTCGTGAAACATTCGAACAGTCTGCTACTGAATGACTAGGGACTCGGTGTGTTATAAGAACTCGTGAAACATTCGAACAGCACACAATTCCCTCTTGCATTCTTCCTTCTTCTTGCTCATCTTTTATTACTATTGCTCAAACATTCTCCAGTGTACTACATTCTCCAGTGTACTACATTCTCCAGTGTAGTAAAGTATTAATTTAAGGGCAATGAAACATTACAAAGTAGTATAATAGCATACATTAACAGTATCTGATCACAAAATTAAAAAAAAAAATAAAATAAGTATATTGAAATGAAAGATTAGATCATCAGAGACTCCATACAGTATATTAGATACTAATTCGAAGCATAATCAGTTAGGGTGGCTGTAGCAAAGTTTGATTTGCTGGGGAGGTTATGATGGTATCCTAAAAGAATGAAATCCGTGTCTGTATTAACCGTGTGAGGTCAAGCACATGTAGGCCCCTGACTCTATAAATGATGAGGATGAATTATGTGCAGGGAACCTAACGCTACCTCCCTAGATCTCACACGGTCACTATTTTGGCTCTAGTGTCTGGTGTATGATGTACCTAGTGTCTAGGGGAGAAATGAAATGATGGTACACAACACAAAAACACTTTAATTTTCTATGAGGAAGTGAATAAAACCAATGGTTAAGTTTTTCTTTAAAATGAATATTTTTTCTGTACAATTTAATATGCCTGTCCAGCCATATCTTTTGGACAGGTCTTTGAAAATGAGGACAAGATAGTTTACAGAAAAGATCAACTAAAAATGTGTGGACAATTTGCCCAATAACTATAAAGTCAATATATATATCTTTCCTGTGGGAATGTTCACAGCTTACACTTTATTCATCTAAGAGGGAGAGTCACTGTGTATGAGGGGCTGTAGTTTCATCACACCCCATAAACTTCCTGAGTATGATTTTGAAATACCAGTGTTTATTAAACGAAAGTGTCAGATATACCCAGATGCTTAACACATCACCTGGGATTCCTTGTAGAATGATATTACAGTATGAAGTTGCAGAAAATCTCGATCTCTCAAAATGCCCAAGCTCCTCCCGTTATCTTTTGACAGCATAAACAAATGGTCGGAGACTTGATGGCTTTATTCTCAATCAGCAGGTTTCCTGTTACCGGCTGGCAACAGGAAATAAAACCTCTGCAACAAAAGGACACCCTGGCCTTTTATATCTGATCACTTATTATATTTATTATTTTCCTACGGTGATATGGGGTCAGCCTCGCGTGCATTACAGGTGCACTCGCCCCTAATTTTACATGACTCCCACCTTGCTGTGACCACACCTCAGGTCCCTATGGCAGATACGCCACTGTACTTTTACATAGTTTTCCTCAATAAAATAATGTGGAGTAACCACATTTCCTTTGGTATGATTTTCTCTTCTTTTCTTTTATAAAATTAAATGCTTCAGGCATGTTAAACAGTGTTCATGGAATACAGAGGCTTACTAATATATTCTAAAGCAATAATTATTAAAACACAATCATGACAACATACATCAGTTAGATACAGTTCAATGTGAGGACTCGACAATGTCTGCTCCCGGCACGTCCTTCACTTTTCCCAATAGCAGTATCTAACTTTGGCAGTGGGATTAAACATAATAATTCATAAAGCATTCTTACCATAAATTTCAAGAAATATAAACAAATGACGCTGACTTGCAAAGAAGTGGCCTCAGTTTCTTCTGCACTGTCCAAACTGTGAATACTTCTTTATTTAATTTTAAAATTAACACAGCTGATCTCAGCGTATTTGAATGAAAAGTTTTGATCAACTGGCAATGAATAATGAAAGCCTTTTGCTAATATTTATTAGCACTGGCCAATCGAAAGCTTGCGACTACCAGAATTCAAATGTAGTTTTTGAAAAAGAAAAATAATTCCAAACAAACTCTGCGTCTGGTAGTCGATTGGCCAGCCTGCTTTAGTTATGCCAATACAAAAGATGTTTAGTTTTGGGTAACAATTTTCCTACCGCTCCCCTTTCCCTCCTATACTCTTGTTACTGTAGCAAAGTTGATTTTGCTGGGGAGGTTATGATGGTATCCTAAAAAGAATGAAAAAGTGTCTGCTATAACCGTGTGAGGTCAAGCACATGTAGGTCTCTGACTCTATAGATGATGATGATGAATTATGTACAGAGAACCTAACGCTACCTCCCTAGGTCTCACACGGTCAATCTTCTGGCTCTAGTGTATGGTGTATGGTGTACCTAGTGTCTAGGGAAGAAATGAATGATGGTACACAACAATCAAACACTTTTAAGTTTCTATTAAAGAAGTTAATAACTAGCAGTTAAGTTTTTCTTTGAACAAATATTTACAATGTATTTTGCCTGTCCATTCATAGCTTGTGGACAGGTCTTTGAAAATAAGGACAAGATAGTTTACAGAAAAGGAACAATTAAAACTGTTGGGACAATCTGCCCAATAACTAAAAGTTATTATGTATTTATAAATGTTCTTCCTGTATGGAATATTAAATTAGTTCACTTTAGTTATCTAATTTATAAATGTCCTTCCTGGATGAAATATTACAGAGTTCACTTTAATTATCTACCGAGAGAGTAACTGTATATGAGGGCTGTAGTTCCTCATACCCCCATAAAATTCCTGTGTAATATTTTGAAACACAAGAAAATGTCAGAGATGCCCCAGAGGTTTTACTCTTCACCTGAGAGTCCTTGTTGTAAGATAATACGATGGGTAGTTGCAGAAATTTCACGTCAACACTCGCCAAAGCTCCTACTGGATATTCAACAGCATATAAGTCTGATTGGAGACTGGTTGGCGTTTATAAGCACTCAGCAGGTTTCCTGTCACCAGCCGGCAACAGGAACATAGACCCTCTGCAACAAAAGGACACCCTGGCCTTTTATCTCTGATCATTTATTCTAACACTTAATTCCCTACGTGGGTATGGGGTCAGCCTCGCGTGCCTTACAAATGCACTCGCCCCGAATTGTACAGGACTCCCACCTGGTTGTGACCACACCTCAAGTCCTTATAGTAGATACGCCACTGTACGTTCACATACTTTTCCTCCATACAATAATGTGGAGTAACCACATTTCCTGTGATATGATCTTCTCTTCTTTCCTTTACACTTATATTTGCTTCAGGCATGTTAAACAGTGTTCATTGAACACAGAGGCTTGCTAAACTATTTTAATACAATAATATGTCAACATATATATATATAACAACATACATCAGTCAGATACCGTTTAATGTGTGGACTCAACAATGTCTGCTTCCGACATGTCCTTCACTTTTTCCCCAATAGCAGTATCTAACTTTGTAGTTGGACCAAACATATTAAATTTCATAAAATATCCTTACCACAATCAAGAAATATATAAACAAATGACGCTGATTTTGTGAAGAAATGGCCTCAGCTTCCTCCGAACTGCACAGACTGTGAATTTATTCTTTATTTAAGTTTAAAATTAACACAGCTGTTTTTCAGCGTATCTGTATACAAATTTTAGTTCAACTGGCAATGAATAATCAAAGCCTTTACTAATATCTACCAGCACTAGCCAATCGTAACGTTCTACTACTTGAATTCAAATGCAGTTTGAATGAAAAACCCAAAATAATTTTGAATAACTGGTGGTCGATTGGCTAGTCTGCTCTAGTCATGCCAAATACAAAAGATATCACGTTTAGGATTACATTTCTCCTACCGTTTCCCTTTCCCATTCATACTCTGTTCACCTCAAGCGAATTTGAATGTACCTCCCTGCCTCTTTTTCCAGCTCGCGTCCCCCTAACGTTACCAAAAACATGAGCAGGAACGCCAGTATGTCTGGTCGTGTGTTCTTAGAGATTAGTATTTCTTCAATAACTTCTCTAATACTGGGAATATCATATATTTTAAGGTACATTCTTATACCTCAAAACACAGCAAACTTTAACTCGTCAGTATACCTTATAATTCTTATGGGGAACTTCATAATGGTTTAAAATTTCCATTTTATTTCATCGTCCATCGTCAAATCTTCTTCTTCTTCTTGCGATCGCATCTTTGATGATTACACCGTCAGACGAGTTCTCATGATGAATTTGACTGTTGTTTGAAGTTCCTCTTTAACTCCATATAGCTTTGAGTTTAGTGTTGAGTCATTGGGCCAGTATATCTTTCTTAACTGGTCATACAGAGGACAGTCCTGTAGAACATGCTCAGCAGTTTGTTCGTTTAATCCACATGTGCACAGTGGTGAAGCAGACAATCGTAGCTTGATCGTCAAATAAAATTGTACACAAGTCCGCCATCTTCCTCTCCTTCATCTTGCGAGCATGTATTTTTTCAAATAACTAACTTGTTTTAGTTACATCAGAAATGCTACCACGATGAGGAAATAAAACTGTCTGCGTGGTTATGCCTTGGCTGGCTTTTTTGCAGTGTGAATATATGCGTTGCAGACTGTGTCATCGAAGCGGGGGGTAGACGGGGCGGGTTTAAGATTTGCTTTACTAGTTAGCATTGTATCGTGTAATATTACCAAAAAATGTAAGGATTCCAACTAATTTTGCTACAAAGTTGACAGAAAGTGTTACTTCAGATAGCTATATTGCGGCACTCTTCCGCCAATAGTTAATTGTAAGGCTAGACTACAAAGTGTATGCAGCAGATTGGGCAAAAATTAAATATTAGTAGTGTTTCTCGAAAACGAAACTAAAGCGTGTCAGACTTTTTCCGTGAAATCGTTCTATAGGCTTAGCACTGTGCAAAAAGAAGCGGTGCTGGCTTCGAAGATGCCTACCGTCAGACACATGCGGGCTAATGTATTTATTATCGTTTTATGCCTAAATCGTACTGAATTGAGCGTTTATCCTCGCATATTTTGCTACAGTTACCCAAGCGAATTTGAATTACCTCAATGCCTCTTTCCTAAGCTGGCGTCCCCACTAACGTTATGAAAAAAACAAGCAGGAACAACAGTCTGTCTGGTCGCGCGTCCGTAGACATTTAGTATTTTCTCAATAACTTGGCTAATACTGGGACTACCATATTATTTAAAACACATTCTTGCTCAGTGGACTCTAAGCTATACTATCATATAATTTTTATGGTCAGTTTCATTATTGTTTAGATTTTCAATTTTGTTACTGTCAATCGTCAAATAAAAATTTTACACTAGACGGCCATTTTCCCCCCTTTCTCATCTCTCGCTAGCATGTATTTTCAAATAACTACTTGTTTTAGTGACGTCAGTAATACTACCGCGAGGAGGAAATAAAAGTGTCTGCGTGTTTGCCTCTGTTGGCTTTGCCGCAGCGTGTATATATGCAAGGCACAACGTGTCAAGCGAAGCGGGGTTTTGAGCGGCGGGTATTTGAATAGGCGTTAAATATTTGATTTGTCTCGTGTTACACTACCAAAAAATGTAAGGATTACTACTTATTACCAGCGTTAAAGTTAAATATTTCGTTAATTCAGACAGTAGTTTGGCGGCACACTTCCGCAAAATCTTTAATTGTAAGTCTTGCCGCAGTCTCTATCAGATCGGGCAAAATGTTAAAAATGTACGTCACAAGGAAAGCGAGTAGGTTTAAACGGTGGGATAGGTTCTAAGCCTTTCCACGGCACAAAATTCAGCGCGATGCTGGCGTGTGAGAGTATCACCGTCAGATACAATCGGGCGGGTTTATTTATTATCATTTTATGACTAAAATTTTACTGAAAAGAGCGATTATTCTCGCAGATTTTACTACAGTGGCATGAGCTGCTAAGATAGACTGCTCCCGATTGGATTTCTTCTAAACGAAGCAACATGAGTGTGTGGGCGAAAATTTCGCGAATAACATCGCTATATATCAATCTAAAGAAGACAGAGGTCATGGCACTCATTGTGGGCAATCCTAAACCCATAACAATAAAGAACCAGAAGCTGGAGAAGACAGACACATTTACACACCTAGGATGCCTAGTAACACCAGTCGGCGGAACAAGCAAAGGCATCAAAAGCATAATTAACAAAGCGACAACAGCCTTTGCTAGTCTAAAAATCGTCTGAAAGTCCTCTCAGTACAGCACAAACACCAAATTAAGATTATATGATAGCTGTGTACTTTCTGTGCTACTCTATGGTACGGAATACTGGAGAGTAACAGAGAAGGGTATGTCGAAATTGTCTTCTTTCCACACAATCTATCTAAGGAAAATTCTCCGAATCTTTTGGCCGAATACCATCACCAACCAAGAATTGCTTACTCAGAGTAACCTAGAGGACATGCACACCATCATAGCTGGTAGACGTTGGAGTTGGGTTGGCCACGACCTCAGAAGAGACCACGATGGCATCACAAGAACAGCTATGCTTTGTACCTCTGAAGGAAATCGAAACAGAGGCCGATCAAAAACAACTTGGCGGAGAACTGTGGAAGCCGAGATGCAAAGAATGAAGCACAGCTAGGGCACTGCAAGAATTATGGCCTCCAGGCGGAGCACAGTGGAAGCAGTTTGTTGCTGACGCCACCAGGCGTGATGGTCACTGACTGCTTTGACAGTTGGTAGCTAAGGATCAAAGAAGAAAGAAGATACCGCTGTGTAAGACTACTTCACTGACTTTCAGTTTTGTCGAGGAGAGATCACAGGCAGCAAAAATAAGAGCTTGTAACAAGAACACCCTACAGGACTACTCCACAGGATTAGGAGTAGCTGTTCAAATTAGAAAGCGTAAAACTCCTCGTAATACTCAAAGCTCAAAGCCTTAGGGCCCTCCTCAAGTGGAAATAGTAGAAGGATTCAGTACACTGTAAACTTCGTCTATCTGAGAGATTACTGCACCTTAAACTAGTTGCAGTAGATTACAGCCTGAGTATTACTTCTCCCGATATCGGGGTAAGTTGTAATATGTACATTTTATCATTTTATATTTGCATTTTGACGTATATAATTTGCTAGTGGATGTACAACTGCATATGAGGATGGCAACCTCATCACTGAAAATAACCTGACACATAACCATCACTGCAAGTGCTGGTGACTGTTTTGTGCGGGTTTCCTCACAAGGAACCAACAGCAGATGTGGCCCGAGACTCCATAGAGAGCAGGGAGTGAGTGATAATATCAAGGTGTATACATTTAATATACAAGCACTTTAGTAAACTTTATATATATATATATATATATATATATATATATATATATATATATATATATATATATATATATATATTATATATATATATATATATATATATATATATATATATATATATATATATATATATATATATATATATGATAGATAGATAGATAGATAGACAGACAGACAGACACACAGACACACAGACAGACACACACACAGACAGACAGACACACACACAGACAGAGACAAACACAGACAGACACATACACACAGATACATACACACACCCAGATATATATATATATATATATATATATATATATATATATATATATATATATATATATATATATATATATATATATATATATATCAAAAGCACTTTCATTCGACTCACTGGGGTTAAAATTAATGCTCAGGGATGGTAAAATTTCTGAGGGAGGTGAAGTGGTGGATGGAAGCGGAGGTCGCCTGATGCTCATATCAGGATAATCAATACTCAGAAGAAGCAGTTGTTTCCCTCTCAATTTGTGGTACAAGTTTCCAGTAGTCGACGCTTGACACCAACATCAGACGGGTCTTGAAGATGCTTGACTACCTTTGTAGCTACCTCAGCGTGATCCGCCCACTAGATTTGACTATTGAAGAGAAGGACCAGTCCAAGGCATCTGTGGGAACTAACAGCGACTGAAGCAGGCGTCAAATGACCCCCATACCGGCAGCTAAAACCCAAAAAAGCGCAACCATTGGACATTTATAGATATTTTTTTTATCAGTCGCCAAAATTTAACATCATTCGATGATGAGAAATATCATCACTTTTTTTATAAACAACTTTATTTTACATTGTTAACCCATAAGTGACCGTTTATTTGAACTATAAATCTAAAGTTCGATTAATCACTAATGAGTGAATTTTACGTCTGCACCCGTATGACTCATATTGTTTTAAATACATAACCATATAGAGCTATTAAATTCATAGGATGCGACTAGTTTTGGGCTGTACGCGTGATACCTCCATTGTGACAACGAGATACATACTCGGATTGCTGTCGATTAGATCCAGATATGCGATGGCCTTGGTAGAAGTCTATACGCGGGTAATCACCGACAAAAGACACCCCTTACATTAGAACGTAGCTGACATCAAAGGAGCAAGAATAAAGAGGTGGGTGTCATGTATAGATTGAGGCTACAATTGGTCAGGTGACCAGGTTAAAGATGTATCCAAACGGGAAGAGTGGTGTAAGTCAAGGGAGAACCGGATAAACTACCAGCAGGTCATCATTAGCCTTATCAGAGAGTACAAAGCTTGGGCAATGGAAAAGCAGAGCTGGAGATTAATCATTTGATAAGTGATCATGCTGGGCATGACGACGCCATTGTGTACACTGATGGGTCTGTAATGCGTGGTGAGAAATCTGGATGGGGCTTCTCTGCGAGAATAAAGGGCAGTGTCGTCGCTGAACAGAGTGGAGCCTACATGACAACAACCTCCAGCATGAGAATGGGGGTAGAGGCAGTTATAATACTGAGATGGCTGTCTAAAACTCCATCAACCAGGGCATTTATATTGTCAGACTCTCATGCCGTGCTTCGGAAAGTTCAGAAAGGATGGTTGCGGCAGGAATGGAAAACATCAATAGAATCCTCAAGTCTTCGTAAACTGGTGAGGATCCACCGTCCTGGTCATGCAGGGGTACAAGGCAATGAGAGAGCTGACAATACGGCCTCGAGAGCACCCATAGTGGGGGCACTGGACATGGATGATGGAGATTTACTAACGGCAATTAATAATCGCCTGCTAGATAATGACACTGCAAATAATGAATCAACAAGGCTGAGACTGTTGGAGTTTGGCATCAAACGTGTCGAACTAGCAAAGATGAACGTGAGAAAAGATGTATTCGTCGTATGTACAACCAGCGTGTTACAGGTACAATTAGCATTCATACTCTTCGACATTTTGTGATGGAAACTGAACACCTATGGGTTTGCCCTGAGTGCAGTGAGGTCGATTCTGATTAACAATAACAATGAACAATACATTCAAAGTTGCTGAATCGCCTTCAGCTCGGGGCTCAGAAATACGAGCGAATATATTTCCTCATAGAAGGGGCTGGAGAATAATAAGTTCATGATAGCTTTGATGATCTCAGTCATGTTGTCATGCTTGCTTTTCTTTAAAATCATTTGAGGTTCCATATACTCTGAGCTCACTACCGCAGAGCAGGGGAGACTATCCCGCCACAGTGTTTATATATGGCGTCAAAAGTATGATCCGCCCCGGGTTTCAAATACTTCAAGTACGCCCCTGACAGTATGTTCACGACAAACAAAAGATTAGATAGCGAACTGAAAATTTAAATAACTAAGTAAATAGAATAAAGAGATCTATCAACTTTTCGCGAGTTTCTAATAATCCAAAGACTCAACTGACTACAAAGAAGCACTTAATAAATGCAATTTATACCATCACAAAAATTAGTGTGCTGTGGACCTCAGAAGGAAGGCTGAGATGCAAAGCATGAACCAGAGTTGAGGCACTGCACGAAAAAAGGGGGAGGGGGCGGGGCACCGGCCGAGCTAAGTGGAGACAGTTTGTTGCTTCCTTACAAGACGCACTAGGCGTGATGGTGCACTAGGCTTGATGGCCACTGACTGCTAGGGGAAAAGGATCCAAGAAGAACGGATGCAATTTTCATATATCATTTACACAGGTGGTGGGGTGTTTTGTTGTAGTGGAGAGAGAAAGTGTGTGTGTGTGTGTGTATGTGCGCGCGCGCGCGTGTGTGTGTGTGTGTGTGTGTGTGTGTGAAATAGTACTATATGTTTAGACTCGTGTAGGACTCGTCTAGTTGTGTGATTATAATCCCAGGTAGATCATACAATCATCTAGAATACACTGAAGAAACTCAGGAATTCAGTCCCAACAAAAACTGTAATAACATAGGTGTTCTGAACATCAGATTTGCTGCGATTTCGTAGTAAATGATTGTGTAAATACGTAATACTGAAACAATCCTATTAAGGAAGACGAAATAACTTTCAATTTCTTGAATAATCAACAACGTCTATCTTATAGCCAAGCTTTGGAACTTCCGATTCTACAATACCATCATGTTCACTAACCTTTATCAAACACGCAGTTTTCCTCTCAAACTTCAACATTATCACCTCAGAACAGGAAACAGATCTGCCTCTCTTAAAGTCCTAATTGCTACTGACTTAATCCGCATTCTCACCCAAAACTCATTCACTCTCACGAGATATCCACTGACAATATGAATGCTCCAGAACGTAACTCCTACTCAGTGAGGTTAACTGCAATTGGCTCGTTGACTATCCGGAACACTAATCCACCAAACTTATCATACGAGCATGCAGAATAATATAACATTTAATCACGTGACTTCTCCGTCCTCACAACCACATACCATCTTCATCACGTGACAGTAATTTTGCTTTCAATGCCAGACCAAAACATAATCAAGCAAATTCATCAAACTTTCTAGTCATTTTTTTCTGTCTGGATCAGGGTTTCTTAATCCTTGGCCAGTGGATCCTTGCAAGGTGGTCCGCGTACATCACCCACAAATTTGAATTTTATTTACACCAAAATTTTTCACTCGGAAAACTATAATAGATTTTTGCATTTAAAGAAATACTTTCGTTGAAAAGACTGTTTGTGTATTTCAGTATGGCTATATGTAAAGCTTAACTATTTTTTATTTGTAATAAAATATATTGTGTGCATGCTAAAAAAATGTAATTATTCGACTGTGTACTTGATTCTAAGAAGGGATCCGTAGCCTTCACTGAGCAATCAAAGGTGTTCGTAGCCTTCACTGAGCAATCAAAGGTGTTCGTAGCCTTCACTGAGCAATCAAAGGTGTTCGTAGCCTTCACTGAGCAATCAAAGGTGTTCGTAGCCTTCACTGAGCAATCAAAGGTGTTCGTAGCCTTCACTGAGCAATCAAAGGTGTTCGTAGCCTTCACTGAGCAATCAAAGGTGTTCGTAGCCTTCACTGAGCAATCAAAGGTGTTCGTAGCCTTCACTGAGCAATCAAAGGTGTTTGTAGCCTTCACTGGACAATCAACGGGTTCCGTACCCTTCACCGGACGATTACTGGGTTCATGACACAAGAGAGGTTAAGAACATCTGATCTATACCGTAAATAATATTTCCTTATTATTAAAACGTACAAGATAAAGCTGTCTTTAAAATACACGACCAAAACACAACAACAACTACAAAATACTAACAAACAAGTCTCTAGTAATGGATTTAAGGCAGTTCCATAGGACATACTACCGGGGTGACCAGCTCTCTTCCTCGCTGCGTTTTCCTTCACTAAATCAAGAGCAAAGTCAGTTACCTATTTACAGCTCGGGTAGACTGGAGCGAGACGATACCGTGAATTGAACCCGGTACCTTTGCCGATAGAGACCAGCTCTCTAACCCCTCTATCAATCGGACGCTCAGAAATGGACATAGGAAAGACAAATATGCAGTGCTACGTAGGAACAGTAATGCACGGTGAATGTAAATATTGAACAACAAGTAAGGAAACAGACGAATTAATTGCAGGAACAGAAGGGCGTTCCTGTGGGCAATCCACATTTGCTAGGGGATATCAGTGACGTGAAATAATAAAATAATAGAATCATCATCATCATTATCATCACCATCATAAGCCGTTTAGCTGTCCAAGAACATACGCAAACAACGTATGTCGTCCTGTCGCGTGCCATTAGCTCTAGTTCTTTCCACGTCTTCTTTATGTCTCTCTCCAGTTCTCTTCTCTAGTTCTCTTCTCTAGTTCTGTTCTCCAGTTCTGTTCTCCAGTTCTGTTCTCCAGTTTTTTCTCCACTTCTCTTCTCCATTTCTGTTCTCCAGTTCTGTTCTCCAGTTCTGTTCTCCAGTTCTGTTCTCCATTTCTGTTCTCCAGTTCTGTTCTCCAGTTCTCTTCTCCAGTTCTGTTCTCCAGTTCTGTTCTCCAGTTCTGTTCTCCAGTTCTGTTCTCCAGTTCTGTTCTCCATTTCTGTTCTCCAGTTCTGTTCTCCAGTTTTGTTCTCCAGTTATCTTCTCCAGTTTTGTTCTCCAGTTCTGTTCTCCAGTTCTCTTCTCCAGTTCTGTTTTCCAGTTCTGTTCTCCAGTTCTGTTCTCCAGTTCTGTTCTCCAGTTCTGTTCTCCAGTTCTCTTCTCTAGTTCTGTTCTCCAGTTCTCTTCTACAGTTTTGTTCTCCAGTTCTGTTCTCCGCGTGTACCTTGGTCTCACTCGACCTCTCTTACCCCGGGGATTCCAGAACAAGGACTGCCTGGTAAAGATATCAAAAATGTCCTCAGTGTGTGTCCCATCCATCTCCAACGACCTCTTCTCATCTCTTATTCCACTGTTATTAGAACAACGCAATATTAAATTTCTCAAAGATGCTCGCTAGCAACTACGAAAGGAAAAGATAAAAAAGAGATAGAAACTAATAAATTATCTTGCACCGAAATCCCTTGCTTGTCCGTTCGAAACATTTATTTATTTATTAAGCCTTTTCCACTTTTTCGTTAGACTTCTAACTAGTACAATTTTATTATAATACGGATGATCAGTCACCGTGGACTGAAGAAACACTTCTAATTATCCTCCGAGATTGTGGGCGCGACAGTCGATATTTAACTGACGGTCGTGAGCGAAATACACTTAAGCAAATTACAGAGATGAACCAGGGTTGTTGAAATCTTTTGATGCGCATTTGATAGCAGACGAGCTATAGAATGTAACAAAGAAAGCACCGATTTGCTGGGATTTCTTTGTATTTATTTACAGTGGGTGTAGTCACAAATTAGCCCGTTACCCACAGCCATCGGCTTAGGCCGAACATTCAAGGCTATTTCGCTTCAGTGAATAGAAAATCATTATAATATTTGAAATAATTAAGTTATCTTATTTCTTGCAATAACTGTCTTATAAAACCTCAGTTAGTATGCACTTTTCCTTGATTAAGAAAAAAAATTCAATGTTTTTAATAAATCACTGAGTCATTTATTAAATGAATTACTGAGTGGTTGATTCATTCCAATCAATCGCTTATTACTTATTTATTCACGAGCAAGTAGCCCGCAAAAACAATACAGGGGTAAATAATTATGTTTTTTCTGCTCCATGTCCTAATGACGGGAATAATTCTGCTGTGGTCATTTTATTCCATTCCATTTCAACTTTATTGGGATTTTGTAGTCAAACTTATCATGACTTTCGGTCAATGGTCAATGCGCCACGTGAAAGGCCACGCGTGTTATTTTAATCGGTGTTGAATTTAGCTTTGCCGGTGCAATGTACGCCTTTTCCGTATTTTCTCGAAAAGGTTGAGGGATTTTTTCATTGTTTATTTCAGAACGTTTCACTTATACAATTAGTAGTGTGGGGATTTGCTCAATTTTTTTTTCTCACTAAATTTTTGCCTCAATATTCTAAATACTTTATTAATTAGCCTTACAGTTATATTTTTAATGGTTTGGTTTTTAAGGTCTCTCTTCATTGCACACAGACAACTCCATCAGTGCTCTGCATCTTCTTCCTTAGATCACACAAAGAGCATCTCAGCACAGTACGCGAATTCCGTAGCACCAGCGAGAATCCCAATGTGTGTATATAAGAATCACACGTTCTGTAAATATTTTTGTGGTAGGTAGGTTTCTCATTTTTAATTTTTGTAACGGAGTTCGTGCACTGTGCTGAAATCCTCCCTGTGTGATCTAAAGGAGGAGATGGGAAACTAATGGAGTTATCCGTGTGCGATGAATATAGTCTTTAAAACCAAACCAAATGACATTTTATGTTATGATTCTGTGTCCCACTGCTTCCCATTCAATGAGTGCTTTCAGTCTTCTTTAGACATCATTAAATCTACTCCCGCCCTATGGTGTGAGATTTCTTCTTCATGTCCTGAGGACAGCATCTTTTCATCTGTGCTTAGTTTCCTCCTGTCTACCTCTTTCAACCTTACTTCTCACAGTACCCGGATATCTATCATGTAGGGGAGCCACGCTGGTGTAATGGTTACCACATTGCGCTGGCGATCAGGTGTTCAAGGTTCAAGCCCAGGCGTGATCATTTGAAAGAGTGTCATTGACCGGGATTTTGACTGAGTAACCTGAACGGCTCCTGAGATAAACCCTCTGTGGATGGGAAGGAGCGAAGCTACTGACACGGTTGGAAGGAAAGTCCACAGGCTCCCCAGCCTCGCAATGACATGTCATTGGGCCGAAGGGCTGAAAGCCCAAGTGCCGCTGGTTTAAAAAAAAATCTGTCACGTAGTCCTACTTTCTGCTGCAACCTGTACAGTTTTCCTTGGTGGATCAATGTACGAGCATTCCAGGTGCGAAATCTTAAGATTCTCACAGAAGAAAGAAGGTTCGTCATTAACACAGACTCCTTTCGGCTTTCTCTGTGTTGCATCACACGCCTCCTTGTCAGAGTAGCTTCTCCTGTCTTGGTTGGCTGAGTTTGATTTTCTTTAGTTGACCTGTCCTTCTTGTTTCTTGAAGTTTTTATGGTTTTAAAATGTCTACAGGATGGAGTAACCCGGGCCCATGCCCAATTCTCCTTAGTCGTCTTTTACGACATGTACGGTAGGTCACAGTATTACTATTCTTTGCTCCTCTTTTAGAATTGTAAGATGGATATACCACACATTGAGGACACCTGTTGATAGCATAACCAGGCGGATCTTGATCTGGAATACCCAGGGTAAGAGAGGCAGAGGTAGACCAATGAACACAGGGAGAAGAGAACTGGAGAAAGAATTGGACAGACCTTGAGCTTCTGGCACGGGACTGGAAGGCCTGGCAAAAGTTTGTTGAGAGCCTATATTCCTTGGAGAGTTGAAGGATGATGGTGATGACGGTGATGACGATGATGGCGGCGACGATGATAATAATACTTACTTACTTAGTCGTTCCCCTTCTACCGTTAGGTGTAGAGGTTTGGAAGAGAGAGCGCCAGACTATCCTATCGGCTGTCTTCCTCCTGGCCTGGTTCCATTCTAGTCCTCGGTCCTTCAAAGATTGTCTAATGTTGTCCTCCCAGCGGACTCTGGGTCGTCCTGGGGGTCTGGATCCCTGCCTCTTTGTTTCCCATGCTTGTCGTGGTAGCCGATCTTCTCCCATTCTGCAGACATGGCCAAAACATCTTAGTTGGGACTGTTCTACTTGGTCTGCAGGGGGTGGGATTTTAGGCCTTGACGTATCGTCTGGTTGCGGACCATGTCTCTTCTTGTTACTTCAACCTCCTTCCTCAGATACCTCATTTCTGAGGTTTGGATCTGGCTTTTGTGGGTTGTAGTCATTGCCCATGACTCGCATCCATATGTCAAGACTGGGACATAGGTGGAGCGGTATACAGCCATCTTCGTTTTCTTACCAACCTCTCTCTTGCTGAGGAATCCTCGATTTATGGCCTGAAAAAGGCTCCCAGCTGCTGCTTTTCGAGTGGTCAACTCTTCTTTGATGCCTCCCTTTCGGTCTATAATAGCTCCGAGGTATTTAAAGTGGTCGACTTGCTCCAGGACCTGTTCTCCCAGCTTAATCTGATGTCTTCTTTCTTCACGTGATATCATCATAGGTTTTGTTTTAGAGCTGCTTATGACCATCCCTCTCTTCTCCAGCTCTTCCTTCCAAACTTGCAGGTTGAATTGGAGATGTGCCTCTGATTTAGCAATCAGGGCAACATCATCAGCAAATGCCAGCTCTGAAATACAGACCTGTCTCATCTTCCAGTACCCCACTGAATACTTTCTTGTTCTCTCCTTACATGCCTTGAGGAGTATGAAAAGATAAGGTGACAGGATATCACCTTGTCTTACACCAGTGGTGATCCTGAACTCTTCTGACTTATGGTTTGCTGTCCTCACATAATTTCTGCAAGACTTGTAGAAGCTCTGTATAGCATGAATCAGAGGTGCTGGAATGTTCTTCCTTGCCAAACAGTCCCAAAGTTTTCTCCAGGGGACCCTGTCAAACGCCTTTTCCAGATCTATGAAACAAAGATGGATCTCACTCTTATACTCAAGGGCCTTTTCACTCAGCTGTCTGAGTGTGAAGATTAGGTCTTGAGTACTTCAGTTTGTTCGGAATCCGCACTGCATCTAATCCAATTGTGGCTCAGCTAGGCGTCGGAGTCTCTGCTCCAGGATTCTAGAGTAGATTTTACCAGGGACACTGAGAAGCGATATGCCTATGTGGTTTCCACATTGTCGATTGTCAACTTTTTTGAAAATTGGTGTTATGATGGCAATCTCCCAATCCTTTGGTATGGTCTTGTTGCACCACGCTGCCTGTAGGACCCTTAAGAGTAATAGGTCACCTGATGCTCTCATGTACTTAACCATTTCTGGTGTTATACCATCATGCCCTGCAGCTTTGCCCATCTTGATTTTCTCCAGTGCTGCCTTCAGTTCTTCCATCTTTATGTCATGTTCATCACCATTGGTTTCCTCTTCTGTGCTAGGGGTTATCATTTCTGATGCTTGACCTTGCTCACCATCAAGGAGTTCTGAGAAATATTCTTTCCGATGATAATAATGATGATTGTACGAACACGAACAAACATGAAGTTACAGCATTTCATAAACGAGTGCTTGCGTATAATAGAAGAATTGAAATGGTTTGACAAGGTCACCAATGTGGAACTGATGACGAATGAAATAAGTGCCAGGGTAACAAGAGATGACAAGACGGTTTTGATGGATAGGACATACATTGAGGTAACCTGATGATAGCGTTACTAAGCAGACCTTGTTCGGAAATACCCAAGATACGAAAGGTAGAGGGAGATCTAAAACACACGGGACAAGAGAACTGGAGACAGATACGAAAGTAAACAAGAAGTCATGAAAGGTCCCTAAGCGGACGGCACATGACTAGAGGACTTGGCCAAAATGTGTTGAAGAACTAAAGTGCTCTGAGAGCTGAAGGGTAATGAAATTAAAAAATAGCGACATGATCGCCTACTTCAGTTGGCGCGGCACTCAAAACAGGAGATTTCTTAGACGCACATAGAGCAGACTGAGAATCAATGTTGACGGTAAAAATCTCTCTCTCTCTCTCTCGCTCTCTCTGTCTTTTCTGTCTCTCTCTCTCTCGCTCTCTCTCTCTCTCATTCTCATCAAGATTTCATGGACATAGAGCAGACGTGAGATGTTGACAGCAAATATCTCTCTTTCTGTCTCTCTTTTTCTCTCTCTCTCTGCCTGTCTTTCTCTCTCCTCTCCTTGTGTCTAGACATTCCTAAAAAATAGTCTTGAATCCGAAAATTGAATATAACGATGGCCCTTACATTCGCCGCTTCGCCAATAGTCTGGCGGACTAACGACATTACGGCTTTCCTGATCATTCCAAGGCCCAAGGCCATGTTTTCACTAAACACCATCTGTGCGTCGGAGCGAAGCGGCAACAGACAATGGCCGCTGTCTTCGGACAAACATCAGCCTCACTGGTATCCCAACTTTCCTTTCAACCGGCAAGTTTTGGTAATATCTCCGCCAAACAGAAAATCGAAATGCGAAATGAGAATTATGCAAATAGTGGTGCGTCCCTGATCAGTACAGTATTTACACTAAAGTCCGGTTTAGTGACGTGTCGAGTTCTTTAGCAGACCCCATCTCTGAAGAATGCTACATTATTTCCATATTTGGTGTAAAACCTAGCGGCGGTAATAAATTCTACAGACAAATAACATTGATAGACATAAACAGAAACCAAATATTGTTATCTGTAATTTAAATTGATATCTTTAATTAGACGACATAACATATACTGCAATCCTCTGGCCTTACGTTGTTCGTTTAGCGCTTATTCGATATAACGCTCTTTTTAATTGATGCCTTATGTCCAGATCCGGTAGTGTAACTAATTGTTACTCTTGCAGGAAACAATTACGTCATATCTCCTGTTCTAATACTTCCATCTTGTTGTAATCAAGACAAATTTTGGAGTGGCATTTTTTCTGCAAGTGTTGTCCGCAAAATTAAACGTTAGTTATAATCTATAGAATCATATTACTATAGCCGTCCCACCCAATATGATTCCTTGTGGGGCTGGGCACGGTACCAATTATAAGTATGTAGCCGGGTCCATCAGTGTTTCAGTTCTATATAAGTTATTTCTATGTGAGTGATTGTTTTACTGGCTTTGAGCTCGCCAGAGATGGTTATTGCTCACAGTCTATTTAGTTCCTATGGTTCGTTCCAGACTTCCTTCATTAGGTGCTATTTATGGAGAGCCTTAGTGGTTAGGTTTTAATTTAGAATAGAACAATGCATCCATACATTATTTGACGAGTTTAAATCCTTCAACAGTAGGGTTGTTGTCCAAAAGAAAGTTTTATTCAACTGCCAACTGGCTCAAGGAGTTTACAACAAATAATTCATCAATATATCTTTGTACATCAGTTTACAAATATGCGAAAACCTGACATTCTTTTCTCATATGTCAAGGTATTCAGTTCCATACTATCCAATTTTGTCCTGTAATATTTCTTTTAACCATTGTCTGGGAGCCGCGCTGGTGTAATGGCTTCGGCGTTGTACTGGCGACCAGGTGTTCATGGTTCAAACCCGGGCGTCGGCGTTTGAAGAAATGTTTACGGCCGGAAATTTGACTGAATAGCCTGAACGGCTCCTGTGATAAACCCTCTGGGGATGGGAAGGGGCGAAGCTCCTGACCGGGTGGGAAGGAAAGTCCTCAGGTTCCCCAGCCTCGCAATGACATGTCATTGGGCCGAAGGGCTGAAAGCCCAAGTGCCGCTGGTTAAGGAAAAAAAAAAAAAAAAAAAAAAATTAACCATTGTCTCATTAAATCCTCCTTAACATTCTCCATTTTTGTGTATGGGCGACTTGTAGTGACGATATGATATGTAACAATTCAATCGATAGAGTACTTACATGGTTTTAAGCACAATAATATACCTGTCCTAATGTGTACAACTACACATATGAAATACTTGGGCACAAAAGTGTCGAAAACTTCAACTAAGGGAGTCTGACAGCGGTAACGTCTTACCACATCGTTCTTCTTTTCAGGACTGCCGTTTGGAATATTTTCTGCCGGCAAACACAACTGAGCTGAAGCTAGCTGTGTTTTTTCATTGGTTAAACATCACGTGATGTCGCTATCTTTAACCTGCATTATTAATATTACCATGACTACTGCTGGGTAAGTCAGCGTGCCTAATGTCAAAACGCTGACCTAGTCAAAGACTACCGTTCATTTCCCTCCCCTAGTACTTCGGGTTGATTTTTTTATTTTAGTTAAGAATTCTACTTGTTATTTATAGGGAAATGGTATGTTATATTTTTAGTTATTTATGACTAGACTCTAGCATGAATAAATGCTCAAGTGGTCGGTCAGACGGCCACATTACACTAATCCGACAACTGTGTCTGTTGCTTCTTTTCACCTGAGCGAAAGCAACTATGTAAGACGAATATCTGGACCAGACAGCTTAACTTCTTATAACAGTGCTCCTAGACTAACGTCTGAATTTATCTAACAAACACTTCTGGATTAATCGCTTTACCTTATTGTCACCCGCTTCGTGAAGTGGTGACTGAGCATAATCAAAAAGATAACGTGACTCGAGCGGTTAGGTCTAAAAACGTGGGTGTTTATTTTAGTGCCACGTCCTTGATAAAAGGTGAATTTAGGTGATACTGACATAGAGGAGTGTAGCATAAGGATTTATAGAAGAAATGGACGAATGAATAGGACGTTCGTGACAACACTTATAAAACCTTCTGCTAACCAGTCGTGTGATGATATAGACAGTTCTGCCGTGACATCGGTAGCCACAAATGACGAATATAGATTAAAGTGCAATAATATTTTTTAAATACTTTTTTGTAAATACAGTACATACATAATATTTCGTTTATGTTTAATATGCCTAATAATTATATGTAGTTAATAAATGTTAATCACTTTTTACTTAATTTTAATATAGCTTTCCTTTCCTTGGGAACGAATTAATTTTATTTCTATTGATTCTTATTAGAAATCAATTTTGGTTTAACACTTTTTCGGTTAGCGTACGATTTATCTAGAACGAATTTACAGCGCAAATCGGGTGGATTGCTGTATAAAATTACTTCCTATTTTTAAAATGTTATTTCTTTACTCATATTCAACTAAGTCCTGTGAATTAAATATCACAATAAAGTTATTGTTCCTATCCCCAGGGTTTGAAGTTAGTCACTCTTTTAACCCATGTAGCAATTTGAGGGTGTCGCTTAGGGCTTTCTTACAGCCCCAGAAAACTTCCCCAACTCAGCGGGTGATGCTGGTGGAGATCACACCAGACCCACTAATTGTATTGTGTGCGATGCCAGGAGAAGGATGGTCCTCGACCCTGTAAAGGTGGATCACAATAAAAACAATTAACTGTCATTTTAGTAAATAAAATGCTACATTACATAATATTACAACTTGTTGTTAAGATCAGTTTATTCAATATCCGATTTCATCAATCAATCAATCAATAAATCAATCAATACCCTTTAGCTCCCCAAGGAGCATAGGCCTTCAACAAACACATGCCAAGTCTTCCTGTCCTGTGCCATCCGCTCAAGTTCTTTCCATGTTTTCCTCATCATTTTCACCTCTGTATCCAGTTCTCTTCTCAATGTGTTTTTTTGGTATACCTCTGCCTCTCTTGCCCTGGGGGTTCCAGAACAAGGACTGCCTTGTAATGTTATCATCAGGTTTCCTCAGTGTGTGTCCTATCCATCGCCATCGTCTTCTTCTCAACTCTTGTTCCACTGGCACTTGTCTGGTTCTTGTCAATTGATTTGCCATTTTAAATTGTATTTTTGTTTCTGGAAATAAATAATAAAAAAAGTGGAACTTATTTATCAAATAGCAGATATTGTAACAACGTAAAAAATATTGGAAGGGGTTCTTCATTTACTTTGAAGACATGAAGAAATAAAAAGGTTCTTGAATAACATGGTAGCGTTTTTAATTTCTCGGTCAACTTGGTTTATATTTATGTCCATTCGTTTTCGAATTGCAATGACAGCTCCTCTTGCTTTGGCATTCTTGTGTTTATATTATATATTCTTCAGTTTAGATGTCGAGCCAGTCCTATTGTATGGCTCTGTAACATGTAGAACAACGAAAAAAAGACAGAAAGATTAGAATGATTTTCATAAATGTGCTTTCGCAGAACAGAAGGAACGCAGTGGTATGACAAGATCACTAATGTAAAACGGAGGAAAGAACTCTTGCATCTGCCAGTAACATAAGAGGCGAGGACTAGACACTGGTGATGCAGTAGGATACTTACTTACTTAGTCCTTCCCTTCTACCATCAGGTGTAGAGGTTTGGAAGAGAGCGCCAGACTATGCAGTAGGATACACGTTGAGAAAACTATTTGATAGCATTACAAGGCAGTCCCTATTCTGGCGTTCCTGGGGTTAAAAGAAAAGAAAGAGACTAAAAAAAAAAAATAACCACGTGCAGTAGAGAACTGAAGATAGACATGAAAAGGTTAAAACAACACACGGAAAGATCTTTAGCGGATGGCACAGGTTATGAAGGCTTGAAATGTATTTGTTAAAAGTCTATCGTTAAAACGGATCTAGAAGGTTATGAATTAATTCATTCAAAAATAATTTTGGCGGGTATTTTCTGTCTTAGTTTTTTTTTTTTTTCTTCTAAGATACAGAGCCATTGATTGTCCGATTGACGGATTGGTTCATAGCGCTGGTCTATCGCGGCAAAGGTATCGGGTTGGAAACACGGTGTCGTCATCCTCCAGTCTATCCAGCTACTTGACTTTGCGCTTGAGTTAGGTGAGGTGAAGGCACAGAGGAAGGGAACTGGCCACCATACCTCTCGAAGCGAGTATAGTGACGTCTCTAACACTTTAACCCCTACGGCAGTATTTTTTTTTTTTTTTTTTTTTTTTTTTTTTTGTGGTGTTTGTAGGGTCTTAATAATGTTGACAAATGTGGAAAATAGCTATTGGCATAAGATTAGCGTTTGCCAGTATTTACGCAAGGAATACAGCCGACGTATCGATAACCAGTTGGGCTACATTATGGCGACGGTCTACTATTCTGTGGTTCTGCCGTCACTATCGTATGCGCTATATTGTTAAAAAAAAAAGTAAAGGTAGTCCCATATCAGATACTGCAGTAGGGGAAGGTAGTGCTAGAGACTTCACTGCCTTTTTCTTCCCTGAACTCAAGAGTAAAGTCAGGTACCAATTTACAGCTGGATAGACTGGAGTATGGTGATACCGTGAATCGAACCCGGTACCTTTGCCACGAGTGACCAGCGATTTAACCACTCTTTCAATCTGTTGCTCGATTATATTGTGCCCGTCTTAATTATAGTAAACGCCACATGCACGCCGCTCACTTGTACAGCGGCAGTACCGGATGAGCTGACTTGCCTTTTCTCTTTCTACAAACACAGACCTCCTCAGAGTGAGTAATCTCTCGGCGAGGTTTTCCGAGCTCACTCCTGACTAAGGACAGAGTAACCAATGTCGAGAATCGAGTGACCGTCTATCTTTGCTTTTACAGAAGACACACGTGAAACCCTAGGGTCCCTTAAGGGTCAGTGCATTGAGGCAAAAGTCACCAAAATATGGAAAGAGCCAATATTTCTTTAGTGAAACCAAATGGACACCACCACTAGCTGAATCAGAATTAGTGCATTAAGAGGTCTTAAGGGATCGCGGACAAGATTTAACTAACATCCCATTCCAATGATTATTCCAGACACGCTAAGTCATCAATCCCCACCCCTTCCCCAAACCGCTTCATAGATTGGAATTTAGTAGTCTCTGGCAGGCCCATATTTTTAATCCATGATGCTCCGTGTCGAATTAATGTTCTCCATTGTGTTCCTTGCACTGAAAGAATACCAGCTCAGTAGTTCTTGGGAATGAAATTTTAAATGCGAGTTTCTGACTACTGAAGCAGCGTAAACAGACCTGGAAAAAAAAACTTGGCTGTCAATGAACTTAGCGGAAACCATGTGGAGGAGAGCAGAGACGGTTATCTTTTGTCCAGTGATCAACAAAAGAAGTACGCGCCTTAATGAAATTAGGTTCGCAATGTTCTAATCCAGTGGTCTTAAACTCTTGTCGAGCAGTGCTCAGTTTTTCAATATTTTTAAGGAAGGCACATGCTGCCGTAGTGGAGTGGAGTGTTAGAGACTTCCCTATAATAGGTTCAGCTAATTTCGATCTATTAATCCAATAATTTCTCAGGGAGAGGCAAGCGCCTCTGACCAATCTGTCAATCATCATCACCATCACCACTCAGCTCCCCAAGGAGCATAGGCCGTTAACAAACGTATGCCAAGTCTTCCTGTCCCGTGCCATCCGCTCAATGTCTTTCCATGTCTGTTTCATGTCTATCTCCAGTTGTCTTCTCCAAGTGTTCTTTGGTCTCCCTTTACCGTTCTTAAACTGGAGATTCCAGAACAAGCATTGCCTGATGATGCTATCAAATGGTTTCCCAACTGAGTGTCCGGGTTCATCTTTAGCGGCAATCTCTCATCTCTTGTTCCACTAATCTACTAAGCGGACGCTAATATTTGTACTTACTTAGTCAGTCCTCTTTTATCCTGGGTTTTAGAGGTTTGACCTTAGTCATTCCTCTTCCACCCTGGGTTTTAGAGGTTTGCTGTTAGTCATCCCTCTTCTACCCTGGGTTGTACAGGGTTGCCAGAGAGAGCGCCATACTACCTATCAGCTGTCTTCCTCCTGGACTGGTTCCAATCTAGTCCGATTAATAGAAACGCTAATATTTGTACACGTCCTAAACGTCTACCCCGACCGAAGTAAATTGTTCCATTAAGTTAATCATTAATTAGAATGTTTAAATAACATCAGTTTAAATATTATAAATATGTAACAAGTTTCAAACAAAAATATTCTAATTATTCAATGGGCGTGTAACGGGATCCTTCACCTTTTACCTTACACAAACTTTTAATTCACAAACACTTGAAACTAAATTTGCCTTTATATATATATATATATATATATATATATATATATATATATATATATATATATATATATATATATATATATATATATATATATATATATATATATATATATATATATATATATATATATTTGTTTCTCCTTTTAACGTGGCATTTGTTCTTCGTACCCTTAAAACGAGTCTCAACATCAGTTTTTAAAAAACTGACAGGGTTAGAATAGTTCCATTTTTTCTGCTATGTCCAGACTATTTCTTTCTTTGTAAGAAGCCTATTGACCGCACTGAGAGTTTTAAACTTAGTACGAAGTTGTGAAAGCTCGGCGTATTGAAGAAATGTTACGGATAATTCTTGATAGACTATTTTTATCTTCTGTCAGTTGTGAAAAATCCACCCTAGTTAAAATCTGCTTTACATTCATTGTCTCTTATTTCTTTAACCCCGTTAAACTTGACCCGAGTAAGGCACTTTTGTTTATATTTAGGGTATATATTATGCGAATTTGTGTCATACTTTGAACACTAAACCGTTATCTCTTTTTTGTTTTTTTTTGTTGTTGTTGTTGCTAGTATTGATATTAGCCCTAAATAGGGCTTTGTCTGTCAAGAACCACAAGCTGGCTGTCTGGAGTAGTCACGTCGTTGGCTTATTCTCAGTTTTGTTGCTTAGTCAATTTATTGTTGTTTCCTTCTAAACAGGTGTGTTAGTTCTATTTCTAATTCCATTATACATTCATCGTTGTGGAACTTCAGCAATAATTCCTCTTGACGCCTCACATCCACATCACAGACGTCTGCATTCAATGAAGGCATCATCCACTCTTCAACCTTCAAATTTGATCGTGTCACTGTTATCGTGTCACTGTTATCGTGTCACTGTTATCGTGTCACTGTTATCGTGTCACTGTTATCGTGTCACTGTTATCATGTCAAAGTCTCGTGACATACACAGTAACTGTCAATGTAAGAAGAGGTCAAGGTAGTCCGATAGCTGATACTGCTGTAGTGTAGGGGAGTGAAGTGTTAGAGACTTCACCATACTAGGTTCAGCATCGAGAGGTGGGGTGTGACCAGTTCCCTACCTCGCTGCCTTTTCCTTCTTTAACTCAAAGAGCAGAGTCAGGTACCCATTTAAGGCTGGGTAGACTGGAGCATTTCGGCACGGTGCTTCGAGCCGGGCACCTTTGCCTCGAAAGACCATCACTCTAACCACTCTGCCAATTGGACGCTCAACTATGAATGTAGTGCTGCCTATTATGGTATGCCCCGAAGTGTTGAAAGATATCTTCTACGGACAACTGGCAGATGGCAAACGAACAGTTGGGCGACCGCAGCTGAGGTTCAAAGATGTGTGCAAGAGAGACATGAGAGCACTGGACATAAATCCAGCAACCTGAGAGGATAAAGCTGTTGACCGAACCAAGTGGCTATGCTCTCTACTGCGTCACCTCAGATTGGACGAAAAGAAGCTCTCACGGCAAGCAGACGAGAGGAGAACGCGTCGAAAGGAACACCAGGAAAATAAGCAGCTGAAGGATGTCACCTCAGGGGCGCATTCCCGTAGTCAGTTATGACTGAAGGGGCGATTATTATTTTTATTATTACTGATGATATATTAGAGAATGTGTTGATATCTCTTTCATATTGATAATGCATGCTAGAATGTGTTGAAATCTTTTTAGAACTGATGATATATGAGAGACTGTGTTGGTATATGTGTAGTATTGATGATGTATGCGAGATTTTGTTGGTATATGTGTAGTATTGATCATACATGCAGACATGGTTAGATTAATTGTTGACGGTTTGACAGCGTGAGTGAGTGAGTGAGTGACAGGACAGAGAGATGAAAGACGAAGCGTAGGATGTGAGACCAGCCTGCGTGCCCGATTCTCAACCCTTTAAAAATTAAGCTCGTTCCTTCGTAAGCTTCAGATCGATTTCACTATTCCTCGCTAAATAGAAAAAATATATGTCACAAAGCCAAGCTATATTTAGGGATTTATTTGTGCTTTTTTCGTAAATTTGTCCCCGTGTAGTTGCCGGCGGAGACAAAGAGAGACTAGAACTACTGCAAGCTCAACCATTTCGTACAAGGCAACTCAAATAATGTTGTGCGTGAGACTGGCAATCTCATCATGTAATACAAAGTGCTACACTAACCACAACTACAAGACCATTTGAATACTGTGTGCAGGATTTCTGCAAAGGGACCCGCTGCAGGGGTGGTTCCAAGCTCCATACGGAGCGAAAAAGGAATAATGATAATTCCAATGTCTTACCCCCTCCATACCATGTATTATGTTATTCTCAATACGGCAATCATTTGCGATAGCTCAGGTGATAGGTTGTTGGACTTTGAAACGAGATTTTACAAGGTGGAAGCCCTTGTTTCGACTTATTTTTCACCCGTTTTAGTTTAATCGGATAAAAAAAAGGTAACTGGTAAAGGATCCCGTTACACGCCTATTGAGGCATATTGAGAATGTGGTGATAGGCTCATATTTTTTTTTTACCATTAGCACACTAAGGGTGATGTAGTCAGAATCACGCCGGCTGTCTTAACCTTCCCAGAGTTGCCCTGGTACCCAATTCATGAGGTTGGGTCGACCCCGGAGCCGTTGGCGGTCTAAAGAAAATCCTACCTCAACTGGGGATCGAACCATTGACCACCGAGCAAGGAATCAAGTGCACTAAACACTACGCTTTAATAGGATAAAGCCCAACTTAAATCATTCTATGAAAAGATCGCTATGTCTCTCATTTCTGTAGCGCCCACCAACAACCTCCAAATGCCCAGTAGCGGGCCATATCCCTCCAGGTTGAAGACCACTCATCGTTATAATCAATTTTGATCGACTGGCTGAACGCGGCTATTTTCCTTCCTCGTGACCTTGAGATAAACTCGGTAACGATAAATTCATTTTACTGGACAGCGGCAAATTTTGGCAAACTGCGTGCTTTTATGTGCATCTGTGTCTTTGTTTGCTTTTTAAGCACCAGTGTAAGCAGCGTTACTCCAACATTCACCGACGGGACAATAGAATGAAAGTATACAAACAGCTGCAGGCGTGAAATATTCTCAGTTTAATTTCGATGACCAAGGTCAGACACATCGAAATATCGTCAGCGTTCAGGATTTACTGTCTTGCCTCTTATGGAGCATTGGCCACTACTGTAGCTGGCACCCTTCAGGAAAATTACATCAAAGCATTAATGTATTCTTGCAGCAGAAGTTTATGTAGAGCCTCGTGTAAAGTCGCATTTTACGACCGCCTGAAAGAGCAAGGGTAGGAGTTGCTAAGAGGAATGGCATCCGCCTCGAGTTCTAGAGGTACCGGGCTAGATCCCGAGTTGAAAGGGAATATAATTAACGGAAAATTGTTTTTTCAGAACCAGTGGTCCTAATGATGTTATACTGCCCCCTGGTCTCATGGGTAGTGAGATCGGATACCTAGCCTTCTCGGATAAGGGCGAAAAAATAGGAGGTCCGTGTGGGAGGCGATCGGGGCACTGATGGAGTAGTCCGTGTGCAATGGAGATAGTCCTTAAAACCAAACCTGAAAGAGCAGTAACCATATTTATTCTTTGTCTTTCTAGAAACTTCAAATAATTACATTGGGCAAACACATATGGACGGGATCAAAATAGGCTGAAACTGAAGTGGCTCCGTGATACATTACAAAAAACAAAACAAAAAGAAACAACAACAACAACAGAGTATAACTGGACATGCTGTTGACTGAAGTGCTCAGGGAATGAGAAATGCGAGGACGTTAAAGAAAACCTAGGATAAAAATAAAAATACAAGAAAAAGTTCAAGGAATCGGATCGTCATGGGCAGAGGTGAAGAAGACGGGAGAAAGCAAAAATTGATGGAATGGTGGACATCAGTTATTGCAGCTATCCCTCTGTCGTAGATTTTTAAAAGATAGGTTAGAGAGATATTTGGTCCCGTCTGAGTAGAGGTGATAATGGTAAATATGTGAGGTCAAAGGTATAAGAAAATAGATTTCACGAGTGAATAGTTTAAGGGTAGAATTAGTCTCTGAATTGAGAAGAAACTCTAATCCAGCCTATCTTTACGACCGTACTTTATAATAAGACAATCCTACTTTCCATATATGTAACATATACGTTTAACCACTCACACACACACACACAAATATGTGACTACAAGACACATAAAACGTGAATAAATTATGGTTAACTGGGTAGGGGTTCTGACCAACACACAAAAATAGGTTTAGTTTAGTTTATTATCACTTAAACTTCACAACATCAAATATCTAGAAGAATCAAATACATCAAAATTACAGACATAGCAAAATAACCCAATAAGTGCCCTCCCCTCTGGTTGAGAAGAAGATCCCAAAAGAAGTTAATAACCCGAAAGGTTAAAGATTAACACTAGGTTACGGTATATAGACAGTAAAGTGAGCAAAATTCCTAATACGTGCTACCTGTAAAGTAAACCATTGTTAAAGCCAAATAAGCTAGTTTGTTGCAAGCTATATTAACAAGCAAATCTTCAGTCTCTCTCTCTCTCATGCGTGGCCACGCTCACTCTTTCCTTACCTAATCAGGTGTCATTTCCAGTCATGCATAATTATCCTGGATATATTTCTCGATATTGGAAATGTCAGGTTTCAGTGGCAAACGTGGCCCCAGCCCAGCCGTAACAGTAACTTTATAACGGTGGACGCCAAGTTTGGTGAGGTAATCCTGGATCGATATTGTCACCTTGACTAGTTAATGTTAGAAAAATCGTGATATATATAGTGTTCACCGCAAGGAATGGAAAAAGGAATGCTGGTTATTTGGTCACAGCTAGTTGCTACAATTGTTAATGATGATGGTATGCGATTGATTTAATAGATCCTACCAGCTAACTCTGGTGGGTTGCCGATTCTGAAATAGCGCGAACGACTACCAGAAGTCAGGAGAGCAGTTATTGTTATTTTCCCCACAATGGGCTGATAAAATGCAATAAAATATATTTGGGTATTTGGTAAGTCCCCGTTATTATTTTTACTTATTACAATGTTCGTTCGTCCCTGTGGCCCGTCCTGTTCACAACTGAAACTTTGGGACGCGTCAGCCAACAGAAGACAACTTTACTTCCACTCAGTATAAAATCGAGATAAGGCCCAAGATATAGTCACATAAAAAAACGCTGGTCGCCGTTGATCAGATTGCCTAGAGGATATAGGAACATTATGAAACACCTACTGCTAATAATATATATATATATATATATATATATATATATATATATATATATATATATATATATATATATATATATATATATATATATATATATATATATATATATATATATACACACACACACACACACGGAAAGGGGACGAGACATCTCTCATCCTCTCCGTCATCCCTGATTAAGTTAAAAGGCGCACATTATGTCTAGCCTATCCTGTCTGGTCGGTTATTATTTAGTCTTTAATAACTTTAATAAATATCGCTTGTCATTATTCGCTATTTGTTTCGCCACATGATATTACAATAGTCACTTATCTAATTACACATAATGAATTAGAAGATAATTGTATTCCGTCAATTATCAGTCGCCTAATGTATTTATTAGTCAACTAAACCAACTCTTTATGGGCTATAGCAAGTGATTAAATCTACCTTACAACTGAAACATCTAGAATAAAAATAGCTATGCGTTATTTAATGCGCTAGTCTTAACACCTAGAAAATCCCAGTGAATTATAATGATAAACTTAACACATTAAATCACGAAAAATACTAATTTCTATTACCACAATCAGAAATGAAATAATCTCCACGAAATGCTAATAACGCACTTTCACAATGGCTCTAGAATAACGAGCTAGATTATCCAAATAAATCTGAGCGACAACTGATAATGGTTGGAGGCACACGCGGTTTATATAGGATCATCGTATTTTGATCTCAGAAGGCTGTTATTTTTCACACTACTCGTGTATAGCGGACATACAGGAAACTAGTTCCCCGATCAAAGATTCCTCGGTCACTTCCGTCGGCCGCTGCTAACAACAACAAAGCTTAGTCTATGGAGGGGACTCCGGTCTGCGAATTTCCTGTTTCTCGAGATCAAAGAGATACATTTTCCCTGAATGTATAAACATCACAGGATTTGCTGCCTTTGTAAATAAACTTTAAAAGCTGTTACCTTCCACGTGTTCTGCACGTGTGTAGCGAAATCTGTGAAACAATCGCTAAATTCAGTAAGATTTTACTCCTATGATAATAAATAAACCCGCCCGTGTGTGCTTGCCTATCGTCGTCCTCAACGCCAGTAGAGCGCTGAATTGTATGCAGTAGTAATGCTTAGACAATGATCCCGCCGTCAAATATTATACGCTTTCCTAGTTTCGTCCTTGAGACTAACAATTAACTTGTGCCAGAACTGCGATACCAAACTGCCGTTCTGAATTAACGTACGATTTTAACTTTAATGCCACCAATAGTAGCAACTCGGACATTTTCCAGAAGTGTAGAACGAAACTGCAGTAAGAGTTAACGCAAATATTACCAACGCCTTGCAAAACCCCTCTTCGCTCGACCTGCCGTTCTCTGTATATATCCACTCTGTTAGACGCGACACAGCCCAAAACACACACACAGTCGTATTCGGGCTAAAAAGTAACTATAAGGTAGCATGCGGCCAACGCGTTGTCGAATTTTTGTGACGTATTACAAAAGCGCTGTTTCGTTCTGAATGAGAACGACAGTTAAGAAAAAAGAAAAAAATTACGATTTAACGTGGAAATTTTTGAAAATACAGTACGGATAGAGGAAGAAAAGGAGTATAGGACTTGTGTCATGAGTTCGTGTTTACAGATTTGAATTGGCAAGATAGAAAAATATGTTATTTGAGGAAATGAAGAATAAAAACGATACTTGTGAATATAATAAATAAAAGAATAAAATATAAAACCACTGTGTGACAGACAGCAACATGATCACTAATTACTTGTCAGAATTATAAACTTGTAGGATATAACTGAGATATGGACGAAGAGAGATGGACGAACAGACTTGAATCTTTCTCAGTTTGCCCTGTAGTGGGGATAGAGGGGAAGTTAGTCCAAGATTTGAAAATTGAGTTCAGTTTTGAATAAAAAGACGCTAGAAGCCAAACAGTCCCTGATTGGCTGGAGACTAATATACTAACGGAGAGATAAAACTAATTTGTAGTTAGTGTTCGGGGCCACTTGTAAAAGAAATTTTCTACACTAAAGTTATTCTACAAGCAAGATAATAGTACTATCTTGACTTTGCTGATCTGCGATCTGGATTTGACCATATTTATCGCAAATCAAACTTATTAGTGTTAATATTTCTCTGATGCGGTAAGAAAGAAAACATTTATATCACCATTATATTATTATTATGTATGTATTATTGAATATGTATGAAAATTATGTGGGCAGAAGTTTATCTAGAGGGAAGTCAACATCAAACTTTGTGTTGTTTCACAGAGTTGTTAGGAATTATATTAACATGTTGTAGAAAAGCCAGACAGGCTTTCTGACATTTTGGGAGAAAGAAAAATTAAATATTAATGGGGAAATTGTTGTACAGTATTATGACATAAGACCAGGCAAACCACTGGCCGTCTTCTTCAGCAAGTCACCGTGATTGTACATGACTAGATATTATTAACTTAAAATGTTTCCTTTGTCAAGGAAAGTGTCAAACTGTAGTTTGAAGTTTATTTGACCATGAATGGGGTATACAACCAATTAAGAATGTTAACTAATTGTTTAATTACCATGCTGAGTCTGAATATGATTAAAAATGTTTAGTAGTTAGGGAAAGAGAGAGTTATATGAGAGGTTGAGTAGGACGCATTTATATCGTTCCAGGGTTTCATCTATGACTCAAAGTGAGCCCAGGTCAACCTATACCTGTCTATATTTCTGCATCTAAAGAATTGAGGCAGTATCGACTGTGTGCCTCCATGTTATATTGCAAGAGCAGAATCCTTACTTGGCAGTGGTGGCTGGTGATCTAACCAAAATTCATCCTGCATACCAGGGACCACTCAGTTAAGAAATTATCTCCGGGCACTTGATATATCAAACTCAACTACTCTCAGTTCCCAAATGTGTATTAAATCATTCAGATTGTGATGACAGACGTTCTTGTAATCAGTACCCATTGTGGTGAAATTACAGTGATGCAACGTTAAAATTCCCCCATGTTTAAAGTAAACAGGTAAAATAACATGCAGGGATAAAAATATAGGTAAGATATGCTGATACATTCTCGCCCATGCCCGCGTTTTCTAGCGCCATTGAAACTAACTAGTTATAACATGCAGACTAAAAGAACGATCTTTCTAGACGGGGTGGAAACGGAGATAAAAAAAAAATTGTGACGGTCTGAACACGTGTTTGAATCTAAAAAGTCTAGAAGACGCAATTGGTAGTTTTAAAGAAAAAATTACGCCACTAGTTGACACAATGTAAGGAAATGGACAAAAAAAACGACCTTAGCTCTTGTTAGAAACAGACGTATTTTGGACGTTTTACGGTAATTAGTTGTTTTAGTTTGAATCTAGCGGCAAACGCGTGAACGAAGGTACCAAAAACAAATTTCAAAACTAACCTTGAGAAAAGTAGGTTTTTTCTTAATAATAAGTTTAGGAGAATAAAAACTAGCTAGTTTGATAGCCCATCTTTAAAAGAGAAAGAATATACTTTTAATTACGAAGACGGACAGATAACACGGAAGATATTGACGAAAGACTGTATTGTTCAATACAGACTAGCAGACAGTTTTTTGTGCATATTTTCACTAAAGTTACATTTTGACGTCCTTGAGACTAAAAATGCAAAACCCAACTGCAGGTGGACTAGGGGCAAAGTAGGAGGATAGTAGCTAAAAATAACTTAGCACAGAATCTTAGAAGTAGGGGGAGACAAAAATTTGTGTAGTTTTTTCTTGTAGTCTCGTCCAAAAACAAGTGTAATTTTGGGAAAAGCCAAGTTGGGACGGACAGACCGACAGAAAAATACTACACACTAGACTGAGACTGGACCGAAATTGGACATTTGTAGTTTGAATATTTGAAAGGTAGAGGGGAAGTCCGCTGATTGGACAGAAGATTTTATATTGTAGAAAAACACTAGAAGCAATTGCCATTTTGAAGAAGACTGTCCATTGACACAGTTCGTTAATTCTAGAGGTGTGATTTCCAGGAAATATTAAATATTATCAGTGGGACGCCATAATCTAGCCAGCAGCTCAGCTGAGTTTTGCTAGTACAACGTAACGGTGTTTTCAATTTTGAATTGTGGTAAGGAGAAAAATTCATTAACCCTTTTATTTAATATTTAATATTTTGAGTGAGTGATACTGCCGTATCATGAAAAATGATTACGACAAGTGAGTGCTTACTCTAGGTCCCCAGCGACAGACCAGGGCCTAGAAGCAAACAAATAATATAAGAAAACATATCCAAGACTATGGAAGACAGATCTATATTTGAGAGCAGTGGGAACATATCACCCACCTTATTGGATGGAAGAGGAAACTATTGAACATATTTTGGATGCAATGCAGTCATGGAAAACTGGTACTATTTGATACTACCTGGGTGAGATGTGTTGAGTTGGTCAGAGAGATCTGACCTGATCTTTGTAATGTTTTTTCGTTATGTGTAAAAATTGGTGCAGTAGGCAGTGTGTTGACACATGGCACCAATTTTGGTTTCAGAGTTTCTGGTCTGGCACGACGCTAGTGCCAGATGCTTAGTAGAAGTCCAAGTATGGATGCCTAAGAAGCCTACCATTTCACTCTAGCTACTGTGAGGAGTGGGCCACTTGAATTCTTTACTGCATCGTCACAGGCCAGATAAGTGAAAACCTGGCCTGTTGTGGATTCATCAATACTTGTCCACAAATCAATAACTAAATAAAATCCTGTGGTACAAACACTAAACCTCAGTCCATATTTTAAAGACAATGAACATTATAAACAGAGATTGGGTATGATGACATCACCCCGACTAAACATCCAGTGCTAGTTTTCTAAAGACACGGTAGTTAGTGTAAATATTAACCAATGTAAACATATATCCATGTACAAAATTTGCATTTGATTATTTAATATATATATGCACTTTTATTGATAAATACATATTGTTTCATACGTCCTGACCATAAGAAAATTTGGCTCAGGACTAAATAAATTCAAACAATTATAAATTTAACTTCTAAAGCCAGTGTTAGTTGAGTTGATCATAGAGCTTATTATTATTATTATTATTAGAATTAGTGTTTACGTGTGCGTGTGTCAGTGTATTTAAATTACCTACACATCACATTTCATTACCCTAGACATTAAACGTTGCTAACATACATATTAGCAGAATAAGTCTGTTTGAGGTCATAAGTGGTAGCAGAAAGGCATTCTGTAACTCACATAAACTTTTATCATCAGGAGCCTTCACAGCTGACCTCATCCAGTACACTAGGTAACATAGCAACCACACAATAACATCAAAAACCACTACACCCATTCATAGGAGCAAGAATAAATTGACACTGTTCCAGATTGACACATTTAATTACAGTTATGAATAAGAATATACTCAGTTATAAATTGAATTAATTTTATGTAAATACTTTGAATTATTATTTTGAGTTCAATATTCCGGTATACACAAAATTGTGATACTGGAACAAATAAATTGTAAAAAAGATTTCACATTTAAAACTTAACTCTGGGTGTTGTTAATTACTTTTCATAGAGTTCTTAAGTGTATTTGTTGTCATTTTATTATACCACAATTTCTTTACCCTAGACATTAGACGTAGCTGTCAGACATACTAGTCAAAAATAAGTCTGAGTGAGATCTTAGGGTGGTAGCAGAAAGGTGCTCTGAGAACACACCCTTATTATCTATTAGACTCAGAGGCCTTCACAGTTTGACCTCACTCAGTTACACTATAACAATAACACCAACATCCATAACATCTAAACCCACCACAACGTGCTATCTGCCAGTTATCATAATGTTGACAAATCCGCTCGCGTGAGAAGCTCAGGTAAGCAAACGTGATTCGCTCCCCTGAATGAATGACGGTTTCAAAAGTTTGTAAACAAGCTTGCGAGCTCGTTTGGTATGGTCAAGTAGACAAAAGAGGCGTGGATTAAAAATATGGGTCAGACAGTCAGAAATTGCGTGGTTTTTGCGTAGCAAATTATAAACCTAAACGCGGAAGCAAAGGTGGTCGGATAACTGAGGATTACTGAGGATATATTTACATATATATGGCACAGTTCGTCCGGGCTTGAAGATATAAAACCCTTTCATGTCTCATTTATGGAAATAGAGCTACTGACATCCGTAGCTTCCGAGTGATGGCTATCTTCAATTGCATCCTCCTCCTCCATGCTCCAATTTCGACTCATAAAATCCGCTCCTACATTCTCTTTTCCCGGTATATATTGTACTTTAAATGAATATACGCTTAACAGCAAAGCCCAACGCATAATCTTTGCGTTAAATTCCTTATTGGCTTCAAGAACGTGGTCAGTTTGTACCGTAAATGAAACGCCATAAAGATATTCACGATGTCTTCTTATTCCATTAACGAGTGCTAAAGATTCCCTCTCCACGGTCGAATAATTCCTCTCTGCTGTGTTCAGTTTGGGGCTGCCGTATGCAACTGGAAATAAGAGATTCGGATTATTTTCATCTGCCTGAAGCAGTGTTGACCCGATTCCCTGTCCCGAGGCATCGACACGCAATATGAAAGGTTTCTTAAGGTCATGTAACCTTAGAATTCGGTATTTGGATAGTTGTTCCTTCAGCGTGACGTAAGAGTGTTCACATTCTGCTTTCCAAATAATTCTTTCAGGTTACCCCTTCTTTGGGAGGTCAGTAAGAGGTGCTGTTAGGCAATTGAAATTGTTAATGAACTTTTGGTAGTACCCGCACAGTGATAGGAACGAACGCGTGTCTTTCTTCGTTTTCGGCCTCTTCGCTGCAGGTATTTTCTCAATGTTTTTGGCAACTGGCCACATGCAACCGTGAGAAATAGTACGCCCTAGGAAGTCAAGCTTTTCAAATTCGATTAAACATTTGTTATGTCTGGCTTTCAGGCCAGTTTCCTGTAGTCTCCTGAGGAGCATAGCGACCGAAGCAATATGTTCGTTGTAGTTTTCCGTTCAATCAGTATGTCGTCCATGAAATTGTGGATATTTGGATTCTGCAAGGGTTCTAAAAGCTTTCTCATCATCCTGGTGAAGACTCCTGGTGCGTTGTGCAAACCGAATGGCATAACGTTGAAAGTATATTGTCCTTCACTGGTGCTAACAGCTACCAGGGGTTTTATTTCCTCTTTCACTGGTATTTGGTAATAACCTTTACTCAAGTCAATCTTGGAAACAATTCTTGCCTTGCTAAGCTTGGTGAACAGTTCAGAAGCGCTCTGGAGTGGCTCAGGCTGGAATTCCGTTACAATATTGAGTAGACGATAGTCTATACACAGCCGAACTTCCTTATTGGGTTTCTGCAACAGTACTACGCTCGAACTATAAGGAGATGTAGACTCCCTAATAATTCCGCCTTGCCGTAGCTTGTGTATTTCTCCACGCAGCGTATCAGATTTAGCATACGGGATCGGGTAAACTCTGGTTCGTACAGGTGTCTCGTTTGTCAGTTGCATATCGAACTCTACGAGATGTGTTCGACCAGGTACGTCCGTTAAGACTGCTGTGTACTGTTTCAGTAGCGCTCTCGTTTCTGTCTGTTGTGCGTTTGAAAGAGTATCGCCGAATTTGACATCATTGAAAGATTCCGTTTGTTGCAGTGGATATTCCATGCAACTATCTTCATCTTCCTCATCTTCTGTTGCTATGGCGGCCGCCAGGAGATCTTCGGGGGAAGGCACCGGTCTTTCCAAATAATTCTTTAACAGATTTATATGGTAGACTTTTTCCTTTCCTTTAATAGAGGTCTTGTAGTTTGTTCTCGAGATCTTTTTAAGGACGTTAAACAGCCCTTGCCATCCAATACGTAGTTTGTTGTTTCCGGTTGGAAGTAGCAACAAAACTTTCTCTCCTGGTTGCAATTCTCTCTCTTTCGCTGCTCTATTGTATCGTTTATGCTTCATGCGTGCTCGCTTAAGGTTTTTTGTCGTTAGATCCCATCCTAGTTGTAACCTTTCCTTAAGTTCCGATACATATTTGCTTGCTGAGACGACTGTCTCATCGGCCTTCTGTCAGTGACCGGAGTAAGGTTTTCAAGCGGGCCCTTAATAGGTATGCCGAATAAGAGTGTAGCTGGAGGTAAACCTGTAGATGCGTGTGGGACTTCCCTGTAGGCGAATAAGGCTGCAGGCATAAAAAGGTCCCAATCTTCAGGTTTCTCTTGTCCCAGCTTACGTAACATCATGGTGAGGCTTCTGTTGACACGATCTACTAACCCGCTTCCGGCCGGTTTATAAGGGCTTGTGTAGATGTGCCGGTCTCTCAAGATCTTAAAGATTTCCTCCATTAACAGGCTCCGGTATTGGGATCCGTTATCCGTCAAAACTTGTTGAGGGAATCCCAACCGTGTAAAAATCTGCACTAGGGCTTCTACAACATGCTTGGAATCCGTGCATGTTAGCGGTATAGCTTCTGCCCACAAAGTGCATGTGTCGACTAAGGTCAGGATAAACCTGTTCCTTCTTTTAGTCCTTTATAGGGGTCCTATAATGTCGACTGCAACCCGTTCAAATGGTGTCCCCACTATTGGCATTTCTCCAATGGGAACTGGGGGTGTCTAATGCTTGGGTGCCACACGTTGGCACTTGGCGCAGGATTTCACATATCTGATAATATCAGTGTTCATTCCTGGCCACCAATAGTGGCTCGATATTCGCTGAGTAGTGGCGTTTTTTTCCATATGTCCGCTAAAGGGAAGAGAGTGCCCTATGTCTAAGATTTGGTCTCTGTACTGAGTCGGTACTAGGAGCTGATTAAATCCCTGTTCAGGGTCGCCCGTTCTACGATACAGCACTCCATCCTTAGAAAAGATGTCTCCGTTGTGTCTAGGGTCCTTGGCCATGGGCAGTTTTCTAAAGCAGGGCTCCAAGGTAGGGTTCTTTTGTTGTGCCTCTTTTAGTTCCTTGGGTAACATGTTAGGCGCAGGCTCTCGTTCTTTCTTGGTTTGCCCTCTTGTGGTTACTGCTGCCAAATCGGCTATTTCGGCCTCCCTATAAACACATATCTACAACCAAGTATGACTGGGTAGATCGGATCATTCATCATAGCCGCTTTGATAACACCTCTGATGAAATCAGAGTGTATCTCCACCAGTGCGATGGGAAGCGTTATGGGTGTATCAGCTTTCAAAACTCCACATAGTTTGACGGTTTCTTCAGTCTCTTGACCAGGCTTGACCAAACGCCTTGCGACAATACAATCAAAAGTCAAACCTGTGTCAAACAGACAATAAGTCGAAGTCCCGTTCAAAATAACAGTTCCTCGCGTTGAAGGTCTCTCACCCTCAGGTTTAGAATCACTGACATTCTTCCTTCTTTGCGAGTCTGTTTGCAAGCATCCGATGCGGTTAGGCCCGGTATGCTTGCTCTGATCAGATGTCCCTTGTGCAGGGGTTTTCCCTTTGTCTTGCCCTTTCTGGCTGCGTTGCCATGCAGGACGGTTGGGCTGATCGTGCTGGTTGTTGGTGGGGTATTTGTTTTTATAGATTTTCGATTTTTCATGAGGAGAATTCTAGGGTACAGTTTGTCTTTGGTTTTGGTGGTGAGAAGAATAAGAAGACTGCTCTAGATTATTTTTTCGAGAAGGTTCATCTGTCGGTTTGCGTTTTGAGCTTGGGAGCTCGACTAACGCATTTGTGTAACCCTCAGACTTACTGAGAATGTCATCCAGCTTCAAAGCGCCTTGTTCAGCAAGAAATCTACGGGTTTCATTCGACAAAGTGTTTTTTATTTGTTCAGTTAGAACAAACTCTTCTTGCCCTTCAAAAGTGCAAGGAAGCTCTGAAAGCTCCAGGCAATTCGTCAAATATCCCTTCAGACGTGAAGAGAACTGGTGAAATGTCTCGGTTCCTTCTTTCCTGCTGTTTCGGAACAGTTGCAAAAATTTGCGAGCGTTCATTTCGAAGTGCTCAAGTAACGCCTTCTTCAACATGTCGTTGTTGTCTTGGTGGCTGCTTCCCAGTTTGACATACACCTCATATGCATTACCTTCCAAAGCCTGAGAAAGCTTCAAACACCATCGCGAACTTTCTAAACCATACAGGGTTGCCATTCTCTAAAATTTTTCTAGATAAGAGTCAATTTTCTCATTGGGGCTTGGGAAGGATTCTGGGGCAAAAGACATAGCTGCTAATTAAGGAGAATGAGTACTGGATTGATCAGTTCTGAGTGACTGAGGTGGAGACTCTCCTTTGCTGGAGGTAGACGCTGCACCACGACTTTGAACCTCTAGGTTCTTAAGCGCCAACTCGTGCTGTCGTCGTTGCTCCTTTTCTCTTTCCTCATGTCGTCTCTCTTTCTCTCGCTCCATGTCTCTGCGAATTTCCATTTCCGCCTCAATTTTCTTCTGCTCCAATGGACGCTCTTCTCTTGCTTCCTCTCTCTGCCTTGCTTCTTCTGCCTTTTCCTTCTCTCTAGATTGTGCTTCGTTTTCTCTAGCTTCTGCTTCCTTCTTCTCCACGTCATATCTGTCGAGTTCTTCGTTGACAAAAGCTTGCACTTGTTCTCCTTGTAATCCTGTTTCTCTTGCTTCCTCTCTTAGCATTGCTCTAAGTTCTGTCGTACTTAGATAAAATCCCAGTAGCGAACACCCTTTCTGTGGTGCTGGTTCCAGATTTAGATAAAATCCTGCAGACTAGCGACCATTCTGTGGTGCTTGCTCCAGATTTTAGATCAATCCTACGGACGAGCCGACATTCTGTCGCAGATTTTTAAAAGATAGGTTAGAGAGATATTTGGTCCCTTCTGAGTAGAGGTGATAATGGTAAATAGGTGAGGTCAAAGGTATAAGAAAATAGATTTCATGAGTGAATAGTTTAAGGGTAGAATTAGTCTCTGGATTGAGAAGAAACTCTAATCCAGCCTATCTTTACGACCGTACTTTATAATAAGACAATTCTACTCTCCATATATGTAACATATACGTTTAACCACTCACACACACACACAAATGGTTACTGGGTAGGGGTTCTGACCAACACACAAAAATAGGTTTAGTTTAGTTTATTATCACTTACAACTTCACATCAAATATCTAGAAGAATCAAATACATCAAAATTACAGACATAGGAAAATAACCCAATAAGTGCCCTCCCCTCTGGTTGAGAAGAAGATCCCAAAAGAAGTTAATAACCCGAAAGGTCAAAGATTAACACTAGGTTACGGTATATAGACAGTAAAGTGAGCAAAATTCCTAATACGCGCTACCTGTAAAGTAAACCATTGTTAAAGCCAAATAAGCTAGTTTGTTGCAAGCTACATTAACAAGCAAATCTTCAGTCTCTCTCTCTCTCTCTCTCTCTCTCTCTCATGCGTGGCCACGCTCACTCTTTCCTTACCTAATCAGGTGTCATTTCCAGTCATGCATAATTATCATGGATATATTTCTCGATATTGGAAATTTCAGGTTTCAGTGGTAAACTTGGCCACAGCCTAGCCGTAACAGTAACTTTATAACGGTGGACGCCAAGTTTGGTGAGGTAATCCTGGATCGATATTGTCACCTTGACTAGTTAATGTTAGAAAAATCGTGATATATATAGTGTTCATCGCAAGGAATGGAAAGACGAATGCTTCTGTTATTTGGTCACAGCTAATTGCTACAGTTGTTACTGATGTTGGTATGCGATTGATTTAACAGATCCTAAAGACTAACTCTGGTGGGTTGCCGATTCTGAAATAGCGCGAACGACTATCAGAAGTCAGGAGAACAGTTATTGTCATTTTCCCCACAATGGGCTGATAAAATGCAATAAAATATATCTGGGTATTTGGTAAGTCCCCGTTATTATTTTTACTTATTACAATGTTCGTTCGTCTCTGTGGCCCGTCCTGTTCACAACTGAAACTTGGAGACGCGTCAGCCAACAGAAGACAACTTTACTTCCACACAGTAAAAAATCGACATAAGGCCCAAGATATAGCCACATTAAAATAGGAAAAGGTGAAACTGTGTCTTCATTTGCGAGGAGTTTCAATGTTGGGAAAGCTACCGTCTCTGACATCAAAAGTAACAAGGATAAAATTATGAGTTTTGCATCGAAATTGGATTGTGAAAATGGATCGAAGAAACATAAAACCATGAGAAATGCGAAAGATTTGAAATTGGAAGAGGCTTTGTATATATGGTTTGTGCAAAGAAGAAGCAAAGGGGAACCTATCTCTGGCTCTCCATTATGTGAAAAGGCACTTCAGTTCAACAAATTGACGGTCCTCCTGACTTTGAGGCTAGCCAGGGATGGTTACTACCATGCATGTCGTAAAAAGCGACTAAGGAGGGTTTGGGCATGGGGCTGTTTACCCCATCCCGTAAAAACTTCGCACAGTGGGCTGATTACCTGCTTGCCAACCAATCTGATTACGGAAACAGCGATAGATTGTTTGGTCTGTTTTTGTTCCACAAAGACGCCACTAGGCGTGGTGGAAACAGCGATAGATTGATCAATTTGTTGTTGCCCTAAGACGCCACTAGGCGTACTGGCCACATACTGCTTTGCCGGTTGGTGGCTAAGGATGGAAGAAGAAGAAGAAGGGATGGTTAAGAAACTTTAAATCTCGTCATGGCATACGAGAATTGGAGATTCAAGGGGAATCTTTATCTAGCGATGCAACTGCCGCTGAAAATTTTAAAGAAACATTCTTGGCTTTTTTGGAAGAAGAAGGTTATTTACTCGATGATGTGTATAATGCCGATGAGACTGGCTTATACTGGAAATCATTGCCTCAAAAATCACTTGCATCTCAGCGCGAAGCAGCTGCCCCTGGGTTTAAAAAGTGCAAAGAGAGAGTAACAATTTTGGTAGCCGCGAATGCCAGTGGAAGTTAATATGAAACAAATACAAAGGTATGCCATCAGGCACTCGCAGGAAACAAAGAAGTAGAACACCAGACAACAGAAAAACAACAGACATGAGTGGCCCACCCAGGATTTGAACACTGGACCTTCCGTGCGACAACCCCGCCTAGCCATGCAAGCGAATCACACCATCCGCTCTGCCATCTACGCATCATCAAAAAACGATGTTTCAATGGCAGGTCAATAGTGCGAACCACAATACACGACACCAGAAGTCCTCCATGGGCAGTTCAGCCTATTAATGACGCAATCACTTCTGTTGTATTTCTATCAAGCAGTATAGGCCGAATCCAACAAGACCCTTAGGACCTTAATACTGTGTCCAGTAAATGATAGTAGACTAGAACAGTGAGAACAGGATAGTGGGTAGGTTTGGTATTGTACAAACATTTATTACAAATAAGGGAGGGAAACCTGAGGCCTGCAAACAGCAAATTAATATGAAACAAATACAAAGGTATGCCATCAGGCACTCGCAGGAAACAAAGAAGTAGAACACCAGACAACAGAAAAACAACAGACATGAGTGGCCCACCCAGGATTTGAACACTGGACCTTCCGTGCGACAACCCCGCCCAGCCATGCAAGCGAATCACACCATCCGCTCTGCCATCTACGCATCATCAAAAAACGATGTTTCAATGGCAGGTCAATAGTGCGAACCAAAAATACAACAGAAGTGATTGCGTCATTAATAGGCTGAACTGCCCATGGAGGACTTCTGGTGTCGTGTATTGTGGTTCGCACTATTGACCTGCCATTGAAACATCGTTTTTTGATGATGCGTAGATGGCAGAGCGGATAGTGTGATTCGCTTGCATGGCTAGGCGGGGTTGTCGCACGGAAGGTCCAGTGTTCAAATCCTGGGTAAGCCACTCATGTCTGTTGTTTTTCTGTTGTCTGGTGTTCTACTTCTTTGTTTCCTGCGAGTGCCTGATGGCATACCTTTGTATTTGTTTCATATTAATTTGCTGTTTGCAGGCCTCAGGTTTCCCTCCCTTATTTGTAATAAATGTTTGTACAATACCAAACCTACCCACTATCCTGTTCTCACTGTTCTAGTCTATTATCATTTACTGGACACAGTATTAAGGTCCTAAGGGTCTTGTTGGATTCGGCCTATACTGCTTGATAGAAATACAACAGAAGTGATTGCGTCATTAATAGGCTGAACTGCCCATGGAGGACTTCTGGTGTCGTGTATTGTGGTTCGCACTATTGACCTGCCATTGAAACATCGTTTTTTGATGATGCGTAGATGGCAGAGCGGATGGTGTGATTCGCTTGCATGGCTGGGCGGGGTTGTCGCACGGAAGGTCCAGTGTTCAAATCCTGGGTAGGCCACTCATGTCTGTTGTTTTTCTGTTGTCTGGTGTTCTACTTCTTTGTTTCCTGCGAGTGCCTGATGGCATACCTTTGTATTTGTTTCATATTAATTTGCTGTTTGCAGGCCTCAGGTTTCCCTCCCTTATTTGTAATAAATGCCAGTGGAAGTCATCGTTTACCGGTGCTAATGATCGGCAAAGCCAAAAAACCATGTTGTTTAAAGAATGTGACATGTCTCCCATTGTGCTACAAAGCACAGAAGAGTGCTTGGATGAATAGTGAAATATTTCTTGATTGGTATACAAATCAGTTCATCCCAAATGTGAAGAGGTTGAAAGAACAAGAAAAGAAAACTGGAAAAGTAATTCTTCTACTGGACAATGCACCATCTCATCCAGAGACGGATACATTGAATGCAGTTGATGCAAATTTTAAAGTAATTTTTCTGCCTCCCAATGTAACAGCACTGATTCAACCAATAGATCAGGGTGTTATAGCAAAGCTTAAAAAGATGTACAAGAAGGAAGTCCTGCGTCGTTTATTGTTGGTTGAAGATGAAGAAAGTGTGGTGGCGTTTTCCAAAGAGCTTAATCTCAAAGACTGCTGCTATATGTTAGCTGATGCTTGGACCACCCTGTCACAAGATAATCTCAACAAGGCTTGGAATAGATTGCTTGGGAAAAAAGGAGGAAATGAAACTACTGCAGTGGACACAAATGATGATTGTATAAATGAAGTTGTGGAACTGTTTCAAGCAATGCCCGGATTTTCGGACTGTGACAAAGATGATGCACACATGTGGCTAGAAGATGATAATGATTCTGGTTTTCAGTTTTTGAATGACGAAGAAATGTTGTCTTTTGTGCAAGAAGAAAACCAAATACATGTAGTGACCGATGATGAAGACTCCTCAGAAGTACATGATGTACTTGTAGATTATGAAGAAAAACCAAAACGTCGACCAAGTCCTGAAGAGGCCTTTATAGCACTAGAAACAGCGATGGCTTGGTACGAGCAAGAAGATGACAGCTGTCTTACACAGCTTCTGCTGTTGAAGAAAATGCGGGACTTAGCAGCCAAAAGCAGACTATCCAGTTTGGTGCAAAAGAGGATTCCTCATTATTTTAAATAGTGGGCTACATCTGTGCAAGTACATGTATACGTAAGTTGTGCCTGGTTTTGAATCGTTTGTAATGTTATTTTGAAAACATTTCTCTTTCTTAAAAAAAAATAATTAATACAAGTAGTACATGCACTGCAGTGTAATAAAAGATTTTGGTGATACAGTGATCTAATACAGTGTGGGTATTATTATTACAGTACAAGTAAATATGTTTTATAGTGTATTTTCCTTGTGATTGTTAATTATTTTTAGAAATATGTGTACATGTACTCGATACATTATGTAATCCAATTATCCGAACATTTGATTATCCGAACGATGCTTGGTCCCATGGGGTTCGGATAAATGGAGTTCTACTGTATATATATATATACATACACGGAAAGGGGACGAGACATCTCTCATCCTCTCCGTCATCCCTGATTATGTTATAAGGAACACATTATGTCTAGCCTATCCTGTCTGGTCAGTTATTATTTAATCTTTAATCACTTTAACAAATATCGCTTGTCATTATTAGCTATTTGTTTCGCCACATGACATTACACTAGTCACTTATCTAATTACACATAATGAATTAGAAGTTAATTGTATTCCGTCAATTATCAGTCGCCTAATGTATTTATTATGGAACAAGTCAAGAGCTACGTATATCTTGGTCATATAATAACAGAAGATGGCAGATGTGAAACAGAAATCAAGAAGAGAATAGGAATGGCCAAAGCTAAATTCAACAACATGAAACATTTACTGACATCCAAACAGTTATCTCAAAAATTAAAAGTGAGAATCATAAAGTGTTATATATATTCTGCATTTCTGTATGGTGCAGAAACATGGACGATGAATAAGCAATTGGAAGAAAGAATTGAGGCTCTTGAAATGTGGATATATAGAAGAATGGGGCGTATCTCATGGAAAGAGATGAAAACAAATAAGGAGGTCCTAGAAAATCTAGGTATGAAAAGATAACTAATGAGGGAGGTCAAAGTTTGCAGCTAAAATACTTTGGCCACATAAAAAGGCATAACACCTTGCAGAAGACCATAACAGAAAGGAGAGTTGAAGGCAAACGTGCAAGGGGAAGACAGCGCTATAAGTGGGAAGATAACATCAAGAGATGGACAGGAAAGAGTCTATCAGAGTGCACCACCAAGACAAGAGACAGAAGACGTTGGAGATCCATTACAGCCAACTTTCGTTGTGGAGATGGCAACTGATGATGATGATGAATGTATTTATTAGTCAACTAAACCAACTCTTTATGGGCTATAGAGGGTGATTAAATCTACCTTACAACTGAAACATCTAGAATAAAAATAGCTATGCGTTATTTAATTCGCTAGTCTTAACACCTAGAAAATCCCAGTGAATTATAATGATAAACTTAACACATTAAATCACGAAAAATGCTAATTTCTATTACCACAATCAGAAATGAAATAATCTCCACGAAATGCTAATAACGCACTTTCACAATGGCTCTAGAATAACGAGCTAGATTATCCAAAAAAATCTGAGCGACAACTGATAATGGTTGGAGGCACACGCGGTTTATATAGGATCATCGTATTTTGATCTCAGAAGGCTGTTATTTTTCACACTACTCGTGTATAGAGGGCATTCAGGAAACTAGTTCCCCGATCAAAGATTCCTCGGTCACTTCCGTCGGCCGCTGCTAACAACAACAAAGCTTAGTCTATGGAGGGGACTCCGGTCTGCGAATTTCCTGTTTCTCGAGATCAAAGAGATACATTTTCCCTGAATGTATAAACATCACAGGATTTGCTGCCTTTGTAAAGAAACTTCAAAAGCTGTTACCTTCCACGTGTTCTGCACGTGATATCTGCCAGTTATCATAATATTGACAAATCCGCTCGCGTGAGAAGCTCAGGTAAGCAAACGTGATTCGCTCCCCTGAATGAATGACGGTTTCAAAAGTTTGTAAACAAGCTCGCGAGCCCGTTTGGTATGGTCATCCGCCTCTTTTTTGGGGGGTAGACAAAAGAGGCGTGGATTAAAAATATGGGTCAGACAGTCAGAAATTGCGTGGTTTTTGCGTAGCAAATTATAAACCTAAACGCGGAAGCAAAGGTGGTCGGATAACTGGGTTCCGTGCACTTTGTCACGCTAGCGGACACTGTATTAATTGTTCATTTTCCCCACTGAACTCATTGGTTAACCTCTCTCTCTCTCATTCTCATTTACTCTCTATTTCGCTCACAGTATCATCATTATATCTCTGGTTGCTCATTATGGAACCACAGCTGCTGCCGGTTCCTTTAGAAAACCTGCTCTATAGCATTCATCTGCTCTTGCAGTCATGGTATATGTAGCAATCTGTTTTAACACTGACATTTTTGCCAGTCTTAACGTGCCACGCAATCCTAAAGTTAAATTCTTGAGGAGCCATTCGGATTTTCAATGGAATCCAATGTGGCAACATTCACCGCTGGATAAGAAGCATCCAGTCAACCTGTACAGATTAAATTTTTAATAGGAAAATAAATGATACAGAACCCTGTAACATGATGGCCTCGAGGTGCATAACTCAGAAGACACGAAACAAATTCATCCCAGGTTGCAAATATATGTCGTGATTAATAAGTCGCTGTCGTCTAGCGGGGAAGTTACTGGGTTCTAGGATCCAAACCTGGCAGTGTCACGCTCCAGTCTACCCAGCAGTAAAAGGATACTTGACTCTGCTCTTGAGTTAAGGAAGGAACAAAGGCAGTGCGGAAGGAAACTGGTCACTCCATCGCATTTAAAAGCTGGACTTAGTACGGCGAAGTCTTTAACTCTTCGCACCCCTACGGCAATATCTGCTATGGGCTACCGTTACTCCCTCCCGCCCGCCCCCTATTTGTGTGCCTGATAAGCAATACTAGGAGATGCTCGAAAGACTCTATCAACTGTGAAAGAACTCGTGGAAATTGCGTCAAGTTGGCAAAAAATAGGAAAATGCAAGTGGAGTGTATACTCATGTGGAACTAAATTCCACCCATATCAGTCAGTTCACGCTGTACAGTTAATCGGTATGAAGCGTTTATTGTGGCTGCTACAAAGACACACAGGGAAGTCCCTGGGGAATTTAATTGGTATGATAGTTCGGACAGAAACATGGCTAGGTTTCCCTAGGTGTTTTGCGCATGCCGCTCTGATATAGACAGCATTACAAGGAATCGAAGTATGACAATCTAGACCAGTCTTTCTCAACCTTTTTTATCCTAGAGGAACCCTTGAAATAATTTTCAAGTCTCACGGAACCCCTGCATAAAAATTATTATATTTAGATCGCATGGTACCTTAGCGTGATCAGCAAGTTGTAAATATAAAAATCCAATAAAAATTGTCAATGCTGTTTTTTTATTTCAATGTGGATCTTTTTCTTTTTTTTAAGCCTCCTCATTTTGTGTGATTCCCTATCCCTACAATGGATATCATCTCTAATTCAAGTCAGAAGTGGAGGTAGAAGAAACTTCAGTTTTTACTTTTTAAATATCCTATTAGGTTTGTTTTTTTTAACTCGCTTTTATTTAACTTCACTTGTATGTCACTTTCATGTAACTTTCAATCTTGCAATCGATTTTTCAATCACTTCCAGATGAGTAATAGCTCTGAAACTTCGCATAGTTGTGTATTCCCGATGACAATACAATAATCAGTCAATTATTTAATATTTTAATATTGTAATTATGATATTATGAGTAATTAACGTTTTTCGTAGAGAAAACAAATCAGGGGCCATAATCAAGTTAATTAAAAATTCAAGAGTACGTGGTGTGCTTTATTTTTCTATGCATAAAACACGGGAGTACTCAAACAAGTGTCTGGCTAAATCAAGGGAAACAATCCAAATTATAAAATTATGACAATAAGTAAAAATATTGTTTATGTTTTAGTATGTCATAATTTTTCTAACACTCAAAAGAAGACAATATAAAATATTAAAAAAATTATTTTAAACACACGCTTTTAATGCACTAAAAACCCAAAAATAATTTTTCAAGGAGTTTATAGCTTGCAGTAAAAAAATATAATATCAAATTGACAAGAAGCGTGGGGCGCTTAAGAGCTTATCATATATTTTATCCATAAGTGTCTAATGAAGTATAAAGCAGAAGTTAATTTCATACAGAATCAGCGCCCCTCGCTTTATTTCAATGTGATGTTAAATTTTTTGGCTGCAAGCTATAAACTCCTTGAAAAATTATTTATGGGTTTTTAGTGCATTAAAAGCGTGTGTTTAAATATGTTTTCTATATTTTTTATTAACCTTACCCACGTAGGCCTAAAAGTCTTATCACAAATTTCTACTCTACAAGATGCTAATGAAATACGGTATGTGGTAAGAATGAACACGGCTCTATTGTGCTCTGCCAAATGGGGTCACTGCCCACCACTGCGAGCGCCAAAATCGCCCGATGTGCAAAAGAAAAAAAGAACACCGTTTATTATTTTTTTCAATCACAAATCTCTCGCGGATCCGCTAGCGACCTCTGGGGGAACCTAGGGTTCCGTGAAACCCCGGTTGAGAAACGCTGATCAAAACCTTTATATAATCTTGCTGGATTCAAGAAGCGCGTAGTTATCAGTCCCACACCACATTTTATGGCAGACCCTGAAGTATGTACCATGTGTTACTGGATGCCTCAACTACCCTTACAATGCATTTCGAAGGATTCACAATCCGGCGCTCACCTAAATGCTACACGTCTAAGAGGTTTTATCCGCGAGCGGAAATCTCCATTGGGAGGTGCCATTTCGCCCAAACAGTTCGTGAATGAACATATAGGTTATCTCAAGACAACACAGAAACTCGGGTTAAACCTCGTTCAGAACTTGGTTATTAGTGTTTATTCTTCAATTTATCTTTTAACATATCTTACTTACTTAGTCGTTCCTCTTCTACCGTGAAGTGTAGAGGTTTGTAAGAGAGAGCGCCATACTATTATATCGGCTGTCTTCCTCCTGGCTTGGTTCCTTTCAAGTCCTCGGTCCTTCAAAGAATGTCTAATGTAGTCCTCCCAGCGAACTTTGGGTCGTCCTGGAGGTCTGGATCCCTGGCTCTTAGTTTCCCATGCTTGCCATGGTAGCCGATCTTCTTCCATTCTGCAGACATGGACAAACCATCACAATTGGGACTGTTCTACTTGGGTCTGCAGGGGTTGGTTTTTTAGGCTTTGACGTATCGTCTGGTTGCGGACCATGTCTCTTCTTGTTACTTCAACCCCCTTCCTCAGATACCTCATTTCTGAGGTTTGGATCTGGCTTTTGTGGGTTGTAGTCATTGCCCATGACTTGCATCCATACGTCACATTTACATATCAATAATGTCTTACATGTTACATGAATAAACATACAGGTAATCTCAAGACAACACAGAAACTATGGTTAAACCTCAGAACCTGTTACTAGTGTTTGTTCTTCAATTTATTTTTTTTACATATTAAGGTTGTTCACCTGTGGATGTTTTTACGTAGAGTATTCCAACATTCGCCATTGTAGTTCACGATAATCTCTTTGAAGACAAACACAAAATTGGATAACTGTTTCCTGAGGCATAAACAAGAGAAGAAGAAAGGGCGTTGTTTACATGGAGTACAAGGTGCCGATAATCTCACAACAGATACTGCCGTAATGAAGTTAACGGTTAGAGACTTAGCTATACTAGGTCTCAGCTTTACAAAGTTTGGGGACCGTTCACTTCCTCTCTGCCTCTGCCGTCGCTAAAAATAAAGAGTCAAGTACCCATTTCCAGCAGGCTAAACTGGAGAGGACCACTACTAGATTTTGAAGCCCAGTATCTTTGCCCCGAGTTACTTAGAGCAAGTGTTCTCAACTTGGTTTTGTTCATGGCCCCCCTTCTGAGCCTCATTTACCCCTGTGGCCACCCTCATAGTTACTTTGAGCTGGAAATTAGGTACTTTACCATCTTACTGTATCTTCTTAGAAATATGGCATGCCCCCCGTTGAGAACCACTGATTTTGAGTACTTAGTTAAAAATGCAAGAAAACAAAGCCAAAACTATGACTCACGATAATGTGCTATTTCATTGTTAAAACACATTTTCACATTAGTCGCTCTTGCATGCGAAGCTGAAAGCATGTGTGTCCAGTATATCCAAACTTCTTTTCTAATCGAATCTCATAGAACTCATTTATCATCTTTGATGTTGGACTTACTGTGTCAATTTTTGTATTGTCCATGCGATGTATTCTCGTCAACTCTTTATAAAATCATGAAAGTATCTCACTGACGAATACTTCTTCAGCGTGTATCGAAATTCCCATGTCGACACCTATCTGATGACACACACATTTAAGCGCTAGCCATGAAAAAATAAAGTGATACATGAGGCTGGAAACCTCATCATGTAAAACAAATTGCCACAAAAACAACTGATTCACGAATATGTGAATACTTAGTGAAGGCTGTCTGTAAGGGGACCAAACGCAGTGGTAGCTCTACGCTCCGTTAGAAGCGCAAAGAAAACTGATGATAATGATGAAAAAGTAAGGTTAGTTAGTACTTACTTACTTAGTCGTTCCCCTTCTACCGTGAGGTGTAGAGGTTTGGAAGAGAGAGCGCCAGATTATCCTATCGGCTGTCTTCCTCCTGGCCTGGTTCCACTCTAGTCCTCGGTCCTTCAAAGATTAGGTTAGTTAGTAATTTTCTTAATTTTTTTTATTTCAGGAGACCGGATTAACATAGATTATCTGCATTTGTCTCCGCTCATCCACCATCTTGGTCTACCCTACCCAAGCTAACTGTCGTTTATAATTAGTGTAGTCTGGTGTAGTTTTATTTACCTTTTATGATTTATCCAAATCCATATGATCATTTACAATTGATTGCTGTTGGTCATGACAATTTGTTTTAAAATTTAGAAATATTCAGGACAATGTCTATGTACGTTATATATGTATCCAAGTGTCCGAAAAAAAGTTGTTATTCGTATAAAAGAATACATTTTTTTGTCTTTGCAAGTCTCTTAAGTGCTTCAAAAGCCTGCAGCAAAGATATGCATCACCAGAGTTGTGGAGATCTACTTAAGACACATTACGTTTTTTAAGATTTATCTTGGTAAAATCGTGGCTGTGTTGAAAGTGTTTGAAATAAATGCAGCCTATATATAACATCCATCTCAGCCGGACGATCTATTTCGTGCAGATTCATCGACAGAGAGATGGAACATTAAAACTAAAGATATCTTGCCAAAGATTATCTTCCCTTCAAGGAGAAAACCTCAACCTTATGTAGTAAGAATATAGTAAAGTGTTGTAAGAAGATTTTGGCTCCTTCTTCTTTGTGACAGGTTATGAAGATATACTACATGGACCCGTCCGCTTGCTTCCCAGTGTTGCACCTCATTCAGTTCAACGTGGCTCCCCACCTTTGTTTCCTCATTAGCATGCACGGTTTGTTACGCAAAATCCATGCCTTTTCGCTATCTGTCTAACTCATAATTTAGCTACGCCTATTGTTTTTGTTTCATGAGCGGATGAGCGGCTAACTAGATTCGTAGCTGTCATTCCTTGAAAAGGGGCGTACCTTTGATGGTTACATTTCTCAGGGGGACTTAAGCGAATGCAAAAAGGAGCGATAACCACAGTTACCGACAAAATTCTTTTGTTCGTGATCCCAGGAGACGTAATTATCAACAGAAAGAGACGAGATCAAAGACGGTCTGCTCGCTAGAAACCGTCTATGTTGTTCGCGGCATCGGTGAGCAGGAAATTTCTGATTCGGGAATCGAACCGTAGATTTGCCCTGATACAGCCGAAGGCGCGATTTCTGGCACCCGTGAGTGAAATAACGCTATTCGGGTATAAATACCATACCTCCTAAAATCAGTTATCAGTCGCTTCAGAGCATTTTTGAAATATCTAGCTCGACATCATAGAGCCTTTGTACAAAGTGGATTACTTAGATTCGTGGAGATATTTTCATTTTTCTGTTTTGCGGTAAATATATCTACTAGCATTTAAGTGATTTCACGTGTTAATGTTATTCACTATATTTCACTGGGATTTTCTGTGTAAACTGAATAGCGTATTAAATAACATATAGCTAATGTGACGTACGTCTAGTTCGACAAGTGAATTTTCCCTGATTTGATGGATGATTAAAGGGACTTTTAGCTTTTCATAACATTAGAACCCCTGAACATTTGTTGTAACTTTTTGGTTTCGCCAGAGCGAACCGATTCCACCGGGATTCATTTAGTATGCGGCATGAGATCTAAAGACACTGAGACGATCCCCGAGCAGAGAAGCTAGTTTCTCGCAGGTATTTCTTATCTCCGCGCGAACACTAAACCGCTCGCAAGATGGACCAGAGCGGTCAGAAGAAAGACACTGGGGGAGATCTCAGGAAGGACGGGCGGCATGCTATCAAAGACAGTAGTGGTCCCCGAAACGATTTCGCATCTCGGTGTTAAACACGGAACCGATCGCAGTGGGAGCGAACGGGGAAAGCCGACGCAAGCAGCGAGCGAAGATACGAGAGGCCAGGGGCGGCTTCTCTCTTTGGTCTGGCGGTCAGATCCCCAAAAGTCTTCTGAGATCTAAAAAGCTGTCAAGTTTCTCATGTCCCACTCATCTTTCATTTCATTCTAGATATATACAGACCACGTAGAAATACACTTTATCACTCGCTGGCCAGAACTTAACAGAAGCACTAGCTATATTTGAAATCCTGCTAGATTATCCCCTGGATTTTTATACATATTTGCAGTGAATTCTATTTGTAAAGTGATCAGTGGACTAGTTCAGTCATTCTATTTCACTGGATTTTGTGTTAATTTAAATCTATTAAATTAAACCATCTCAATAGTTCCAGTTGTAAATGTAATGATATACCTACTATATTATTTCCAAAAGATAATAGATGTTAAATGCTTAAATTAACTTTTAAAGTCGCGAAGGAATTTATAATTAATAAATTTAGTTAAGTCATATATTTATAGATGTGTGTTTAACCACTAAAACTCGCGCAGTGTTTTATTAAATACATAATTAAATACGCGAGCGTATATAAAATAGTCTTAACGGGAAATTTATCGCGCTTTAGAAGGTTATTTGTTTTTCGGTATATTACATGTCTTTTTTCTTTCATACAGAGTGATCGTAACCTGTGCGATCCCAGCATTAAGAAAGCAATAAAGCAAATCAATTTAAGCAAAGCAAAGCATAAACAGTGTGTAGAGTTCCCCTGACTCAGAACTTGGTGAGACTGTGTAAATTTTTAATCTTTGAGGCGATTCTATGTTTGGAATTCCGCTATCTAACTTATAGCAAAGAAAGCACACCCAAAGACAAACTTAACGCACCATCAAGCAAATTAAGTCGTAACGGGAAGAAGAACACTGGCCCGAACTTTTGTTAGTTTACTGACACAGACAGAGAATACATATTTACCGAACAGTGATGTGACTAGTTTTCTCCCTGGACTTAAACCATACCTCACGGATAAAGTGTATCAGCACGCGTAAGAATTTTATTATCAGCGGCAAAGTCAAATAGACCACACCATCCTCACCCCAGTATCAGAGACCGTGCCCTCCCATAGAAACTGTTATTAAGAAAAGAGACACAATTACAGATTCATTTTCCAGAGATTACGGGATCCTTTTTATGTGCTGACAGCCTACCCGCTAATCTGGGGCTAGAACTTGAACAAACACTCATGCATTTAGTTTGAGGTGTAACTGCTGTTGTGTTATCCTATGGAGTGCCAGATTTTTTCACAATCGGTAAGTGAGAGCAAGATGAGTGAAGGCCTTTACTAGCGCGTGCATGAATGACAGGAAATTTAATCTTCTTTTGTAACCATTTTGTTAACTTGCTTACCTGGTAATATAATTTTCTGTATACCCTACATTGTTCCTTTAAGCGGGATAGTTGATAATTTGTTAACTCTGTTTAAAACCCCCTCCTTTTCATTTGCTTAGTAAAGGGAAGAACAATTGGGAAGAACAGGATTCTTTCTACCACCTATACCTAATTTTGTAACACCTCTTTTCAGAGTAATTAACTTTACTGTTAGGTTAACTTACCTACGTTCCTGATAACTATTTATCTTTGGACTGGGTTTATCTTTGTCTAATAAGCGGGACGGGCTTAGTCGATACCAATCTTCTTTACCCCCTCCCTACCTTGTTATTTGCATTTTTCTGTAATTTTGATAATTCTTGTTGTAAACAAATGATTTTTGTAGTGATTGGTTTTTTAACTTTAATAAACATCATAAACTTAATCGTTATGGTGTTGGACTACCCAAAGCCCATAATTTCCCCTATTTGTTTAAGATAGTTGTATCCACGTCGTCTGTGTGTTTGAAGCACCAAATCGGTGTGAGCGCAGATGTGTGTCTGGAAAACTGGCAAATAATTGTTTGACCAGGAGAGTGGAAGAGAAGATTGAGAGAAACGATTTGTCGTAAATAAGTCTGTCTTTACTCTCCTCCAGCACTCTGTGGAGCATCATATTTAATCTCTACATTTCTATCACTGAGTTTTTTTCACCATCATTCTACACTCTAAACCGGACTATTATTTTCCAAGACTCTTTCTCTCAAAATAAATTTACGACAGCTAATTTTTCCAGCTGTAACGTAAATTTAATTACTCGCTATTCCCCAGAAAGAGATTTTTTAACTGACTATTGAGGGAATATATATATATTTCTAATTCATTTTGTGTAATTGTATAAATGACTAGGGTTTATATCACGTGTTAAAAACTATAAGATAAGCTAGACATCTGTGGTTTCTAATCTAATTTAATAACGGAACGGATAAGAGATCTTACCTTTACGCGTGTTCGGTTAGGATATTTATATTGTGGTAAAAATGTTTGTATTTCTTCCTAAATCTAGGCTCGGTCAAAAACCAACGTACTAGCGGTCTTATAAACTATCCAGAGTTATTGTTGTACTATTGGATCTGTGATTTGTGACCTGTGCGGTCTAGTTTCTTCTTTTATAAGAGAGACCAATCTAGAGACCATAGATATAATAAATAAGCTGGACCTGAACATTACCAGAGTTTATATAAATTGAATCAGCCCGCTGTGGCAGAATATATATATCTAGTTCTCTGACATATGACAGTAGTTTTTCCACGGGATTATACTCAAGAGAACTCACTGTTCAGACTCGGCCATCAACTCAGAGAACAGCGGATAATTGTTATCATTAACATTTCATAACGTAACAGAGTGTCTCAACAACCAGAGGCTAGACAACACCGGAACCATATATTTTTCTTTCTATGACGGTGACCATCACAAATACTACTTATTCCAACCAACTAAATGCACTGATACAGGAATTATTCAGGCATCCAATTAAGGCACCAACTTCGGCGACTCCATTTGAACCTAGCAGTCAGCACTAAGGATAGTCTGGGGCTGGAGTTGGCAAATAATCTGACACTGTAAAGTCATAGTACTTGTTAGTGTTTGTTTCCAAGGAATACCTGTGACAACTATTGGGTAAGCGAGTATGCGTGTGTCCACAGTATGAGTGAGAGAATGAACCGAAAGAGAGAAACATATTTTTCTTTTGTTACCACTATCATACAAATCTTCTTTTTGTTTCTCACTAACCTGAATATTTACGGGATAGCTTAATTAGGAACTTGTTCTTTTCCCTGACTGACATACACTTATTGTTAACTTTTGATCTTTTGGGTTAATTAACCTCGGTTGGGATCTTCTTTTCTTTTCCTTTACCAGAGGGGAGGACCTATTGGGTTAATTTCCTTTGTCTGTAAACCATGCTTTATTGATGTATATGCTTGATATTGTGAATTTCTAGTGATAAAAACTTAATAAACCTTAAAGTTACTGTGTTGGTCAACCCCTACCCATATCTGTTATCCATAGTTTGTTTTCACGTTTGTGCGTATTTGTCACATAATTGTGTGTACGTGGGTACAGTGTAACTTGTATTTTGTATAAGTAGAGAAAGTGCATCTGATTAAAATACGAGTATTGTCGTAAAGATAGGCTGGATTAGAGAAACTACTCACTCCAGAGACTGTTCTTCCTCTTACACTATCACCCTCGTGAGAAAAAACGATTTCTTACACCTTACTCTCACATAGTCACCACTATCACCTCCGCTCGGACGGGACCATACATTATCTCAGACCTATCTTGTAAAAATTACGACATTCTTCACCTCCTTCTCCTCCTATGTCTCCTCTTCCTTCTCCTCCTCCTATGTCTCCTCTTCCTTCTCCTATTCCTTCTCTTCCTCTTCCCCTTCCTTCTTCTTCTCCTCCCCCTCCTCTTCCTTCTCCTACTCCTTCTTCTTCTTCTTTATCTTCTTCCACTCGTGGAAGTCTACTTGAGTATTTTAAAAGAAAGCAGTGATCATATTGAAGCTATTTGTATCTCCAAGAGTTTTTCCAGGAATGATACTGATAACGGCCATATGTTCTTTCTCTGTTGCTCATATGCTGGTCATCTTTGAAGCAGACGTTCAGCAGTCATTTTATCGGTGCCACAGTTACACTGATCAGTAGTTCCTATCTGTAAACCTGTTGAGTAGATGGTATCTCAATCTGTTGTGGCCCGTGCTGAGTCTGAAGATTATCACTTGTTCTCTTCTGCTGAGCTGGTAATATGCATCATTGTGTGTGTGTGTGTGTGTGTGTGTGTGTGTGTGTGTGTGTGTGTGTGTGTGTGTGTGTGTGTGTGTGTGTGTGTGTGTGTGTGTGTGTGTGTGTGTGTGTGTGTGTGTGTGTGTGTGTGTGTGTGTGTGTGTGTGCGTGCGTGCGTGCGTGCGTGCGTGCGTGCGTGCGTGCGTGCGTGCGTGCGTGCGTGCGTGCGTGCGTGCGTGCGTGCGTGCGTGCGTGCGTGCGTGCTGCGTGCGTGCGTGCGTGCGTGCGTGCGTGCGTGCGTGCGTGCGTGCGTGCGTGCGTGCGTGCGTGCGTGCGTGCGTGCGTGCGTGCGTGCGTGCGTGCGTGCGTGCGTGCGTGCGTGCGTGCGTGCGTGCGTGCGTGCGTGCGTGCGTGCGTGCGTGCGTGCGTGCGTGCGTGCGTGCGTGCGTGCGTGCGTGCGTGCGTGCGTGCGTGCGTGTGCGTGCGTGCGTGCGTGCGTGCGTGCGTGCGTGCGTGCGTGCGTGCGTGCGTGCGTGCGTGCGTGCGTGCGTGCGTGCGTGCGTGCGTGCGTGCGTGCGTGCGTGCGTGCGTGCGTGCGTGCGTGCGTGCGTGCGTGTGTGTGTGTGTGTGTGTGTGTGTGTGTGTGTGTGTGTGTGTGTGTGTGTGTGTGTGTGTGTGTGTGTGTGTGTGTGTGTGTGTGTGTCCTGGATGCTCTTCGTCCAGTTTGTTTCTGTATCTGATTCTGATAAAACGCTTCGCCTCTTCGAAAGTTATGCTTGTAGAGGTAGCTGTCCCCCTTCTTTTGTCAGTTTGTCGGCCTCTTCATTGCCGTTTTATTTTGAGAACAGGGAAAAAGTATCTGCATTAATAAGGACATCGCTTTTTTTAAAAATGCTGGTGGTAGAGGGACAGTCCGAACATTTCCTTAGCTTCAACATTCTTTCTGTCTTCCCCACCGTCTTCTAAAGATCTACTGGATCATCTCCTGTGATTTAACGGTATAAGGCGATCGACTGGTGGCCGAACACTGATCTACAGAAAACTAGATGAACCCTCGTGAAAAAAGGTTCTACGATAAAACTACATTTGTTAAAGTTTGGGAATATCCGTTGGTTACAGACTGATTTACTCAGAGTAAAATAACAAACACCCAGTACAGCTGATGCAGTGTCACACTTTAGAGTTGTTTCTTAAGAAAACGGCTGATTTTTATCCGCCGTCCTTTGACTAAATGTTATACAAAATGTGATCGAGACACTTTGTGTTTAGCCCCCTTTTGCTTTATTCTCCTGTCGCTTGTTTTTTTTTTAAAAATTATTTCTGTCAAACTGCTTTCCAAGTCAGTTTGTGTGTGTATGTGTCAGTGCTGGATTAACCATTGAGCAAAATAAGCACGTGATTTGGGCACCAACGGAAGAGCACCACAGAGTTTTTCCACTAGCTATCATGCCCTTAACTCTTAACTGCCACACTCGACTTCAGTATAATTTTTTGGTAATTATCCTTATCTGCCGCGATTTTAATCTTAATTGTGAAAAAAAAAAAAAGTTTTCTTTGCAATGGTGAGTGACTAAAGTTTGGTTTGGTTTTTTTAAGGATTATCTTCATTGTACACGGATAACTCCACCAGTGCTCCGATCTCCTCCCTTAGATAACACAAGGAGGATCTTAGCACAGTGCACGAACTCCGTAGCACCGGCGAGAATCTCAATGTGTGTAAATAGGAATCACACATTCTATAAATATTTTTGTGGTGGGTAGGTTTCTAATTTTTAAATTTTGCCAAGGCAGCTGCCTTACAGCCTACTCTTTACGATTTCCAACTGCCATGGGATTTTTAACGTGCGCAACTTGCACACGGGACCTCCTATTTTTTCGCCCTTATCTGAAAAGGCTAGCCATCCGATCTGACTACCCAGGAGACCAAGGGGGTAGGGTGAGTATGACATCATTAGGACCACTGGTTTTGAAAAAAAATGTCCATAAATTATATTCCCTCAACTGGGAATCAAACCTGGTACCTCTAGAATTCGAGGCGGACACCATTACCTCTTAGCCACATCTCTTAGCCGCTCCGACTAAAGTGTGACAGTTTTCAACCCAGGTTCATTTTGCTGGTCAGAATAACACGCCTTATGTACCAATAAAGCCTTTTGTCAACGAAACTATCAATAGAGGCATGGTGCTTGAAACGTTGACCTCTAACCTCACTTATATGTTTCAATAATTCTTGTCTTCTATCAAGTGTTGATGGAGATAAAGATATCTTCTTCTTGGTAATACAGTTTATCTTATTAACATGCTTATATTACTTGTCTGAATAAGACTGCCGACTCTTAATACATCAACGAACAGACAATACTCAACGACTGCAAAAAACTGATACATTTTCTGATGACGATCAAGATTTTATTGATGTCAACGAACATATTTACATCTGGCAACACTGTGCCTAAATATACTGGTAGAAAAAGTTACACATGATCTCTATGTTGGTACCTTCATTCAGCATACAAATTACTTGGTCAGGAAGCTAGCTGTTTAACCCTTGACTATTTCTTGGACTAAGAGATCTGGCTGGAGTTCTAAGATTTTGACGAACTATCTTCACTATAAATTCATCTGGCTCGGAAGTAATTGCTGAATCACTACCAGTGATGAAAACGTTACCCTTTAGCCACTAGAAATGTTCTGCATTAACTCTACACTTTATGTCCGAAGCTGGACTAACACTGCAAGCACGTGTTCCTCGAACTATCTTCACGTTTTGTAACTAGCAATGATTTACATACCAATTGTTCGTTGATGAAATGCTGGAACAACATAACTTAACACAGCTCGAAACAACATTCTGTTGTCATGAATAAACTTGTCTTGTCTTCCCGCAAACTGCAGTTGGTACAACTATTCACAGTTGTACCCGAGCCGGTATTAACTTCTACATTATGCAGATGGCTGCTTCAGTTAGCCCATGCTAACCTTCCTCACGCAGAATACACGAGCAAAGAGATTATTTCTACATCTGCTCACGAGTTTTATAAACCTATGTCACGTGATCAAGTCCCGCTATTCACTAATTACTAACATCGTTATCCTAATCTCAGTTATCTCCCTTCATGACGTTCCTATCACAAAAGTTTAAAGGTGTCAGACATTGACTTAAGAGTTCAGTATGTTTGACTGTCTTACCGACGTTTTTCTGCATGAATTTCAGTGGGATCTGCCGTGGTAGAAAACTGAATTTTCAGACTCTTATTTCACCTTCAGCACTTACTGAGTCCTAATGGCTTGTCAGTTATGCAACGGAAGGGCCGAAGAGGCACCATTTTTGGGCTGTGCTAAGGGCATCAGTTGTCCTTAACCCGGCACTGGTTTGTGTGGGTGCTTTTTTTTAAATTTAAAATTATATTTTCCCCTTACAATTTCCATGTGCCTTCTCTCAATTTGTCTTGCTTCATTGATTTTCTTTTAAAGTTTCCTTTTATTGTCTTAATACTCATCTGTCTTTTATCCACACTGCTTCTCTCATGTTTGTGTCTTCAGCGTCAACTTTGTCATTCCATCCCTCTCTCATATTCCACTCTGATTCTTACAGTTTCCATTCACAACCTCATCCGTCACCTGTCTTTCTTCACTCTGTTTTTTCATTAAAATTAAATTTCTATTTACCGCTTACGTGTATATAACTTTAACTTCTCCACCTCCTTTCGTTTCGACCACCTTCGATAAAGCCTAAATTAGAATTAGCGTTTGTCTTCATTAGCGTTTTATGCGGAAGATTGGAAACGAAGAAACAATTGAATGGAAAAATTGACACCTTTGATGTAGAGGGAAATGTGAAACAAAAACGTTGTAGGGGAAAATTAGGCATGAAAGACATGAAAGCTAGACATACATGATGCCTTGGACATTTAAGAAGATAAAACGCGCTATTTAAAACATCAGTTAAGAGAAAAGTTGAAAGGAAACTGATGAAACAAAGACATACAACTATAATGAAGCAGAAGGAGATGCACATAAAGTATTCTATAGCAGTTTCTCAACCTTTCTTTGCTCATGCCCACCTTCTGAGCCTTATTTAACTCTGTAACCCCCCGTATAGTCACTGTTAGCTGGGGGGAGGGGGGAGGGGAAGGGGGAGAAATATGGCCATCGTTGCGAACCACTGATCTATAGGAGTGTGACACCATGGCAAGAGACAGAGAATTCTGGATATCCACTGTAATCAAATTTTGATGTGGAAACAGTAGTTGTTTGACCCAAGTCACATACCTAATAACCCTTATCCTAAAAGGATCTGTGATAGGGTGGGCGAGATGATGATGATGTGATTTGTGATCACTTTCTTCCACACTCGCAACCGACCCGATCAACAATAAAACTCTGATTCTAAGGCAGGGGCTGTGTATTTATTCATACAACCCAGTCAGTGACTAAGCGCATGAAGCAAACATTAAACAAATAAAACAAAGCAAACAAAACAAAACACCCAGCCAGTGCTCTATTGCTAATGTGCTCTGGTTCCTTTGTCCATCTGCTACCCACACAGGGCGCCTCGTTTGTTCTCTCTGGGCGGCTCTTGCAAAATAGGCTCGTTCGCCGGCTAGGCACTTCTTTATATAAGCCGCTAAGCCTAATCACTCAACTTAGTCCGCGCGCGCAGTAATTTGGCCACTTAAATAATACTCGCCTTAGATGCTCTAGAAGGAGCGAAAACACAAATATAACACACAACTATTTCTAGGCTTTATTGTGGCCTAGTAATAAATCTTCTTCTTGAAGATAATGTGGTAAAAAGGCAGTGAACCACTAAGACAATGACGATGACAAGATGGCGCGGTTACATATTCCCCGCCTGATTTTGTTGTCGTCCCGACAACAGCACTACCTCTGTTACTTCAGTCGTAATTTCTCAGATCGTTGGTGCTGCGCCTGATTCTTTCGGAGCGGCGAGGCTTTGGGCTGAGCTTCTATAATAGGTACAACCCGGCTGGGGACCCTATTGGTCGTCATGTCCCTAGTCGTACGTTGTTGGGCAGGCAGTTGCTGTGGTTTGGAAGATTCATCTACTTGTACTGCGGCGCTGCTTGTTTGTGACTTCTTCTTGTCAGTGCATGCAGCTGTCGACTTTGTAGGGGGATTGCTCCTGACGTGTTTTACACTCGTTTTGTGTGGACGGTGGCTTACATTCTCCACAAGCTGCTTTAGATGAGTTTCCTCTTCTGAACATTGACGTGCATTCCCTCCTATCTGCATTGGACGAGTTTCCTCCCCTAAACAATGACCAATTTTCTCGGCGCCCCTGGGGTGACAGTTGTCACGGCCATCTCTTGGCTTGCACCCTAAAGGCCACCTAGTTGTGGCAGTACGCTTTGGGAAAGAGCTCCTTGAGGGACAGGCGGATATCAAATGTTTAGTGGACTTGCATTGAAAACATCATCTCTTCGGAAGCGGGCCTTGAGGGCACTTGGTTGCCATGTGGTCTGAAATGTCTCCACAATTGTAGCACCTTATCTTTCTAGGCTTCCTCTGTGCCATGGGTCGCCTCCTGCTGCCCTTACATTCCTGACCATGAATTCCGCATACAAAGACCGCTTCAATGCCCAGAGCAGATGGTTTGCTATCAAATGCTACTCGTTCATTCCTTGCCAGACTCCGGAATCCCTTTCTGAAGATCTTGGTCTGATGTACGAATACATCAATACCTCCATCATCTGGCGTGATAAACCCCCATCCCCTGTGGACACTATACTACTTGCAAACCCCTTTTCGCCTTGTCGGTGCAACTGCGTTTGTTGGTACTGTCAGCTCACAGCTTTCCTTGACAACAGCCTGACTCTCAGATACAAGAAGGTCTAGTTGAGGTTTCTGCTCACACACCTCCTCGTCTTGCGTTGGCTGTTTCCGCGGTTGGCATGGTGCTTTCTTCCTTTGCACCTCCTCTTGTGCTGGCGAACTGGTCTGTGATAGCCGTGCTAGCTGGGACTTTAGGAGAGATAATTCTGCTTTGAGTGCCTCCTCTTCATTATGAGCTTCTGCACTTGCTATCTGCACCAGTGTATCATGCTTTTTGCCTTCACCGAAAACAGCATATTCCCTAGGCCCCTGACTCACGGCCTGGAAATTCCTAGTCATCTCATTGACTAGCTGTCGCTCACTGTACGCTTCATCCACTATTTTGAGTAACTGCTCAGGGCTGGCCTTGGCTCCGCCACGTATCCGTAATTCCCTAGAGACCATGGGTGTGACATTATTCCAGATAACGTCTACCGTATCTTCTACAAAAAAGGGCGCTACCTTTCACACGGCCTCTACGTCTTTCACAAACTCTTGCCAAGTGGGACTTGCCTTTCCACGAAATCGCCGTACCTCCGGCACCTTCACGTATACTACCTTCACAGGCGCATTGCTCTGGTCCTCAATTTGCACTACTGGTGTTGGATCTGCATACTCGCACTTCCCTATGCTCTGAACGCGGGTACTCCTTGAAGCCATCCTGGTGCAAGACCGCACTGCTGGGTGTTTACAATATTTGTTCGTTTGCTGTTTGCTCGGTGTCACTGTCTGCCTATTCTGTCGACGACGCCAATTGTGATAATGTGGGCGAGATGATGATGATGTGATTTGTGATCACTTTCTTGCACACTCACAACCGACCCGATCAACAATAAAACTCTGATTCCAAAGCAGGGGCTGTATTTATTCATACAACCCAGTCAGTGACTAAGCGCATGAAGCAAACATTAAACAAATAAAACAAAGCAAACAAAACACCCAGCCAGTGCTCTATTGCTAATGTACTCTGGTTCCTTTGTCCATCTGCTACCCACACAGGGCGCCTCGTTTGTTCTCTCTGGGCGGTTCTTTCAAAACAGGCTCGTTCGCCGGCTAGGCACTTTTTATATAAACCGCTAAGCCTAATCACTCAACTTAGTCCGCGCGCGCAGTAATTTGGCCACTTAAATAATACTTGCCTTAGATGCTCTAGAAGGAGCGAAAACACAAATATAACACACAACTATTTCTAGGCTTTATTGTCTTCTTCTTTGATCCTTAATCGCCGACCGTCAAAGCAGTCAGTGGCCATTACGCCTGGTGGAGTCTTGTAGGGCAACAACAAATTGATTCCACTTTGCTCGGTCGGAGGCCATCCTTCGTACAGTGCCCCAACTCTGATTCATTATTTGCATCTCAGCCTCCACAGTCCTCCGCCAAATTGTTTTTGGTCGGCCTCTCTTTCGTTTTCCTTCAGGGGTCCATAGTGTAGCTGTTCTTGTGATGGCATCGGGGTCTCTTCTGAGGACATGGCCAACCCAGCTCCAGCGTCTGCCAGCTATGATGGTGTGCATGTTCTCTTGCTTGCTCCGAGTAAGCAGATCTTGGTTGGTGATGGTATTCGGCCAAAAGATTCGGAGAATTTTTCTTAGGCATGTTGTGTGTGTGGCGACAGGGTAGAAAAAAGGATAGACAGAAGAAATAAAAGAGAGTACCAATCTCTTCCACAGTGCCTTTTGGCTCGCTGTAAGTGATAGTCCGACACTTGTAAGAAGAAATATTTCAGGAGACTGAAATTTAAACTCTTCTCAGTTAAGCAAAGAAGCAAATCCCATCAAGGAGCCTGAGAGTATGTTAGGTCTTCAGCCACACTTCCCCTGAGGTACTGATATGGCTCAAGAGACCCCCAGCTGGTAATTAAGATAATAATTAACAAAAACAGTTAACTACCAAGCAATACAGAACATATAGTGAAAGAAAGAAACAACAGTGAAATTCGTTTCTATGAATTTATGTATGATGATAGGAAACTCTTTACAGAGCGATACAACAGGAGGCAATCTGATCATCAGAAGAAGTCCCCCCATCAGACAAGTGTTTCGGCCCAGTATACTCCTTTACACTCTAAGGGGGGCGGGCCCACTTGGGTCATGACTCCCAAGCGTCTCAGCCTCCTGTTGTCTTGTATCGAAAATGAACCCATTTCACTTATGGTAGCAACTTTAATCCACAACTCCGCCAGCCGTGGAGGCAATTGTGAAAGTAACAAAGAGAAGACAAATTATTCCGTTCGTTCCGTCGCACACACTGAGACACCATCGCGAAGCCGCCGAGCCTAGCCACTGAAATTCTGACACTGACACCTCCTATAATATACATCGCCTGTTGCCCCTCAGTCACAGCCCGCTCACTAGTACACCACAAAACTCAGCGTTTTGTGGACTTAGAAAAATTTTCCTGGTGTTTTCTGTACCGCAGCGTTTATTGTCACGATTTCCATTGCCCATTGCGGTTGTTCCACAGCCAGCCTGATGCCTTTTCGGCAGTTTCACTAAGCCTCTTCAGTGCCCTTGTTCTCGCCTGTCCCTTCAACCCCAACAGTTTCAATAGATCATACATTGATGCAGCCACAAGCCCTCTTGCGCCCACTTCAACAGCCATGACCCTTGTAGTGAACCCCTCGTGTCTCAGATCCGCGGCCAGATCACTATATTTGGCCGCTTTGAACGAATGTTGCTCGTCTAATCTGGATTCAAATGGCACGGTCAGTTCAATCAGTATGACCTGAAGCGTTGAAGAAGAATGAAGCACTATATCCGGCCGTCTCCGCGATTTCCTGATACTCTCTGGATATGCCCCTCGTCCAGGTAGGTCTACCGCCATCTCCCAGTCGTTTGCACAATCAAGAAGAGATGGTAAACTGCTACCTGGTTTACTCGGTTTGGGGTGTGCTGACTTTCCTGCCCTCAGAAAGTATGTATTTGCGGTGCTCGGCCTGGGTTTGCTGTTCGCCTTCATCCTTGCTAGATCTATTGTCGCAGCAAGCTCATTTAGCACTTTGTTATGGCGCCAGGTGTATCGCCCTTGCCCTAATGACACCTTACACGCTGAGAGCACGTGTTCGAGTGTCTGCCTCCCCTGGCACAGGGGGCACTGCTCATCATCCGACTTTCCCCATTTCACAAGGTTGGTGGCCGACGGCAGCAGGTCATACATTGATCTAACCACGAAGCTGAGCCTAAGAGGTGCCATATGCCATATATCATTCCATGTCAAGGACCTCTGCAGGGCTCCTTCCCATGTAGTCCATTGGCCTTGTTGGACCTGCTGCACTGCTTTTTGCAACCTCTTATCATTCTCAGCCTCTCGTATCTCATGAACAACCATGTCTCTGCGCTCCCTGCTTGATGCCTTGGACCACCAGCGGATGTCTCCATGACCAAATCCCCGTCTATTCGTCTGTGTGTATCCGATTACCTCCCTCAGTTTGAGTGACTCTTGGGCAGCATCAACAGCTTCTTCCACTCTCCACTTCCTTCCCGTCTTCAGTGTAGGTTGAATGGACTTAACCACGTCATCAGCTGACTCGCGTAGCATCATTGCAAGCCTTGCCTTTCCAACTTTGTACTCTTCAACAACTGACTTGAAAGGAAGCAGAAGTTTTGACTTTTTGCAGTACAGTGCTACATCTGACAGACCTGGTGGTACCCCTAGCCACTTTCTCATGAACTTGTTGACCTTTTGCTCTATAGCTTCGACTGTACTTGTGCTTATTTCATATATAAGCAGTGGCCACAGCAATTTCGGTATCAACATGAACTGGAGGCACCACAGTTTGAACTTTCCCAAGAGTCTGCTTTGGTCTATGATCTGTAGCCCTCTGTCTGCCATTTCTATTGTCTGTTGCACTGCCTTCGAGTCTTTTAATGAGGCATCGTACACCCTGCCAAGACTTTTAACAGGTTCCTCAATGACAGTAGGGATTCTTTGGTTGGAAACCACGAATATGTCTTCTGCTATCTTCCCTTTCCTGACTGATAGGCTTCTCGACTTCTTGGGTTTGAAGCTCATTCTGCACCAGCTGACTAGTTCATCCAGGCGTTCTAACATCCTCCGGGCCTGATGTTCATCTGATGTCAGAATTGTTGTGTCATCCATGAATGCTTTGAGCGGTGGCATGTGACACATTCCCCCAAGCTTTGGACCTATAGCCATTCCTTCGGCCGCATTGAGGATTACCTGCATAGCCATCACGAATAGTATCGGAGAGATGGTACACCCCATTGCAATTCCAACTTCAAGGCCAATCCACTTCGTTGTGTACTCTCTGGTTGAAAATCTGACAGCAAACCCTGCGAAATACAGCTTCAGCATTGCTGCAATCTCTTGTGGAACATGATACATTTCTAGGGCCTGCCACAACATCTGGTGTGGAACGGATCCATAAGCATTCACTAGATCCAACCAGATTACATGGAGGTTTGTTCTGTCAGACTTTGCCTTTTGGATTGCTTCCCAGATCATTGTGGCATGCTCTAGACATCCTGGTGTACCTGGGATACCTCCTTTCTGAATGGTAGTGTCAATGTACCCATTTGCCAGGAGGTATGTAGTGAGTCTTTTCGCCATCACTGAGAAGAATATCTTCCCTTCCACATTGAGTAGTGAGATTGGCCTGAACTGACTGATGTCTGTGGAATTTTGCTCCTTCGGGATGTAGACTCCGTTCGCCTTTCTCCATTCCTTGCTTACAAGCTGGGCTTTCCACGCATTCTTTAGTAAACGGAGCAGTCGTTTGAGCACTTCAGGGCATCTCTTATACACCACATATGGAACACCATTAGGACCTGGAGCTGACTTGCACCGAGCTTTCTGGACAATGCTTTCTACCTCTTGCACCGTTGGGGGCTTGGTGTTAAATTCAGCTCCTGGCTTACTCTGCCATTTAAGGCCTGCCATGCTGCTGAGCGGCTCATCTTTGCGACCATCTGAATATGTCATTCTAAGGTGTTCTTCCAGGTCTTCTTTCTTGATGTTTAGCGTACCCGACCGTGGCTGCTCAAACAGTTCTTTGGCAAACTTGAAGGGCTCCCTGAAGAATCTTTCCCTATCCCTTCGAGTCTTCCTTCTCTTCCTGCACAACCTTTCTGCTCTACAAAGGGCATTATGTTGGCCTTTCAGGTGCTCCCAAACCTGTCGTAACCCTTCCTTCTCTGTGGCAACTGCGTTCTTGAAAAGTTTTCGGGCATGCTTCTTCTGTTTCCTGATTTCTTCTATTTTAATTTGTCTTCTACTTTTTCGTGGTGGGTTACTTTCCCTTGCCTCCCTCACTCCGAACACTTTGCGACAGTGCAGATATATTATGTCGCCGAAGATTTCCAGCTTCTTCTCCAAACTTATCTGCTTCAGGTTGTTATCCAACTCTTTTGCCAAGGCTTCGTCCAGCTGTTCCCAAAGCCCTTTTGCACTGGCAGGTGGAAACTTGATTGCATCTCTCTTCCCGTCCAAGAAGTGTGTGAGATCATCATCAGGCAGATCAACTTGAATGTACTCAGCACTGTGGATTGACTCCTGGCTGCGTTCTTCTAACGTCTTATCCGTCGAGACAGAGCGCTGTTGATCTCCCCCAGATGACCTCCCACACCCCTTTTTCGTTCGGTGGATTTTCATTCCTCTCTGAGTAGAGAACTCCCTACCACAGGCACATGGAAATTCCAGCCGTTGTTCAGAGCTCGAAGTCCGTGTAACGGGTCTGGTCGATTCCAATGAGGCGCCTGTGGATTCATCATTCTCCCCCCCCCTTTCGGTGAATCCTGGGGGCATCTATCATTTTTGGGTCCTGTAGCAATTGAATACAGCTTACGGGGTGCTAACCCGGTCAGCCGGTTTCTAGTCTTTCCCAGTGTCATCTGTCTTTCCAGAAGTCAATCGGTCTTTTCCCGATCGTCACTGGTTTGACCATGTAACTATGATAGGAAACTCTTTACAGAGCGATACAACAGGAGGCAATCTGATCATCAGAAGAAGTCCCCCCATCAGACAAGTGTTTCGGCCCAGTATACTCCTTTACACTCTAAGGGGGGCGGGCCCACTTGGGTCATGACTCCCAAGCGTCTCAGCCTCCTGTTGTCTTGTATCGAAAATGAACCCATTTCACTTATGGTAGCAACTTTAATCCACAACTCCGCCAGCCGTGGAGGCAATTGTGAAAGTAACAAAGAGAAGACAAATTATTCCGTTCGTTCCGTCGCACACACTGAGACACCATCGCGAAGCCGCCGAGCCTAGCCACTGAAATTCTGACACTGACACCTCCTATAATATACATCGCCTGTTGCCCCTCAGTCACAGCCCGCTCACTAGTACACCACAAAACTCAGCGTTTTGTGGACTTAGAAAAATTTTCCTGGTGTTTTCTGTACCGCAGCGTTTATTGTCACGATTTCCATTGCCCATTGCGGTTGTTCCACAGCCAGCCTGATGCCTTTTCGGCAGTTTCACTAAGCCTCTTCAGTGCCCTTGTTCTCGCCTGTCCCTTCAAACCCAACAGTTTCAATAGATCATACATTGATGCAGCCACAAGCCCTCTTGCGCCCACTTCAACAGCCATGACCCTTGTAGTGAACCCCTCGTGTCTCAGATCCGCGGCCAGATCACTATATTTGGCCGCTTTGAACGAATGTTGCTCGTCTAATCTGGATTCAAATGGCACGGTCAGTTCAATCAGTATGACCTGAAGCGTTGAAGAAGAATGAAGCACTATATCCGGCCGTCTCCGCGATTTCCTGATACTCTCTGGATATGCCCCTCGTCCAGGTAGGTCTACCGCCATCTCCCAGTCGTTTGCACAATCAAGAAGAGATGGTAAACTGCTACCTGGTTTACTCGGTTTGGGGTGTGCTGACTTTCCTGCCCTCAGAAAGTATGTATTTGCGGTGCTCGGCCTGGGTTTGCTGTTCGCCTTCATCCTTGCTAGATCTATTGTCGCAGCAAGCTCATTTAGCACTTTGTTATGGCGCCAGGTGTATCGCCCTTGCCCTAATGACACCTTACACGCTGAGAGCACGTGTTCGAGTGTCTGCCTCCCCTGGCACAGGGGGCACTGCTCATCATCCGACTTTCCCCATTTCACAAGGTTGGTGGCCGACGGCAGCAGGTCATACATTGATCTAACCACGAAGCTGAGCCTAAGAGGTGCCATATGCCATATATCATTCCATGTCAAGGACCTCTGCAGGGCTCCTTCCCATGTAGTCCATTGGCCTTGTTGGACCTGCTGCACTGCTTTTTGCAACCTCTTATCATTCTCAGCCTCTCGTATCTCATGAACAACCATGTCTCTGCGCTCCCTGCTTGATGCCTTGGACCACCAGCGGATGTATATTAGACCAAGCTAAATTGGTTACAGAAAAACACAAGGAAGAAAAAACAAATATATATATATATATATACGAGGCGTGTTCAAATGAAACCCGACCGTGCTGCGCCAAGTGGACATTCGTAGGAGGAGCATGATGACGTCACATCTGACGTAATAAGCACATACGAATGTACAAGTGTGTAAGTGTTCATTCTCCTAGTATTCATTGGTTGTGCTGCAGACCGTTAAAATAATGGCCGGTGTGATAAGGAATCCGTTCAAGGTCGATCATCGAGTGGTGATTCAGTTCCTAACAGCCGAAGGATGTCGACAAGTCGACATTCATCGCCGAATGAAAGCAGTGTATGGTGACAAAAGTTTGTCTAAGACTACAATGAAATACTGGGCACGAATGTTTCGAGAAGGACGTCAGTTAACGAAAGATCTTCCGCGGCCAGGTCAGGTGCATATTGTTGCAACAGAAGAAGTATCGCCGAGATTGATGCAGCAATACGGAGCTTACGTTCGCTACCAGAGGAATTCACTGTGTCTCTTGGGACAGTTCAAATGGTGGTTAAGTAAAAACTGAAGTATCGAAAGGTGTGTTCACAATGGGTCCCACGGATGCTGACCGATCACCATAAGGAAGAACGCATGGGGTGGAGCTTGAACCACCTGCTGCGTTACGAAGAGGAGGGTGATGCATTTCTGTTGCGCATAGTGGCATGCGATGAGTCGTGGTGCCACCACTTTGAGCCGTGCAGCAAATCAGCGAGCATGCAATGGAAACATCCCGGATCACCAAAACCCAAAAAATTCAAGTCACAGATTTTCGCCGGTAAGGTTATGCTGACCGCATTTTTTGACCATGAAGGGCTCCTATTGGGAGACTTTAAAGAGCCTGGTGTGAACACCAATGTCATCCGCTACAAAGACACACTAGACAACCTGCATACAGCCATCAAGAATAAACGACCCGGCATGCTTTCGCGTGGTGTGATTCTGTTGCACGACAATGCTCGTCCACATGTTGCGAACATTGTGCAGGAAGCGTTAGCAAGGAAAAGGTGGGAAGTTCTGTCACACCCAGCCTACAGCCCCGATCTGTCACCATGTGACTTTCATTTGTTCGGACCCTTAAAAAAATCTCTAAAGGACAACGATTCGACTCCGATGCAGACGTCAGGGCCTCGGTGACCAAATGGTTCAATAACCAACCAAAGTCATTTTTCTCGGACGGCATTCGCCGTCTACCCAAGCAGTGGGATGCGTGTCTGAATGCCTATGGTGACTATTTCTAAAGAACCCCAGTGGGTACTTGCTTCATAACAATTCTTGTATTTAATTCTACTACTCCTGCTGATGTACCTTACATATATTTGTTATAAAGCCACTGGGACGGGTTTCATTTGAACACACCTCGTATATATATATATATATATATATATATATATATATATATATATATATATATATATATATATATATATATATATATATATATATATATATATATATAGTTATTTGTATACAGCACTGGGTAAATGGAGATTAAAATAGTCTACACAAAAGTTATGTTTATTATTAGGGTACCCTTTCACGATGGCTGAGGTTTATGTCCTAATTTTAATCATTGACTGGTATGACCTAAGATCGTTTAGTGTTTGGTCCATTCTAAAAGAGCACTTATCATGTATGATGTTGCTGCTGTATGACGTCACAATATCACTGCAAGTTTTCTTCCCCCGGCCAAGTTGCTGGAATAGTTCATAGCAAGTTCTGCAAGGTTTCACTACACGACTGCAAGTTTCACCTGCTTTCGTCACTACCAGAGAGCTAGGAGATAGACACAAAGGAACAATCTATTTAGCTCTCTGGTTAGAGGCATTAATTTGTCCTAAGTGTGGTCCATAAACCAGGCTCAGATATTAGTCATATTATTACATAAACGACATGGACCAACGGTGAGCGCCATTCTTCGAGCTGCAAACATATGATATTAATAGGGTAGGGGCATAGGCATACATATATTATCAACTGTTGTAAAGGCATTACAAAATCATACATTAAATACATGAATGCGATAATGGCGATAATGGTTACAACCATTAAATAAAAGAAGCGGGCAGGGTAGCGCAAATGCTTTCTGTAAAACAACCTGAAGGACATCAAAAGCATTCAAAAAAGGCATACAAAAATCATATAACAGTAAATATATGCATTTGGTAAAATATATCCATTACATGAAAGTATGCAATTGACTGAAAAGCAGTGCAAACATTAACAATGTTAATTGCATATAATGAAATAATAATGAAAAGCAGTACAAACATTCAATACAAATAATTGCATATAAGAAGATAATGCATTTATCTCACCCGCTTTCATTCCAAGATTGCGTTTGGCTCAAAAGACGGCATATACTATATAAGTATTTCTTTGGTCCACTGGTCTCTGACAGATTATATGCTATAAGTTTTCCGCCGGGGCTTGCAAAATGTGAGTGCAATATACACAATCTATACTCCATATATACCGTTAACAGCGGTCATTCACCTCAGCCAAGTCAGGAAATTCCTAACCTACTGATCACAGGTGAATGTTCTGAAGTTGTCGTACCCCGGGGAAATCCTGAATATTCTGGGTCACTGGTCGGACATCGCCCGGTCACTGGAAATCCCCGGCTATCTGGGTCATTAGCCTCTCAGGTAAGTAACAAGGCGACAATGAACTCGAAAATTCAGAGGAAAGTCATTGTCCGATCAGGCATTCAGAAAGACACAGAGAGAGAGAGAGAGAGAGAGAGAGAGAGAGAGAGAGAGAGAGAGAGAGAGAGAGAGAGAGAAGATTGTGCTAAGAATTTCGCGACAGTGTGAAAAGAGGACAATTTCGACATTTCCTTCTCTGTAACTCTCCAGCTCTCCGCGCCATAGAGAAGCACAGAAAGCACACAGCTCTGATATAATCCTAATTTTGTGCTTGTGCTGTACTGAGAGGATTTCCAGATGTTGTTTAGACTAAAAAAGGCTGTTCTTGCTTTGTTTATTCTGTTGTTGATGTCTTTGCTTGCTCCGCCGTCTGGTGTTACTATGCATCCTAGGTACGTGAAGGCATCTGCCTGTTTCAGTTGCTGATTCCTTACTGATATGGGCTCAGGGTTGCTCATATTGAGCGTCATGACCTCTGTCTTCTTTAGGTTGATGTTCAAGCCCACCTGCTGGCTATACTTATTAAGTCTATCCGTTTTTTCCTGGATGTGTTGATGTGAATGTGATAGCAGTGCAATGTCATCTGCATATTCCAGATCTTCCAATGTAGAAAATGTAGTCCATCTTATTCCTTTTGAATTGCCCTCTGTTGTCTAGCGCATCACCCAACCTATGACTGTTAAAAATAGAGTGGTTGATAAGGGGCATCCCTGTCGTACTCCTGTCTTCACTTCAAAGGTTAGGTTGCTCTGCCCATTGCTACACGTAAAGTTGGCATAAAGGCTTTTTATGATTGACACTATGCAGCTTGGAATTCCATAAGCCCTCAGTATTTTCCATAAACTGTCCCTATGTATACTGTCAAAAGCCTTTTCAAAATCAACGAAATTAATGTGCAGCTGTCTTTGCCATTCTGAGCACTGCTCTATAATGTTCCTGAGGGTAAATATATGATCTACACATCTTCTGTTCTTTCTAAATCCTGCTTGTTCTTTCCTCAGTTTGTGGTCTACTGCTTTTGAGATTCTCTGTATAATTATCCTGCCTAGTATTTTGCTGGGAACTGAGAGAAGAGTTATTCCTCTCCAATTATTGCAGTCTGCAAGATCTCCCTTCTTGGGCAATTTGACAATTATTCCTTTTCTCCACTCTGTTGGTGCTGTCCCTGTTTTCCAGACTTGTGCAAATAGGGGTTCTAATAGTTCTGCTGCTAGCACTGGGTCTGTCTTAAATAGCTCTGCATTTAAGTTATCATGACCAGTTGCTTTTCCATTCTTTAACCCTTTGATTGCTGTGATGATTTCTTCTTTTTGTGGAATGTCTGTATTAACATCTAGATCATTTTCAGCCTCAGGAACATTCAGTTGTGTCTCTGGTGGTTCCTTATTCAGAGTTTCTCTGAAATGCTCTGCCCATCTTGTTTCCTGTCTCTCTACTGTCGTGATGAGATTTCCGTGCCTATCTCTTACTAATGTAATATTGTTTGCACCTCGTTTTCCACTGATGATTTTAGTTATTTTGTATACTGTGCTTTGTTCATTTCTCAGTGCTGCCTCTTCTGCCTGTCATGCAAGGTCATCCAGAAATGTCCTTTTGTTAGCACGGGTTTGACGTTTAACTTCCTTGTCCAGCTGACTGTACTGTTCACTATATATTGCCTTTAATTTGGGAGACTTAGCTTCTGTTTTCTTTCTTTTCATTTCCTTTCTCTTCGCTATGGTGTTTAGCGTATCTGGTGTTATCCAGTCTTGGCTCTTTCTTTCCTGGAATCCCAAGCATGACTTGCTGCTTTCCTTGTATATTGTTGAGATGGTGTTGAATCTCTGGTCAACATCATCGGTCTCTGTTCTTTCCTGGCTTTTGATAATCTCATATCTTCTCTTTACGTCGACCACGAAAGCTTTTCTGGTGAGGGGATCCTTCAGTTTCGTGATGTTGTATCTTTTCTGTTTGACTGCAACTGGTCCAGCAGCTCTGAGTTTCACTTTCAGTCTTGCTACTACTAGGTGATGATCACTTCCCACATCTGCGCCTCTTCTTACTTTCACGTCTTGTAGTGCATGTCTCCATCTGCCATTGATCATTATGTGATCTATCTGGTTTCTGTCTCGTCTGTTTGGTGATTCCCATGTTAACATGTGCACTTCCTTGTGTGGAAAAAGTGTTCCTCCAATGACCAGGTTGTTAATACTGCAGAAGCTTATTAATTTGTCCCCATTCTCATTTGCTGTTCCACTGCCGCATTTCCCCGTTACTCTTTCATTATAATTATTGTGTGCTCCCACTTTCGCATTTAGGTCTCCCATTACTATAATGAGATCGTACCTGGGTGTAGTTTCCATTTCTTTTTGTACCTGTTGATAGAACTCGTCCTTGATCTCTTCATCGCTGTCATTTGTTGGTGCATAGCATTGTATAATTGTGGTGTTGGTGAACCTCCCTCTCAGTCTTGCTCTTATCAGTCTGTTGTTGATGGGTTTCCATTCCAGTAAAGACCTTTCCATTCCTTTCTTCAGGATAATGGCTACACCTTCGTTGTGCTGACCATCCTCTCTGCCAGAATAAAGTACTGTTTCCCCTGTAGCTGTTTTTATTCTCCCCTTACCTGTCCATCTGCTCTCGCTTATTCCCAGGATATGTATCTTGTAGTTCCTCATCTCTGCTGTGATTTGTCTCAGCTTTCCTGCCTCATTCATAGTGCTGACGTTCCAATAACCAATTCTGGTTTCGTGTTTTGCGGTCGTGGCATCCGTTTTCATGCCAGTGGCTTCCTTTCGGCTTTCACCACTGTCAGTCATACGAGCCTGAGACTCCGGATGTCCGTCCCGCAGCAAAGTTTTTCCATTTATTGTTGTTTCCGTAACATGTGCGATTTTTTACATAGACAGGGGTGTCGGTCCTGTGCTAAAACCCCCAAACTGGAGGACCAGAGTAAAAGCTTTTGTCTGACCCCTACCCACGCAGACCAGTCCAGCTTGGTTGAACCTACCAAGGCTTTATTGTGGCCTAGTAATAAATCTTCTTCTTGAAGTTAATGTGGTAAAAAGGCAGTGAACCACTGAGACCATGACGACGACAAGATGGAGCGGTTACAGATCAATAACTTGACATCTGTTATAGACATCATCATTGACACATTGACCCGTGTAATTCCCGGGGGTCTCAATGAGACAAAGAAAGAAAAGGACTACTGGCCCCTCAGACAAGTCGTACAAGGCGATTAATATGAGGTTGTGCGTGTGGTTGGCAACTTCGTCATGTAAAAAAACATTGCTACAGAAACCACCGCTCCAAGAGCACGTGAATGCCTCGTGCGGGACCTAAGACGCGTCAACTGTGAGGAATGCAGTTAGCGACCCATAGCTAGACTGCTTGCGTCAGGGTCAGTGAACCAGAGCTGACCAAGACCCTACTCCACCTCCAAGTGGTGGTCCTCGAAACAGGCTGCATCGCTGCAGTCTGGCTGAGTGAGTAGGGATCGAAGAGGGAAGGCTAACCCGGTGCCAAAATGCTGTGCTGAAGTCGGATGTGTCGGCCGAAAGGCGCAAATATCGCAGCCTCGCTGTAAACGGACACAATGCAACCAACGTCCTTTTCAGGACGAACGAAGAAGAATGCCTCGTGCAGACTTTCTGCAACGAGACCAGCTGTAGTGGTGGTTCCATTCTCAATAAGTGTCGTGAGAAATTCTAATCCACATATATAAATTAAAAAGTAAATGTAAAGCCTAACAAATAACTTCAATAAAAGGAAAGAAGAATGGTAAAGAACAGTGCTGTCACAATGACTGTACTCGAAATCCCCCTTGTTTTCTAATTCGTCTGCAAATTGTAACGTTTCACGTTGATAGTAAAAGCCTACTGCATCACTACACGCTTTCTTCAATAAAACGTGTACTGCCTTTCTAAGAAAAACCTTGAGATACGCAAGCTGACCTATATTTAATATTCCATTCATGTCATTTTATACACTACGTTACCAAAAACGAAAGACAGATGGACTAAGGATAGAAAGAAAGGGAGGGGCTGAAAGCCGGAACGCAGGCAATACTACCACAGTCTCGCGATACACAATTACTACCATCACGCGTGTAAGGCCACAAGCACTAGCTTTTTTCAAATCAACAGTGATAAACAACACTACCCATACGAGAGTTAGTTTTTAAAAACTTACAAAACGCTTATTAGGAAACATGACATTCTACTGTTTTATGTCTAAAATCCTGATATTAGTCTGACAGTACAGCAGGACAGGTGGCGGTTCTAAACATAAAAAATAAAAAAAAACTACACGACTATCCTGGAAAATACATATTTTGAACGCAGCCCCTTAGCCCCATTAAATTTATATATTTGGGTTCCTTAGGACTTGCTGACAAAGAATATGTTGAACGTTACGCAAATAGTCTAGGAATTAACAAAGTATAGCCAAAAGAAATAGTGAGGGATGTCAGACAACACCAAAATCAAAATCGCTCAGTGGCAGATTTTAACACCACCATTGTACGGGAAATAGGCTGACATGTTACCTCCTATTTGATTGGCGGAAAGTAAATGTAAGGCTAAACACGATTAGTCGGACTATAAATACTATCTTTTGTTGTTAGGGGAGACGGAAGGAAGGGTACTTTTTTTTTTGAAAAGCTGTGTAAACATGGCACGATTGGTTAGACCCGCCAATATAGTCAATCAGAGGCGTCAGGTCAGCACACTCCCAAAGGAGCATAGGCCTTCAACAAACACATGCCAAGTCCTCCTGTCCCGTGCCATCATCTCAAGTTCTTTCCATGTTCTCCTCATCATTTTCACCTCTGTTTCCAACTCTCTTCGCCATGTACTTCTTGGTCTTCCTCTGCCTCTCTTGCCCTGGGGGTTCCAGAACAAGGACTGCCTTGTAATGCTATCAACAGGTTTCCTCAGTGTGTGTCCTTTCCATCGCCATCGTCTTCTTCTCATCTCTTGTTCCACTGGCACTTGTCTAGTTCTTGTCATCAGTTCCACGTTGGTAACCTTGTCATACCATTTTTAATCCCTCTATTCTACGCAAGCACCCATTTATGAAAGTCTGTAGCTTTTTGGTTGTTGTCTTTGTTGTTCTCCATGTCTCAGAGCCATACAATAGGACTGACTTCACATTTGAGTTGATTCTTATTTTCGTGTGGTATCCGATTTCTCTTGATCTCCATATATTTCCCAATGCAATGAAAGCTCCTCTTGCCTTTTGTATTCTTATTTTGATATCGCTGTCTGTCCCTCCAACTTTGTCTATATTACTGCCAAGATATGTGTATGATTCTACATCTTGAATTGGTGTTTCTTCAAGTTCAACCCTGTTATCATTACCTGCATTTATTCTCATTATTTTTGTCTTTTCCCTGTGTATTTTCAGACCCAATTGCTGTGACCTCTCATTGAGTGTTTTCAATTTGTCCTGCATCTGATTACGGTTATGGGACAGAAGAGCCAAGTCATCAGCAAAATCCAGATCATCCAACTGCTTAGTCAGAGTCCACTGGATTCCATTTCTGTTGTGTGTTGTCGATGATCTCATAACCCAATCTATTGCCAGCAAGAAAAGAAATGGAGACAAGAGGCATCCCTGTCACACTCCTGTTCTTATCCCAAACGGTTCTGTAAGCTGTCCTTCGTGAAGAACTCTGCATGTCATGTCTTCATATGTTTTCTTTATTAAATTAATGATCTTCAGGGAAACTCCATAATGCCTCATCAATTTCCAAAGTGATTCTCTGTCTACACTGTCAAATGCCTTTTCGTAGTCCACAAATCCGATGTATAGTGGTGAATTCCATTCCAGACTTTGTTCAACTATTATTCTCAAAGTGGCTATCTGGTCTGTACATGATCTGTTTTGTCGAAAACCTGCTTGTTCATCTCTCAGTTTCTTGTCTATGGACTCTTTTAATCTCTCAAGGATAATCCTGTTTAACACTTTTCCTGGCACTGATAGTAACATTATTCCTCTATAATTTGTGCACTCTTGTAAATTTCCCTTCTTAGGCAACTTAACCAGATATCCTTCCTTCCATTCTGCTGGTATCTCTTCCTTTTCCCAGACTTTACCAAGTAATTTATATAACATCTCTGTAGCCGTGTCGATATCTGCTTTGATGGCCTCTGCTGGAATGCCATCAGGTCCAGACGCTTTTCCCTCTCTTAGAAGCTTTATGGCTTTCTTTATTTCTTCCTTCGTTGGTCTTTCACCGTTAATTTGTAGCTCTTCTTCTGCTGGCTGGATGTCCGGCGGGTTTTGTGGAGCTGGTCTATTGAGAAGGTCCCCAAAATATTCTGTCCACCTCTTCATTTGCTCTTGTATATTGCTGAGCAGTTTCCCATTCTTGTCTTTTATGAGGCAACTTGTTTGCTTGTATTTCCCTGTTAGCTTCTTTGTGCTGCTATACAGTTCTCTCATATTTCCTTTGGCTGCAGCATCTTCTGCCTCTCTTGCCAACTCCTCAATATACTTCCTCTTGTCTCTTTTGATACTTCTTTTTACTTCTTTGTTTGCTTCTGTGTACACTTCTTGAGCCTTGGCTTTGGAGCTTCTAGTTTTGCTTGTGTTTAACTCTGCTTTCTTGTTTTTTCTGTCTTTTATCTTATTGATGGTTTCTGTTGTTATCGATGCTTTTTGTTGTCTTTCCCTTTTCCCCAGTATTTCTTCACATGTCTCCTTCCATACTGTTTTGACCTGCTGCCAATAGTCTTCTGTATTCTCTACATCTTCCAGCTGTTGGAGCACTTGGAATTTGTTGGATGCTGTGACCGCAAATTTGTCTCTTGTTTCTTGATTTCTTAGCTGTCCTACATTAAACTGTTGTCTATAGTTTTGCATTGTTGCATATCTCTTGAGTTTCATTTTTACTTTGGCTATCAGAAGATGGTGATCTGATGCCACATCTGCTCCTCTATATACCTTTACATCCTGCAATGATGATCTAAACTTCTTGTTTATGCATATATGATCAATCTGATTTTCTGTTCTATGGTCTGGTGATATCCATGTTGCCTTGTGTATTCTCTTATGTGGAAACATGCTTCCTCCTATAGCCAGTTGATATGAAGCACAGAAGTTTGCGACTAGCTCTCCATTTTCATTCATTACTCCTAACCCATGTTTTCCCATGACTTCTTCGAATCCAGTGTTGACTGTACCTATCTTTGCATTCATGTCACCCATCAAAATTGTGATGTCTCTTCTTTTTACTTTATCCATAATTTCCTGTAGTTTAGTATAAAATGCTTCTTTCACAGACTCTTCTTTGTCATTAGTTGGTGCATAACATTGGATGACATTTACATGAATTTTCTTTTTAGCTGTTTTGAAAGAAGCTGTTATTATTCTGGGTCCAACAGCTTCCCATTCAATTAGTGCTTTCTGTGCTTCTTTAGATAACATAAGAGCTACCCCTTCACTGTGGTGTGAACTTTCGTCTTCATGTCCTGAGGACAGCACCAATTCACCTGTGATGAGTTTCTTCCTGTCTACCCCCTTCCACTTTGTTTCACACATTCCCAGAACCTCGATTTTGTATTCCCTCATTTCTGCTGCTACTTGCGCCACTTTCCCTTGTTCGTTTAATGTCCGAACATTCCAGGTGCCAAATCTGGAAGTTCTCCTAGAAGAAAGAAGGTTAGTCAGCAACACAGACTCCTTTCGGCTTTCTCTGTGTTGCATCATACGCCTCCCCGCGAGAGGACCTTCCCCTGTCTTGGATGGCTGTGTTTTATTTTCTTTATTTGACTTGTCCATTTTTGTTGAAGTTTTTTGTGGTTTAAATTTTTTTACAGGATGGTGTAACCGGCCCCATGCCCAACCCTCCTTAGTCGCCTTTTACGACATGCTTGGTAGGGGACAGTGTTACTATTCTTTGCTCCCCTTTCGGGCCCCGGTAACACACGGGTGGCCAGTCAACGTAACTGTGTATTATTCCATGAATTGTGGGACCGTGGTCCTAAAGTTATTGAGCAGCACCTGGTCTGAGCTTTGCTGAATCTAGAGGCTGACAGCATACTCCTGGGTCCAGATAGTGACCAGTGAGGTGTCTCCAGAACACAGGGAGGCTATCGAGCAGAGGAGTCTTTTCCTGCCACCATCACGAAAGATAAGCGTCTGTGGCCAGAGGAGCTCAACATTATGCCCCCCCCCCCCTCAAAATCTGACTTTATAATAAAACAGAGGGAAAATACAGTGTTTAAATTGATAGGAACTGTGAACTTTTCCCCATACTATTTCCAAGTTAAACAAACACTTGAAGTCATGATGACAAATAACAACATAGCTTGAAAGAACAAAACCAGTATTACCTCATATTACTACTACACAACTGACACACTTAGGATAATATTAATAAAATATGTCACTACAAAGTTCATATTGATAAATTCTGTACATATAAATTGTAATTACAATTGATTGTGATTCCTGGTTCACTTTGTATTTGAATCAGGACACATATTTTAGTGAAAGTAATTAATACATATTTATATTTGAAAATTTACCAGTGCCTCATTTAAGATAGTCTTATAGAGTGTTAAATGTGTGTGAGTGTCACAGTGTTGTCAAGTGTGGTGGAATAAATTAAATTGTTTATCTGTCTGTTGTTGTTGTGACTTACACTTCATCATATACATACCCTAGACATTTAACGTAGTCATCACAATATTCCAGAATAATTCTGACTGAGTTATAATGTGGTAGCAAGTAAGGTTATCTGTAAAACACTACACCTATTAGATACAGATACCTTCACAGCTGATCTCAGTCAGTACACTAAGTCCCCTATAAATATTTATAACATCTCACTTTACCACATATATTGGGGTCTCGCTCCAGGGATATTGAACTTTCTCCTGTTATAGATATTGGGAATAATAAAGAATTAAAAGGTATCCTTGGGTGGAAATAAATAAGGTTGAGCTCTCAGTGCCTGTAGTGTCCTTAGATAATTATTGAAAGATTGAATTGTTTACAATTGCATGTTAGACAATGGCCGACTTGGCAAAATTTCGATCTGCTGCTGTACAGACTGCGAAAGAGTTAGGAATGGACGGGCAAATTATGATTGCTTATGTCACTGCTGAATGTGACAAATATATTGAACGGGAAGAAAGAAGATTAGAAAAAGAGGCCGAAAGAAAGTTAGAGGCTGAGACTAAGAGGCTGCAGATTGAGGCTGAGGCTAAGAAATTGGAAGCAGAAGAAAGAAGATTGACTGCAGAAAGGGAAGACAAGCGTTTAGCTGCAGAGAGGGAAGCAGAAAAGGAGGAGAAGAGATTACAAAGGGAACATGAGTTACGACTAAGGGAGTTTGAGTTTCAAGGCCATGCTCCTGAAAATGGTGCCAGTCCCTTTACCGCTGATGCCACTGCTAGTCAGGGAGCCTCAACCTCAGCTATGAATTTTCATTTAGATCATTTTGTTGAGAAAGACGATGATATTGAGAGCTATCTAAATAGATATGAACTATTAGCTACCACATATGGGTTAGAGAGAGAAAGGTGGAGCTTAAAGTTATCTCAAGGTCTTCGTGTGGCAGCTTATGAAGTTTTTGCCAAAATGAGCAGAGGTGATCAGGAAAATTATGACATGCTAAAGCAGGCTCTTTTGTTAAGATATGAAAAGAACGCAGAATTTTATAGGAAAAAATTTAGGAATGCTAAACTACTGTCAGGTGAAACCTATCACCAGTTCTCTGCACGGTTAGAGACATACTTGGAGAAATGGACTTCTCTGGGGAAAACCCAAGATCTTAAGGAAATGGTCCTTATAGAACAACTAAGAGAGTCCATGGCTCCAGACCTGAGAAAGTTTCTCATGGAAAAAGGTGCAGAGAGGCTGGGTGAGTTGCTAAATGTTGCAGAAAGGTATCAAGCAGCTCAGGCAGAGGTATCAGGTAATAAAAAGAAACAAATAGAAAAGTTTAGGGCACCACAGAACTTTAATAAATTTGATCCTAGAGATCAAAACAAAGGTAAGCACCAGTTTGATAGGCCACGGTATGACAATAAAAATAAAACCCCACAATTCGATGAAAGGAGATATGATGAAAGAAAATCTTTCAACCAAGGGAAAAGGTGGTGTAAAAATTGTAAGATGAACAATCATGACACTGACCGTTGCAGAAGGAACCCTATAGTTATGGCCACCCTTCAGGTCAGGTCGACCTCAAGAAAGGAGGAGGATATTCTGTTAGATACCACTCCAGAAGAGATGAGGAAGGCACAGGCTGGGGATAAGACCCTCAAGCCTTGTTTCAGGAAATTGTCAACTTGTCATACAACTCCAGGCAAGGGAGATTTTTACATGAATAACAAGTTGATGTATAGGAAGACTGGAGCTAGATCCAAAGGTCAGGGACAGCTGGTACTTCCTAAAAGATATAGGGCAGAATTAATAAGGAGCCTACATGTGAAACCAGATGGGGACCATGAAAAAATAGGTACCATCATCCAAAAGGTGGCTCACAATTATTATTGGCCCAAGGCAAGATGGGACATTGAGAATTTTGTAGAAAGGTGTAGCATAGCACATGAGGGAACACCCACAAGTGGGAACATTGATCAGGACCTGGACACGCCACGGGGCAAAATTAGGCCTGATAATAAAAAGAAAAAATAAATTTGATAAAGTGGACCAAATGAAATGGGAAGCCCCTTTTCACGGACAAGCTTCACTTAACTGTTTTACAATGGCCCATCAAGAATTTTAAGTGGGGAGACAGCCCCAAGAAAAGAATTGGTAGCGGTCGTTTTGTGACTGATAATTCTGGGAAGAAAAATCATCACTATAGCGCTTCCAGTGGAAGAGACCATATCGGTCCATGGACAAATAGGTCCACAAAATTAAAGGTCCATATGTAACGCTGTTAAGAACGTGGACTGATGAAAAGGCAGAGGAAAATATTACATCCTCATACCAATATGTGAATGAGCTGACCACTCGTTTAAAAACTGGCTGGAAACTTGCCAATGAAAATTTGAAACAAGCCAGGAAGAAACATGCTGCCTATTATAACAGGAAAGCTAAAGACAGAGATTTGGCTGTGGGAGAGAGGGTACTGCTTCTTCTACCCGGTAGTCAGAATAAGTTACAAATTGGATGGCAAGGTCCATATACAGTTCTAGAGAAAGTGTCTAGAACCAATTATAAGATAGATAAGAAGGGGAAAGAAAAAATCTATCATGTGAATCTCCTGAAGAAATATTTGGAAAGAGAACATCAGGAAGAGACACACTTGTTGACCTTGTCCATTGCCATGGAGATGAAAAAGGAACCACTTTCATCATTTGAATATCCATTACACCCCTGTGAGACAGCGGCACAGGTGAAAATCAGTACACATTTAACGAAAACTCAGAAAGAGAGAGTGCAACAGGTTCTAGATAATCATGCAGAGGTGTTAACAGACCGACCTGGGCATACAAACTTATTGGAATATGATATGAAACTGATAGACCCCACACCTGTCTGTATGAAACCCTATTCGATTCCTTTTGCTAAGGAGAAAGCTTTGAAGGAAGAGATAGACTATTTGTTGAAGGAAGGAATTATTTCACACAGTGAATCTTCGTATAGTTCCGGTGTTGTACTCCTAAGGAAGCCCTCTGGAGAACATAGACTTTGTATAGATTACAGGAGACTGAATGCTATTACAGAAGGACAGGTGGATCCATTGCCGGATACAAATCAGTTGTTTGCCAGGCTAAATAAAGCTAAATATTTCTCAAAAGTGGATCTGAGTAAAGGATACTATCAGATTCCAGTAAAGCCTGAGGTTAGAAGATACCTAGCTTTTAGTACCTCAGAAGGACACTATGAGTTTAATAGATTGCCATTTGGATTGAAGAATGCGCCTAGTGTCTTCTCTAGAATGATGAGAAAATTATTGGACCCTCTGAATAATCCATGTATCACAAATTTCATGGATGATATCCTTATAGCAACAGAAACATTTGAGGAACACATTGACTCTCTGAACATGCTGTTTAATCGACTTAGGGAAGCGAATTTAACAGCCCGACCAACCAAATGTTGCGTTGGATGTAAAGAATTGGAATTTTTGGGACACTCAGTTTATCAGGGAAACATGACCCCTGACCCAAAGAATTTAGAGAAACTAAAGAAAGCCCCGAGACCACAAACCAAGAAAGACGTGAGATCCTTTGTCTCATTATGTGGTTTCTACCAAAAGTATATCAAAAACTTTAATTCCATATGTGCACCGTTAACTGATTTGACACGTAAGGGAAATCCAGATCGAATTACATGGACACCACAATGTGAAATGGCTTACCAAGAATTGAAGGAAAAGCTCACAAGTAAACCTATTTTGAAATTACCTGACTTAAGTCAAGAATTCATTGTAAGGACGGATGCCAGTAATATTGGGTTAGGTGCAACTCTGCTACAAAAATCAGATGTTTGTCGTTTCTAGCACAGGCTAGACATGAGAATTCTAGATTACTCCGTTGGTCATTATTGATGCAGCCATTTGAGTTTAGCATAGAGTATATAAGTGGAAAAACAAATCTGGGAGCGGATTTTTTAAGCCGCCATCCGTGTGATGAGAATCACCCTAAACTCCAGGAAAAATAATAAATTTCTCTATGTGTATATAGAATTATAGACTGACATATAACGGCTGTTTTAAGTGGGGAGGATTTGTCGTGGGAAATTCTAATCCACATATATAAATAAAAAAGTAAATGTAAAGCCTAACAAATAACTTCAATAAAAGGAAAGAAGAATGGTAAAGAACAGTGCTGTCACAATGACTGTACTCGAAATCCCCCTTGTTTTCTAATTCGTCTGAAAATTGTAACGTTTCACGTTGATAGTAAAAGCCTACTGCATCACTACACGCTTTCTTCAATAAAACGTGTACTGCCTTTCTAAGAAAAACCTTGAGATACGCAAGCTGACCTATATTTAATATTCCATTCATGTCATTTTATACACTACGTTACCAAAAACGAAAGACAGATGGACTAAGGATAGAAAGAAAGGGAGGGGCTGAAAGCCGGAACGCAGGCAATACTACCACAGTCTCGCGATACACAATTACTACCATCACGCGTGTAAGGCCACAAGCACTAGCTTTTTTCAAATCGACAGTGATAAACAACACTACCCATACGAGAGTTAGTTTTTAAAAACTTACAAAACGCTTATTAGGAAACATGACATTCTACTGTTTTATGTCTAAAATCCTGATATTAGTCTGACAGTACAGCAGGACAGGTGGCGGTTCTAAACATAAAAAATAAAAAAAACTACACGACTATCCTGGAAAATACATATTTTGAACGCAGCCCCTTAGCCCCATTAAATTTATATATTTGGGTTCCTTAGGACTTGCTGACAAAGAATATGTTGAACGTTACGCAAATAGTCTAGGAATTAACAAAGTATAGCCAAAAGAAATAGTGAGGGATGTCAGACAACACCAAAATCAAAATCGCTCAGTGGCAGATTTTAACACCACCATTGTACGGGAAATAGGCTGACATGTTACCTCCTATTTGATTGGCGGAAAGTAAATGTAAGGCTAAACACGATTAGTCGGACTATAAATACTATCTTTTGTTGTTAGGGGAGACGGAAGGAAGGGTACTTTTTTTTTGAAAAGCTGTGTAAACATGGCACGATTGGTTAGACCCGCCAATATAGTCAATCAGAGGCGTCAGGTCAGCACCACATTTTCAAATAAACTTACTAAAGAACCAGTGCGTTGAGCGCCAGTGCATATTTTTCTAAATAAAAGCCTGGGACATCGGCAGATCGAAATTGTGCTATATTCATTGCCAGTCAACGTAACTGTGTATTATTCCATGAATTGTGGGACCGTGGTCCTAAAGTTATTAAGCAGCACCTGGTCTGAGCTTTGCTGAATCTAGAGGCTGACAGCATTATAAATATTTATAACATCTCACTTTACCACAATAAGGAGCACAGAGGAAAATAGTGATGATGATTAAGGCAATCTTTTTTGACCATGCTCCAACTTTTCAGTCCGCTGTGTTACCCCACACATTTTCATTCCAAACATGCACAAGTTTCCTTAGTGATGGGATAGGACACACATACAGAAAACCTGTTGATAGCTTTACCAGGCAGTGTCTGTTCTGGAAACCCCAGAGTAAGAGACGTAGATGGAGACCAATGAAAACACATGGAGAAGAAAATTGGAGATAGACATAAATAGCATGACGTGGAAAGACCTTGAGTTGATGGCATGGGACACGAAGACTTGACGTAACTTTATCGAAGGTCTATACTCCTTGAGGTTCTGAAGGGTGATGAAGTACGTGATTGTTTGTTGGTACATTTATAGCACAAACTGGTGCCAGACAAAATTTCGCATAAAGCACATTTTCAGCTATTTCACTCCAACAGCTTTGCAAGGCTCCAATCAGAAAAGTTGAATTTTATGTCAAATTCAAGTAATGACAAAATATGAGTAGTGTCTACTCACAACGGGAATTACATTGTTGGGCAACCCCATACGTTCAGTTGGAAGAGGACACCAAGTCGATTTTACTGACAGCGCAATTTCAGTGCGGGACATTCCGGAAGAAACTGGAATCGGGTCGAAGTTCAAAGAACTCAAGGTTGCATTGTGGTAGCGTGCTGCGTCATAGGTTAGTTATTGTTGATTTTCCACAGAGAAAAATATGACACTTTTGATGATCAGCTATTTGCTGATTCATTCGTTCATTACCCTTTGTCTCCCTACGGAGCACATGCCTTCAACGAATTCATGCAATGTCTTCCTATCAGTAATATCAAACTAAAACCTCAAAATGGAGCGGTAAACAAAAATAGGGGATGCGTCTTACTAAGACACAAGACAAAGAGAATTGTCTTCGTTACAACCACTGTGCCTTACTCGAGGACACAAAACGAACACAGAAAAGGAAGAACGAACCCATTTATTCGGATCCTCACAAGTGTATTACCAGCTACTTCGATTTCGGATCGTGTGATTTTTATTTATTTATATTTGTATTTAACTTAGTTCTCGCTCACGAACGATCCGCTACTGCCTTACTGTTGCCTTGCTTAGAAGTTGTGTCTACTGTCTTTTTTTTTTTTTTTTTTTTTTCTTTGCCATGTTACTGAATACTGTACTGAATGATTTATTGGTGTTTTGACTGGTCGATGCCCTCTTATTTTTTCACTGATTAATATACTGGGTGATTTAAATTCTAGATGGTACCGTGTGTTTTCTTCGTTGTACTGGGTGGCTCAAAGACTCGATGGTACAGTATGTTTTCTATGTCATACTGAGTGGCTCAAAGACTCGATGGTACAGTATGTTTTCTATATCATACTGAGTGGCTCAAAGACTCGATGGTACAGTATGTTTTCTATGTCATACTGAGTGGCTCAAAGACTCGATGGTACAGTATGTTTTCTATGTCATACTGAGTGGCTCAAAGACTCGATGGTACAGTATGTTTTCTATGTCATACTGAGTGGCTCAAAGACTCGATGGTACAGTATGTTTTATCTTTTTTACTGTTGCATTTCATTGCTGACGATCTCCTGTATAAGTTACTTAACCAATGCAAACCCGTCCAAAATAATAAGTGCACCCCCGGGAGGTCAACATAAATACAACAACACTATTTATATCTATGGTTGCATGTATTTCTATTTATATCTATGGTTGCATGTATTACTGTTTATATCAATGGTTGCATGTATTACTATTTATATCTATGGTTGCATGTATTACTATTTCTAAAATACTAACGAAAGAAAAAAAAAACATAGACACAGCTGAAATCCAGTATGTTTTTTTAAATGTTAATTTGCCTTAAAAGCAAATGTTTTGGGCTGGAGTATTCGTCGGAAGGACAATACATAAATGGATATAAGTGAGTCAGTCCTTTTGTGTGTGTTCATTTTACGGTAATAGAAACATGAGGAAGACTGTTGTAAGGTTAAGATGAACGATGAGATTAACGAATAAATAAACGTCAGGTACGCCTTACTAGGAAAAAGGACAATGACGTTGCAAAACATCAACATCAATAAAGTGAGAACAAAGCTCAATCCATCAAAAGTAAATGAAAAATGATACGAGGCGGAAATATGAAACTTTCTTGTCGGTCTGGTAAATCCCAGTGAAAAAACATTGTCAAGACAAAATTTAAAGCTTCAAACAATATTAAAACAAGAAGCAGCTGGTGGGAAAAGAGTAATATAAATCGTTAACTAAATAACAGTGAACAAGAAAGAAGTATGAACAGGAAAAGCATGTGAATAGATGTAAGAAGTAATAATGAAATGTGTAAAAAAGATTATGGTAAATATCAGTATCGGTGGTTGTGACGTATAGTGGAAATATACACAACAGTATCCGACAGCCTTTCGTGACCTTGTGGCGTTCTATGATTTGTTAGCAAAGACAAGCATTTGCCTGCCTGCATTACTCATTTTTAATCCACGCCTCTTTTCCTTGAGACGTAAACAAACGGAAAGTTTACCAACTTCCGCGACTTTTCAGCCATAACGGGGAGCGAAATCTGGTTTGTTTACCTGAGTTTGTCACGCGAGCTGATCTGTCAATCTTCAAGATAACAGACAGACACACGTGGGATAACACCGGACCTCTTTTGAAGTAGCCGCATGGGCAAAATATTTTCCCGAGGGACCCTGTGATGTTCGTACATGCAGGGGGAGACAAACGCTTTGATCTCCAGAAACGGGGAAAATCTTGGAAGGAAGCCCGTTACACGGTTTAAGTCTCTGTTGTCGGTTAACAACGCCGAACAGAGCGACTGTAAGGCTTTTATCTGGGGGAAACGTAGTTTCCTGATTTCTACTATGCCTCAAGTGTGAAAATTAGCATCTTTTGGAGAGCAGATAACCGACATGGTATATATACTGTGGCTTCTCAAATCAGTTATCAGTTGTCGCTCAGAATTTTTCGGAGAGTCTAAACGCGTCGTCTATAACCATTGTGAATAGACGTGTTAATAGTTTCGTGGGGATTTCATTCTGATTTTCTGGTAATATAAATTTGTGCTTAAACGTGTTAAAGTGCTAAAAGTTTATCATCTTAAATTCACTGTGATTTTCTAGGTGTTAAAGACCAGTGGAAAATAACGCGTAGTTATTTGTGTACCAGTCGTTCAGTTTAATGATAATTTTACCACCCGCTTCCTCACATAGGAAGAGACGTTTTAGTTGACTACTTATTACACTAGGCGCGACGGATAATTAACAGAATGGAATTCACGTTATATTTAATTTTGTGTAATTTTAGTAAGTGACTGTTGTTTAAATACCATACGACGACCCACCGACGCCGACCCTCTAATAGCCATTTAGCGACAGGCGATATTTGTTAAAGTGCGCGTATGGATAATTAAATAATAACTGACCGGATAGGAATAGGCTAGAGACACCGTGTGCTTATATGTAGATATTTTATTAGTAGTAATTTTTTCATAATGTTTCTCTATTCTTAGGCATGATCTGATCAAACGGCGACCAGTGGTCTATATTTTTGGTCTATTGTGGTCAACTTTGGTCCTTTTCTCCATTTACTGATTGGACTAATGTTGTCTTCCTTTTTGGCTTACGCGTCTCCAAGTTCAGTTGTGAACAGGACCGGCCAAAAGACACAAAGTAAAATTTTTTTTAAAATAGTAAATTTAACTGGACTATTAACACCAGAAAATATTTATTCAATTTTTATCAGCCCACTGTGGCGTACTACAATTAACAGTAATATCTGACTTTTGACAGTCGTGGCAGCGGATTTATTCAGCAAGTTACGCTGTTTCAAAATCGGCACTCACCCCCAGAGCCAGCCGATAGGATTTACCATCATAATCATCATCATAATTTACAGTTTTTAGCAACCAGATGTTTCCCTACTGTTTACTTTGAACACCAGATCTCAGAGTTTCTACATTAACTATTCGAGGCGACATTTGTCTATCCAGGAATCAACCACCAAATTAGGCGTTCCCCTTATAAAATTTAATTATTGGAAGGAGGGACTGGGGCTAAATTTGGAAGATAAAAACGAAAAAAATTATAACTCATGGATTATATGTCCAAGAGATTTTCTTCACCAAGAATAGGGTAAGAAGCGTGATTGAGTGGCCACGTATGTCAGAGAGAGAGAGCGAATATTTTCTTTGTTACAGGAAAAAATATCTGGATTCTGTCTAAACTATTGTTTATTTACTGGATAGCATTTAGTGGGAACTTTGTTCTTCTCTTTACTGTCTATTATAACATAGTGCTAACCTTTGACCTTTGGGGTTATTAACTTGTTGGGTTCTTTCTTTCTCAATGAGGGGAGGGCACATGTATTCTGTTAATTTTCTATGTATGAATTCTGATTTTATTTGATCTTTCTTTAGATATTCGATGTTGTAAAGTTTTAATGATAATAAATAACAAAAGAACTTACCTTTGTGTGTTGGTCAGACCCATACCCAATATACCATAGTTTTTTCACGTTTGTGTGTCTTGTTGTCACATAATTGTGTGTGTGTGTGTTTAGTAAAACTTATATTTCTAGATATAGGGAGGTGCACGATTGTCTGTAGTAAATTATAGTCGTATAGATAGGCTGGACTAGAGAAACTACTCATTCCAGAGACAGATCTTCTCCTTAAACTATTTGTCGTGAAACGAGTGTGTGTAACCCCACTACTTTGTTAAATCATTATGTCGGGATACAAATTTGTCCCAGCCAATCAACGCACAGTTGCTGAGCCGGAATAAATTACCTGAAGTTACGCCTGGAAAAACTTAAGCCCTGTTTTTTTCGGATGTGGGTCGTGGCCATCTTGTTCACGCAAGATGGCGGAAGGAAACTGAATAAAATTAGGCTGTACGAGCAAAAGACGAAACTGCAGGAAACCAATCAGCTTGCTCCGCCAGGAACCAACCAAAAGCTTTGCTTAAGCATTCACCTACCTATATAATCGGGCGAGATTTTATGCAAAGGCATGCAACACCGAACATGAAGCCATAGACGACCGACTGTGTGAGAGGAGCTGTCAACCTTGATTTATAGCTTACCTGAGAGCATTGACCTCCAGCCTGCTTCGCTAGTCGAGTCAAAAACTGGCCTGTTTAAATCTTGGAGGGTAAATATAAATTTACTATAAACTGGTAGGAAAATAGGCCTACAGCAGATACACCTGTATATATATATATATTTAACATATATTGTTTTAATATGAACGTATCAGTTTACTGATTGTATCTTGGGGGAATTAGGTATAATGATTTTATTTCCTAATATGATTGAATAGACGAAGACTAATAGGACTCATACTTCAATCTATTGTCTCTGTGATGGACGAACTCGGCTGACCCTGAACTTTGTTGTAATTCTTGTAAAACGGGACTTCTTTCACGTGGATTCATTAGCTATGCAACTGTTCCACACAGAGGGCTAACACGTTTGCTGATTGATATGCGGAAAGTTTACCTATCGTTCATTCTGGTCATCGCATTGATTTAAGGAGAGATTAAATCACGCCCACAAACATCTCTTGAACAATCATAAGCAGTTATTTTAATTAACTTGGCCAGTGGGGGGCGTCGCCAGAATCAAACAGATACAGCGACCACGATCAAAGAGACAGACTGAGGGATTTCAGGGGAGACTATCGGCGTTATCAAAGACAGTAGTGGTCCCTGATACGAGACGCAGTTGCTTGCCGCTATTTTTCGCGTCTCGGTGTCAATCGCAGAACCGAGCGAACGGGGAAAGCCGAAACGGGCAGCAGCGAACAGAGATACGAAGACCAGGGGGCGGCTTCTTCCCTTGATTTGGCGGTCAGATCCCCAAAAGTTCATGAGATCAAATAAGCTGTCAAGTTTATCATGTCCCACTCAACTTACATTTCATTTTAGATAAATAGACCATGAAGAATAGACATTTTATCACTCGCTGGCCAGACCTTTACAGAAGCACTAGCTTTATTGAAATCTTGTTATAGATTTTCCCCTGGATTTTATATATATATTTGCAGTGATTTCTATTCTGTGCAAAGCGGTAATATATATTGTGTAAAGTGATCAGTGGTCTAGTTCAGTCATTCTATTTCAATGGATTTTGTGTTAATTTAAATCTATTAAATTAAACCATCTCAATAGTTCCAGTTGTAAATATAATGATCTATCTATTATATTATTTCAAAAGATAATAGATGCTTAAATTAACTTTTAAAGTCGCGAAGGAATTTATAATTAATAAATTCAGTTAAGTCCTAGTTTTATAGATGTGTGTTTTTAACCACTAGAATTCGCGCAGCGTTTATTAAATACATAATTAAATACTCGAGTGTATTATAGGCTTAACGGGAAATTTATCGCGCTTGATTTTTCGGTATGTTACATGTCTTTTTTCTTTCATACAGAGTGATCGTAACCTGCGGTCCCAGCTAAATAAAGAAAGAAATAAAGAAATCATCCTATAAACTTCCAGTCATATTGAAGAAACATTTTTTTTAAATATAATCTTGTGGCGGTCCTTTACGACCTAGCTGTCAGAATTAAATGAAATAAAGCCCACCCAAGAACATTTTAAAGAACAATCATCAAATTACCATTACAAACCTGTAAGATAAACTGGAAGGTAATCATCGCCAGTAGCGATATTATATTTACTGTTTACTGTGAGAGAGTACATATTTTCCTGACTGTGACTGAGCCTAGTTTTTCCTCAATTGGATTTAATAAAACTATCATCACGCATCGAAGGAATTTTACCATAGCGGAAGATTAAAAGAGACCACTTCATTTTCACCCCTGTGCCGAACTGTGTTAGTGCCATCCCATAGACTCCTTTTTTATATAATAAAAAAACCAAGAACTCTTAGTCTTCAAGTCTTGCGATAAGTGAGAATATTTGTTACCAACAAAACCTCGCAAACATCTGGGGCGGGACATCGAAGGACTAGACAGTTCATATGTCAAAAGAATACTTGCTGTTTTTATATACTTTTATGGATCGTCTGAGGCTGCATTCGGTAAGTGTGTGAGTATATGAGTGTGGATCCTCACGCGTGTGTATGAATGACAGGAAATTTAATCTTTTTCTTTTTGTAACCCTGTTGTTAACTTTCTTGCCTAGTAATATAATTTTTCTGTATTCCCTGCATTGTTCCTTTAAGGGGGAGTTGATAATTGGTTAACTCTGTTTAAAACCCCCCTCCTTTCCATTTGCTTAGTAAAGGGAAGAACAGCTGGGAAGAACAGGTTTTTTTCTATCACCTATACCTAACTTTGTAACACCTCTTTCAGAGCAATTAACTTCACTGTTAGGTTAACGTACCCGTGTTCCTGATATTATCTATCTCTGGACTGGGTTTATCTTTGTCTAATAAGCGGGAAGGGCTTAGTCGATACCAATCTTCTTCACCCCTCCCAAACTTGTTATTTGCATTTGTGTACTTATGATAATTTATGTAATACCTGATATTTGTTAGTGATTGATGTTTAAAGTGAATAAAATCACATAAACTCATTTAGTTCTGTGTTGGATGTACCCAAAGCCCAACTTTTCCCCTATTCGTTTAATATAGTTTGTATCTACGTCGTCTGTGTGTTTGAAAACACCAAATCGGTGTGCGCGCAGATGCGTGACTGGAAAACTGGCAAATAATTGTTTGACCAGGAGAGTGGAAGAGAAGATTGAGAGAAACGATTTGTCGTAAATAAGTCTGTCTTTACTCTCCTCCAGCACGCTGTGAAGCAACTATTAAATCTCTACATTTTCTATCACTGAGCTTTCCATCATCATTTTCCACTCTAAACCGGACCACTATTTCTAAGACTCTTTTCTCTCAAAATAAATTTACGACAATATTTGGCTGGCTCGCCGGGATAATTTTGAGATACATTTGATGCACACATATTTGTGGGCTGGTTCTGGGATCTTGAGCTACATTTGAGGCAATCGCATAGCCGGGTTAAAGATATTTTGAGTCTGATTTAGTCTGGGTCTAACTAGGTAGAGTGTGAATGATCTGTCTTTGTGAATTAGGGAAATAAATAAATAATTACACCCCTAGACAAACGTTCTTTAAGTATTTGGGTTGTCCACACAGCATATTTACAGGTTGTTTTCTCTCCACAGCAGTAGAAAGTACAGATAAACAAAAATATTTGCTATTTTAATTATCCTCTGGCGGAGATAATTATATTTCTTTCTTTATAAGAGTTGCTGGGATTGCGTGATTGTTTTACAGTCACTAAAGGTTTTTGAAGTTAAAAAGAGTTGAGCTTAGCTAAAGACGGATTGTTCTGATTTTTAAAAATTAAGTTAACAACGTCTCATCTCAATAATTGACTTTAGGGACGGAGTTTGTTGTTAGAGATTTAAAATTTATGGGAAAATTTTTTTTTTCCTTTTAAATTGTTTTAATATAAATTTTTCTCTACTGTTAGTAAAAGTAGATTCTTTTCCAGTGTAACTTACCATTTAGTGGCATAGTCGCTTGCGTTTAGAGCCTTAATTGCCAGATAATAGCAGCGATAAGTTTGCACAGTACAGGTAGGAGGTAACACAGGTAAATTTATACTTGTGTTTTTTTCTCGTAGCGGTTCAGAGTTCCTCCCTTTCGCGTTGCTTCTTACTAGTTCTCTAGGCATACTTCATCTTATTCTTTAACAATGGCAGAGAGGATAAAGATGAGGTCCATCTTGAGGCTGGAAGCGAAAGAGGCAGGATTAGATGCAGAAGCTGCAAACGCGTTTATTAACCAGGAATTGGAAATATATGACGCGGAGCAACAGAGAGCCGAAGCTGAGAGGAAGGCGGAGCAACAGAGAGCCGAAGCTGAGAGGAAGGCGGAGCAACAGAGAGCAGAAGCTGAGAGGAAGGCGGAGCAACAGAGAGCAGAAGCTGAGAGGAAGGAAGAGAAAGAAAGAACAGAGAGGAGAGAAGCCCAGGAGAGGGCAGATAAGAAAGAAGCGGAAGAACGTCTTTTGGAACAGAAGAAAATTGAAGCAGAGATGGAAACTCGCAGAGAGAGAGAGAGAGAGAGAGAGAGAGAGAGACAAGGAAAGACAACATGAACTGGCGCTTAAGGCTCTAGAGAGTCGGGGCGCCTCTACTTCGACTAACGGAGAGCCGTCTTCGCCCCAGTCTCAATCAATGGACCTCTCCAGTACTCAATCTGCCCAATTAACTGCTATGTCGTTTTCTTTAGAATCTTTTCCTAGCCCTAACGAAAAAATTGACAGCTACCTAGAAAAATTCGAGAGACTCGCGAATCTTTATGGGTTAGAGAGTACCCGCTGGGCGCTTAAACTCTCAATGTCACTGAAAGGCAATGCTTATGACGTGTACACAAAGCTGGGACCGAATCAACATGATTATGACCTGTTGAAGAAGGCCTTACTACAGCAGTTTGAGATGACTGCCCGAAAGTTTCTGCAGTTGTTCAGAAACAGCCGAAAAGAGAGCACGGAAACATTTCCCCAGTTCTCTTCACGTCTCACGGGTTATCTGACAAAGTGCATTGAATTATCTGACCTACCTCTTTCATATGAGGGACTCCTCGAACTTGTTCTTGTGGAGCAGATAAAATCCACTTTGTCGAATGAAACTCGTAGATTTTTGGCTGAACAGGGGGCAGTCAGGCTTGAAGACATACTCAATAAAGCCGAACGCTATAGCAATGCAATGGCCGAACTTCCCAGCACTAAACGTAAACCCACAGATGAGCCATCTCGAAAACACAATCTAGAGCAGGCATCCTATTCTTCCACTTCCTCTCAACATTATAACCAACGAGATAACAATACCCAGAAACCTCCCCAGGAAAAATCGAAATTCTACAAAACCCGATACCCCCCCCCCCCCTCCCCACAACAATTCTGATCAACCCAACAAGCCTACGTGGCAGCGCGGCCACCAAGGTCAAGGAAAAGGGAAGACCCCTACACCAGGAACGTCTGATCAGGGCAAACAAACCGGTGCAAACCGCATTGGATGTTTGCATACAGCCTCGAAAGGTAGAGTCAATGTCAGTGATTCTCAACCTGAGGGGGACCGACCCTCAACTCGAGGAACTGTAATTTTGAACGGTACCTCTACTACTTGTCTTTTTGACACTGGATTAAGTTTTGATTGTATTGTCGCTAGGCACCTAGTCAAACCCGGTCAGGAGACAGAGGAAACCGTCAAACTTAGTGGAGTTTTCAGGAGTGATGCACCCAGGACGCTTCCTATCGCACTGGTAGAAATACACTCTGACTTTGTCAGAGGAGTTATTAAAGCGGCCATAATGGATGATCCGATCTACCCAGTTATCCTGGGATGTAGATATGTGTTCATTGGGAGACCTAAGGAGCCGATTGTGGCAGCGGTAACCACAAGAGGGCAAGCCAAGAAGGAGAGGGAGCCTGCGCCAAACTTGTTGCCGAATGAACTGAAGGAGGCGCAACAAAAGGACCCTACTCTGGCGCCCTGCTTTAAAAAACTGCCCATGGCTAAGGACCCCAGACACAACGGAGACATCTTTTCTAAGGATGGTGTATTGTATCGTAGAACGGGCAACCCGGACACGGGGAATAACCAGCTCCTAGTACCGACGCAGTACAGAAACCAGATCTTAGAAATGGGGCACTCTCTTCCCTTTAGCGGACATATGGGACAAAACGCCACTATTCAGCGAATAAAAAACCACTATTGGTGGCCAGGAATGAACTCTGACATTGTCAGGTATGTGAAATCCTGCGCCCAGTGCCAACGGGTAGCACCCAAGCACTTGACACCCCCAGTACCTATGGGGCAAATGCCAATAGTAGGGACTCCATTTGAACGGGTTGCTGTCGACATTATTGGTCCCCTGGAAAAGACCAAAAGAAGGAACAGGTTCATCCTGACCTTAGTCGACACTTGCACTATGTGGGCCGAAGCCGTACCGCTACCATGCACTAATTCCAAGCATGTCGCAGAAGCCCTTGCAAATTTTTACACGGTTGGGATTCCCTCAACAAGTTTTGACGGACAATGGATCCCAATTCCGTAGCCTGTTAATGGAGGAGATCTTTAAGATCTTGAGGGCCAAACATATCCACACAAGTCCCTACCATCCGGCCGGAAATGGGCTCGTGGAACGTTTTAACGGTACCCTCACCATGATGTTACGTAAGCTGGGTCAGGAGAAACCGGAAGACTGGGACCAATATATATCGGCTGCCTTATTCGCCTACCGAGAGGTACCCCAAGCGTCTACGGGTTTTGCGCCAGCTACACTTTTATTTGGCAGACCTATTAAGGGGCCACTAGAAGCCTTACTTCGGTCCCTGACAGACCAGAAGGCTGACGAGACAGTCGTCTCTGCAAGCAAGTATGTATCTGAGCTTAAGGAAAGGCTAAAGCTAGGATGGGATCTAGCTACTACCAACCTTAAGAAAGCCCGCGCTAAAATTACTAAAAGATACAACAAAGCTGCAAAAGAGAGAGAACTACAACCAGGGGAGAAAGTCCTATTGCTACTTCCAACCGGAAGCAATAAACTTCGCATCGGATGGCAAGGACCGTTTACCGTCCTTAAAAAGATCTCACGTACCAACTACAAGATCTCCATCAAAGGAAAGGAGAAGGTCTTCCACATAAATCTGCTAAAGAAATATTTGGAAAGACCGGTGCCATCCTCCGAGCATCTCCTGGCTGTCGCCATAGCAACGGAAGACGAGGAAGATGATGATGGTTGCATGGAGTATCCATTGCAACCCACAGAATCCTTTAAAGATGTCAAGTTCGGCGACAATCTCTCACCAGAACAACAAACAGAAACCAGGGCTCTACTAAAACAGTACAGTGCAGTCTTAACGGATGTACCTGGTCGAACAAATCTCATTGAATTTGATATGAAATTAACAAACGAGACCCCTGTTCGAACCAGAGTTTACCCCATCCCGTACGCTAAAGCTGATGCACTTCGCGGAGAAATAGACAAGCTGCGTCAGGCAGGAATTATCAGTGAGTCTACATCTCCTTACAGCTCGAGCGTAGTGCTGTTGCAGAAGCCCAATAAGGAAGTTCGGCTGTGCATTGATTACAGGTTGCTAAACGCTGTAACGGAATTCCAGCCCGAACCTCTCCAAACTGTTTCTGAGTTGTTCACCAAGCTCAGCAAAGCAAAGATCTTCTCCAAGATAGACCTCAGTAAAGGTTATTATCAAATACCAGTCAAGGAGGAAATTAAACCTTTGTTAGCTTTCAGCACTAGCGAAGGACATTACACATTTAATGTGATGCCGTTCGGTTTGCATAACGCACCAGGAGTGTTCACCAGGATGATGAGGAAGCTTCTAGAACCTTTGCAAAGTCCCCATATCCATAATTTCATGGATGACATCTTAATTGCATCGGAAACCTATGAAGAACATATTGCTACGGTTGCTATGCTCCTCAGGAGACTACAGGAAACGGGTCTCACAGCCAGACCTAGCAAATGTCTCATCGGGTTTGAACAGTTAGACTTCCTGGGGCACACTATTTCTCACGGATGCAGTTGGCCTATTAAGAAGAACGTGGAGAAAATAGTGGCAGCAAAAAGACCCCGAACGAAGAAAGACGTACGTTCCTTCATATCGCTATGTGCATACTATCAGAAGTACATCCAGAACTTCAACGGACTGACGGCACCTCTGACTGACCTCACAAAGAAAGGTTGTCCTGATAAGGTCATATGGGATCAAAAGTGCGAACACGCGTATAGCACTTTGAAAGGACAGTTGTCTGCATACCCCATTTTGAGGTTGCCTGACCTCAAGAAACCTTTTGTACTGAGAGTCGACGCGTCAGGTCAGGGCATCGGGTCAACACTGCTTCAAGCCGATGACAGTGACCTGAACATGCTATTTCCAGTTGCCTATGGCAGTCGGAAATTAAATAAAGCGGAACGGAACTACAGCGTAGTTGAAAGGGAATGTCTTGCTCTGATTGACGGTATCAGACGCCATCATGAGTTTCTTTATGGTACATCTTTCACGGTGCAAACAGACCACGCTCCGTTAGCATTTCTTGGTGCCAATAAAGAATTTAACGCTAGGATCATGCGTTGGGCCCTCCTTTTAAGCGTTTATTCTTTCAAAGTGGAATATATTCCGGGAAGACAGAATGTCGGGGCTGATTTCCTGAGTAGAAACTGGACTACAGAGGAAGAGGAGGAAGGTGAAGATACCAATCATCCAAAAGTTACCGATCAGGGCAGCTTCATCGTCATAAATCAAACATGAAAAACACGTTTTCACGTCTCAAAAGAGGGGACGATTGTGATGGACGAACTCGGCTGACCCTGAACTTTGTTGTAATTCTTGTAAAACGGGACTTCTTTCACGTGGATTCATTAGCTATGCAACTGTTCCACACAGAGGGCAAACACGTTTGCTGATTGATATGCGGAAAGTTTACCTATCGTTCATTCTGGTCATCGCATTGATTTAAGGAGAGATTAAATCACGCCCACTAACATCTCTTGAACAATCATAGGCAGTTATTTTAATTAACTTGGCCAGTGGGGGGCGTCGCCAGAATCAAACAGATACAGCGACCACGATCAAAGAGACAGACTGAGGGATTTCAGGGGAGACTATCGGCGTTATCAAAGACAGTAGTGGTCCCTGATACGAGACGCAGTTGCTTGCCGCTATTTTCGCGTCTCGGTGTCAATCGCAGAACCGAGCGAACGGGGAAAGCCGAAACGGGCAGCAGCGAACAGAGATACGAAGACCAGGGGGCGGCTTCTTCCCTTGATTTGGCGGTCAGATCCCCAAAAGTTCATGAGATCAAATAAGCTGTCAAGTTTATCATGTCCCACTCAACTTACATTCCATTTTAGATAAATAGACCATGAAGAATAGACATTTTATCACTCGCTGGCCAGACCTTTACAGAAGCACTAGCTTTATTGAAATCTTGTTATAGATTTTCCCCTGGATTTTATATATATATTTGCAGTGATTTCTATTCTGTGCAAAGCGGTAATATATATTGTGTAAAGTGATCAGTGGTCTAGTTCAGTCATTCTATTTCAATGGATTTTGTGTTAATTTAAATCTATTAAATTAAACCATCTCAATAGTTCCAGTTGTAAATATAATGATCTATCTATTATATTATTTCAAAAGATAATAGATGCTTAAATTAACTTTTAAAGTCGCGAAGGAATTTATAATTAATAAATTCAGTTAAGTCCTAGTTTTATAGATGTGTGTTTTTAACCACTAGAATTCGCGCAGTGTTTATTAAATACATAATTAAATACTCGAGTGTATTATAGGCTTAACGGGAAATTTATCGCGCTTGATTTTTCGGTATGTTACATGTCTTTTTTCTTTCATACAGAGTGATCGTAACCTGCGGTCCCAGCTAAATAAAGAAAGAAATAAAGAAATCATCCTATAAACTTCCAGTCATATTGAAGAAACATTTCTTTTAAATATAATCTTGTGGCGGTCCTTTACGACCTAGCTGTCAGAATTAAATGAAATAAAGCCCACCCAAGAACATTTTAAAGAACAATCATCAAATTACCCTTACAAACCTGTAAGATAAACTGGAAGATAATCATCGCCAGTAGCAATATCATATTTACTGTTTACTGTGAGAGAGTACATATTTTCCTGACTGTGACTGAGCCTAGTTTTTCCTCAATTGGATTTAACAGAACTATCATCACGCATTGAAGGAAATTTACCATAGCGGAAGATTAAAAGAGACCACTTCATTTTCACCCTTGTGCCGAACTGTGTTAGTGCCATCCCATAGACTCCTTTTTTTATATAATAAAAACCAAGAACTCTTAGTCTTCAAGTCTTGCGATAAGTGAGAATATTTGTTACCAGCAAAAACCTCGCAAACATCTGGGGCGGGACATCGAAGGACTAGACAGTTCATATGTCAAAAGAATACTTGCTGTTTTTATATACTTTTATGGATGTTCTGATGCTTCATTCGGTAAGTGTGTGAGTATATAAGTGTGGATCCTCACGCATGTGTATGAATGACAGGAAATTTAATTTTTTCTTTTGTGTAACCCTGTTGTTAACGTGGTTGCCTAGTAATATAATATTTTTCTGTATACCCTGCATTGTTCCTTTAAGGGGGAGTTGCTAATTTGTTAACTCTGTTTAAAACCCCCTCCTTTCCATTTGCTTAGTAAAGGGAAGAACAGCTGGGAAGAACAGGTTTTTTTCTATCACCTATACCTAACTTTGTAACACCTCTTTCAGAGCAATTAACTTCACTGTTAGGTTAACGTACCCGTGTTCCTGATATTATCTATCTCTGGACTGGGTTTATCTTTGTCTAATAAGCGGGAAGGGCTTAGTCGATACCAATCTTCTTCACCCCTCCCAAACTTGTTATTTGCATTTGTGTACTTATGATAATTTATGTAATACCTGATATTTGTTAGTAATTGATGTTTAAAGTGAATAAAATCACATAAACTCATTTAGTTCTGTGTGTTGGATATACCCAAAGCCCAACTTTTCCCCTATTCGTTTAATATAGTTTGTATCTACGTCGCCTGTGTGTTTGAAAACACCAAATCGGTGTGCGCGCAGATGCGGGTCTGGAAAACTGGCAAATAATTGTTTGACCAGGAGAGTGAAAGAGAAGATTGAGAGAAACGATTTGTCGTAAATAAGTCTGTCTTTACTCTCCTCCAGCACGCTGTGAAGCAACTATTAAATCTCTACATTTTCTATCACTGAGCTTTCCATCATCATTTTCCACTCTAAACCGGACCACTATTTCTAAGACTCTTTTCTCTTTAAGATTGCCGAAGTCTCCTATCTCTCAGATAACTCCAAACTGGCTTGTTAGGACTCAACCTATTGTCAGATAACTAATCTTTGTAACTATAGACTCAATCTATTTCTCTTTAACTCATCATCGCTTTCAGTGTTATCTCAGATAAACCACTAGAAAAACTCACTATTGTACATAACTCCAATCTATTGTTCCATATAACTCCCACCTGATAGTGATTCACTAACTTTTATATATAATCAATGTATTGCTAAAAGTTATTTTCCTTCGGCCTTTAAGATTGCCAAAGTATATCCTCTCTTCAAACCTGGCTCGTCAGATAACAGTAATCTTGGTAACTATAGACCAATTTCTCTTTTATCATCGCTTTCTAAACCACTAGAAAAACACATACATAATGCAACACTACATTACCTAGTTAGCAATGACTTGCTAATTGACAGTCAGTCAGGGTTTCGACAAAAGCATTCATGCCACACAGCTCTAACTAAGATGATAGACAACTTGCACCTAAACATAATAACGATAACATATGTGGAGCAATCTTTGTAGACTTTAGGAAAGCATTTGATATGTTAGATCACGCTGTTTTAATAAGAAAATTAGAAACAATGAAAGTTAACTTTAAACTAGTGACATTACTTAAATCATTCCTGTCCGACAGACAGCAAGTAGTGTGATACAATAACTCCTTGTCAAGCCCAACTATTGTTGACACTGGTGTTCCTTAGGGTTCTATTCTCGGCCCTCTACTTTTTTCCATTTACATAAATGACCTTCCACTACACATCGAGAACTCATCCTGCGACCTATTTGCCGATGACTGTACCATTTATACTAGTGATAAAAGTTGCAACACGCTAGAAATATTATTACAAAGCGACACAGACAATCTTATTAAGTGGAGCAATGAAAACTGCATGCAAATAAATATCACTAAAACAAAATGTATGATAATATCAACTAGACAAAAATTACAAAACTCGCCGAAAACAACACTTCAGCTCTACATTGGAACCTCTTTAATTGAAAATGTAAATGAATATAAAACACTAGGACTCATAATTGACCAACATTTAAGTTGGAATTCGCATGTACAAGCACTGACCAAACAAACGGCACAAAAAGTTTACCAGTTAGCTAAAATCAAACATTTCCTAGATGAGGAGACACGAAAAATGTTCTATACATCCCAGATACAAACACATCTAGACTATTGTTCCACAATTTGGGATGGCTGCACCATGTCCAACACTAAAAGACTCTATTCATTACAAAAACGTGCAGTGCGAATAATTTCCGACAAAAACCTCACACAGTGTGTAGACGCATATACATATCTTAACATATTACCACTAAGAAAGCGCCTTCTCTTCAACAAAGCCAAATTTATTCACAAAATCTTGTCACAGAATGCTCCAACGTATCTGTGGCCTATTTTCAAATACAGCGGAAGACGCAGTCGACGCTTAAATAAATTACACATGCCCAAGCCTAGGCTCGACTTATTCAAGAAAAGTTTAGCTTTTTCTGCTGCTCATCTGTGGAATACTCTTCCACACGACTTAAAAAATACTCTTAGTCCATATTCATTCAATCACAGACTTTTCAAATACATCATGAGTGCAGATTATATGCCACCCTAATTTCGTTATGTTCTTAAATAATTACATAACATCATATGTAGGTTTTAAAGTTAATTTTGTCCTGTTTAGTATAAATTATGATACGCATCTGTAAATCTGTTTAACTGTTATTGTACTGTTACAATGTTGGGATTTTATTTTATTGTACTTTTTTGTACATTTAGGATACGTGTGAGAATAAATGGATTAACTATGGAAGAAGAGAGAAAGGAAGGGCAGAATGTTAGACGGGCCTGCGTGCCCAATTCTAAACCCTTTGAAAATAAAGTTCGTTCGTTCGTTCTATCTATCTATCTATCTATCTATCTATCTATCTATCTATCTATCTATCTATCTATCTATCTATCTATCTATCTATCTATCTATCTATCTATCTATCTATCTATATATCTATCTATCTCTCTATCTCTCTCTCTCTCTATCTATCTATCTATCTATCTATCTATCTATCTATCTATCTATCTATCTATCTATCTATCTACCTACCTACCTACCTACCTACCTACCTACCTACCTACCTACCTACCTACCTACCTACCTACCTACCTACCTACCTATCTATCTATCTATCTATCTATCTATCTATCTATCTATCTATCTATCTATCTATCTATCTATCTATCTATCTATCTATCTATCTATCTATCTATCTATCTATGTATTAATGTTTATTTTTATTTTTATTTATTTTATTTTTACATTCATTATTATTATTATTCTTCTTTTTTAATGTTAAAAACGTACTTTAATTATGATGATTATTGCAAATGTAATATTACTTTTATAATGATAAATGCCTTAATTATGCTTATAGTAAATGTGGGGATGAAAGGATATAGTATATATGATGAGAGAGAGAGGAAGGGCAGAATGTCAGACGGGCCTGCGTGCCCAATTCTTAACCCTTTGAAAATAAAGTTCGTTCGTTCGTTCGTTCGTTCGTTCTCTAATAAAGGAAGTAAAGGAAGTATATCACCAAACAGTCCTCGTCTCATATACTCCTATCATAAGAACATAACAATATTGTTAGGATATATGTTACCAGCTAGTATAGCACTTGTCAGAGAGGGCCTGGTATATTATAGGGGGAAGAAAATGGTTGTATCACACCTAGGTGTACATATTATTGGATGTATTCATGTATTGAATGTATTCATGTATTGAATTTATATTATTGAATGTATTCATGCATTGAATTTATATTATTAAATGTATCCATGTATTAGTTTATCAGAAAGAATGTTTTGCAAGTAGACACCTGTCTTGTCTCGCTATTGCTAAATCATACTGAGCCATGTTGTCATTCATCCCACATGCAGACACTGAGACACGCTCATATCATATACAATAGAAATAGATGGGCTTGAGGACAGAAATTAGCCCCTATTTTTCCTTGTTACAGGTTTTATTCGTGTCATAAAAACTGAGATCGTGGGTCGTCAGTCCAGCTGCCTGGAACTCCGCAGGAGCATAGAGATTGCACAGAATCTACATCTTTAGTCCCCCTCAGTCTTGGGTGGGCTAAAGGAACGATCTTCAGCCGGTTTTGTGTCAACCAAACCAAGAATTTCTAAGAGATGAGTACACATTAGTACCATTTCTGTCAGCATTGTGAGCAAAAGCTAGTGTCAGTGACGAGAAAGTGAATTAGCGTAGCAAGAGACAATAATAAGATTATAGCTGATAAATTATACGTAATTAACAGCACAGTTGATACATGTACTATAATTGAATAACAGCACAGCTGATATCATTTTTGTTCCTATAATTGGAAAACTTGATGTAATATATTTACATATCTATATAAATATAAATATTTGTAAATCATATGTAAACTTACAAATTCATTACGTTCCATTTTTCAACATTCACCCTTCAGCACAAGAGTAGATAGTGTATATACTAAATAAATAATAAGGAAATTGTATTTGAACGACTTGTCAATTTTATCTTTGTTAAGTAAAATCTGTTTCCTTGTTTATTAATATCACAGTTAGTTACACAGCGGAGGTGGCACTTTATGTCGGTCTCCTCTCTACTATTGTTTCGAGATCAGATCATTCACAGCCATAACTAATTTGTGATACCAGTAGTTCTCTCAGACACTGGGACTTCACCATTTTCTGCAGAAATTCTATTTGTGTAATTGTCAGTACTATACTGATCTTAGAGCCAAATAAAACCTCACGCCACACTATTCAATCGTGAAACTCTATTTCTTACACCTTTACTTCTCAATTACTTATCACCATCCACTCTACCCTCTACTCAGGCGGGACCATAAATATTTTTAACCTATCTAAAATTTACGACAGTGGTGTCAATAGTGGTAACATTTGTAGAAGATAGACAAATGAGTAAGAGTGATAATAATTGTAGTAGTAAAGTATTTGTTATAGTTGTATAAGTGGATACTGAAGGTAGTGGCGGTAACGGTAGTAGTAGCAGTAATAGAAATGGCTGATACCGATCTTGTAAATTGAAAAGACGGTCTTTATAAACTTGACAATCACTAAAATATAATAATAACATCTATATGTGTAAGCCGTCCTCTTAACTACATTCGAATTGGATGTAATAGCAACTACAGTTACCGTATAGTTTTAAAACTTGGATTCGATTAAACGAGTGAATTTTTGCATTTGTAATTGACAGACAAAAGTCAAAGCTCCAATCGTTGTTTCAGCACAGGGATCAAAAGAGACCAAAATTGTGAGCATTGTTCCGGAGCCAAAGAGTTAAATTAAAAAGAACAAAGATTTCTTAAAGATGTGAAACTAAACTTCATATTACAGTTTAGTATTAAATTAACTAAAACTTCAAACAACACTACAAGCAGAATCATGCATTCTAAGATCATTATTAGAATGATATACAACTGTCTACCAAGATTCATATTTGTACAGCTGTCGTTATAACGTCAGAGAAGAAAATATATTTCGTCTGTAATCAAAAGGAGGGACAGAAAATTAAACACAAACATGTCATACAGGAATCTATCTTAGTGAATGCGTTAAGCGTCGGGAAAAAATGGAGGATAATGTTGCGTGATAAATATTCCTTGAAGTATTGAATATTGCCTCGTTGCAAATAAATATATTCATGATTTTTAAGTTCCTCTTAACAAATGAAACTCGAAAAATGGGTCATATATGTTTTTGTAAGGAAATTACATTACCAGTATAATTTTTCTTTTCGCCACCTTCGGAGCATGATTGTACTACTGCAATTGTCCAGCATGCAGGAAGCCTGTTGCATTTCATGCATGTGCTTCTGCAGCGGGGGGGGGGGGGGGGGGGGGGGGGGGGGAGAGAGAAGAAGGGCGGGGGGGGGGGGGGGTCTTTGTCAAAGTGGTTTACGTGACAAGATTACCAGCCCGATGCACACCTTCTCATTAGTTGCTTCCCGTAGCAAATATAATAGTGGGAAACACGTCCATTCATTACCTACCAGCTCCCATAGGAGCATAGGTCTTCAACAACTTAATGCCATGTCCTAATGTTCTGTGTCATTCGCTCACAATCATCTTCCCTTGCTTTCTTTATATCTTTCATTTATGTTTCTAGCTCTCTTCTCCGTGTGTTTTTCAATCTTCCTCTATCTATCTTACCCTGGGGTTCCAGAACAAGGACTGCTTTGTAATGCTATGTAGTGTGTTCTTAAATGCGTTGTCCTGTCAGTCTCCAGAATCTTCTTCTCATCTCTTGTCCCACTTGCATTTCCCTGGTTCTTGTTATCAGTTCCATATAAGTGACACCTAGTCGTACCATTTCAATACTTCTATTCTACGCAAGTACAATGTATAAAAGTCTGTAACTTTTTGAAAAAAAAAAAGAAAAACAGCATGTGGAATTTTCTTTCAGAAAACATAAAATGTAGAAAGGAGAAAAGAAAGAAAGATTAGAAGAGAAAGAATGAAAGAAATACGGTGCACAAGGACGAGAGTATCGTCGAAAGCAGCAAGAAACACAGACGGCGATGATTTTAAAAGATACAGGAATAAGATTCGCTAACTTTGTTAAGATTTACGGCGAAAATTGAGGCAATCAATATAAGAAAAATTAAGCAAAAAAGGTTGTAAGAATGGGAATGTTATTTTATTTGTCATTACTAACATTGCTGTATATTTCTACTCCATTTTCCGTCATTAGTGTCTTAAATTATGCACTTATCTACTAGACATGTATCTATAACAGGTCCAAACGCACACATACAAATCTATACTCTAATTGTTGTTGTTGTTTAACTAGGTCTGCTGAGCTTCTCACTCTTTAGCAGCCAATACCAAGTTGAAGACTCTTTGGTATTATCTACGCTGTAGATCTAGGCTTTTCCTGTGGCTTTCTGCCATTCCGTAAAGTGTTGAGTTGAAGTCATAACTCCAGTTTCTCCAGCTTGGCTTACACTTAAAGGATCGTCACATAGGGTCCCAAGCTAGGAGTAAGAAGAGCGTGGCACACTGTGCATTCCCCACCATCCAAAGGGGCTCTCCAACTATGCAGAGCTAAACTACTAAGCTCTGGTTCTGGGCTCTCCCATAGAATTGTCACATCCTGCAAAGAGCCACGTTCAGCTTCCCCTGCCTATCATTGTGTCCAAAGTGAGATCCTTCTGCATGCAGTCAACCAAGTTAAAGCCAAAGTGACTTCTCCAAGCTTAGTGTGCAATGTTGGGTTCTCAACAAGTTTCACCACAGAGGGAATCCTTGGAAGTGTGGAGATAATTTCAAGAGTCAATGAGAATGTAATTAGCCCCAGCCATAGGTTCATTTCCACGTACATATATTGTAGCATTGTGCACAGCTGGTGGTCATATAAGGATGACTACAGATATGCCTCCATGCCTACTCTAATAAAGTCAATCACAAAGATCCACACTTGCGCTTAAGCATAGACATATTGTGTGAGGTAGATACAAGTGCCAGTGGAACAAGATGGAGAAGAAGACACTGGATTTGGATAGGCCACACAGCGAGGAAATATATTTAATACCCTGTCAAGGTAGTCCTTGTTCTGTAGCCCCCAGGGTATGACAGGTTGAAGGAGACAGAGACACTCATGGAGAATTAAACTGATGAAGAAGACACGAAAAGATACAACGGATTGGACAAGACTGGAAAGATTGGCATGATTCTGTTCATACTCCTTAGAGAGATGATTGGTACTGATAATAAATATCACGATGTTGAGAACACGTTACGGAAATTAAAAAACACAAAAATTGAATCTTTAATTCAAATGTCTGATGAGTAGAGCATGTGACAAAATAACCTCGAACGTCACATTTAGCTGTGCCATCCTGTAATTCATTCTGTGCTCTTCACTTTGTGTTTTCCCAACTCTGACAGTATTTGGTATTTTCGATTCATTGTTTACACTCCTTTCCCTCAATTCTTGTCACTTCATCGCCCATCCTTGCTGATTATTGTAAACAGTAACTTTCGTTGAACCCACATTGACACCTTAGATCTGTAGAGAGAAATGTGGTTTACTAAGCCGTAACACATTTCCGACCAGACAGTGTGTAGGAGCGAGCGGATTAGTAAGTAAACAACCCTGAGATAGCCACAGTCGGTTATTTTATCACTGATGATATTTTCTGTCGGGCCAAGTTGTTGATAGGGCTTGCTGGACCGGGTAAATGACATAACCATTTCCGGGAAGATTTGTCGGAGGCGATGGTTACGATAAGTATCCATATTGAAAAAGATTACCTGTGGTAGTTTATGCAGTCATGAGTGTAAACATGATCGATAATAGACGAAAGATGACATACCTTGTGTTGGAAGTGACTTGTAAACATCATATTTTGGCGCGTTACGCAGGAATTTTTACATGAGAGCGTAGTGGTAATATACCCCTACCAAAATATACGCAAATTCCATGCTATTGGTTTGGCATTTGAGATGTTAAAATACAACATTTATGATTGGAGCCTTGTCATATAGTAGCAATCTAGATGCGTGGGCCGAATGTTGCCTTATAATCTAGCGCCTTTTGAGTATACGGCACTGTGAAATTCAACTCGTCAAGAAGACAGCCAGACAAGCCAGAGGCTCAGAATTCCACTTTAAAGGACCGGACAATGTGTTTGAGCATCTTGTGGATTTACGCAACGATAACTCTACATTTATAAATGCGGAAAACCCGGAATCCTAGAAACCTGAACACTAGGTCACAGTGGGATTCTATTTGCAAAGTAAAACCGTAGAACACGTGTAAGAAGCATCTTAACTAAGTTGCCGAAATTATTTCTCTGAGCCAGAAGCCACTCTGTATTCCCAAGTATTTGGGTCAGTGGTACCAACTGCTGGCACTATTTGTGGAACAAGATAGTGTTGTATAAGTGGCCTTTAGTTAAAGCTAGACACCAACATCAGACGTGCCTTAACAGACGCTAGGCCATCTTCGCAATTACCCCACGATACTATGAGGGACGTGTTGCGGCCACCAGACTTGACCAGTGACGACGAGGGTGAACCAGTCAACAATATACAAAGAACAAGCATCGGCTGGAGCAGAAACAAACCGACATCTTACTGGCAGCTAAGTACACATTCAGAGCTTCCAAGTGAAATCCTTTCGTTAAGAAAATTTTTATTTAAAAAAACCCTATCCAGATCATCGCCTGTGATTAAATTTTAAAGAAGATTCTTAATTCACCCCACCATTATTTATTTTACATTGTTAACGATAATTAATTATTAAATTTGTTATATATATATATTTATATATATACAAATTTATAGTTGATTCAGTCATTTTGAGTGAACTGCACCCGTATGTCTCAGTAATTTTAAATACTTTTAACATAATATTAAAGTAATATTGTACTGAGTTAAATCACTAGGGGGCTCATCAAAACGAGCAAAATTCTTACTCCTCGTAGAAGGTCAGGGAAGATACAAAATATGTTATAAATGGATCATTTCAGCCGTAGTACTTGATTTCTTAAATTCCAACGAGGCTCACATCTCTGCCTAGAGTAATCTTGAGCTAAAAGTAGACACCTTTGACCTTCAGTAGATAATCTGGAGTTTAGCCACTAGTGGACAATCACTGCAGAGCAAAGGGAGTAAATCCCGTGACAGAGCCTGACAATTGTCAATGGAACACAAAAAATGAGATGAAGAGGATGGAGATGGATAAGACACACATTGAGGAAACTTGTTGATAGCGTTACTAGGCAGTCCTTGTTCTGGAATCCACGGGGAAAGAGAAGTGCAGTGAGACCAAGGAACACATGGAGAAGAGAACAGGAGACAGACATGACGGGCATAAGGAAAGACTTTGAGTTGATGGCACAGGTCAGGAAGACTTGGCATAAGTTTGATGAAAGCCTACGTTCTTTCGGGAGCTGAACGGTAATGATGAAATATAATATGTTAAAGATATGTATTTTTCCCCTTTTGTCTCAGTCAGAAACTGAACTGTTGACCGATTATTGAAGGGGCAAGAACTGAATGTGGCCGGACTATTGCTCATTTATCTGTCATTTCATCACACCTGTATAATGTTACGACTTCCAAAAGTTAGAATGCACATTATTTGTTGATGATGAAATATAATATGTTAAAGATATGTATTTTTCCCCTTTTGTCTCAGTCAGAAACTGAACTGTTGACCGATTATTGAAGGGTCAAGAACTGAATGTGGCCGGACTATTGCTCATTTACCTGTCATTTCATCACACCTGTATAATGTTACGACTTCCAAAAGTTAGAATGCACATTATATGTTGATGATGAAATATAATATGTTAAAGATATGTATTTTTCCCCTTTTGACTCAGTCAGAAACTGAACTGTTGACCGATTATTGAACGGGCAAGAACTGAATGTGGCCGGACTATTGCTCATTTACCTGTCATTTCATCACACCTGTATAATATCAGGACTTCCAAAAGTTAGAATGCACATTATTTGTTGATGCACTCACTTGAAGATACAGGTTATGGCTTTGGCATTCTTCTTTGACCTTTCAACTCCACAATGAGCATAAGCCATTAACAAACGTATGCTACGTCTTCCTGTCACGTGCCATTAGCTCAAGGTCTTTCCGTGTCTTCTTAATCCCCTTCACGTCGATCTCCGATTCTCTTGTCAATGTGCTCTTTGGTCTTCCCCTACCTGTCTTTCTCTGGGGATTCCATAACAATGACTACCTGGTAATGCTATCAACAGGTTTCCTTTGTGTCTGTCCTATCCGTCTCCAGCATCTTTTTCTCATCTCTTGTTTCACTGGCACTTGTCAGGTTGTTGTCTTCAGTTAAATATTTGTGATCTTGTCACACCACTTCAATCCTTCCTTCTATTCTACGCAAGCGCCCATGATGAAAGTCTGTTTCTTGTTAATTTTTTTTTTCTTTTTTTTTTTTGTTCTTCGTGTTACAGAACACGTTATGTCTTGCTCATTAATGGACATATTATCCCGTTCTGCGACTTAACATTTCTAGCCAGCACAGAAAATGCCATGGTTAGCAAAATCAGAAATTTTTTCCAAATTTTACATAATTCAATATTCGGTTGTGTCAACATCCAGTTAAGGGTGACAACACTGTATATTGAAATCTGTAACTTTGAAAAATCAATTAAATCGATTAAATCGATTCTCGTAGATTTCAAGGCAATCCAAGCGGTCTTATTCAATGCTTCTGTAGTTCTTATTTTCATTTTATTATTAATGTTTTTTGCTCAAGCTGGTCTGTTGTAGTTGATATTTTCGGGTAGGCTGAAACAAAAATTCTGCTCTAACAGTTCTACCACTTCATCCCAAGTAGCTCAATTTTACCATCGTCATCATTATCCTTTTGACTTCTGCAACCACTGCAGCTTTATCCTGAGCAAGAAGTCGGCACCACAGCGTCCACGTGCTCTTGTAGTAGTGATTCATGTAACAATATGTTATATACGTGGTTGTCACCTCATGACCAGCCTCATATTAGACGCTTCTTAAATGCACGAGCAAGCAGTAATCCTGCTCTTTCTGTGTTTTCTTAGATTCCCCTGATAACTATACCAGGCATTCGCTCAGTTTACTTTGAACTATATTTTTACGCTCAGTAATCCTATTGTACGGCTCTGAAACATAGAGAAGAAAGTAGCGATACGGGCTAAACACTCTGGAATTACACCGTAAATGATAATTTTCTCTCAGGTTGTGATTGTAAATATCATTCTCACTGAATTTCTGCCGTGGAAAATAAGTATATTTAGTATTTAAACTGTCAATAATAATACTAAATGGGATTTTACGTTGTAGAAAATCATTTCTGATTGGATTTTCAACCATAAGAAATAAACATCCTTTTACGCCATTGGTAAAACGTCAGTCTGAAGTTATAGCATTAGTCGGAGTGCGGATGTATTGAAGGTGTCGTAGATTTTTCGATAGGAGTATTAAGACTTGGGTTAGGTCCCTTCTGACTAGATTAGAATATGTGATATACACAGTGAGAGTTAGTAAAAAGAAATAGATTTTCCCAGGAGTGCAGTGGTAGCGAATCAAATAGAGCTGTCCCCAGAAAACAAGAATCTTCTCTCTCTCTCAGGCCTATCTTCTACGACAGATATATAAGAGTCAGACAGACTATTGACAACATATGTAACTATGTATGAACATACCACTCACGTGCACACCCCTTCAAGTGACAACAGTTAGACACACAGACGTGGGAAAACTATAACAATACTTATGTAAATATTCTAGAACGAGCTGACCAACACGCTGATTAGTTCCAGAGAGATTTTATTTATCATCTATAAAATCTTCTCACAACACCAAGACAAAAAAAAAATACATCAAGGAAAACATATGCACATAGTCATACAATATCAAGAAAATGCTACAAGGGTGATAGCCCCGCTATGATCTTAACTCTAGGTTTAGCCCACGGCCCCGTTAGGATGACAGATGATGGCCCAAAAAGTTATAGATGCATGTGGTTAGGGTCTAATATTGTCCCCCTTTGAAGGTATAGACTGACTTTGACAGCAGTATCTATTCTAACGTAACACGTTACTTAAGCAGCAAATCTCGCCTAAGAAAAAAACACATATAACAAATGAGGGTATTATACAACGAACCTCCTTCCGTCACTTTCACTCGATTCTTTCATCAGGGCCCTGATATACTTACAATCGGGTTGTGGTTTCGCCGGCTGGCGCAAATGTTGGACACTCACACTTTTTATCTGTTACTGTCGTTTACTGAAACAGATCCCAGCTCTGCAGATTTGTTTGTTGGTTTCATTAAAATGGATCTGGGGAGCGTCTGCTTCAGGCGATAGTTATTTCAGACTAAAGTTAATGTCACTTGACTCCCGAGGTAAGAATTAGGCTTAAACGAGCACAAAAATGTCAGAACACGAAGTTTCCCTTAATTAGGAAGATGACCGGTGGACAACCTCTCTCAAAACAGAAAAATCTTGGTTCCCCACTCACTTGTCAACAATGTCGGAAAGTTTATGTCATAGATTGTAATTATTCTCGCCGCCAGGCAGAAAATTTACGTAGAGTTTATGGAAGAAATTAAGATCTGGTTCACAGGCCCAGTATTGATCATTACAGTCTTTGAAAAAAAAAACCCGTTAGTGGGATATAGTATTTCTGTCTAACTTGCACCGTCAGATCAGTGTTACTTGTGAAACCCACGTGGTTCAAAATAAGGACTGTCTATTTCTTCACAATGATGAACTCTTATTAAATGCTGGTAAAGTTCGGGTCACCCCCAGTATTTCACTGTATAAAAAGAAAAGCACATATAAATCATTTTCATATTTTGTACCCAATATAACTTACATTTAAAAGCTTGACTTATATTTAAATTTTCCGGTGAAATAAGTTATAAAATCAATCATCATGAATTCAGGAATATCTGCGTATTCCGTCACTATTCACTGATGTCGCATTTATAAGTTTGATATAAAATATTCTCGACTGAGTATTAGCCGTTAAATTAAATTCCTTATAGCTACTAGATTGTTAAGCTTAGACATATTATTTATTCGGCTTTCCACTGTATGCGTCACTAGAAAATAATACAGACTTATAAATTATTCACTCAGTTCAAAAGAAACTAGTTAAAATGAAATGAGCGATTTAACGCTTTAAACACTTTAAACCCTACACACAATACTAGATATATAATATTAATATACCTCAAGCACAGCACTACGATGTCACAACGAAACTAAGAGATATCACTTATAAATTTAAGTGTTCTAGAACGAAGTGCCCACGTCTACTGTAAAATGTAGAATGAGTGAAGTGAGTTACAAACTCGGGCCAATAACTTAAAATTAGACAAAGGGCCCCAACTCTTTCCCTTCTCATAACAGCTACGTTACACTTAGAAGCATGTCGTAACTGTCACCGGTGCGATTTCGCACCTTCGTTAACAAACTGACCGAGATGTACGCGTGTCAGCTTCAAATCCCAGACAGCCTGTCTGCGGTGCGGAACGATTTTTCACGCCACGCCAGGTTTTTCTAACGAAAACCTCATGCGTCTCTGCAAACTGTAGACAGCTGTCTCGTTCCTGCACTGTGAGGATGCCGGGTTTGACACCTCACGCGAGTGTCAGGTGAAAAAATGGTAGACCAAAAGTCTGCTCTAGTCTGGGTATGAAACATAATCACACCTTTCGTCTACTGACATCTGTGTAATAGAATTACGTATCCCAGTATGAGAAAAACACAAGGTAAAGTTTTAGAATACTGAAGCCCCATCGAGGCCAGCTCCTTGACGTGGAGATGGGGCTCAAGTACAGCCATCAGCGGCTGAAAAACCAAGACTGGCCAGGCCCTCCTACACTCGAGCAAGACCACAGTCTGCCCTAGCAAGTCAAGGTGCTGAAGACGGAGGCAACCAGCCAAGAGGCGCACCACAGCAATCAGGATGCCACGCACATGCGCTATGGAAGTATGCCTATATCTGCAAAACGTTATGGCACTCGCCCTGTGACGGACACCCATGCAGGTGCAGTGCCGGGCCCTCTGCCTCGGAAGGGCCCAACCCCTACTACTGGGGGTCCTTCTCAATTGCCCCGTGGAGCCAGGAGGCATGAGAATAGAGCTACTGGCCAAGCAAAGAAAAGACCATTTAAAATAATGCACTGGAATGCTGAAGGCGTCAATAGTAAAAAAGACGGCTACAGCAAAAAATTAGAGCTCGAAAATATCTTGAATAACTACAAAAGACAGTGAAGTTTATACAAGAAACAACATTGCAGATATAGACAATATAGTTCAAGCGAACGAAAGAATAAGAAGAAGAAGAATACTGAAGAAAATATTTTTCGCAAACGAGTGATGCGAAAAATACAGGAAAAACAAGTAAGGAAAGATAATAAAATGAAAGGATTAGGGTGAGAGAATAGGAAGAAGATGTAGGTAATTTAATGACATAAAGACCTACGTGACAGGACGTCCCCCCTTAAGATATGGAAGCACTCCATGTCTACGTTATGGAATTAAATTTCCTATAACCGTAGCTTCGGGGTGTCTGTCTTCTTCCCTCTCATCTTCCCCCTCCATCTCTCTCCAATTCCTACTCGAGTCTACTCCCCAAAGTTTCCTTCCTCTGGAATGTCTCCCATGCGCGCTTGAAAGAGCGTCGCCGCTTCTGACATTTTTGAAAGATTTCCTGTGATAGCGGTGGAATATCCCTGCCACTATCATCATCTTCGTCAGCTCTGGCGATCGTCAGGAGATGGTCGGAGGTTGGCACTGGTCTTTCCAAGTATCTCTTTAAGAGATTTAAATGGAAAACCTTCTCCTTTCCTTGAATAGAGATCTGGTAGTTAGCCTTAGAAATCTTTTTCCGGACGGTAAACGGCCCTTGCCATCCGATCTTCAGTTGGTTGTTCTCGGTAGGGAGTAACACCAAAACTTTCTCTCCTGTTTCCAGTTCTCTCTCTTTCGCAACTTTCCTGTATCGGTTAGCGTGCTTGGTGCGTGCTCGCTTAAAGTTAGTCGATGCTAGGTCCCACCCTAGTTTCAACCTTTCCTTTAAAACCGATACATATTTACTTGCTGAGACAACTGTCTCATCCGCCTTCTCGTCTGTCAGAGACTGAAGTAAGGCTTCAAGCGGGCCCTTAATGGGTCTGCCGAATAAGAGTGTCGCTGGCGGAAATCCTGTGGAAGTATGAGGAGATTCTCTGTAGCCAAATAAAGCTCCAGGAATACAAAGGTCCCAATCTTCAGGTTTCACTTGTGCCAGTTTACTTAGCAGCATGTTGAGGTTTCCATTAGCACGTTCCACGAGCCCATTTCCGGTCGGAGTATATGGCTTAGTGTGGATGTGTTGGGTCCTCAAGATCTTAACGATCTCATCCATCAACAGGTTTCGGTATGGGGATCCGTTATCCGTCAACACTTGCTGAGGGAATCCCAACCGAGTGAAAATCTGCACGAGGGCTTCTGCGACATGCTTGGCATCTGCGCATGTTAGCGGGATAGCTTCTGCCCATAAAGTGCATGTATCGACTAAGGTCAGGATAAACCTGTTCCTTCTTTTAGTCCTTTCGAAAGGCCCTAAAATGTCGATCACAACCCGTTCGAATGGTGTTCCCATTATTGGCATTTCACCCAAAGAGACTGGGGGTGCCCGTTGCTTGGGTGGCACACGTTGGCACTGGGCACAGGATTTGACGTACCTGATAATATCAGTGTTTACTCCTGGCCACCAATAATGAGTGGTTATACGTTGGTTTGTGGCGTTCTGTCCCATATGTCCGCTGAAGGGAAGAGAGTGCCCCATTTCTAGGATTTGGCTTCTGTACTGTTTCGGTACTAGGAGCTGGTTGTAACCTTGGTCAGGCTTGCCCGTTCTCCGATAAAGTACGCCATCCTTAGAAAAAATGTCCCCGTGCTGTTTGGGTTCCTTAGCCATGGGCAGTTTCCTAAAGCAGGGTGCCAAAGTAGGGTCCTTGTATTGCGCTTCTTTAAGTTCCATAGGTAACAAATTAGGCGCAGGCTCCCGTTCCTTCTTGGTTTGCCCTCTTGTAGTTACTGCTGCCACAATCGGCTCTTCCGGTTTCCCAATACACACGTATCTCCCGCCGAGTATGACTGGGTATATGGGATCATCCATAACAGCCGCTTTGATCACGCCTCTGACAAAGTCAGAGTGTATCTCCACCAATGCGATGGGAAGCGCTGTAGGTGCATCACTCTTACGAACTCCACAAAGTTGGACGGTCTCTCCTGTCTCTTGACCGGGTTTGACCAGGTTTCTGGCAACAATGCAATCGTAAGAAAGCCCCGTGTCAAATAAGCAAGAAGTTTGAGAACCGTTCAAAATAACAGTACCTCGCGTTGTGGGTCTATCCCCAACAGGTTGGGAATCACTGTCCATAATTCCGCCTTGCGAGACTGTTAGCAAGCATCCGATGCGTTTAGGCTCGGTGTGCTCGGTCTGATCATATGTCCCGTGCTCAGGGGTTCTCCCTTTGCCACCTTGTCCTTTCTGGCTGCGCTGCCATGTAGGGCGGTCGGGTTGATCAGACTGTTTTGGGTGGTTGGGGTACTTGTTCTTGTAGAACTTGGATTTTTCAGGAGGGGGGTTTTGAGGTCCAGTTTCTCTGTGGTTATTTTGGTTAGAAGCCTGAGAAGATTGCTCTAGGTTATGTTTTCGAAAATGCTCCTCTGTCGGTTTCCGTTTTGTGGCCGGTAGTTCAGCCAGCGCATTGTGATAACGCTCAGACTTTTCCAAAATGTCTTCAAGTTTTTCTGCCCCTTGCTCAGCGAGAAATCTCCGGGTATCAGCAGACAATGTGTTCTTTATTTGTTCTGTTAAAACAAATTCCTCAAGACCTTCGTAGGTAGAGGGGAGCTGCGAGAGCTCAAGGCACTTTGTCAAATATCCCTTTAGACGAGACGAGAACTGCTGAAAAGTTTCAGAATTCTCTTTCCGGCTGTTGCGAAACAGTTGCAAAAATTTGCGAGCGTTCATTTCAAAGCGCTCCAGTAACGCTTTCTTCAACAGATCATAGTTGTCTTGTTGGCTGCTCTCCAGTTTTGCATACACATCGTAAGCAGAACTTTTCAAAGCCTGGGAAAGCTTCACATTCCAACGCGACCTCTCTAAACCGTACAGAGTTGCAATTTTCTCAAATTTTTCTAGCCAAGTGTCAATCTTCTCATTTGGACAAGGGAAATATTCTAGAGCGAAAGACATAGCAGTGAGATGAGTAGATTGAGTGTTAGAAGGATCAGTTAAGGAAGAATGAGGGGAAGACTCTCCATTGCTGGAGGTAGAGGCAGCACCACGACTTTGGAATTCTAGAGTTTTAAGAGCCAACTCATGCTGTCTCTCTTCTCTCTCCTTCTCATGCTGTCTCTCCCTCTCCTTCTCTCTTTCCTCATGCTGTCTCTCCTTCTCTCTTTCGTTCGCCCTGCGAATTTCCATTTCTTCCTCAATCTTCTTCTGTTGTAATAGACGGTCTTCCGCTTCTTTCCTCTCCGCTGCTTTTTCCTTCTGCTCCGCATCATATCTCTCAAGTTCGTCCCTGACGAAAGCTTTCGCTTCGTCGCTGTCCAGTCCCTCTTCCATTGCTTCCTGTCTGAGCATTTGTCTCAGTTTCGCCCTTTCTGCCATAATAAGTCAGTGGCTGAGACTTAGACGAGAAAAAGATAAGGATAAGGAATACACTGGTTCCTACCACTTGCGAGAAAAAAAAATACCAAAAATCAAAAGATGATATATTTAACCCTGGGATACCTCCTCCAAAAATAAAAATCTAACTATCGCTGCTATTAATCGGCAATAAAGCACCTAATGCAAAACACGACTACGCCAACTAAATGGTAGTTAAGATTACTTCTGAAAAATAAGTTGCTACAGTGGAAAACACAATGATTATAGCAAAAATTTTCGGAGAGAAAAAAAAATCCCCTTTATTTTTAATCCACTATCAAGTTCACCCCTGAAGACAGTTAGGGTGAGGGAGGCAATTAATCTGGACAAATAGTCCGAAACGCACTCCTTAACTTTAGTTCCAACACCTTCCTGCTTCAGAACCCTTGTGAATGTTATACACTCACAAAACTTTACCAGCGTTTAGTATTACAAAATCATTAATTAACATGTATTCCGACAAAATCAACCTGTAAACCAAATGTATAATGCTTCTTAATGCTGTGGAAAAAAAACTTATCAGTTTGTGTGTGGTCAGCACGCCCATAAACAGATCGTTAGTCTAGGGGATAAATTATTTTTAAAAAATACAAAACTCACAAGACATCACACTCTTACTCTATATCAGAATAAAGAATCTTAAGTTCAAAATCCAGATAGACGAGTCCACATTTGTCGTACTCGTCTTCCTATTCTAAGTTCAAAAATCCGTCGGGCGAGACCACATTTGTCGTATCGCCTTAGGATTTTGGGTTCAATTCCCGGTAACGAGCGACCATTTGTCGTAGATTTTTCGATAGGAGTATTAAGACTTGGGTTAGGTCCCTTCTGACTAGATTAGAATATGTGATATACACAGTGAGAGTTAGTAAAAAGAAATAGATTTTCCCAGGAGTGCAGTGGTAGCGAATCAAATAGAGCTGTCCCCTGAAAACAAGAATCTTCTCTCTCTCTCTCTCTCTCAGGCCTATCTTCTACGACAGATATATAAGAGTCAGACAGACTATTGACAACATATGTTACTATGTATGAACATACCACTCACGTGCACACCCCTTCAAGTGACAACAGTTAGACACACAGACGTGGGAAAACTATAACAATACTTATGTAAATATTCTAGAACGAGCTGACCAACACGCTGATTAGTTCCAGAGAGATTTTATTTATCATCTATAAAATCTTCTCACAACACCAAAACAAAAAAAAAAAAATACATCAAGGAAAACATATGCACATAGTCATACAATATCAAGAAAATGCTACAAGGGTGATAGCCCCGCTATGATCTTAACTCTAGGTTTAGCCCACGGCCCCGTTAGGATGACAGATGATGGCCCAAAAAGTTATAGATGCATGTGGTTAGGGTCTAATATTGTCCCCCTTTGAAGGTATAGACTGACTTTGACAGCAGTATCTATTCTAACGTAACACGTTACTTAAGCAGCAAATCTCGCCTAAGAAAAAAACACATATAACAAATGAGGGTATTATACAACGAACCTCCTTCCGTCACTTTCACTCGATTCTTTCATCAGGGCCCTGATATACTTACAATCGGGTTGTGGTTTCGCCGGCTGGCGCAAATGTTGGACACTCACACTTTTTATCTGTTACTGTCGTTTACTGAAACAGATCCCAGCTCTGCAGATTTGTTTGTTGGTTTCATTAAAATGGATCTGGGGAGCGTCTGCTTCAGGCGATAGTTATTTCAGACTAAAGTTAATGTCACTTGACTCCCGAGGTAAGAATTAGGCTTAAACGAGCACAAAATGTCAGAACACGAAGTTTCCCTTAATTAGGAAGATGACCGGTGGACAACCTCTCTCAAAACAGAAAAATCTTGGTTCCCCACTCACTTGTCAACAATGTCGGAAAGTTTATGTCATAGATTGTAATTATTCTCGCCGCCAGGCAGAAAATTTACGTAGAGTTTATGGAAGAAATTAAGATCTGGTTCACAGGCCCAGTATTGATCATTACAGTCTTTGAAAAAAAAAAAACCGTTAGTGGGATATAGTATTTCTGTCTAACTTGCACCGTCAGATCAGTGTTACTTGTGAAACCCACGTGGTTCAAAATAAGGACTGTCTATTTCTTCACAATGATGAACTCTTATTAAATGCTGGTAAAGTTCGGGTCACCCCCAGTATTTCACTGTATAAAAAGAAAAGCACATATAAATCATTTTCATATTTTGTACCCAATATAACTTACATTTAAAACAGCAAGCCTACAGCTTGACTTATATTTAAATTTTCCGGTGAAATAAGTTATAAAATCAATCATCATGAATTCAGGAATATCTGCGTATTCCGTCACTATTCACTGATGTCGCATCTAGCATTTATAAGTTTGATATAAAATATTCTCGACTGAGTATTAGCCGTTAAATTAAATTCCTTATAGCTACTAGATTGTTAAGCTTAGACATATTATTTATTCGGCTTTCCACTGTATGCGTCACTAGAAAATAATACAGACTTATAAATTATTCACTCAGTTCAAAAGAAACTAGTTAAAATGAAATGAGCGATTTAACGCTTTAAACACTTTAAACCCTACACACAATACTAGATATATAATATTAATATACCTCAAGCACAGCACTACGATGTCACAACGAAACTAAGAGATATCACTTATAAATTTAAGTGTTCTAGAACGAAGTGCCCACGTCTACTGTAAAATGTAGAATGAGTGAAGTGAGTTACAAACTCGGGCCAATATCTTAAAATTAGACAAAGGGCCCCAACTCTTTCCCAAGCGAAACAGCTTACGTTACACTTCTCTAAGCACCCTCGTCAGCTTCACCGGTGCGATTCGTACCTTCAGTTAACATCAGTGACCGAGATGTACGAGTGAGCTTCAAATCCCAGACAGCCTGTCTGCGGTGCGGAACGATTTTTCTCGCTACGCCAGGTTTTTTCTAACGAAAAACCTCATGCGTCTCTGCAAACTGTAGACAGCTGTCTCGTTCCTGCACTGTGAGGATGCCGGGTTTGACACCTCACGCGAGTGTCAGGTGAAAAAATGGTAGACCAAAAGTCTGCTCTAGTCTGGGTATGAAACATAATCACACCTTTCGTCTACTGACATCTGTGTAATAGAATTACGTATCCCAGTATGAGAAAAACACAAGGTAAAGTTTTAGAATACTGAAGAAAATATTTTTCGCAAACGAGTGATGCGAAAAATACAGGAAAAACAAGTAAGGAAAGATAATAAAATGAAAGGATTAGGGTGAGAGAATAGGAAGAAGATGTAGACAATTAAATGATATAAAGACCTACGTGACAGGACGTCCCCCCTTAAGATATGGAAGCACTCCATGTCTACGTTATGGAATTAAATTTCCTATAACCGTAGCTTCGGGGTGTCTGTCTTCTTCCCTCTCATCTTCCCCCTCCATCTCTCTCCAATTCCTACTCGAGTCTACTCCCCAAAGTTTCCTTCCTCTGGAATGTCTCCCATGCGCGCTTGAAAGAGCGTCGCCGCTTCTGACATTTTTGAAAGATTTCCTGTGATAGCGGTGGAATATCCCTGCCACTATCATCATCTTCGTCAGCTCTGGCGATCGTCAGGAGATGGTCGGAGGTTGGCACTGGTCTTTCCAAGTATCTCTTTAAGAGATTTAAATGGAAAACCTTCTCCTTTCCTTGAATAGAGATCTGGTAGTTAGCCTTAGAAATCTTTTTCCGGACGGTAAACGGCCCTTGCCATCCGATCTTCAGTTGGTTGTTCTCGGTAGGGAGTAACACCAAAACTTTCTCTCCTGTTTCCAGTTCTCTCTCTTTCGCGACTTTCCTGTATCGGTTAGCGTGCTTGGTGCGTGCTCGCTTAAAGTTAGTCGTTGCTAGGTCCCACCCTAGTTTCAACCTTTCCTTTAAAACCGACACATATTTACTTGCTGAGACAACTGTCTCATCCGCCTTCTCGTCTGTCAGAGACTGAAGTAAGGCTTCAAGCGGGCCCTTAATGGGTCTGCCGAATAAGAGTGTCGCTGGCGGAAATCCTGTGGAAGTATGAGGAGATTCTCTGTAGCCAAATAAAGCTCCAGGAATACAAAGGTCCCAATCTTCAGGTTTCACTTGTGCCAGTTTACTTAGCAGCATGTTGAGGTTTCCATTAGCACGTTCCACGAGCCCATTTCCGGTCGGAGTATATGGCTTAGTGTGGATGTGGTGGGTCCTCAAGATCTTAACGATCTCATCCATCAACAGGTTTCGGTATGGGGATCCGTTATCCGTCAACACTTGCTGAGGGAATCCCAACCGAGTGAAAATCTGCACGAGGGCTTCTGCGACATGCTTGGCATCTGCGCATGTTAGCGGGATAGCTTCTGCCCATAAAGTGCATGTATCGACTAAGGTCAGGATAAACCTGTTCCTTCTTTTAGTCCTTTCGAAAGGCCCTAAAATGTCGATCACAACCCGTTCGAATGGTGTTCCCATTATTGGCATTTCACCCAAAGAGACTGGGGGTGCCCGTTGCTTGGGTGGCACACGTTGGCACTGGGCACAGGATTTGACGTACCTGATAATATCAGTGTTTACTCCTGGCCACCAATAATGAGTGGTTATACGTTGGTTTGTGGCGTTCTGTCCCATATGTCCGCTGAAGGGAAGAGAGTGCCCCATTTCTAGGATTTGGCTTCTGTACTGTTTCGGTACTAGGAGCTGGTTGTAACCTTGGTCAGGCTTGCCCGTTCTCCGATAAAGTACGCCATCCTTAGAAAAAAATGTCCCCGTGCTGTTTGGGTTCCTTAGCCATGGGCAGTTTCCTAAAGCAGGGTGCCAAAGTAGGGTCCTTGTATTGCGCTTCTTTAAGTTCCATAGGTAACAAATTAGGCGCAGGCTCCCGTTCCTTCTTGGTTTGCCCTCTTGTAGTTACTGCTGCCACAATCGGCTCTTCCGGTTTCCCAATACACACGTATCTCCCGCCGAGTATGACTGGGTATATGGGATCATCCATAACAGCCGCTTTGATCACGCCTCTGACAAAGTCAGAGTGTATCTCCACCAATGCGATGGGAAGCGCTGTAGGTGCATCACTCTTACGAACTCCACAAAGTTGGACGGTCTCTCCTGTCTCTTGACCGGGTTTGACCAGGTTTCTGGCAACAATGCAATCGTAAGAAAGCCCCGTGTCAAATAAGCAAGAAGTTTGAGAACCGTTCAAAATAACAGTACCTCGCGTTGTGGGTCTATCCCCAACAGGTTGGGAATCACTGTCCATAATTCCGCCTTGCGAGACTGTTAGCAAGCATCCGATGCGTTTAGGCTCGGTGTGCTCGGTCCGATCATATGTCCCGTGCTCAGGGGTTCTCCCTTTGCCACCTTGTCCTTTCTGGCTGCGCTGCCATGTAGGGCGGTCGGGTTGATCAGACTGTTTGGGGTGGTTGGGGTACTTGTTCTTGTAGAACTTGGATTTTTCAGGAGGGGGGTTTTGAGGTCCAGTTTCTCTGTGGTTATTTTGGTTAGAAGCCTGAGAAGATTGCTCTAGGTTATGTTTTCGAAAATGCTCCTCTGTCGGTTTCCGTTTTGTGGCCGGTAGTTCAGCCAGCGCATTGTGATAACGCTCAGACTTTTCCAAAATGTCTTCAAGTTTTTCTGCCCCCTGCTCAGCGAGAAATCTCCGGGTATCAGCAGACAATGTGTTCTTTATTTGTTCTGTTAAAACAAATTCCTCAAGACCTTCGTAGGTAGAGGGGAGCTGCGAGAGCTCAAGGCACTTTGTCAAATATCCCTTTAGACGAGACGAGAACTGCTGAAAAGTTTCAGAATTCTCTTTCCGGCTGTTGCGAAACAGTTGCAAAAATTTGCGAGCGTTCATTTCAAAGCGCTCCAGTAACGCTTTCTTCAACAGATCATAGTTGTCTTGTTGGCTGCTCTCCTGTTTTGCATACACATCGTAAGCAGAACTTTTCAAAGCCTGGGAAAGCTTCACATTCCAACGCGACCTCTCTAAACCGTACAGAGTTGCAATTTTCTCAAATTTTTCTAGCCAAGTGTCAATCTTCTCATTTGGACAAGGGAAATATTCTAGAGCGAAAGACATAGCAGTGAGATGAGTAGATTGAGTGTTAGAAGGATCAGTTAAGGAAGAATGAGGGGAAGACTCTCCATTGCTGGAGGTAGAGGCAGCACCACGACTTTGGAATTCTAGAGTTTTAAGAGCCAACTCATGCTGTCTCTCTTCTCTCTCCTTCTCATGCTGTCTCTCCCTCTCCTTCTCTCTTTCCTCATGCTGTCTCTCCTTCTCTCTTTCGTTCGCCCTGCGAATTTCCATTTCTTCCTCAATCTTCTTCTGTTGTAATAGACGGTCTTCTGCTTCTTTCCTCTCCGCTGCTTTTTCCTTCTGCTCCGCATCATATCTCTCAAGTTCGTCCCTGACGAAAGCTTTCGCTTCGTCGCCGTCCAGTCCCTCTTCCATTGCTTCCTGTCTGAGCATTTGTCTCAGTTTCGCCCTTTCTGCCATAATAAGTCAGTGGCTGAGACTTAGACGAGAAAAAGATAAGGATAAGGAATACACTGGTTCCTACCACTTGCGAGAAAAAAAATACCAAAAAAACAAAAAATGATATATTTAACCCTGGGATACCTCCTCCAAAAATAAAAATCTAACTATCGCTGCTATTAATCGGCAATAAAGCACCTAATGCAAAACACGACTACGCCAACTAAATGGTAGTTAAGATTACTTCTGAAAAATAAGTTGCTACAGTGGAAAACACAATGATTATAGCAAAAATTTTCGGAGAGAAAAAAAAATCCCCTTTATTTTTAATCCACTATCAAGTTCACCCCTGAAGACAGTTAGGGTGAGGGAGGCAATTAATCTGGACAAATAGTCCGAAACGCACTCCTTAACTTTAGTTCCAACACCTTCCTGCTTCAGAACCCTTGTGAATGTTATACACTCACAAAACTTTACCAGCGTTTAGTATTACAAAATCATTAATTAACATGTATTCCGACAAAATCAACCTGTAAACCAAATGTATAATGCTTCTTAATGCTGTGGAAAAAACTTATCAGTTTGTGTGGTCAGCACGCCCATAAACAGATCGTTAGTCTAGGGGATACATTATTTTTAAAAAATACAAAACTCACAAGACATCACACTCTTACTCTATATCAGAATAAAGAATCTTAAGTTCAAAATCCAGATAGACGAGTCCACATTTGTCGTACTCGTCTTCCTATTCTAAGTTCAAAAATCCGTCGGGCGAGACCACATTTGTCGTATCGCCTTAGGATTTTGGGTTCAATTCCCGGTAACGAGCGACCATTTGTCGTAGATTTTTCGATAGGAGTATTAAGACTTGGGTTAGGTCCCTTCTGACTAGATTAGAATATGTGATATACACAGTGAGAGTTAGTAAAAAGAAATAGATTTTCCCAGGAGTGCAGTGGTAGCGAATCAAATAGAGCTGTCCCCAGAAAACAAGAATCTTCTCTCTCTCTCAGGCCTATCTTCTACGACAGATATATAAGAGTCAGACAGACTATTGACAACATATGTAACTATGTATGAACATACCACTCACGTGCACACCCCTTCAAGTGACAACAGTTAGACACACAGACGTGGGAAAACTATAACAATACTTATGTAAATATTCTAGAACGAGCTGACCAACACGCTGATTAGTTCCAGAGAGATTTTATTTATCATCTATAAAATCTTCTCACAACACCAAGACAAAAAAAAAAATACATCAAGGAAAACATATGCACATAGTCATACAATATCAAGAAAATGCTACAAGGGTGATAGCCCGCTATGATCTTAACTCTAGGTTTAGCCCACGGCCCCGTTAGGATGACAGATGATGGCCCAAAGAGTTATAGATGCAGGTGGTTAGGGTCTAATATTGTCCCCCTTTGAAGGTATAGACTGACTTTGACAGCAGTATCTATTCTAAAGGAACACGTTACTTAAGCAGCAAATCTCGCCTAAGAAAAAACACATATAACAAATGAGGGTATTATACAACGAACCTCCCTCCGTCACTTTCACTCGATTCTTTCGTCAGGGCCCTGATATACTTACAATCGGGTTGTGGTTTCGCCGGCTGGCGCAAATGTTGGATACTCACACTTTTTATCTGTTACTGTCGTTTACTGAAACAGATCCCAGCTCTGCAGATTTGTTTGTTGGTTTCATTAAAATATGGATCTGGGGAGCGTCTGCTTCAGGCGATAGTTATTTCAGACTAAAGTTAATGTCACTTGACTCCCGAGGTAAGAATTAGGCTTAAACGAGCACAAAATGTCAGAACACGAAGTTTCCCTTAATTAGGAAGATGACCGGTGGACAACCTCTCTCAAAACAGAAAAAATCTTGGTTCCCCACTCACTTGTCAACAATGTCGGAAAGTTTATGTCATAGATTGTAATTATTCTCGCCGCCAGGCAGAAAATTTACGTAGAGTTTATGGAAGAAATTAAGATCTGGTTCACAGGCCCAGTATTGATCATTACAGTCTTTGAAAAAAAAAACCCGTTAGTGGGATATAGTATTTCTGTCTAACTTGCACCGTCAGATCAGTGTTACTTGTGAAACCCACGTGGTTCAAAATAAGGACTGTCTATTTCTTCACAATGGTGAACTCTTATTAAATGCTGGTAAAGTTCGGATCACCCCCAGTAAATCATTTTCATATTTTGTACCCAATATAACTTACATTTAAAACAGCAAGCCTACAGCTTGACTTATATTTAAATTTTCCGGTGAAATAAGTTATAAAATCAATCATCATGAATTCAGGAATATCTGCGTATTCCGTCACTATTCACTGATGTCGCATCTAGCATTTATAAGTTTGATATAAAATATTCTCGACTGAGTATTAGCCGTTAAATTAAATTCCTTATAGCTACTAGATTGTTAAGCTTAGACATATTATTTATTCGGCTTTCCACTGTATGCGTCACTAGAAGATAATACAGACTTATAAATTATTCACTCAGTTCAAAAGAAACTAGTTAAAATGAAATGAGCGATTTAACGCTTTAAACACTTTAAACCCTACACACAATACTAGATATATAATATTAATATACCTCAAGCACAGCACTACGATGTCACAACGAAACTAAGAGATATCACTTATAAATTTAAGTGTTCTAGAACGAAGTGCCCACGTCTACTGTAAAATGTAGAATGAGTGAAGTGAGTTACAAACTCGGGCCAATAACTTAAAATTAGACAAAGGGCCCCAACTCTTTCCCTTCTCATAACAGCTACGTTACACTTAGAAGCATGTCGTAACTGTCACCGGTGCGATTTCGCACCTTCGTTAACAAACTGACCGAGATGTACGCGTGTCAGCTTCAAATCCCAGACAGCCTGTCTGCGGTGCGGAACGATTTTTCACGCCACGCCAGGTTTTTCTAACGAAAACCTCATGCGTCTCTGCAAACTGTAGACAGCTGTCTCGTTCCTGCACTGTGAGGATGCCGGGTTTGACACCTCACGCGAGTGTCAGGTGAAAAAATGGTAGACCAAAAGTCTGCTCTAGTCTGGGTATGAAACATAATCACACCTTTCGTCTACTGACATCTGTGTAATAGAATTACGTATCCCAGTATGAGAAAAACACAAGGTAAAGTTTTAGAATACTGAAGAAAATATTTTTCGCAAACGAGTGATGCGAAAAATACAGGAAAAACAAGTAAGGAAAGATAATAAAATGAAAGGATTAGGGTGAGAGAATAGGAAGAAGATGTAGGTAATTTAATGACATAAAGACCTGCGTGACAGAAGGACAAGTAAAAATGTCAACAAAAATATAACAATAGACTTAGAAAAGGATATACAGTTCAAATACTTCCCGAAATTCACATTACGCTCGTATAGCTAAGAAGACGTCAAACAGACTAACCCCCCATTTGTAAGAAGCCACAGCCAACAACATATACCTGAGAAGAAGCCAAGCTGCCTTGCTTTTGTGAGCTGACTTGCTTAGTGATAAGCTTAAGCCACACAGTCCCCGAAGTACTATCGTGTCTATGGGTTCATATATCAGTGAAACAAGGCACACAAATTCTGTGAATTGAGAGACACTCGTGGACCAGCAGTGGAACAACGCTGCATGCCTGGCAGAAGCATAGCGACTTAGTATTCAGTGAATGAGGTCCCACGGGAAGTCAAAACCAGTATCCAGCTCAGGAACTAACTGTGAAAATTTATCAAGAAGATAAGTCCCTTACGTAACGAGAAACAAAAACCAAATGTCACCAAGACCATATGATGAAAATGACAATGACAATATAATAATGTCTAGATTGTGTTTATATATCCATCTACATTTTAACCCATATATATATATATTGTTATCTTCCCTACCAGTCATTTCTGACCAAAGGAGCGTACCTCCCGAAATAACTTTCGGTGGCACGAGGTTGGGCAATTGTAGATCTAGCTGTTGCCCATGCAGCAAGACCCGGCCTGGACGTCAGAGGAACGGTCTAGCCGATACAGTCTGACACCAGTAGCAATAGCCTAGTCACTAGTAGGATACGGAACTTGCCCTCGGTAAGATAACATGGTAAGCATGTATTAGCTCTAGAATTGCCACAGTTATCCAAGTAGGATCGTGTCATCTAATATATATATATATATATATATATATATATATATATATATATATATATATATATATATATATATATATATATATATATATATATATATATATATATATATATATATATATATATATATATATATATATATATATATATATATATATATATATATATATACAATGTGGCAGAGATATTATGATTAATAGATTTGATATATCTTTTCTTTATTCTACACTTGTCTTTTACCTTCCTGTAGCTCCTTTCCTTTCCTTCGCATACGCTAGATTGTTAGCAATTCAAACCTTTGTCATTTCCTTTCTAATTTAGCAACGCATTTTATTGCGGTTAGCTAAGTTCTTTGATGAGAAATCGAATCGTGTTAATTCGTTCTCGACAGTGATAATAAGGAAGACCATTGTCTATCACTTTTCCCTGAGCTGTTCGCGTATAAGTTAATTATTCACGGTGAAAGATTTGAGATCAAAGACGAGCTCGCTTATATTGCGTTTATGACAATAGTCTGCAGGCAGAATAGTGTGAATTCTCCAGTGAAGAAAATCTCGCACGGTCTGATAAATCATGTTACACAAGATCTAAGAGAGACTGTTCGCTCGATTTGCCTGAGTCTGGTTTCGGTTTCAGTGTGAAGAATTCGTTTGATTCGCAGAATGAGCAGGAAATATGTAAATCTGGACGTAGGTGCTAAATGTATTAAGTCTGAGCTAATTTCTTTCTTTCCTATAATTAAAACCCAGCAGTTTAGACTTCATTCATTCAGACTCTGCAGTTTCTCTAGACATATCTAGCTTCGTTTCTAGATTACTTTATTAAGTATAATCTCAGTTTGCGTTGGAGAATAGTCTTAAGTAGTTCTGTGTGAGGTAAATATAGTGACTAGTATTGTCGAGTGATTAATTGGTAGTTCGAATTATATCTTCACTAGATTTTTGTGCAGTGTGTTTTGCCAGTTAGGCCAGTCTTTCTAATTCTCTAAGTTACTGTGTTACAGTAGATAGCAGAATAAATTATAATTTCTAGCTAAAAACTCATTCAGCTATAAATAAATTTAATTAAATTGCTAGTAACCAGTCAGAGAATATATTTAACTAACTAAGTAAATGCACTGATTCATCATTTGAGTATTGACGGAATATGTACGGTAGTTCGAATTATATCTTCACTAGATTTTTGTGCAGTGTGTTTTGCCAGTTAGGCCAGTCTTTCTAATTCTCTAAGTTACTGTGTTACAGTAGATAGCAGAATAAATTATAATTTCTAGCTAAAAACTCATTCAGCTATAAATAAATTTAATTAAATTGCTAGTAACCAGTCAGAGAATATATTTAACTAACTAAGTAAATGCACTGATTCATCATTTGAGTATTGACGGAATATGTACGTATTTCTAATTCATGATGATTGATATTTTTTTTAAATGACTAAAGTTTATTTCACGGGAGTATTAACCGATGAGACAAGCTCTTAGCTTATAGTTTCTGGTTTAAATTAAATAACCGAAGTGAATATTATATTTTTACGCGAGGGTAGGATAGGATGTGTGTATAATATTATGATTAAGTTTCTGTATGTTTCCTTTTCTTCTATACAGTATATGGGTCAAGCCCAAAATCTACCAACGGTTTCAGTATATATGGGAATAACCTAGAAGAAATATTTTTGTACTTAAATACGTGGGTTTACAAGTTACAACCTGTCTGGCATTGTGTTTGCATCCAGAGAAAGACAGAGTACCCATCTCACGAACTTTAAGACTAAATGATGTAACTGGGCCTATCGAGCCAGATTATATTTCTTCCCTAAATCTGATGTACAAGAAGCCCATGTGGCGAAATTACAAACAGTAACATTTCCGACGTTTGACCAATTGTGGTGTGACCAATAATTTTATATTGAGAGAAGTTACCAACCTGTCATTTCGTAAGTACTGGAAACCTCGAGATTCTGACATTGTGAGCCCATTTAAAATTTCTTAGAGTGAACGCTCCCCGGAACATTGGATGAAAACTGTATCTGCGGAGCTGGGGTTCTCTTTATCAAAAAGAACACGGATTCACGGTGTGTGTGTGTGTCTTAAAGTTTGCGCCTGAAGGTACAAGACATCAAGTTTGTAGGTAAGAAAGAATGTCAGTGGCCACTGATGAATGAACAGAGAGAAAGCAGGACTGAGTGATTCCCTTATGGTATAATTTATGCCCCCACTTTGTGTTTTCTTTATGCATGTTTGTTGCTAATGATGTTTTCCTCTTAGAATAGATTAATATATCAACTCTGTTCTTAACTGTAGAGGGAAATCCTAGACCATAGCGTATAAATCTGTGACTCTTTGGGGCTATAACTTTTCTGCTTACGGGATCGTGGGCTCAACAGAGGGGGAAAGGATTACATCTATGGGTCTATTCTTTTAGTAATTCATTAACTTATGTGTATGTGTATTTATATGTGATTGATATTCAAACTTATGGTTGTGATGAGTTTTCTTATGATAAATAAAATTTACATTAACTTATTCAAGTGTGTCGGTCAGCTCGTCCCAAAATATCTATATTCCATTGTTATAGTTTTCACGTCTGTGCGTCTAACTGTCGTCACTTATGTGTGTGTGTATGTGAGTGGTATATATATATATATTACTATATATATTCTAGTAGACTGTCTGACTAATCTAGATCTGTTGTAGAGATAGGCTGACCGAGAGAAGCTTCTCGTGTGTCAGGGACAGACTCTATTATTTTCCACCATCTCACTCATGAAAAATCTATTTCTTTATTATCTCCCACTGAGCTATCACCTGTTCTATTTCTATTCAGAAGGGACCAATCTATGTCTTAATTCCCCTATCACAAATCTACGACATATAACAAGAACCAGTTCCAGTGGAGTGTGGTGGGTTGATATTAATTATGTATATATTCGTGTAGCAGATGTGAAGTCAGCTATGCAAGCCCCTGAGGAAGTTTAATTTCTAAATATATGTCAGGGAACCTGTCTTGCTTCCACCAATGACCACCACCCGCTATGTATATTATCCCAAATTATATGTCCTGATGTATTGATGTTTTGTAGCTAGATGTCTAGGGTATATGCAATGTATGTGAAGAAAATAACAACAACCACACTTTAAGGTTAATAAACAAGTAAGTAAACAACTCACTATTGAATTTTGGTCTGAACAATTTTTTACAAATGTATTAATTATAATTGAGTTGATTCATAAAAAATTAAATGTCAAGATATATTTACACACATACCGGTTTAACTACTAAAATCTATTATTTCCGGAACTAGGAAGTGTTCTTAGTGTAGTCTCTCTTCCAAACTTAAGCACATATTTGGCGGATCAATAATGTCATCATATTTTATAATCTTGTTGATATAATCGGTGGTGGAGGATCAGTCAGTGAATTAACAAGGCCCCAAAACACAAGGGCTTATCTTTAGATATGTGTAGAAAATTCTGCGATGTCCTGGTTATAAGTCTACATGCACACAGCACTGCACAGCTTTCAGGATTCGAGATAAGGTAAGGCACTCAATTCATATGGCCTCAAACAGGTACTTTTGTTGAACACAAACGTGACTGGCTCACTTCAGTTTCTCACCCAGAAACTCTGGAAGTAGAGGATTAATTTCCCTCAAAATAATATTCTGACCTATCTCCGTTCTTAACAGGTTTACAGGTATCAACAGATCAAAAATCAGAAAATAATACATAAATAATTATTGTCCCCATCTGGTAGAGTGCTCTATTCATCATTAAGTATCTCAAACATATGTTTTTACACCTTCCTAGTCATAATACAATATTATAATTTCGTAAATACATTCAGATAATAACCTGTATTTTATAAAGATGGCCAGTGATTTTCTGGCTATAACTCAAACATTATTCATTAAAGTCTTTTCCCTTATTAATTTCTTTTCATCCCAACTTTTAAGTAAAACTGTAAGGATTTTATTACGTTCTTTCCCCACAATGTCAGAAAGCCTGTCTGGCTTTTCTACAAAGGACAATATCTTTCTTAGCAACTCGGTGAAACAACACAAAGTTTGATGTTGGCTTCCCTCTTTATATATATTTTTTCTTTTATCTCCCAAAGTACAAGTAAAGCTGTAGGGCTTTTACATGAAGCTATAAGATTACCTAACCCCATTTAATGATTTTACGTAACATGTTGAAGTGGCACTTGTACGACTGGGACTCTACACTTCAAATATTCATTCTTAATCAATATGGCAAACACATTTTCAAATACAATAAGAATTATATAAATGTTGGTCTTACCGAAATATCGAATTTTTTTCACTATTTAAGTTAATTACAGGCCATACATGATCACACAGAATCTCCTGCTGACTATCAGAACAGCGAAGGCATATGAGCACAACTTGTCTGTATACGTCTATAACTACACACGTGAACTTATAATTTGAAAGTGGCGAGGAACGCTTGTCTCTCTGTGTATTTATTCCCACTTCTTAGTTATTCTAAGCAACCAATCAGGGGACTTCCGTTCCTACGCGTCTTTTTCAAAAAGTTAACCTACTATTTTCAAATCAGGAGACACCCCTTAATATGGCCAGCATCAGTAAAGAAGCCCCATGCACGTCTATATATGTCTTCATTCTACCATATCGCTAGTATTATCTAAGTCATTTTAATACAGAACGATAATATTTACTTAGTCTACCGTCTGTCATCTAATGCATAAGGTTTCATACTTCTGGCCATTATTTTTACCATTTTCGTTTTCCTCTATATTTATGCCAATAATATATCTTTCTTCCTACAGTAAGATAATATATTAGACTAAAGAATATGATATATTTAATAACTAATTAGTAGCATTTTAATCGTCTTTTTTAGTCTTTATTTTTCCTATCGTTCGATTTGGCCAGTTAGTTTCAGTTTTAAAATTCAAACGGCCTCTATGCATTTCCCCCTCTCTCTCCCTTGCCTTTTCCAAGAAATAAACAATTTCTAACGATACTAACATTCAAACGTGCGTTTTGGTTAAAGGCTTGCAAGTCTGTGACGTCACATTGGTATTTATTCTACTTTCGTTTTTATGCGTTAACCCTTTAGATACCGAGTTAAAAAAGCTAGTATTTTGGAGGCGCGGTAATTCCTATGTTATTTTATACCTACAAACAACTATATGCTATATTTTGATCGGTGAAATTTCGGATATCATCACATGGAGCAGGAGATGATAAGACACATGAGAATATGCCAACGCCGCATATGTAAGACCTGTCCTTTTGCACTCCAAACGCAGTCAGTCTCCTTTCCGAACGGTAAATTTGCCATTGGGGAGTCTTTCACGTGCGAATCCAGAAACCTGATTTATGCTATCATCTGCAAGAGGTGTGACATTACCTATATTGGTGAAACTGGCAGACGTTTGGCAGACAGGTTTCGTGAACACTTGAATGACATCTATCATGGCAAACATTTACCGGTAGCCCTTCACTTCAATAGCCCTGACCATTCAGGTAACTCTGACATTCATGTCACTGCCCTCTTTTCATGTGCCGACGACGACCGAACTCGCTTCTCGTTGGAGAATCGTCTCATTTTTCAAATGGGCGTTTTAGCTCCTGCTGGCCTTAATATCCAGCATCATTTTGCATAATTCTGGTGGCTTCTGTCTCTGTTTCATACTTTATTTCTTTTGTCGTTATTTTCCTACCTATCTTTGTTTTTGCTTTGGTTCGTTTCGTTTCCTCAATTATCTTTTCTTAGCCGTCACTAGCTCATACGTCACTTCCATATGACGCCTTAGTCTCTCAGCCATCTTGAATGCTTCTTTCTTGGATCCAGCTAAGTGATTTTTTACTTGTTTTTATAGTGTTGTTCATTCCTGTCTTCCTTGCGTTGATTATTTACTTTTTTGTTTCGACGTCTTTCTGGTTTTACGATTTTCTTGCATTATCACTGTTATCGTTTCGCTCATCACCGTTGTTCCATCTGCCTGCATCGCGCATTTGGCGTTTTCTTCATCATCATAGTTTCTTGTAGTACCTATATGTAGTTCTTGTCCTTGTCACTTGTCCGTAACTGTGGCTGACGACGGGTAAAACCCGAAACGTCCCTTGTTTCCTTTTTACCGTTTACTTGTAAAACTGATTTCATACCATATTATTTTTTAATTTATATATTTGATAAGACACATACCGAGGAACACGTTTGGTAGAATTACAAGGCTGTCCTTGTTCTGGAATCATCAGGGTAAGAGATGTAGATCGAAGAACACGTGAAGACGAGAACTGGAGACAGATAAAAGGGGGAATGAGGAAGGCTTGGAAAAGCCGTGAGATGATGGCACGGGAAAGGAAGACTTGACATAAGTTTGTTGAAGGCGAATACCCATTCGGAAGCTGAAAAATATGATGATATTTTTACGTACGGAGTAATTTACAGTTTAAATGCGACATCCTCTGGTTCTGTAGAGTACATAAAAAAAACACACACACAAAGTCAATGCAATTAAATTATGTAAATGCGGGACTGAAGACGCAGCAACAGAGATAAATGCAATCAGCGACCCATAGCTTGACTGCTTGCGTCAGGGTCAGCGAACCAGAGCTGACCAAGATCCTACTCCAACTCCAAGTGGTGGTCCTGGAAACAGGCTCCATTACTGCAGTCTGGCTGAGAGAGTAGGGATCGAAGAGGGAAGGCTAACCCGGTCCCAAAAATGCCAAGCTGAGACCTGATGTGTCTGGCCGAAAGAAGCAAATATCGCAGCTTTGCTGTAAACGGTGACACAACGTAACAAACGTCCTTTTCAGGACGAAGCAGAAGAAGAAGAAGAAATTATGTAAATGCCAAATATACGATTTCAACAATAAACGTTTCAAATACAGACCTTTCAGTAAGGGATGTTAATCTGGTAGTAATGGATTTCAAGTTCGTTCAATGGGCGGAGCATGTTACTTTGCCGTGGGATAATGTTAAAGAAGAGAAATCATTAACTGATAACAACTTCAGTTTTTAACCCTAGAATTTGTGCGGATTTTCTCTCAAGTTTAACATTATTTGTAAACAAAATAGACACTTTTTAGTGCTTAATGAAAAGTCATTATTGAGTTACTTCCCTTGAAAGGAGTGTCGTCATTTTTGATCGAACTCCGAGGATGAATCCAGTTTTACTGCGATTTATTCTTTGTTTGGGTAGAAATAGGTTGTTCTTGCTTCGGTGTATCTATGGCCTGAATTTATGTGTGTTGTTTGTCTGGGTAGGACGAGTCTGTCTTATATCTGTATATCTTTACATATCTAAGTCGAACTATATGGTCTTTTGTCGATAGAAAGGTCAAAGGGCTGTTCGGCGGATGTGTCGCTAGAGAGGTGTGATTTGGCTTCGCCCTGATGGGGGCTGTGTTTTTCTATATCGGCTTGTCGCCGGGAAAAGTGATCTCAAGATTGATGGGGAAAGTGATAGACGTTTAGACCTATCCTGTATGCTTTACCCCAGTGTTTATTCTTATTGCCAAGGAATAGCAGAATCATATTTCTGATACCAAGGTAACAAAAGATACTCCTTACGAACTCTGGCTAAGCCACCGTTTCTCGATAGACACGATTTGTACGTCTGAGGAAATATTTATCTAGATGAAAACGACATTCATTCCTAGCAGCACTATATCTTGTATGATGAAGTCAATTGGATCATGATAGAATCTACAGAGCAATGAGAACATTTAATGAATGACTAACTTTAATACAGATTCATTATCTGTATCAAAACGTGAGTGACAGCTCACGAGAGAAGCCATCTTGTATCCAAATATTTTGTGACTTTCAAGAAGAGAAAGGGATGCCCCGTATTATCGCTTGATGAGTCCAGAGATCACTGCTACACATGAGAACCCATTACCAGCGGTTCAATATGATTATATGAAAAATATGTGCTGAACATTATTCTAAGGAATCTTCGCTAGACGAGGTTAGGTCTAGAAGCCATCTTGACTGTTGTTTATAATCTGACGTGCTTTGTCAGTAAACTCAGATGATATATATATATATGGGCAATACTGAGTGCTTGTCTACTGACAATCCATTATGCTATTATTCTACATGAGTGCCCATGTATCATTGCAAGACCATTTATCCACTGCACCATGATGTATTATGCCAACCTGTGATTTGTCACTATTCGTGCTGTCGAGTGTGTACGTCCAATTAAACTGTCGCAAAGGTACACAGTCGTTGGTGTCGATAACTTCCAGCCATACATGAGTGTGAGAAAAAGACCATTTGTCAACACCACGAACTCTTCTTATCATTCGCGTATTATACTCACAATCTATGTCTACACACCACTGCGTAGGTCGAGTTGACATCCCATACTCAAACCACAAGCAACACAACAACACAGCATGTAGCTCTGGTGATGTTCTAGTGACCTTATATTTATCAACTGATGATGATGAAAAAAGAGAAAAAGAGTTATCAACTAGAGAGACTTTATCAGGATTAACCCTCAGTTTTTACGACTTTGGTGATAACAAGCGGAGGAACTTGGGTTAATGTAAAAATCGATGGCATACATATGACTTCTTGGTACATAATTTGTTTTTTGACATACAGACAAGTGGCAACGCCTTTATCCACTGTTGACGGCATTGCTTTGCACATATGCTGCTAAGTAATGGTTGATTGTATAGACGACTCCCGGTTTTTACATTTTTATTTCTTCACTCTTGTCAAACTAATTTATTTGAAACAAATTTCAAAATACAAATCTTTAACTGTCATTTTACGACATAACATGCTCTGTCACATTAACAAAACAATTGAGTAAGAAATCCCGTCTGTTCTACAAATGATTTCATTGTGGGCAGCAACTTTTCCTGTCTCTTGTAGTTTTTTACCAGTTTAGATTTAATTGTTGTTATGTTTCTGACAATAAAAACGTAACAAAAAAATTTTTACATTGCAGCTTTGCCTCCTTGTTTTGATATATATATATATATTTTTTTCATGTATATACCTTCATTGCACACGGACAACTCCATCAGTGCTCCGATCTCCTCTCTTAGATCACACAAGGCGGATCTCAGCACAGTGCACGAACTCCGTAGCACCGGCGAGAATCCCAATGTGTGTATATAGGAATCACACATTCTATAAATATTTTTGTGGTGGGTAGGTTTCTAATTTTTTAAATTTTGCCAGGGCAGCGGCCTTACAGCCTACTCTTTACGATTTCCAACTGCCGTGGGATTTTTAACGTGCGCAACTTGCACACGGGACCTCCTATCTTTTTCTTCCTTATCCGAGAAGGCTAAGCATCCGATCTCACTACCCAGAAGACAGGGGGGAGTATGACATTAAGGACCACTGGTTCTGAAAAAATGTCCATAATTATATTCCCTGTACTGGGAATCGAACCCGGTACCTCTATTATTCGAGGCGGACGCCATACCTCTTAGCCACTCCGACCCCCATCCAATAGACACAAATGATGATATTCTTCTTCTTCTTTGTTCACCCTCAGACGTCGACTTGAATATGTTCAAAGAAGGCATTGGTCAGTCTGAGTCTGTTGACATTTTCGTAGAGCTTTTCTAGGAATACCACTGGTGATGGCCAAATGCCTATATGCTCTTTCTTTATTCCTAATTTATTAATTAATTACTACAACACAATAGTAATGTATATATCAATATGAACCACCAACTACGTTGCTTATGTGCTTATGTACCTTCTTCGTTTTCTTCAAGTACCATGCCTGGTGGCGTAGGCGATTATGTGCCTCCACAACTTGCTGTCACCAGTACTATTTATGAATCCTGTTGGTGACTTCTTTCCATGCCATGATGTCAAACTGTACAGTATCTTCTCTCTTTGTTGTCCGCTAATTTTTTTTCATTCAATTTTTTCCTGTTGTCACGACATAAAGTAAACTAATTTCTTCTAAAATGAAAGTAAACTAATTCCTTCTAAAATGAAAGTAAACTAATTCCTTCTAAAATGAAAGTAAACTAATTCCTTCTAAAATGAAAGTAAACTAATTCCTTCTAAAATGAAAGTAAACTAATTCCTTCTAAAATGAAAGTAAACTAATTCCTTCTAAAATGAAAGTAAGCTAATTGATGTTGGGCATATTTGAAGCAGATGTTCAGCAGCCATTATATCAGTGCCACAGTTACACTCATCAGTAGTTCCTATCTTTAGCTTGTTAAATAGATGATATCCCAATCTGTTGTGACCTGTGCGAAGTCTGAGGATTATCACTTGTTCACTTCCGTTGAGCTGATAATACACATCATATTTATTGTGGCCTGGATGTTCTGCTTCCCACTTGCTCCTGTATCTGTGCTTGATAAAACTCTTAGCCTCTTCATGAGTTATGCTTATGTTAAGTTTAGGCAGCTTACCCTCTTCCTTTGCCAATCTGTCAGCCTTTTCATTTCCAGGAATGTTGAAGTGAGAAGGAATCCAGTATATCACAACTGTTTTGAACACGATATTAACATTTATAAATATGACGTGGTTTTTCAATCACCCATGTATTATAGTTACAGCCAGTTGCCCTTGTTACACTCTCTTTCGATCTAGCAAAGATGGTTGAATAAAGGTGTTATTGATAACTCTGCGTATGTTCCCAGTTATTGATATGTACATGCCTGTGCAAAATAGTTTGAGTACTGAATAAGCCACGTCTCACCACGTCTGCTAACATTACTAGCGATCGCACAACAGCAATCGCCGCTCAAGTTTGTGAAGTACTGGTGATGAATAAGGCATGTTTACCTTTATTTATGATGGTAAACATTCATATTTAACCACCGCAGTTTGTCAGATTAGAAACCTGCATGGTTTTGTAGGAAATAACTCATTCTTGTGATAACTGCTTAATGTAGGATCCTAATTGACAGTCAGTCAGGGTTTCGACAAAAGCATTCATGCCACACAGCTCTAACTAAGATGATAGACAACTTGCACCTAAACATAAATAACGATAACATATGTGGAGCAATCTTTGTAGACTTTAGGAAAGCATTTGATATGTTAGATCACGCTGTTTTAAAAAGAAAATTAGAAACAATGAAAGTTAACTTTAAACTAGTGACATTACTTAAATCATTCCTGTCCGACAGACAGCAAGTAGTGTGGTACAATAACTCCTTGTCAAGCCCAACTATTATTGACACTGGTGTTCCTCAGGGTTCTATTCTCGGCCCTCTACTTTTTTCCATTTACATAAATGACCTTCCACTACACATCGAGCACTCATCCTGCGACCTATTTGCCGATGACTGTACCATTTATACTAGTGATAAAAAGTTGCAACACGCTAGAAATATTATTACAAAGCGACACAGACAATCTTATTAAGTGGAGCAATGAAAACTGCATGCAAAATAAATATCACTAAAACAAAATGTATGATAATATCAACTAGACAAAAATTACAAAACTCGCCGAAAACAACACTTCAGCTCTACATTGGAACCTCTTTAATTGAAAATGTAAATGAATATAAAACACTAGGACTCATAATTGACCAACATTTAAGTTGGAATTCGCATGTACAAGCACTGACCAAACAAACGGCACAAAAAGTTTACCAGTTAGCTAAAATCAAACATTTCCTAGATGAGGAGACACGAAAAATGTTCTATACATCCCAGATACAAACACATCTAGACTATTGTTCCACAATTTGGGATGGCTGCACCATGTCCAACACTAAAAGACTCTTTTCATTACAAAAACGTGCAGTGCGCCTAATTTCAGACAAAAACCTCACACAGTGTGTAGACGCATATACATATCTTAACATATTACCACTAAGAAAGCGCCTTCTCTTCAACAAAGCCAAATTTATTCACAAAATCTTGTCACAGAATGCTCCAACGTATCTGTGGCCTATTTTCAAATACAGCGGAAGACGCAGTCAACGTTTAAATAAATTACACATGCCCAAGCCTAGGCTCGACTTATTCAAGAAAAGTTTAGCTTTTTCTGCTGCTCATCTGTGGAATACTCTTCCACACGACTTAAAAAATACTCTTAGTCCATATTCATTCAATCACAGACTTTTCAAATACATCATGAGTGCAGATTATATGCCACCCTAATTTCGTTATGTTCTTAAATAATTACGCTGTCACCTCAGGGGCGCATTCCCATAGTCAGTTATGACTGAAGGGCTATTATTATTATTATTATTATTATTATTATTATTACATAACATCATATGTAGGTTTTAAAGTTAATTTTGTCCTGTTTAGTATAAATTATGATACGCATCTGTAAATTTGTGTAACTGTTATTGTACTGTTACAATGTTGGGATTTTATTTTATTGTACTTTCTTGTTATTTTATTATTTAAGTAACATTTAGGATACGTGTGAGAATAAATAAATAGATTAACTATGGAAGAAGAGAGAAAGGAAGGGCAGAATGTTAGACGGGCCTGCGTGACCAATTCTAAACCCTTTGAAAATAAAGTTCGTTCGTTCGTTCTATCTATCTTTCTATCTATCTATCTATCTATCTATCTATCTATCTATCTATCTATCTATCTATCTATCTATCTATCTATCTATCTATCTATCTATCTATCTATCTATCTATCTATCTATATCTATCTATCTATCTATCTATCTATCTATCTATCTATCTATCTATCTATCTATCTATCTATCTATCTATCTATCTATCTATCTATCTATCTATCTATCTATCTATCTATCTATCTATCTATCTCTGATAATGTTTGTACTTTTCAACATATGTTATGTCATGCTTATAAGTAATTAATGTTAATATGAGTGTGCTATATTATTATTTTACTTTACAACGTTGAATTCCTTGAATTTGATATGTAAAATGCATATGAGAATAAATGAATTCAGTATGAAAGGTGAGAGAAAGGAAGGGCAGAATGTCAGACGGGCCTGCGTGCCCAATTCTCAACCCTTTGAAAATAAAGTTCGTTCGTTCGTTCGTTCGTTCTCTCTCTCTCTCTCTCTCTCTCTCTCTTTTCTCTGTCTTTCTCTCTCTCTCAATTTTTTTCTTCTCTTCTACTGTAGGGTGTAGAGGTTTGCCAGAGAGAACGTTAATCAGCTTCTTACGCCATGAAACAGTTGAATATTCCTTTGATAACACTAGTCAACAAATTTTCAAAAGTTTTTTGTACCAGAAATTAAATGTACCATTTCTTATTGATTTTGACATGCTGATTTCAAATATCATAATGAAATTCACCAATTGGCTCTGGTTTTTTTTTAAATGATGGATTTACATTACAGTAATACAAATAATGTATGCTTGTTTACTTCTCTGGGCTGAACAGCTAGTCTTTCTACTTTAGCATTATAAAAATTGTGGTTACATACTCAATTACTTGATATTTTAACATAAAATGATAGAAAAAATAAAAACATTATTTAAAGTTCACATATCATGCTTTAAAAAAGCACATTTGAACCCATTCCGTCATTATTCAGTCGCTGTTCGAGCTCTCTTTGCTTGCTTCTTGTAGTCAATCGATGAGGTGTCTCTTGTCACAGTCCAACAGTAATCAACAAGCATTGAATTGCTCCAATTGCCTTGATACCTTGTCTCCATAGCAGCAATGTCCTGGTGAAATCGTTCACCATGCTCATCACTGACCGCTCCACAGTTTGACGTAAAGAAATCCAGATGAGAATCCAGAAAATGAATTTTCAAAGACATGTTGCAGCCAAGACTCTTATACTTCAGAAGGAGATTTTCTACAATTTCATTGTAATTATCAGATCTGTTGTTTCCAAGAACATTGTCCACCACTGACTTAAATGCTAGCCATGCTGCTTTTTCCTTGCCATGCAACACGCAAAGAAACTCGTCATCATGAAGAAGTTTTCGAATTTGCGGACCAACAAATACTCCCTCTCTTATTTTAGCTTCACTCAGTCTTGGAAATTTTCTGATGAGATATTTGAAAGCCTCATCTGTTTTCTCCATTGCCTTGACAAAGTTTTTCATGAGACCCAGCTTAATGTGCAAGGGTGGCAACAAAATCTTGCTGGTGTCGACAACTGCTGGGTTCTCAACGTTCTTACTGCCAGGCTGCAATGACTGCCTGATTGGCCAATGTCTTCTGATGTAATGGTCACTTCGTGCACGGCTATCCCACTCACAGAGAAAGCAACAGTACTTGGTGTATCCACCCTGTAGTCCAAGCAAAAGAGCGACCACTTTTAAGTCACCGCAAAGTGACCAATGATGATGATCGTAGTTTATACACTTCAAAAGCTGCTTAATGTTTTCATAAGTTTCTTTCATATGAACTGCATGACCAACTGGAATTGACGGTAACACATTACCATTATTCAACAAAACAGCTTTAAGACTTGTCTTGGATGAATCAATGAAAAGCCTCCACTCTTCCGGTATGTAATTGATGTTGAGGGCTGCCATTAAACCAGAAATGTTGTGGCACGCAGAAAGGTCACCCTCTTTGAAAAAGAATGTAATAAGCGGCTTCTGGCGGTTCCTATACACAGAAATTGTAACATCTTCTGCCAGGAGATTCCACTGTTGCAATCTGGAACCCAAAAGCTCCTCCTTGTTCTTCGGTAAATTCAGATCTCTTACAAGATCATTCAGTTCACCTTGGGTTATTAAGTGTGGTTTAGTGGATGTAGTTTGCTCAAAATCTGTGTCACTTGAGGTTGATGGTTCAGGACCACCAATGTCCTCTTCATCAGTGGAAGCAGCTGAAAAGGATTCTGGCACTTTGGGAACTGGTAGATCATCGCCATGTGGTACCGGAAGTATTGCAGAGGGGATGTTTGGATATTCCAGAGTCCATTTTTTCTTCTTTGATATGCCTTTCCCAATTGGAGGGACCATGCAAAAGTAACAGTTGTTGAGATGATCAGTGGGCTCTCTCCAAATCATTGGGACTGCAAAAGGCAAGCTATGCCTTTTGCAGTTAACCACAGTTTAAGATGTTATGCACATGTATTGCAGCATATGTGTGGCGCCCAGCTCTTATCTTGATCTCCTATTCTGCAGCCAAAATACAAACTGTACGCCTTCTGGCATTTCTAACTACGATACTTTTGATAAGGACAAATGCACTAACTAATGGCAACATTTTATCAGAGATAAGGTATTTATACACAAAGGGGATGTAATCATAGGTAGGATTGCATCATCAACTTCTAGTAACATTTTTATTGGTCATTAGAAAAAGTTATGCAATCGCCCACAACAGTTGCGTCATATATATATAAATTTACCGTAATTAAATAAACTAGTAGCATATATCTTGAAAACTAGAGCCAATCAACATTTTTTAATGTCATTTTCGTTTTCAGCACACCAAAATTAGTTAAGATCAGCTATTTTCATTTCTGGTACATTTTGGTTGTTGACTAGTGTAATCTTCCTTAAAGTGAAAGCATAACACAATATTTTTCCCCGTTAATTTTTAACGACTGTGAATGCCAGATTGAAGCAGCATAGGCCTATATTTTTGTTTATACATTTTGTTCTGACGAAAAAGACATCGCAATATCTTCTATTGATTTTGCTAGCAGGACAAATAAAACTATATTTTCTTTCTTCTGACCAGCAATAATGATTTACTTTCCGTTGTAAAATTTTTTTTTTTTCCGGAACAAATTAAACAATATCCTTCTCTGCTTTCTTTTTTCTTTAGTTTCTTTCTTCCATTGTCATCTATTTTTCATGTACAACATGGAACACGGATTAGGCGAACAAGTTAATTAAATTAACACCCGCAGTTTCTTCACGAACAAAGAGCCAGGGATCCAGACCCCCAGGACGACCCAGAGTCCGCTGGGAGGACAACATTAGACAATCTTTGAAGGACCGAGGACTAGAATTGAACTAGGCCAGGAGGAAGACAGCCGATAGGATAGTCTGGCGTTCTCTCTTCCAAATCTCTACACCTCACGGTAGAAGGGGAACGACTAAGTAAGTAAGTAAGTTTCTTCACGACCTTGGAAGGGCTGGTAGTTTCTTTAATAAATTTAAAAAAAAACGGGAGGATGTCCCGCAATATGAAATGAAGAAAAATAAAGAATTAAAAAAAAAAAGGAATCACCCAAACAGTTGCTATGGAGTGTCGAGCCACAGACGAGTTTACAAGCCGTACGCGTGGCGCCGAGATGACAAAAGTGCAAATGAAAAGCGATCTTTGACGTTCGTGCACTATATAACCGTACTGTCATTGGTCAAACATGCTCAGGAATGTCTCATTAAATTAGTTTTGCGGTTTCTGTGAAAGTAATTAAATCTTGGCGGATATGAATTCAAGTCTGTTTTATTTATATTATTTACGCGTACGCAAAAGACATGACTAAACTCGCGCAATATGAAAAGCTAGGTAATGCAGTTAATCTAATAGACATACTTAATTACAGTCTCGCCTCAAGCCAGATATTATATAACCAAACACAACTGAATTAATTAATTACTACAACACAATAGTAATGTATATATCAATATGAACCACCAACTACGTTGCTTATGTGCTTATGTACCTTCTTCGTTTTCTTCAAGTACCATGCCTGGTGGCGTAGGCGATCATGTGCCTCCACAACTTGCTGTCACCAGTGCTATTTATCAATCCTGTTGGTGACTTCTTTCCATGCCATGATGTCAAACTGTACAGTATCTTCTCTCTTTGTTGTCCGCTAATTTTTTTTTCATTCAATGTTTTCCTGTTGTCACGACTAATTCCTTCTAAAATGAAAGTAAACTAATTCCTTCTAAAATGAAAGTAAGCTAATTCCTTCTAAAATGAGAAAAACTTCCTTTGCGTAGTGGCATCTTTCAGGACAGATTCTAATCTAAACATACATTAGAGCGCGTATTCCAAAGCTGTTGGCTTCATAGCAAGAGCAGGGTGGAAGCATGGCCTTCTCCAACCCGATTGAAGGAGAAACTGTATGGTGGCGAGAGATGCCTGAGACGGACTGCCAGCTTTATAAGGCAGGTAAAGGAAGTCCCATAGCAGATACTGCCGTAGGGGAGTAAAGTGTTAGAGACTTACTTACTATACTAGGTCCAGCATCGAGAGGTGGGGGTGACCAGTTCCCTTCCTCACTGCCTTTTCCTTCCCTAACTCTAGAGCAGTCAGGTACCCATTTACAGCTGGGTAGACTGGAGCGTGATGATACCGTGAATCGAACCCGACACTTTTGCTCCAAGAGACCAGCGCTCTAACCACTCTGATAATCGGACGCTCTAGCTTTATAAGAGAGAGTAAATGAAGACCAGGGAGAAGAAAAAGATTCTGGATCAAGTAAAGGCGATTTGTGTGTGTGTGCGTGCTTTGCGTACGTGTGTGTGTGTGTGCGTGTGTGGTTTATCGCAGGAATGACAAGAAGTTTTACGGCGCCAAGATTTCCAGCGCCGACACGATTTATGTGTTCTGACAAACAACAAAAGAAGAAAATTCTTAACATCTATTACTGTTATTAGTAATATTGTTATTATTATTTTACGTCTTACAGTACTGCCCCACACAACTGCATTAATTTATATCTAACGCCAGCTGGAACAACATAATGAAAATTCATCAAAGTCTTAATGAATACTGTAATTTTTTTTAAATTGTTCCACTGCGAAACTACCTATCTCTATGAAAGAGGGACGTGGTATTTTTCTCTGCACGTAATACACTTCGTACCCTACACTTCCAAAAAACAAAACAAAATCACCGTAACCACGCGACCTTGGTTGTAACTGGCACGTGATCTGTTGTTAAGACGAATTTCTAGTGACGGAAACGGACAGAAGAGACAATGAGTCAAGTCGTGTAACAGAGCGCGTTCTCAACTTTTATAAGCAGCTGGTCGTTCAATTGTGGTTTCGTCTGATTTGTTTCCACGAAAGATGACATTTAGATTGTCGTGCGTGACATGAATGCATGGTGCGAGGTTCTCTGTTCCATTAATTAATTTTTATTGTAATTAATCTGGCGTGGCTACGCATTGGTTAATTAATGGTGTTAAATATTCGAGGGCATGAAAGGAAGGAGAAAAATGCATGGTAGGTGAAGCCGATTGCGGTGAAAGTGGTAAGAAAAGGGAATTGCTTTCATTCATTCTTTCATTAACTTTCGCTTCTCAACGAACATTGGCCTTCAACAAACTACTGCCAAGTCATCTTTTCCCCGTACCATTAGCTCAAGGTCTTTCCTCACCGCTATTATTTCTGTCTACATCTCTCTTCTCCATGAGCTTTTCGGCCTCTTCTCTTTCTACCACTCTTATCCTGTGGACTCAGGAAGAAGCCTGCCTTGTAATGCTATCAACGGGTTTCCTTAATGTGTCATAAGCATCACGAATTTTTTCTCTCCATATTATTTTTGAATGTTTTTGTGGCTTGAAGTTTCTAAAAGGATAGCGGTTAGCCGACCGATGCCCAACCCTCCTTAGTTGACTTTTACGACATTCGTGGTAGAGTACTTCCTTCTTCAAGTACCGTACCTAGTGGCATAGGAGATCATGTCTCTCTACAACTTCCTGTCTCCAGTACAATTTATTAATTCTGCTGTTGACTTCTTTGTGGTAGGGTACAGCGTTACTGTTCTTTGCTCCCCTTTTGCGCCCCTGTAATAGTCAGGTGATAATAGCAATAGTACTGAGTGAAATAGCGCTGTCGATAATTTCTTTTACACCACACGGTCTTTTAAATTTGGACATGCGCCCTAATATAACCGACGGACCCAGTGCCTAGGTTAAACAGAGCGCGGCATGTGAAAACGAGGTAAAAGTGTTATTACAAAAAAAATTAAAACAAAATTTGTACAGCGGATTAAAAATTGTGTTACGAAATCTTGCAATAAATCTGCGAGGTGAGATCAGGGTTGCCAATGCTTCACAATTTTTCATTTTTTTGATCACCCCTTTGCCCAGTCACTTACGATTCAGCAAATGGATTGATTTTGCCGTTGCCCTAAAGAACAATTTAAGACGCTATCCACTAGGCGTAATGGCCACTGACTGCTTTGACGGTCGGTGGCTAAGGACGGAAGAAGAAGAAGAAGAAGAACCCTGAGTGAGATAGTAGATATCATTGTTGATGTCTCTTTGGAGTGTTGCCACTGTCGTTTTCTGTATTTAATTTGTTGTTCAAGTGTTTTTGTATGTCTTTCAAGTTTGTTGTACTGTGCGGCTTGTTTTTAAAAAAAATACTTATTATTGAGCCCCATAAGGTTCTCCGGCATCTCTGACAAGACAAAGACAGAATATGACCACCACATACTCATACATGTCACGCTATTATGAGGTTGTGTATGGGGGCGGGCAACCTCATCTTGACCACACACACACACACAAAAACTGCTGAAAGAGCAAATGACCGCTTTGTGCAATTGGAAGACAGCACTATTAGTTGGAAGATAATATCAATAGATGAACAGGCAAGAGACTATCAGAGTGCACCATCAAGACAAGAGACAGGCAAGAGACTATCAGAGTGCACCATCAAGACAAGAGACAGGCAAGAGTCTATCAGAGTGCACCATCAAGACAAGAGACACAAAACGTTGGAGATCCATCGCAGCCGACCTTCGATATGAAGATGGCTCTCGATCATGATGCGTGTTTCACGACGTCTGCTGCGCCATTAATTAATCTTCTTTTGTGTCGATCTTGCTTCCTGCAAGGTAACCAAGGTAGCCAAGGTAACCAGCTGCAGTGGTAGCTTCATACCTCCTAATGAGTGCAAAAAGAAAAAGGGTAAAGGTCAAGGATCCTGTTACACGCCCCATTGAGGCATATTGGGAATAAGGTGTTAGGCCCATATTTTCTTGACCATCGGCACACTAGCGGTGATGTGGTCAGCATCACGCCGGCCGCTTTAACCTTCCCAGAGTTGTTCTGGTACCCAATTCATGAGGCTGGGTTGATCCCGGAGCCGTTTACGGTCTAGAACATCCCACTTTAACTGGGGATCGAACCATGGACCACCGAGCTAGGAAGCCAATGCACTAACCACTGCGCTACCGCGGCTCCTAATAAGTGCAAAGGAGAACGGTTATTATCTAACAGATTTGACAAAACTGCGGAAACTGCTGCGAAACAGAAGTCAAGAAGAGTTAAGGAGTGGCCAAAGCTACATTCAACAACATAAGACAGATACTTACATCTAAACTAACATCAAAACTAACATCTAAACTAACATCTGAACTAACATCTAAACTAACATCTAAAGTAATAATAATAATAATAATAATAGCCCCTTCAGTCATAACTGACTATGGGAATGCGCCCCTGAGGTGACAGCCCTCAACTGCTTATTTTCCTGGTGCTCCTTTCGACGTTTTCTCCTCACCTCTGCTTCTTGTGTGAGCCTCTCTTCGCCCAATCTGAGGTGGTGCCGTAAATAGCATCGCCACTTAGTGCGATCGGCAGCTTCATCCTCCCATGTTGCTGGATCCATGTCCAGTGCCCTCATATCTCTCTTGCACACATCTTTGAACCTCAGCTGTGGTCGCCAAACTGTTCTCTTGCCATCTGCTAATTGCCCGTAGAAGATATCTTTTGGGATGCGACCATCTTCCATGCGGCGAACATGGCCAAGCCAACGAAGTCTGCGCTGTCTAAGCAGCGTATACATACTTTGAAGGCCAGCACGTGACAACACCTCGACATTTGTCACTTTATCTTTCCACGAGATGCCGAGGATGCGGCGTAGACACCGCAAATGGAAGGTATTGAGCCTTCTTTCTTGCTTAGCATAGGTCGTCCAGGTCTCGCTGCCATATAGGAGTGTGCTGGTGACGCAGGCATTATATATACCGCAGCTTTGGTCTTCATTGTGAGTTTAGAGTTTCCCCAAACACGCGATGTGAGGCGGGCAAAGGTAGCTGCAGCTTTGCCAATGCGGCTGTCGATTTCTGTATCCAGTGAGAGTTTGTCATTGATGGTAGACCCTAGGTATGTGAAGTGGTGCACCACTGCCAATTCATAGTTATCGATAGTGATAACTGGTGCAGCACCCACATCCTGACTCAGCACATTCGTTTTCTTTAGACTTATTGTGAGGCCAAAGTCCTTGCATGCTTTAGTGAAGCGATTCATCAAGCTCTGAAGCTCCTGTTGGCTTTGAGTGACGACTGCAGCATCATCAGCGAACAACAAGTCTCTTATAGTGACCCTTCTGATTTTTGTTTTTTTGCCTTCAGCCTTGAAAGATTAAACAGACGGCCATCTGACCTAGTGTGAAGGCATATTCCTTCAGTTGCATCTCTGAATGCATGTTTCAAGAGTAAGGCAAAGAAGATTCCGAAGAGGGTCGGAGCCAGAACACAGCCTTGTTTAACGCCACTTCGTATATCAAAGGGCTGTGACGTGCTTCCAGCATATTGGACTGTTCCCTTCATGTCGTCATGGAATGACTTTATCATTTCCAGCATTTTAGAAGGGCAGCCTATTTTCAGGAGGATTTTAAAGAGTCCATCCCTACTAACCAGGTCGAATGCTTTTGTGAGGTCTATAAAGGCGATATATAATGGTCTTTTCTGCTCTCTTGATTTTTCCTGAAGCTGGCGGAGAGAGAAGATCATGTCTGTTGTTGATCTGCCAGCTCGGAATCCACACTGTGACTCTGGATATATGCGCTCAGCTAACTTGTGTAGTCGCATTAAGATGACTTTGGCAAAAACCTTACCAACAATACTAAGAAGAGAGATGCCTCTGTAGTTATTGCAATCACTTCTGTCTCCTTTATTTTTATACAGTGTTACAATCTTGGCATCTCGCATGTCTTGAGGAATAGTTGTCTCTTTCCCAGCACTGGCACAGCATCCTATGCAGGGGATGTAATAGCGTGCTCTTACAGCATTTGATTAAATCAGGAGGAATCCCATCACTGCCTGGTGCTTTGCCAGAGGCCAAGCTATCAATGGCTTTACTGAGTTCCTCTAATGTTGGTTCGGCATCCAGCTCCTCCATAGTTGGCAGACTATTGACAGCATCAAGGGCTGCAGGCGTAACGGTATTGTCTCTAGCGTAAAGCTCAGAGTAGTGCTCGACCCACCTCTCCATCTGCTTACCCTTATCGGTTAGCTTCTCTCCGCTGTTGGTTTTTAGCGGTGCCGTCTTACTTTTATGGGGGCCAAGTGCTTTCTTTATACCGTCATACATTTGTCTAATGTTGCCTGTTTGCGCTGCGATCTGGATGCTCTCACTGAGCTGGAGCCAATAGTCATTTGCACAGCGTCGAGCAGTTTGTTGAACTTTGCTTCTCGTAGCCCTCATGATCTGTAGGGTTCTGGCACTCGGTGAACGTTTGTATTCATTCATAGCACTGCGCATCTAAAGTAACATCTAAACTAACATCTAAACTAACATCTAAACTAACATCTAAACTAACATCTAAACTAACATCTAAACTAACATCTGAACTAACATCTAAACAACGACTCACAAATTCAAACAGAGAATCATCGAATGCTATATAATTCTTCATTACTGTATGGACAACGTACAGGCAATTCGAAGAAAGAATTGATGCCCGTGAGATAAAAGTACATTAAAGAATGGGGCAAGTCTCATGGACAGAAAAGAAAACAAATAAAGAGATCATAGGACTGAAAAAGAGAATTAATGAACGAGTTCGAAATTAGACAGCTAACATTTTTTAATGTAAAAAGACATAACACCGGACACTGAAAACCACAATAGCAGACAGAGTTGAAGGCAAATGTGCGAGATTAAGACAGAGCTATAAGCGGGAGGATAACATCAAGAGATAGACAGGATAGAGTCTATTAGAGTGCACCATCAAGAGATAGACAGGATAGAGTCTATTAGAGTGCACCATCAAGACAAGAGACAGAAGATGTTGGAGATCCATTGCAGGCAATCTTCGATGTGAAGATGGCACTCGATGATGATGCGTGTTTCACGACGTCTGCTACGCCATTAATTCATCTTCTTTTTTGTCGATCTGTCTGTCTACGTGTTCTAAATGTCTTTGACTCACCATCACTGAGTGTTAGCTCTTAGACATATTCTAAATAAGAACTATTACATCTGCACATTTCTCCATACAAATGTTGCAACATTTACCGCGTCTTTGCGAAACACTATGACTGGGAATGCAGTTATAATTGCCAAAAGCTGTTTTCATGTCGATACAATATGCAGAAGATTTAACTTCGTGATCGGCCTCTTTCGTTAACTTGAGGAATTCCCTTTTCTAATGATGGGAGGTGAAGAGGCCACCAGTGTTCATGACATGAGAAGATGATTGCCTTGATGAAACCTGAATGGGTTTCCCCGGTCCTCCCACATCATCGTCTGGTGGTGTCAGCCATTTAGAGTTTTACTTGGAGATACTGGCTAGTCCTGTTTAAGTCAGCAGAGCGTGCAGACAGTTGTCTGGAGACACTATGAACGCTTCCTGTATTAAATGACGTTGTGGATAAACTAACACAGACGTATTACATGCATACGTTCCCAAGGATCTTTGAGAAATAAAGAAAGAAAATGACTACTGATATCCCATGCATGTCGTAGAATGTCACATATCATTTTATGTTATCAAACGGCAATTAGTTGTCTTTATCTTGGTGTTCCCCTGACACCATCACCAGAACTGGAATGCTATGGACCCCAGAAGGAAGGCGAAAGAGAGGCAAAAACAAAGACAACCTGGCGGAGAACAGTGGAGGCTGAGATGCAAAGCATGAACCAGAGTTGGAGCATGGTACGAAGGATGGCCACCGACCTAGCAAAATGGGGACAGTTTGTTGCTGCCCTACCAGACTAGGTATGATGGCCACTGACTGCCTTGTCAGTGACGAGCTAGGGATCCAAGAAAAGAAAGAAGATCCTGATGTTCGTTTCAGATAAATTAGTCAGACAGAAGTGCAGAAATAACAATTTAAACGTTTCTGTGACGTTTCAAACACCCTCTAGATTTCGTCTACATTAAAATTCAGTGGAACAACTACGTGTATATTGCTTTATCACTTTAAAATATTCTCATAAGCTCAATCAGTGTACAGAGTTTAAACCCGTTAAAGCTTTTTCTTCCCCTTAAAAAAGTTAAACTGAAATAAATATTCTATATTAACTTTTACTTTCTTTTTCTTAGTCTTTTTTTTTATGTCGTATTCTCTCCTTCTTTCTATATTTTTTTTTCATTTTCTTTTCCTCTATCTTCCATTTTTCCTAATTTCTTTGCTTCACTATCTCGTCATCTCTATCGCTTTCTGTCTTCCTCTCTCATTAACTTTCTGCTATCTATAGAACACTGAGTATGGACGATAAGGACTCATTGTGTTTCTTGCTGGAAAAATCTTCACTGCATGCAAGAAAAGTCCCAGGGTGTCCTCGTTAGCAAAAAAAATCCTTCACTTGAATATTATCTCCCCTCTTTATTATTATCTCCCTTCTTTTCCTGCTTGACATTTCCATGTCAGTGGGCAATAATTACGGGTGACGGTTTTCACAAACTACTTTAATTAATCATATCATCCACCTCGTTCATTTTCCGTGGTCATTAGATTTGGAATCATTATGGTTTTTCCTATGTGCTACCACAGGTGTAGTATGGTTACAACTGTCACAGCTGCCAGTATCCTGGCTGAATTACTCCCAACCAACAACTAAGTCACGTGGGGTTGGGGATTTGACAGTTGTGGGGTCGGTGTTATCGGTGGTTTCAGTGTTGCCAGTGCCCATGGACATCATTCCTTATTAATAGCACAGTCAATGTGGCTCGCACATGAGCGGGTGGGACAGAACTAGGAAGTGGCGCGCATCTGGGGAAGAGGGTGTGGAGCATACGGGTTCTCTCCCACGTGATTCGTGTGGTCGGTGTATGTAGTGTGAGAGGGGAGGGGGGTTTGTATGGTCTTGGTGGGGTGGCTCCGGGAAGTGTCTTTGGTGGATTGTGAGTCACAGCAGGTGGGGAGGAGGAAAGGACGGAGAGGAGGGGATGAGGGGGGAGGAGGGGAGGGGGGCGTCTGAAAGGCGGAGGAGAGAGGGGAGAGGGGGAGGAGACGGGGAGGAGGAGTCTGAGGAGGAGAGAGGAAGAAGGGAGAGAGAGGGAGGAGTAGGGGGGAAGAGAGAGGGGAGGAGGGGGGGAAAGGAGGGGGGAGGAGGTGGGAGAGAAGGGAGGGAGATAGAGGGAGAGAGGAGGGGAGGCAGGGATTGGTAAGGAGGAGGAGGAGAAGGAGGGGAGGAGGAGAGGAAGAGGAGGGGGGGAGAAGGACGGAGAGGAGGGGGGGGGGAGGAGGAGGAGGTGGAGGGGGGGGGAGAGTGGGGGAGAAGAGGGAAGAGAGGAGAGGAAGGAGAAGAGAGAGAAGGAGCATGACGAGGGGGGAGGATAAGTGGGAAGGAGGAGAAAGAGAGGAGGAGGAGGGGGGGGGGAGGGGAGGGAGGAGGAAAGAGAAGGGGGAGAGGAGGAGAGAAAAGGGAAAGGAGTAGGGGGAGGGGAGGAGGAGGTGAGGGGGAGGAGGAGAAGGAGGAGAGAAAAAGGAGAGGGTGAGGGAGAGGATGGAAGGGCAGGAGGAAGAGGTTAGGAAAGAAGGATTGAGGGAAGGAGAAGAAGTGAAGTCAATTGAAGGAAAAAGAAAGGACCTGTAGGAGGCTTGAAGGAAGGAGTGAGGAGAAGAAGGAGGAGGAGGGGGGAAAAGCGGTGGGGTGGGGAGGTTCAGAGGATGGGGAGGAGTTTGAGGAGAAGAGGGGGACGGAGGGAGGAGAGAGGAGACAATCAAGGGGGATGAGGAAGGAATTGTTTCTGGAGAAGAGATCAGAGAAGGAAGGAAGGTAAAGAAAGTGGCTTTTCCGTTCCGGGGAGAGGGAAAGACGAAGGGAAGGAAAGATGGGAGACGGTAAGGAGGAGGCGGAAAGGAAGGGGAGGAGGAAAGGAGGGAGGAAGGAGGAAGAGAGGGAGGAAGAAGGAAAGAAGAAAAAGAAGAAGAAGGAGGAGGGAGAAAGGAAAGAAATGTGTGTTGTTGAATAGGGAGGGAGAAAGGCGGAAGGAACCGGAAAGAGGAGAAAGGAAAAGGAAGGAGGGAAGGAGGAAAGGAGAAGAGGGGAGAAGGGAAGGGAAAAGGAGGAGGGGGAAGGGGAGATGGTAGAGAAAGGGGAAGAAGGAGAAGAAAAAGGTTCTAAAAGTGAAAAAGGAGGTAGAGGAGGGGAGTGAGGAATTAGATTTCTAGGAAACAAGAAACACAAGAAGGAGGGGGAAGGAGTGTTTAAAGAAGGAAGAGAGGAGAACAGGAGGAGGAGGAAAAAGAGGGTAGGAGGGGGAGGAGGAGGAGGAATTGTTTTTAGGAGGCCGAGGAGGAGTTCCGGAAGGGAGAAAGAAAGAAGAAGAGGAGGAGGAGAGAAGGAGGGGAGAGATACAAAGGGGAGGTCCTGGAAGAGGAGAGGAAGGAGAAAGGAGAGAAGACAGGAGAAGGAGAGATTCTTCAGTTAGAGGAGGAAATGAGATAGGAAAAGGAGGAAGGAGGAGGAGATGAGGAGGAGGAGGAGGGGAGGACATTGTGGAGGAGGGGAGGAGGAGGGAAGGAGGGAGGAAAGGGGGGAGGGGGGGGATGAATCCGGAGGCAGGAGAGAAAAAGGAGTTTTCAGGGCAGAGGAGGGGGGGAGGACGAAGGATACAAAAGGGAGGAAGAAGACGAGAAAAAGGACGAGACAAAGTGAGGAGGAGGAAGGCTTTATTGGAGGAGGAGGAGGAGGAAAAATAAACTATCAGGAGGAAGGAAAGGAGAAGGAGGAGAAAGGAGAGATGAAGCTGGAGAGAGGATGATGGTGGGGGTTTGGGTGGGGGAGGATTTTACAGGAGGATAGGAATTAGATGTTCAAGGGGGTGGAGGGGGGTTCTTATCGGAGGAGGAGGCGGAGGAGGAGGTGGAGAATTCTTAGAAGAAGAAGAAGAGAAGAAAGGAGGGAACAGAAGATTGAGGAGAAACGGAAATAAGAAGGAGGAATTAAGGGAGGAGGAGACGGATTTAGGAACAGGAGGAGGAGATTCGGAAAGAGGAGGGCGGGAGGAGGTGAATCAGGGGGAACTGAGGAAGGATAGAATTCTGGAGGAGGAGGAATTTTAGGAACCGGAGAGGAGTGGACGATGAGGAAAAGGAGGGAAGGAGTTCGGAAAAGTTGAGGCGGATTCTTTGGATCTGAGAATTCTCGGAGGGGCGGAGGAGGATGAGGAGAAAGGAGGAGGAGGAGGAGGGAGAGTTAAGGGAGGAGTTCTTGGAGAAGAGAAGGAGGGCATGAGGAGGCTCCTTGGGTAAACGAGGGAGATGAGGGGAGGAGGAGAATTCTAGAGAAGGAGGAGGTCCTTAAAAAAGGAAGAAGAGACTTCTGAGGAGGAGGAGGAGGAGGAGTAGGAGAATTATTCCGGAGGAGGATGATATTTAATTATGATGGGAGGAGGAGGAGGATTCTTCAGCTGGAAGAAGTAAGAGAAGGAGGAGGAGAGAGATAGGGAGGAGGAGGAAGAAATCCTAGGAGGATCCCTGGAGGGGGAGTTGTTTGGTGAAGGGGGTGGGAGGAGGGGAAAGGAAGGTTCTTTTAGGAGGATATTTTTAAGGAGAGGAGGGGTTCTTTGTTCTTAGGAGGTTGAGGAAGGAGGAGGAGCCTTAATATAGGATTCTTCGGAAGTGGGCAGAGGCGGAGGAGGTAGGCTTTCGAGAGATAGGAGGGGCAGGCTAGAAACGAGAGGAGAGGGGATTGAAGGAGGAGGAGGGAGGACGGAGGGGGAGGCAAAGAGGACGTTGAACGGAAAAGGAGGAATTCAGGAGAGACCTTCTATAGGTCTTGTTGTGGAAAGAACCGATTTAGAGGACCTTCTGGAGGATGGCGAAGCGAAGTAAGATGAGGGAGGGAGGAGGAGGACGGATTTCGGGTACCTCTTCTCGGAGGATCGGAGGAGGACAGGAGGCGGCCCTTTGTGAGGAGGAAGGAGGAGGCGGCTTCAGGTGGAGGAGGAGGAGGAGGCCTCCTCCGCCGGAGGAGATCCTTATTTTTATCTGAGGATCTTTCTTCGAAAAAGGAGAAGGAATAAGTCTGTTCTGTTAGTCAGGGAGAGAGAGGAGAGGAGGAGGAAGGAGGAGGAGGGGAAGGAACTTCATCCACCTCTTTTCTTCTCTTCTTCAATTTCGATGGAGGCCTCCTCTGCTTCTCTTCTCTCGGGAAAAGGTCTCCTTCTCGAAAGGTAACTAAGGAGGAGGATGACGGCACTTCTTCTTCTTGCCCAAGCTGGCGGAGGAGGAGGAGGAAGAAGAGGAGAAGAAGCATTGCTGTTCTCTCTTCAGATGTTCTTACTTCTTTGCCTGGTTCTCTTCTTCACCAACTCCCCCCTACCGGAGGAAGCATCTTGAGGACTTCCTTTTCATTCTTTCCTTCTTCTTGGGTCTCCACTTCTCTAGGTGGAGAAATTCTTCTTAACTCTTTCTTCTTCTCTAAACATTAGTGGCCTCTGAATCTTCTTCTTCTTCTTCTCCTCCTCCCTCAGGATCAGAGGAGGTCTTAGGCTTCTTTCCCTCTTCCTCCCACCTCCCTTTCCTTCTTCTCCCTTCTCTGGACTCTTCTCCCTTCTTCTTCTAAACTTCCGCCTTCTCCTTTCTTCTTCCCTCTCTTCTCATCTTCTTCTTCTTTCCCTTCTTCTTCTTTCTTCTTCTTCTTTTTTCCCCCGTCTCCAGAAAAGTTCTTCTTCTTCTTTTTCTTTCTCCCTTCCCTTTGCTTCTTCTATTTTTCTTCTTCTCTTTTTCTTATTCTTCTTCTCCTTCTTCTTCTTGTCTCCTCTTCAATCTTCTTCTTCTTCTTCTTCTTCTTGTGTTTTTTCTTCTTCTTCTGAATGTCTTCTTCTTCTTCTTCTTTCCGTCTTTCTTCTTCTCTTTTTCTTCACTCTTCTTCTTCTTCTCCTTCTTCTCTTTTCCTTCTTCTTCTTCTTGTTCTTCTTCTTCTTCTCTCTTCTCTTCTTCTTCTTCTCCTTCTCAGAGCTTATCCCCTTCTGTTCTTCTTCTTCTCTTAGGATTCTTCTTCTTCTTCTTCTTCTTCTTCTTCTTCTTCTTCTTCTTCTTCTTCTTCTTCTTCTTCTTCTTCTTCTTCTTCTTCTTCTTCTTCTTCTTCTTCTTCTTCTTCTTCTTCTTCTTCTTCTCCTCCTCCTCCTCTTCTCCTTCTTCTTCTTCTTCTTCTTCTTCTTCCTAAGCTCTTTTCTCCTCCTTCCTCCTCCTTCTTCTTCTTAAAAAGCTTCTTCTTCTTTTCTTCTTCTTACTCTTCTTCTTCTTTCTTCTTCTTCTTTCACTTCTTCTTCTTTCTTCTGAACTTTCTTTTCTTCTTCTCTTTTCTTCTTCTTCTCCTCCTCATCTCCTCCTCTCTTACTCCTCCTTCTCTTCTTTCTTTTTCTTCTTCTTCTTCTTCTTCTTCTTCTTCTTCTTTTTCTTCTTCTTCTTCTTCTTCTTTTTCTTCTTCTTCTTCTTCTTCTTCTTTTTCTTCTTCTTCTTCTTCTTCTTCTTCTTCTTCTTCTTCTTCTTCTTCTTCTTCTTCTTCTTCTTCTTCTTCTTCTTCTTCTTCTTTTTCTTCTTCTCCTCCTTCTTCTCCTTCTTCTTCTTCTTCTTCTTCTTCTTCTTCTTCTTCTTCTCCTCCTCCTCCTCCTCCTCCTCCTTCTTCTTCTCCTCCTTCTTCTTCTACTCTTTCTCTTTTTTCTTTTCGCCTTCTTCTTCTTTTTCTTCTTCTTTTCATCTTCTTCTTCGTCGTCTACTTCATCTTCTTTAAGTATCATGCCTAATGGCATAGACGATCATGTCGCTTCGCAACTTCTTTTCTCCAGTATTATTCATCAATTTTGTTGTTAACGTTTTTCCGTACCAGGATATCATACTGTCTAGTATCTTCTCTCTTTATCGTCGAATGTCTCTATTTCCTTCCATCATGCCTGTTATCACAATACATTCCAGCTTTCTTCCTCTCATAATACGACCAAAGAACGTTGATTGGGTCTGTCTACCTTGAGGAACCAAATTCCTTTGCGCATTGGCCTCTTTCAGAAGACCATCATTATTCATTTTATCTGTCCACGGTATTTTTAAAATTCTTCTATAAAGCAATCCACTACTCCAGACCACCAGGTATTTAATATTTGGACAAGCGCCCTAGTACAACCAACGAACCCTGTGTCCAGGTTGAACGGTGTGCGCCTTGCTATAACCAGGTAAAATGATATCTTTCAAATATCCACACAGTGTCTAGTCATTTTTCTACTTCTTTACTAATTGTCCATGACTCACTTCCATATGTCAGGATATTTTTTTAAATTTAAGTACATTGAGTTATGATTCCCCGCAAAGAGCAAACACATCATAGTTAAATAAAGAGCGCACAGCGAAAAACAAAAGTATGCAACCATATCTTCAGCCCAGTTATCGCTATGTTAATAATTCACATAGAATATTAGACGGGCTTTTTCTGGGAACTTTACAAAAGCCACCTCCCCCACCTTAGATTTCCGGCCCTTTCATTACCGACCGGGCTCATTGTGTGTACCAATTTGAGATCTGGTGCCAAAAACGCCTGCTGCCAGCGATCATTATCGCGTTCGTCAGCGTGAGACAGAAGGACTCGTCCAAATAATGAAACCTCCTGGACGCTGGAGTGACCATGACTCACTGAGATCAAATGCCCAGCGACCGTCCGTGGAATGACCATAAACCAAATTAAAGCTGGCAAAAATAGGCCTAAAAGGAACTTTCAGATTTCTTTTGATTAGTCTAAGCCACAGGGGATAATATGTCAAGGAAACAATTGTCTACGACGGGAAATGAGCTCAGATATATGCATTTTCTCTTCTGCTTCTCTTTGATCTTTCTAACGGCGTTAACTTGTGAGATCAGAAATATAATTAATAATCGATTGTTTGTACACACAAAAGAAATCTTTATTATGTCTGTACGTGATTGTGCAGTCCTCTGATCATGTCTAACATAAACGGTTATCTTTTTTAGACTAATTTTTTTGAAAGATTGTTTGCTTTTACGAATGTTTGTTCTCAGAGGCGGATCTACTATGAAGCTAATGAAACTTGAACTTCAGGGCCCTCAAGTCCAATTTTCTCTATGATACGTTTCTTTCCCACCCCCAACACTTTTTTTTTCTTTACAAACGGGAGAACTTTCTAGAGTTCAAGCTTCAGGGCCCTCAAAAAAGTAGACCCGCTACTGTTTATCCTTGCTTTTTATCTTAAAGTGTCATTGTAATGTTCATGAAGAAAAAGATGGATTTCACTGTTTATTATTTTAGTTATATCACGTTCTATTGTATGTGCCCGATCCCTATGTATTTTTCTGGTGATGTTTGTTAGCATTTTACAACAGCACATTCTCGCAGTTTTATTACCTCCAGTATAACAACCACCACCACACTTACTGTCGTAGATTTTAGATAGGAGTATTAAGACTAGGGTTTGGTCCCTTCTGAATAGCTTGAAATGAGTGAGAGTCCCAGTGTGAATTAGTAAAGCAATAGAATTTCCCCACGTGAGATGATAGGATGTGATATAGAGGCTGTCTTTGAGAATCGAGATAATCTTCTCTCTCTCACCTATCCTCTACGACCGCTTTTAAAGGCGTCAGACAGTCTAAACACAGATATATATATATATATATATTAATATATCTCTATCTACTCACGGGCACGCACATACACGTGACGACAGGTAAACACACAGACGTGGGAAAACTATAACAATGATATACAGATAATTGGGATCGAGCTGACCAACGCACTGATTTTTTTTTTGTTCAAGAGAGATATTTTAATTATCATATCAAAATTTCTCACAACACCAAAAATTACATCAAGGAAAAACATATACAAATAGTCATAAAATTTAAGAAAATGCTACAAGGATGATAGCCCGTTAGAATCTTACTCTAGGTTTAGCCCACAGCCCCGTTAAGAGAACAGATGATGGCCCAAAGAGTTATAGATACGTAGGGTTGAGGCTAAGAGTTTTTCTTCTTTTCTCGTAAATGTATGCACAGAGTTGAATAATCTGATTTAGCCTAAGAAGTAAGAAACTCTAGCAAATAGTAACAAATTCTGCAGGTTAAACAAAAAGTTAAGACAGCAAAAGGGTGACAATAATACCACGGTAAAATAACACTCTGACCTGTGTTCTCTCATTTATTCAGCCATGGCCTTTCTCACACATATATACTCACAACTTTGCTCGCTGCCTCTGGGAACATAATAATTCTAGGACCTTCACACAGACCCGAAAATGCAGTCCTTGACCAAGAAATCCCCAGTTCCAAAAGACGTACTAAACTCTCAGGGAACGATTCCTTGGGTGTTCTAATTTTTCGAATGTCTGATTAAGTCACATAAAATATTGTCCAGGCACGAAAGTTAGCAGAGCACAATGTCATTAGCTTTGAATTCTAGGATTTAAGGAATGTCAGATCGGTGTCTCCTTTCAGGCAGGTACTATATTTGGTTACCACAATACTAGTCACAATCTCTGTCGGAATGTTAAATGTTTTTTTCTTGTAATATTTTCGCCGCCAGGCAGCATGTACATTTAAATTTGTGGAGCAATATGAACTGGCTCAAAAGCCCAATATATATTTCTAGTCTTTAGAAACCGTTAGTGGGATTGCTATTACTGTCTCTCTCTGATGGCATATGCACTGTCAGATCCAGTGTTACTTGAAACAAAAAACCCCCACGTGGTTAAAGATAGGAACTGTATATGCTTCACACAAATATGTCTCTTTACTAAACGCTGGCAAGTTGGGTACCACCGTTTCACTATATAAAAAGAAAGAACACATATCAAATAATTTACATATATGTACTCAATATAACTTACATTTTAATAGCAAGCCTACAGCTTGACTTATATTTAAAACTTCCCGTAAAATAAGTTATATTAAATAAATCAAACATCATGAATTAGAAAATACATACGTATTTCGTCAACACTCAATGATGTATCTAGCGTTATAAGTTTAGTTTTTTAAAATATATTCTCTCGTCTGATTATTTAGAAGTTAAATTAAATTTCTTTATTAGCCGACTGAATTTAAGCAAGAAATATAATTTCTGTTTTCCACTGAAACGCGTCACTAGAAAATAATACAGACTATATAGATTAAGCACTCTGTTCAAAAGAACTAGTTTAAAATTAAATCGGCGATTTAACACTTAATCACTTCACAAAATTCTAGAGAACTACTATATAATATTTACCTCAAAACACAGCACTACAGGATATCGCACAATTAAGAATTTTTACGCTTATATTTATGGAAGTCTAGAAGTTCGACAAATTGTCGCAACAAACTAAGAAACTTCGCTTATACAGCTCTACTCTTCGCGAACCACCTGTCTACTGCGATTTATTGAGAAGAATGAAAATAAAGTTTCAAACTAGGTTTAATATTTTAAACCAGACAAAGGATGAACTATTATTTCGTAGAACGAAATGCTCTCCCCTTTCCGGCTTAAACGATACGTTTAACACCTAACATGTCGTAACTGCCACCTACTGACCAAGATGTACGCGTGTCAGTTTCAAATCTCAGACAACCGTCTGCTCTGGGCGAAAGCGGGTTGGCAGTTTTAGCACCTACGTTAGTGTCAGGTGAAACTGGTAGACCAAAAGTCTGCTCATGTCCAGCGAAACGAATTTCTCACACCCCAGGCCCAGAAATCCGGTCGGGCCGCGCTCTGACCGGGGAAACTGCAGACGTATGTCTGGCGAGAACTGTATATTCACAGCTATGGTTCGACCGGCAGAGACTGACATCTATGTAATAGAATTACGTATCCCAGTATGAGAAAACACAAGGTAAAGTTTGAGGATACTGAAGAAAATATTTTTCGCAACCGAGTGATGCGAAAAATACAGGAAAAACGAGTACGGAAAGATAATAAGATAAAAGGATTTGGGTGAGAGAATAGGAAGAAGATGTAGGCAATTTAATGATAAAAAACCCACGTAACACTTACTACCACCCATAGTGCTGATGACAAGAACCAGACAAGTGCCAGTGGAGCAAGAAATGAGAAGAAGACGATGGCGATGGATAGGACGCACATTGAGGAAACCTGTTGATAACATTTCAAGGCAGTCCTTGTTCTGGAACCCCCAGAGTAAAAGAGGCAGAGGTAGACCAACAAACACACGGAGAAGAGAACTGGAGACAGTAGTGAAAATGGTGAGAAAAACGTGGAAAGAACTTGAGCTGATGGCACGTGACAGGAGGACTTGGCTTGTGTTTGTTGAAGGCTTATGCTCCTTTGGGAGCTCAAAGGTATTGATTGATTGTTTGATTGTGCTGTATAGTAGCAGTCTAACACTATTTCTTGTTATTTTCCTCCTATTTTCTCTTTAACTACTCGTCTTCTACCGCACCTGTTGGTATTTAAATTATGTTTTTTTTTTTAAATCTCAGAATTAGAAATTAAATATTAAGTCATTATAATTCTTTCAATTGATTCATGTTCCTTCGAATTTCCTTAGTTGCATTTTAAAAATCTACTTATCTATCCATCCATTTATCTATCCATCCATTTATCCATTTATCTATCTATCTATCTATCTATCTATCTATCTATCTATCTATCTATCTATCTATCTATCTATCTATCTATCTATCTATCTATCTATCTATCTATCTATCTATCTATCTATCTATCTATCTATCTATCTATCTATCTATCTATCTATCTATCTATCTATCTATCTATCTATCTATCTATCTGTCTATCTGTCTGTCTATATTTCTGTCTGACTGTTGACTGTCTACCCATCCATCCATCCATCCGCCCATCCATATGAAGTTATGTCTTTCTACCCACCCTACACATTTTCCATTTAAGATTCCTTTCTTAAAATATTTTACACATTTGCCACGAATGTTTACATCTAATGATAATATTCTTTGGCGTTCCTTTTTTTCATTATCGCCGTCTGTTATTTTGTTTGCATGAGTACGTTTTTCACATTAATCTCCCTATTCGCATTAAAAACCCCTGTAATTTTATTTTATTTTATTTTATTTTTTTGGTTTTTTTTTTTTTTTTATAAACAAGCATTCATATTAACACTCTCAATGCTTTCAGACTGCAAAGGAATTTTTTTTTTTGGTTAGAACACGGTAGAGAAATCTGAGAAAAGATCTCTTAAAATGTGCAGCCGTCTCACATTGCAGTGTTTATCCAACTTACAACAACGGCTTCCAGTTTCAGACGACATCTCAAGGGACGTTTGAATCTGAGGCACACAAAAACCACAAGATTTAGGTTTCCCTTGAGTCGCGTTGTTCCGCAGAAAGGGAATGATTTCTCGACGGAATGCGGAGAGAAAATGGACGGCTCAGTGCATTTTCAGCTCCTGTTGGACTTTAAGCCTCGACTCGACGTTCAATAGACCAGAAAGCAATTCTAGACGCATACAAGCTGCTGATGGTGTAATGTCACGTGGCTTCATGCAAAGGGCCCACTCCACGGGAGAGTTTTTAATCTGACAATGAAAAGTTACGCCAGCAGCAGGAGGCTTATCTTGAATATTTCTAGGCTGTTATTCCGGAATTAGTTCCACACCCGTTCAGAATCCGATGTCTTATGGAATCTGCTTTTTTTTTTTTTTTTGTCTCATGAAATTAACAGTTGTTCGCGTTTACACGTTATCGTTTGTTTTTGTTCTGTGTGTGTGTCTTTCTTGCTGTCTTCTTGTTTGTCTTATTATTTTTGTATTTTTATTAGTCATTTCCTACCATGGTTCCACTGATCGTTTCTATGTGTAATCTAGTCTTGTGCATTAGTCAAACTGAGAACTGTGAAGACTTGTTACGTGAATTTAGACTCGTCTTCTCAAGCTGTAATAGTTACCACAAGCCACAGTTCCATTACCAAAACAGTTTCATCTTTTTCACCTGAAGAGCCTCGTGTACTGTACGGAGGGGAGGGGGTCTCTGAACAGACAAAGAAAGAACAGGACTACGGCATGGAACTGGCAACTTCATCAATCAATCAATCAATCAATACCCTTTAGCTCCCCAAGGAGCATAGGCCTTCAACAAACACATGCCAAGTCTTCCTGTCTTGTGCCATCCGCTCAAGTTCTTTCCATGTTTTCCTCATCATTTTCACCTGTTTCCAGTTCTCTTCTCCATGTGTTCTTTTTTTTGGTCTACCTCTGCCTCTCTTTCCCTGTGGATTCCAGAACAAGGACTGCCTTGTAATGCTATCAACAAGTTTCCTCAATGTGTGTCCTATCCATCGCCAGCGCCTTCTTCTCAACTCTTGTTCCACTGGCACTTGTCTGGTTCTTGTCATCAATTTCACATTTGTGACTTTGTCATACCATTTCAGTCCTTCTATTCTCCGCAAGCACCCGTTTATAAAAGTCTCTAGCTTTTTGGTTGTTGTTTTTGTTGTTCTCCATGTCTCAGAGCCATACAATAGGACTGACTTGACATTTGAGTTGAAGATTCTTATTTTCGTGTTGGACTTGATTTCTCTTGTTCTCCATATGTTTCCCAATGCAATGAAAGCACCTCTTGCTTTTTATATTCTTATTTTGATATCACTGTCTGTTCCTCCAACTTTGTCTATATTACTGTAGTACTTGATTTTTTAAAATTCCTATGAGACTCCCTAGAAATGAAGCGAGTGACAAGCGCAATCCCAGCCTTCCAGAAGCAAAGGAAGGTTCAAACTGAATTCCTCTTCTCCCTCACCCTTCAGCTGCATAAGAAACAGGCCTTCAACAAACGTTTGCCAAAGTCTTCCTGTCCCAGGTCATCAGCTCAAGGTCATTCCACGGCTTCTTCATCCCGTTCATGTCTGTCTTCAGTTCTCTTCTCCCATGTTCCTTGGTCTCCCTCTATCTTTCTTACCCGGGGAATTCCAGAACATGGACCTACTCCTGATGCTATCAACAAGTTTCCTCAATGTGTATCCTTTCCATCGCCAGCGCCTTCTTCCAAGATGAATTAAGTGAAAAGAGTTCTTCGCAGTGTCTGTCGGCTGGTTTCTTCAAACAAAATGCATTATAATCAAAATTATACACAAATATTGTCACATAGCACGAACGTGAAAAGTATAATTCAAAAAGCATGTAATAAGTCTTCACAGTTCGTAAGGTACCGCTTAATTCAATGCTGTGTTCAGGGGAACTCACTAGTGTTGCTTGTATTTTGCGACACTTCAGTATAACTACGACAAACACTAGACAGGTTGCATCGAAGGATACATCATTACAAGATGTTGAATAAAACATATATCTTGGCAGCAGTATAGATTGGAGGAACAGTTAATGATATCAGAATAAAAATACAACAGGCAAGAGCAGCTTGCATTGCATTGACAAATATATGGAGATCAAAAGAAGGTGTCCACGGCAAATATAAGAATCTTAAACTGAAATGTCAAGAAATTCCTGTTGTATGGCCCTGAAACATGGAGAAAAATAAAAACAACCAGGAAGCTACAGACTTTCATACATAATGTACTTGCGTGGAAAAGAAGGATTGAAATGCTATGCAAGTTTACCAATGTGGAACTGATAACAAAAACAAAATAGGCGCCGGCGGAGCAGGAGATGAGAAGGCGAAGCTGGTGATGAATATGGCCCATATTGAGGAAACCTATCAATTGCATTGCTTGGAAGTGCTTGTTCCTCGGGGTACGAAAAGTAGTGGGGGGTGCAAAAAAAACTAAAAAACATAAGAGATCTGGAGACAGCAGTGAAAGGAATAAGTAAGACATGGATAGATCTTGAGCTGACAGCACATGACAAGAGGATTTGGTATAAATTTGTTGAAGACCTGTACTCCTTAGGGAGCCAAAGAGTAATGAATGAATTAATTATCCTGGCTCTGACATTGTGACGAGTCAAATTTTCGATTGTTAAATTTTCCTACGACATCCTTTAACTTTCTCCTGCGCCCTTCCTTTTCCTTTTTTACCCGCTGCTTATCGTTGTTTTCGCTTTCATAGTTCAAGGTCTTCTTATCATATTCTGTCATTATTGTCACTCCTTGCTAATTACCTTGACCGCTTGACCTGTTTTTGAAGCAGCATTGACTTTAATCATATAGCTAGCTCCAGACGAAGTAAGCGTCTACATCGAGCGACATTCCACGGTGTTAACCGAGACTTTCTATTTGGGAAGATGCACGAAAAAATGGTGTCGCAGTTGTTCTAATACAGATATCAAGTGGTATTGGGAAATAAGGTGTCAGTTCACACATGATGTGTTGAAACAGGACAATTTTGGTGAAGATTAAGACACAGACAGTAAGATAACAAACGTGATTTTGGAGCACCAGACCTTGTTGCGATAAATAATTACAAGAAAGTGACATCTTGGAAGATGTTATCAGTGATAGATCTATAAAGTAGAATTCTATGATACGCACCACTATCCACACACTGAACCGGCAGCTGCATGAGTTCCTTTCCACGTCTAAACACCATAAACTATCCCGTCTCATCCCTACCCCCAAAGCTACCCCTCCATCCTCCACTCCATCATGCACTCAGGTAGTCTGCATCCCCCCAGATCTACCCCTCTCTGAGGGAGAGCGCTCTGTTCTTAGTAAGGGCTTAAAATTTGTTCCTCTTCGTCCGACCCTAGACCAATACAATCTCCTCCAGGATGTTCATCGGTTTCACCGTCGCATGAGACTGAAGCTCCATTTTAGAGAGGAAGACAGCACTCCGCAGTCTCAAGCTGAATCCGACATCTTCGCACGCTTTTCTGACTCTACTAAACCTCCCTTTACACCTAAACCTGGAGCCTCTCATGCCCTGGACCTGTATATCAAGAACACCATCCACTCTTACAACTTTCTCCTCTATCCGACTCCCAGCAGACCGCTCCTACCGTCTTTTCTTGCTAGACGTCTGCTCTCTGTATACCTCTATTCCCCACTCTGATGGTCTCCGAGCTCTTTGGTTTTTTTTGGACCAGCGCACTTGCCCTTCTATATCCACTGACACTCTTCTCCGTCTTGCTGAACTGGTCCTTAAACTGAATTCCTTTGAATTCAATGGTCAGTTTTTTGACCAAATTAGTGGTGTTGCCATGGGAACGAAGATGGGTCCCAGCTATGCCTGTCTATTCATGGGCCACTTGGAGCATCAGATATGGCAACAATACTCCGGTCCTTTCCCTGGGTTTTACCGCAGATATATCGATGATGGCATAAGTCTCACAGATATGTCTGAGACTGATTTACACCGCTTCATCGACTTTGTGAACTACTTTCACCCCACCATCAAGTTCACCTCCCTCGTCTCCACAGTATCTGTCAACTTCCTTGACATTACTATTTCTATCACGCCCTCCGGCCTTAATACCTCAGTATACTACAAGCCGACAGATGCCCACAGCTACCTCCTGTATACCTCTTCTCATTCTCGGGCCTGTCGTGACTCCCTTCCTTTTTCACAACTTCTCCGCCTCCGCCGTTTATGCCAAGACGACGATGACTTCCACTTACGAGCAAATGAGATGTTGGATTTCTTCCGTAACAGACTTTATCCAGAACATGTTCTCACCTCTGCTCTCCAACGTGTGCTCCCCATCTCTCGTCAGGAGGCCCTCAAACCTCACCATAAATCCACTTCGGATAGAGTCAAATTAATCTTGACCCATCACCCTCACAGTACTAATGTCAAACAGATCCTTTTCCGCCACCTCCCTATCCTCCAAGCAGAGCCTGTGACCCAAGAAGTATTCAGTGAAGCACCTTTGGTGGCATATAGACGTGACAAGAACTTGAAGGATCTTCTTGTTCACAGCCGTCTCCCAAAGGAGAATGCCACTCACTTTGGCACACTACCCTGTGGTCGGACACGATGCAACACGTGCAAGTATGTCATCTCAACCCAGAAGGTGTCCTTTCCTAAGGCTACGTACACCATCACTAGTAGCTTCACGTGTGAATCGCGCAATGTCATTTACACGATCATATGTAAACGTTGCTGCAAAACCTATATTGGCCAAACAGGCAAACGACTTGGGGACAGATTCAGCCAGCACTTAAATGACATCGCTCAGCAAAAGTCCACACCAGTTGCCATACACTTCAATGGTCCTGACCACCATGGTCCCATCGACATCCAGGTCACAGCGATCCGATCCTGCTCCTCTGACACTGCCAGCCGAGAACAGCTTGAGAACCGTCTTATCCACCGCATGGGGTGTCTAAAACCAGCCGGTCTCAACACTTTTCACACCTTTGTCTGAGGTCACCCTTTCCTCTCTTGCTCTATTTTACTCTTTCCACTCTTATCCTATTCTTCTATTTGTATGCCATATACATTTTTTTATTTCATATTTATTTATCTCCCACTCATTCTGTCCTCTTTTATTTCCAGTCCCCACTTTTATCACGTTGGGTAGTTTATTGTCCGGTTTCGTTTTTTAGTTTCTTAGTATGTATTGTGTACATCCGGCGGCGGAAGTCACTTTCTGTTCAGTCACGCGCTCATCAACAGACAGCGATTTTGATAGAATTTCGGTTCTTGCCTTCAGGGAAGTATCCAGTTTTTATTTTATTTAGTTTTTATGTGTCCTATCTAGCCTTCACTTTCTTTCCTTTCCTGACGAAGGCCTTGTGGCCGTAACGTAGACTATTTTCTTTGTCTTTTGTCCTCGTAAGACGAATCACCTTTTTTCGATTTTTTTTTCAAACCCATCCATTGAATTGCAAAGATAATAAATACCCATGGAAGTATCAAAACCTTATAAGGTAATGCAGTTTGAAAACAATATCTTATGGTGTCATGTAGAATGTTCTATAGGGGGGTAGTGGGGGGGGGGGGGGGGGGGGGGGGGGGGGAAGGGCTACCAATATCCGACACTAATTCGTGGCTGGATTGGTATGGGAGTGCTAAAATAAACCACCTCTGAGTGGAGTTTTTTCAAACGAAACCACAAAGGCGTGTGAGCGAAAATGTAACTTATAATCTACAACATAATAAATTACTTCACTGTATTTCCATCTGGCCAAGAAGACATTTCAGAAAACCAGGATAACGAATAGAAACAGGATTCCAACATAAGGACACGAACAAATATTCGTGGATCTTCTGATATTAGTGTGATAAACGAGTGCCAAGGCCTTATCGCTCTATCTTTTCCTACATCTCTCTTGTTTTATTTTCTCCCACATTTGTGCTCTTTCATCCCACATTTGCTATTTTATCGTTTTGATTACTCGCGACCGGTATCTAGAACCACATTTGTTCTTTCATCGGTGGTAAAATACATTCTTTTGATTGAGTCCCCATACCTGGCATCATCTTTTGAAGTCCACATTGCCTCGTGATAAATCTGGTGAAACACATCTGGTTTCATCAAAATCAGACATCTGGGCATGGTGCAATTTCTGTGCACTATTGGTAACTTTGAAGCGAGCGCGGCTGACAGAAAAGCATAGTCTCTTTATTGCTTGGCCGCTGTCCATACAAGCGACGGGTCACCAAATTGGGACAATGGCGCGTGGAGACGCCCAGCTTGGCTTCTCATGCTGTTTAAACCAACCGCCATGTAATACAATAGGCGGCGCCACAAAGGGACTTGTTAGCGTGCTAGCGACAATGGACCGAAGTAACAAAGGCCGCCGCCAACACGCGGCGCGATAGACAAGCAGAGAGTGATGTGACAGTTGGAAGGCGGAGGACACTTTTGCATTGGCCAGCCAATTATCTCAACACCTGTTTGTCAGGAAAGCCAGGCAACGAAAGTTCTTCGGGAATTGCCCCACCCACTTTTGAAAGGGGACAAGAGAGATCCTGGGAATGAATGACCAGAGGGTCTTTTAGCTATTGGTTGTATGGGCGGAGTTGTACGTCACCGGTCCAAGGGATCCACATTTGACTTTTAGAGATATAATATACCGCGCATCTCGCTAGAGAGAGGAGTCCAGTTTTTCAACATTGTGGCGTAAAGAGAAATTCCTAACGCATAGCCTGCAATTAATTCAGTGTGAATAAATATTTCATATCTGTGTGTATTGTGTTCTTAAAGGATTTTGCGAAGGGAAAAGAAGCTTAGTAGATCTTATACAGATTATTAATACTTTTTTCTTATTCTTTAGTTATTTATCTTAGCCGTCTAGCTAAAAGTGCGAAAGCTAGTTTTTCTATTAATTCTTCTCATAAATGATTAATAAAATCAGATGAAAGAGCACGATGTGAGAGAAAATAAAATAAGAAAGTTGTAGGAAAAGATATGGCGATAAGGCTTTGGCGCTCGTTTATCACACTCTTAAAATAAAACATTTCAGAGCATAAGACCATCACCTGTGATGGACCCTTACAGGAAAAGAACAATTTTCTCGACCAACACTTTTATTTATTTTTCAATGGAAACTATAATTGATTATTAAATTTGTTATATATATATATATATATATATATATATATATATATATATATATATATATATATATATATATATATATATATATATATATATATATATATATATATATGCCAGCTATGATGGTGTGCATGTCCTCTTGCTTGCTCCGAGTAAGCAGATCTTGGTTGGTGATGGTATTCGGCCAAAAGATTCGGTGAATTTTTCTTAGGCATGGTGTGTGAAAAGATGACAATTTCGACATTTCCTTCTCTGTAACTCTCCAGCATTCTGCACCATAGAGAAGCACAGGAAGCACACAGCTCTGATATAATCTTAATTTTGTCCTTGTGCTGTACTGAGAGGACTTCCAGATGTTGTTTAGACTAAAAAAGGCTGTTCTTGTTTTGTTCATTCTGTTGTTGATGTCTTTGCTTGCTCCGCCGTCTAGTGTTACTATGCATCCTAGGTATGTGAAGGTGTCTGTCTGTTCCAGTTGCTGATTCCTTGCTGATATGGGCTCAGGGCTGCTCACATTGAGCGTCATGACCTCTGACTTCTTTAGGTTGATGTTCAAGCCCACCTGCTGGCTATACTTATTAAGTCTATCCGTTTTTTCCTGGATGTGTTGATGTGAATGTGCCAGCAGTGCAATGTCATCTGCATATTCCAGATCTTCCAATGCAGAAAATGTAGTCCATTTTATTCCTCTTGGACTGCCCTCTGTTGTCTGGCGCATCGCCCAGTCTATGACTGTTAAAAATAGAGTGGTTGATAAGGGGCATCCCTGTCGTACTCCTGTCTTCACCTCAAAGGTTATGTTGCTCTGCCCAACGCTACACGTAAAGTTGGCATAGAGGCTTTTTATGATAGGCACTATGCAGCTTGGAATTCCATAAGCCCTCAGTATTTTCCATAAACTGTCCCTATGTATACTGTCAAAAGCCTTTTCAAAATCAATGAAATTAATGTATAGCTGTCTTTGCCATTCTGAGCACTGCTCTATAATGTTCCTGAGGGTAAATATATGATCTACACATCTTCTGCTCTTTCTAAATCCTGCTTGTTCTTTCCTTAGTTTGTGGTCTACTGCTTTTGAAATTCTCTGTATAATTATCCAGCCTAGTATTTTGCTGGGAACTGAGAGAAGAGTGATTCCTCTCCAATTATTGCAATCTGCAAGATCTCCCTTCTTGGGCAATTTGACAATTATTCCTTTGTTCCACTCTGTTGGTGTTGTCCCTGTTTTCCAGACTTGTGCAAATAGTAGTTCTTCTTCTTCTTCTTCCTCGTTCATCCTGAAAAGGACGTTGGTTGCGTTGTGTCTGTTTACGCCGGAGCTGTGATATCTGCACCTTTCGGTCGACACATCCGACTTCAGCACGGCATTTTTTGGGACCGGGTTTGCCTTCCCTCTGCGATCCCTACTCTCTCAGCCAGACTGCAGTGATGCAGCCTGTTTCTAGGACCACCACGTGGAGGTGGAGTAGGGTCTTGGTCAGCTCTGGTTCGCTGACCCTGATGCAAGCAGTCAAGCTATGGGTCGCTGACTGTATTCTCTATTGCTGCATCTTTGGGTCCCAAATAGTGGTTCTAATAGTTCTGCTGCTAGCTCAGGGTCTGTCTTAAATAGCTCTGCATTTAAGTTATCATGGTCAGGAGCTTTTCCATCCTTTAACCCTTTGATTGCTGTGATGATTTCTTCTTTTCGTAGAGTGTCTGTATTAACATCTAAATCGTTTTCAGCCTCAGGAACATTCAGTTGTGTATCTGGTGGTTCCTTGTTCAGAGTTTCTCTGAAATGCATATATATATATATATATATATATATATATATATATATATATATATATATATATATATATATATATATATATATATATATATATATATATATATATATATATATATATATATATATATATATATATATATATATATATATATATATATATATATATATATATATATATATATATATATATATATATATATATATATATATATATATATATATTATATATATATATATATATATATATATATATATATATATATATATATATATATATATATATATATATATATATATATATATATATATATATATATATATATATATATATATATATATATATATATATATATATATTATATATATATATATATATATATATATATATATATATATATATATATATATATATATATATATATATATATATATATATATATATATTATATATATATATATATATATATATATATATATATATATATATATATATATATATATATATATATATATATATATATATATATATATATATATATATATATATATATATATATATATATAATATATATATATATATATATATATATATATATATATATATATATATATAGTTAATTTAATCATTTTTTGATGAACTGCACCCGTATTTTCAGTCATTTAAAATACCCATAAACAGAGCTATTGAAATATATTTTTCTGAATTAAATCAGTTGGGGGCTCATCAAACGAACAGAGTTCTTTCTCCTCATAGAAGGTCTGGGAAGATAAAAAGGTTTATTAGGCCTGGAGAATATCAGCTGTATGTAACTGTCTTTTTTTCCTTGTTGATGTGATCACTGGCCCAAGACAGTATACATGTTGTTAGATGTGTAGTGCGAGCGTATGATGAATTGAGTGTGGGTGCGAATGAAGACGCGAATGTGTTTAGGCTCGTATAGATGTAGATCCTGCAACCCATACTCTCACATGCAGTAATCAAGGATGCTTTGACACTGCAGGCATGTTTCAAGACATTTATTGACGGGAACACACATAATATCAACAGGAACAGTCAGTGTAACAAGGTCATGCTGACCTGACATCGATAGGTATACATTTGGCATTCAAAAAGGTAAACATCAGAATAGACGTGCATGGTCAATAGCAAAGTTCTTCAATAATGACAGTTCGTAGCGTCGCCCTTGGCGTCTCTGACTAAACGCGTCAGATGCCTTAGTTACCTTGACACACAGGTGCAACTTGGCACTCCCCGCCAATTGCACATATCAGGCTGTAGTATAATAGCCGGAAGCACAGGCCTCGTTCTGACGTCGGCCGTGTACTTCTGTTAAATAGGTTATCATCAACCCTGCAGTAATACTTATTGTAGATAGAAGTTCCGCCAATCTGCGGCTCCCACAATATATCTTCGTCACTGGATTTCTGGACAATATAAGACTAACAGTCTTGGATGGCTACCTCGAGCACAAATATATAAGTTCTGAAATGGCGGATCAGTGAGCTGCTGTTCACCCTAGGTAATCCTTTACATGTTCTGCCACCGAAAAGCGTAATAATGCATAAAGGTCGGTATTACCTGGCAAATGAATCCTCAGAACATCACAAGGAATTCTGTCGTCATCCCGACGCACAGAGATTCACTGGGGAAAACTGCCATAGCAGTTACTTCGAAGATTCTCCCCGAAAAACAATGGACTCTTGGTCCCCTCAGAAAAACAGGACCTCCCGGCTTCCCGGAAGTATATCTCACTCCCGCTTAAAAAACCTTCCCATAGGCCTACGCCGAACTGTCAACCTCTGACCCTACAGGTCAAACACAATGAATGAATAAACAAGGGAAGACAACCCCTAATCAACCTGACATCGCAGGTAAAGACACAATTATACTTATGATACAAACATAAGCAAATAACTTGACAGATGACTCCGTCGAAAATGACAGCAACATTACTACCACCCCCCTGTAAAAAAAAAAAAATGCAATTTTTTTTTTTTTTTAATATGTTCATGAGCAAGATAGCACCAGTATCACTTCTGTGCTCATGCAAACAATGAACCTAATATCAGGTACAATAGAAGAGGGTACAAATCATCTCTCAACATAGGCGAAAATATTTCCTTTAAGCCAAACAAACTAAGGGATACCATTCAAGAAACCTAAGTTGCTGGCAATACCAATCATATATCAAACATTACTAAATAATATAATCATAGCAATATACAAATGTCAATGCTATTTTAGCAACATATCACTGATGGATGGACAAAATGAAATTTGTTAAATTATCTAAACATCATCCAAATACATTTGTATTACAACATATTATGATATTAAGGACAGACCTAAGTCTGAAAATATATCAGGAAAAACTAGGACACAAGATTTAACTGGAATCATGTGGGCATCTAGACAATATGTCCGCCATCACATTATCCGAACCACGGATAGCTCGCACCGTGAAATGGAAAGGCTGAAGAGCAATAGCATAACGAGTAGATCTCGAGCTCTTCAAATCCTTACTTTGCATAGCCGTAAGAGCTTTTTGGTCGGTTTCCATAAAGAAATGCGCGCCCAGAAGGAACCTTTGTAGCTTAAGAATGGACCAAACCATAGCCAACAATTCACGGTCCAAAACCGAGTAATTCCTTTCTGCCGCATTCAGCTTCCTAGAAATATACATTACAGGATGCAGAGTTCCTGAATATTCCTGCATTAGTGCCGCTCCAATCCCAGTGGAAGAGGCATCACTACGAAGGACAAAAGTCTTATCAATCGTCGGTAGTCTTAAGATAGGATGAGATGAGAACAAATTCTTAACCTGATCCAATGAAGTTTGGCATTCTTGGGACCAACGCACCATATTAGGAGAACCTTTTTTCAATAACGTTGAAAGTGGTGCCATAATGGAGGACAGATTCTCAATGAATCTTCCATAGAATTGTATCAATCCCAAGAGACTACGCACTTGCTTTTTTGTCTTCGGAACCGAGATATTTAATATCTTTGAAATGTTTTGGTCCTCTGTCTTCAACAGACCATGACCAACTCGATGACCTAGGAAGGAAATTTCACTAAACCCAACAAAAGCTTTAGAGGGTTTAGCAGTCAAACTATGCTCACGTAGAGTAGATAGCAATTCCTTTAGACCCAAATAGTGTTCTTCCCAAGTATCGCTGAAAAGACAGATGTCGTCTAAATATGCAATGACATCTGCACGATCTGATAGAATTCGTCGCATCATGCGCACGAAAGTCGCTGGGGCGTTCATAAGCCCGAAAGGCATAAAATTCCATTGAAACAGACCCCTAGGTGTCGAAAAAGCAGTGAGAGGTTTGGCGTGTTCCGTCAATGGGACTTGCCAATAACCTTTCGACAAGTCTAGTTTAGTAAAGAATTTAGCTTTAGAAAGTCTAATAAGTAGATCATCTAATAACGGCATAGGTTCAGCATCGAACTTCGTAACTTGATTTAATTTGCGATAATCAACGCAAAGACGTATGTTATTGTCTTTCTTTCGAACAATAACTATCGACGAAGAATAAGCTGAAGTGGATGGTTCAATTATTTGTAGTTGAATCATTTCATCCAATTCTTTCTCGACTTGTGCTTGAAAATGAATAGGTATTGGGTATGGTCTTACTCTGATCGGATTACGATCAGTAAGTATGATGTCATGTTCTATGACATCTGTGTGTCCAGGAATGTCGGTAAGGACATCCTGATATGATTGTAACGTAGAGGATACTTGACGCTGTTCCTCAAAAGACAAGTTGGAAGAGACTGTAACGTCTCTCCACGATTCCGTTGAAGTAAGTGGAATCGCAGGAAGAGGTAAGTTCACGTCAGAAAAAATAGTTTCCTCATCCTGTATAACGGACAGGGATGAGATGTGACCATGTTGAACTGGAGAGTCGTCCGTCGCCTGGAAAATAGGCTGTAAATAGTCTGGACGTTCAATAAACTCTGTTAGCATATTTATATGGAAGGTTTTATGCCTTCCATCCACATCGACAATATAGTCGACATCAGAAATTTTCGAGACTATAGTGTATGGACCCTTCCAAGAAATGAGAAGTCTATTCTCTCTTGAGGGCAGTAAGACATATGCTTTGTCTCCAGGACAAAGTTGACGTAGGCGTCTTTTCTTATTAGCAAATCGCCTAGCTTTTTCTTTCGCAAATTCGGAAGATGAAGTTGCTAACCTGCACGATTCGATAATCTTTTCTCTAAGAGCTATAACATATTCATATGACGATTGTGTATCATCGTCAATATTATCGGAAGTTATCAAATCGTGTAACAAGGACATTGGCCCGCGCGGTTGCGCGCCAAAGACAAGTTCGAAAGGAGAAAACCCTGTATGCTCGTTGGGAACCTCTCTATAGGCAAAGAGGACTGCAGGTAAAACCCTGTCCCAATCTTCAGGATGATCCTCCGTTATCTTGCCAAGTAAGTTCTTTAGTGTCCTGTTAAGACGTTCTACCAATCCATTGGACATTGGATGATAAATACTACTGAGAGACCTTTTAATGTCTAGCGTAGCCATTACCTGAGACATAACGTCCGAAATTAACTGAGTGCCGTGATCCGACAGTATTTCTCCGGGGAATCCCAGACGAGAAAATACGAGCCAAAGAGCATCAGCGATATCGACAGTTGATATGCTCTTCAGAGGAATAGCCTCTGGCCAACGCGTGCACATGTCCACGCAAGTGAGGATAAATTGGTGTCCTCTGGCTGACTTAATTTTGAACGGACCAATGATGTCTATAGCCATTTTCTGAAACGGCCGAATCGGAATATCTGCAGCCTGAATAGGAGCAGCATGTCTCGGACCCCTAGACTTGACCTCTTGACAAATTTTGCAAGATCGGCAATAAATTCGGATGTCTTTATTCACGAATGGCCAAAAGAATGACGCAAGGACTCTAGTTTTAGTTCTGGAAAAACCCATGTGTCCCGCACACTGAGAATCGTGTGCATGCCGAAGAATTAAGGCTCTCATACACTTAGGCACAAGAATTTGAGAATGCATAGACTTGTCCGAGTGTTGTACCATTCGTACCAATATACCATTCTTCATAGTAATATACGATTTGTGATTCGTATTTTGATTGGGATCCCCTTTCTTTGCAAGAAGGAAGTATTTCTTCAAAGAAGGATCCTCTTCTTGACGTTTAACAAACGAGTCATGGGAAATCACCAAGTGCTCGTCTTGGCTATCAACTTCATTACTATTATCAGATGAAGTTGGGGGATTAAGAGCTTGAGCTCTTGTCATCACTGCATTGACCGTTTGAATGTTTTTTTCTTCCCAACTAGAAATTTGTTGCGGGGTGCATTCCTTAACCCCATGAATACGACCGATTATAAGATCCGCAATAGGATTAGGAAGAAGACATGCATGGACATCTCCTGTGAAGAAAGGAGTGTCAATCCTAATAATAGCAGTAGGATAGCTTTCCATAGTACCACCAAATGTAACACATTTGATTGTTTTTCCAGTGGCACAGCAAGGATCTATCAGAGACTCCTTAACCCCGACGGTAGTACATCCCGAATCGAAAAGTACTGAGACTAGCCTATCATTTATTAGACCTTTATGTAAGATGAGAGATCCTCTCCCATCATGCGCAACTGTAGCAGGTAGAGCAGGAAGAGGGTGACCACAACTTAGCGTAGATACAGTCGATGAATCGAACAATGTTAAGCATTGGGGGCATTCAGTTGCTCTCCCAAAATCGAAAGCACAACCAGTGATAGCCCTAGAGTTACCACTATCATTTACTGTATTACAGGCTCCATCAAACTCTTGTTGCGCAGAGTTTGCCTGTTGGTAAGGTCTTTTCTTGTTAAACCTAGGTCTACCTCGATTATCATTTCCCCTGTAATTATTTCGACTATCATTTCCCCTGTAATTATTTCGAGTATCATTTCCCCTGTAATTGTTATCATATTGCCTATTGTAATCATCATTCCGGTTTGAATCCCGGTTTCTAAATTCACCATCGTCATAATCTTGACGTCGAGAATGATTACCTCGAAAATTTGAATAGTTATTATTTGGATAGCCTTTGCGAAAGTGTCTCAAATTATTACCACTAAAATTACGAGAACTACCATCTTGTCTCCACTGCATAGACGAAGAACCATCATGTGTTGGATTACTCCGCTTCTGAGTGTAATTTTGATTACTTCCCCTATTCCAATTTTGTTGAGCACCCTGAAATTTTTTTTGAAATTAGGGCCATATGGTGTTGCCGAAGCAGCTGGCAACCCTTCTTTCACTTTAGAATTGCTAACTGTAGCATGGGGATGTGCTGTGGCATACTGACAACAGTATTCCTCCATTTCTTTTAAGTTTTTAGGCTTACGCTCATGAAGGAATGCAAGAAAAGAATCATTAACAGATGACAAAACCTTATCTCGCAATAATAAGTCCATTAGACCTTCATATGTTTTCTCAATCTGAGACAACTCAACCCATCGTGTAAATGTACGACGTATCTTTGTAACAAAATCAGAGAAATCTACTCCATTTTCTGGCAACATTGTCCTAAAACGAAGACGATAGTCTTCTTGTTTTAGTTGATATTTTTTTAGTAATGCTGCCCTGACAACATCATAATTAGTCCTCTCATGTTCGTCTATTGTCATAAGAGTAGTCACTGTGTCACCTGTAAAAAATGGCATCAGTTGTTCAACATATTTTTCCTTTTTTATGTTATGCGTATCGCACAAAAATTGGAATCTATCTAGATAATCTGCTACGTCATCCTTTAAAGGATTGAAATGAGGCAATTTAATCCTACTAACAAACTCCCTTGTCGTACTCGAAGTTGTTTGCTGAGCACCCGTACTCGCCAATTTCAATTTCTCTAACTCCAAAGTTGCGAGTTTTTCATCAAGTTCCATCTTCTGTTTTCTTTCCTCATGTTCCATTTTTCTAATTTCAGCCTCAGCTTGAGCTTTCCTCTCCTCTGCAGCAGCTTGAGCTTTCCTCTCCTCTGCAGCAGCTTGAGCTTTCCTCTCCTCTGCAGCAGCTTGAGCTTTCCTCTCCTCTGCAGCAGCTTGAGCTTTGTCTAATCTCTTTTGTTCAGCTTCTTTGTCTAATTTCTTTTGTTCAGCTTCTTTGTCTAATCTCTTTTGTTCAGCTTCAAATCTCCTTTCCTCCACCTGCATCTGCAATTTCTTTTGTTCAGCAGCAATATCAGCTTCTCTGTCTAGCCTTTTTTGTTCAGCAGCTGCTTCTCTTTCTAATCTCTTCTCTTCAGCCATAGTTTTTTTTTCCTCTTCAGCAGCCCTTCTCTCTTCAGCAGCTAATGCTTTGTCATACTGAGCAACAGCCCATTGTTCTAACTGTTGACCAGTCTTATCAAGGGCTCTCCCTTGTGTAATAAAGTAGTCCAATGTAGACATCTTGTCTACTGAGATCAGTAACTTGCAGAAGCAAATATATTAAATTATCCCACTTTAATGGGAGACAAGTCTGAAATGATAGACTTGTATACTCACTTCACTTTATTTTACTGTCTTAGTCTTAGACAAAGACTTTGTATGTTCCTCTTGTTTATAATGTACCCAAAAAATCACCTGAGTACCTGTGGAAAAAAAAAATTCCCTTATATCCCACTCACTATGGGCACAAGTCTTTTTTATAAAGAACTTGAATATGTATTTCACCTTGTCTCAATCTTTGTAGATAACAAGTCTTTTATCAAAGAACTTGTATAAATATCTTATATAATAATATTTTATTAAGAAACTCTATATGAAGAGTCTACCTTATCAATAATATCAAAACATGACCAAGTATGTGTATGTAGACTGTGCATGACAGTAATGTAGTACAAACAAAAAAAAAATACAAAGACAAAAATACAAAACAATACAAATGGCAACACTGTTTTAACCAAAAATGTGTAGAGAAATACACAAGAAAGGAGAGACCTACAGAATACAAACAAAACAAATCGACAATCAAAACTGAAAAACAGACAAAATATTACAAAAACAACGTTAAGTACAATTACATCACAGCTAACATCAATAGCGACCAATTGTCACTAGCAAATTTCCAAATTAAGAAAATTTGCACCTACAGAACGCTTACAGTAAGCCTCGATCAAGTGGCATATTTACCGTAAGACCCACCAACCGAAAAACCCGCAGAAAAATACACAAAACAGTAGAAATAACATAAACATATAGCAATCAATTTCAATGTGTTGCAGAACAAGTTCAGTCACAGCTGAAACTAAAATAAATTCCTTGCTCCTTGCGAACACAGAAACGAAATGTCAAACGCGCACTGAACGTCAAATCCACTGTAACATAAAGTGGTATTCACGAACCAAAGTTACTATGACCTTCTCAAATTAGGGCTTGCACATTGAATGTTTACAATTTCCACGTACTGTTTACAAACACTTGACCTCCAACAATGTAGCTTGAATGCTCTGACCTAGAAAAGTCTGTTGTTGAATGAAACGTGTAACAACCAGCAGTACTGTTTACAATAGGAACCCGCCTTCTATGCAGTTATGGTCCACGTAGCAAATGCCTAGTAGTTCACTTCAGTACATGTCTTGTTATGCTTTATGTAGCATTATAATATAAATGCTCGTACTGTTTATTTGGGTCAACCGTTGATGACCTATTTCTGTCCTGTTGTAGCCAAAACTTGCAAGTGTAGAATTAGCGCTGTGTGTTACGGCTGTCCCGTGTGTAGCTTAGACCCACAGATCAGAAGTGTAATGTGTACTTGTCCTTCTTGTAACTTTCTCGACAAAACTGGAGACATCATACTTGTAACAGCCAACCAGGAATGTAAATTTCTGGATCCATAAATGTCAACAATAATGTCAAATGCTCGCTCTGTTCTTTTTAAACCCACAGATCTGGTCCATCAGAAATGTAAGTTTCCAGGCCACATTGGCGACAAGAAATGTATCATAAGAGCCCACGTAACTGGTCCACCAGAAATGTAACTGTCTTTTTTTTCCTTGTTGATGTGATCACTGGCCCAAGACAGTATACATGTTGTTAGATGTGTAGTGCGAGCGTATGATGAATTGAGTGTGGGTGCGAATGAAGACGCGAATGTGTTTAGGCTCGTATAGATGTAGATCCTGCAACCCATACTCTCACATGCAGTAATCAAGGATGCTTTGACACTGCAGGCATGTTTCAAGACATTTATTGACGGGAACACACATAATATCAACAGGAACAGTCAGTGTAACAAGGTCATGCTGACCTGACATCGATAGGTATACATTTGGCATTCAAAAAGGTAAACATCAGAATAGACGTGCATGGTCAATAGCAAAGTTCTTCAATAATGACAGTTCGTAGCGTCGCCCTTGGCGTCTCTGACTAAACGCGTCAGATGCCTTAGTTACCTTGACACACAGGTGCAACTTGGCACTCCCCGCCAATTGCACATATCAGGCTGTAGTATAATAGCCGGAAGCACAGGCCTCGTTCTGACGTCGGCCGTGTACTTCTGTTAAATAGGTTATCATCAACCCTGCAGTAATACTTATTGTAGATAGAAGTTCCGCCAATCTGCGGCTCCCACAATATATCTTCGTCACTGGATTTCTGGACAATATAAGACTAACAGTCTTGGATGGCTACCTCGAGCACAAATATATAAGTTCTGAAATGGCGGATCAGTGAGCTGCTGTTCACCCTAGGTAATCCTTTACATGTTCTGCCACCGAAAAGCGTAATAATGCATAAAGGTCGGTATTACCTGGCAAATGAATCCTCAGAACATCACAAGGAATTCTGTCGTCATCCCGACGCACAGAGATTCACTGGGGAAAACTGCCATAGCAGTTACTTCGAAGATTCTCCCCGAAAAACAATGGACTCTTGGTCCCCTCAGAAAAACAGGACCTCCCGGCTTCCCGGAAGTATATCTCACTCCCGCTTAAAAAACCTTCCCATAGGCCTACGCCGAACTGTCAACCTCTGACCCTACAGGTCAAACACAATGAATGAATAAACAAGGGAAGACAACCCCTAATCAACCTGACATCGCAGGTAAAGACACAATTATACTTATGATACAAACATAAGCAAATAACTTGACAGATGACTCCGTCGAAAATGACAGCAACACTGTAGTACTCGATTTTTAAAATTCTTATGAGGCTCCATAGAAATGAAGCATCATTCTTCACCTCAAATCTCTGCCAAGAGTAATCTTGAGCGAAAGGTAGTTACCTTTGAAGGATCCTCAATAGATACTATGAAGTTTGGCCACTGTTGAACCATCACTGCAGAACAAGAGGAGTAAATCATGTGGCACCTCCCCACTTGGTGACAGATCAGTTTGTCCAATTTTCAGTTTGTTGAACAAATGGTATTTGAGCCTGCAATAGCTGGTTCTCAGTCTGAAAATTATCTGCTACTCTTGACTTGTTTCGGGATAATAATTTTTCTGTTTTTTTTTTTTTTTTTTTTTTGCTTTTGTTTTCCATAGTATTGTTACTTTATAATAGTCTTTGTTATATTTTTCATAGGAATAGTTTCTTTTGGTTCATGATGTGTCTTTGCTTTTGTCCATTAACTAGCAAAGACAGCGTAAATAATTCATAGAACACGGCTCAGGTGTGGTCATTATGTGTAATGTTATATTACTTTTATAATGATAAATGCCAAAATAATGCTTAAAGTAAATGTGAGGATGAAAGGAGACAGTATACATGATGAGAGAGAGAGAGGAAGGGCAGAATGTCAGACGGGCCTGCGTGCCCAATTCGTAATCCTTTGAAAATAAAGTTCGTTCGTTCATTCTGCATACTTGTCTTCAGGCATTGCATAAATACGGACCAATCCAAATCGTTCTTGGTCCAGCCTTTGCCGTCTTCCCCCAGTTAATAAGTCCACACATGTTCTTGCCAATGATTCATCAATTCTGGTGCTCGAAATTAAAATACGCTTTACCAATGGAGTTCTTTTCTTTTCTTCCCCTCAAGCAAAGAAAGCATCCAGGAAAGGGATTGGTTTTTTCCCCACAGAGGGAGACGGGTGTCTGTCAAGAGAGGAACTGTTAGGGCAGAATGAGCCATGCAGTGGAGGAAGCGTTAAAAAAAAAGAAAATTGGTGAAGAAGATGGTTACATCAGAGGTATAAAAATCACATTAATTCATTTGAAGAGTATTTGGAGAAAGAAGGGAAACGGAAGGACGATTGAGGCTAGTAATGTTTCTTTTTCTTTAAATTTTTTTATATTTAGTGGAGGGAGAAAATCACTGGATATGCCATTGACGAGAAGCTTAATTAACATTTCGTTAACTTGGAATTTAAAAAAAAAAAAACCGTCGGGGGAGATAAACGTGGTGAGCCCATCGAAGCCACTTGTTGCTAATAAGTTCTCCCAGAAACTCGAGTTTTTCTTCCTCAGCGTCCACAGTCTCTCCCCTTTCTTACAACCCCCACTTCCCATCCTGGGGGGTTTTCTAAACGCCCATAACAAACAAAATGAGATTACAAGAAAGCATTTTTAGTTCGTGTCATTCTGTCTCTGCGGCCAGCTCCTGAGTGGAGCCCGGTAGGGGTCCAAAGGATTGGGGACTAGTATTGCAAACGCAGGCTCGTGCGAAATTCCTACTAGGGATAGCATCTTCATGGGTACGGCATAAATGGGGGATAACGTTTCACGTTTTATTTTTGAGCTGAAGTGAGCCAGCCTCTTTGCAACATCCTGTTAAATTTGCGGGGGTTTTAAATAGCTTATAATAACGCGATTTAACGAGTCATTATAATTGATCTACTGTATTCACCGCAGCGACAATAACATACACACGCAGATATATATATATATATATATATATATATATATATATATATATATATATATATATATATATATATATATATATATATATATATATATATATATATCATCATCATCATCATCATGTAGCATGTCCTTTGCAGAACGTCGCTCTCATCACAGCCCGCCTGAAAGACTCTCGATCTCTAGCCAGCCCTCCTGCCTCCTCCATTGGCATGTTCAAGGTGTCTTCAATGCCCTGTGTCCACCGTCGTCTTGGTCGGTCCCTGCCTCGCGTTCCAGGTACCATACCCTCCACCACTGTTCTCTCCAAACCACTATGACGTTTAATGTGGCCAACGTATTTCAGTTTCCGGAACATATGGAGCCAAGATATTCAAAATTTGTGACATTTTCAATTTCCTCATCACTGATGGTAATTTTTGGTTGGCATCTTGTTTTGTCTGTGGACATTATCTTTGTTTTTCTTTGTGTTCAGAAAAATGTTCTGATCTTCACTGTGTCTTTTGACAGACAGGATCAACTGTTCTAGTCCCTTGGTACTGTTTGAAAGAATAACTGTGTCATCTGCGTACCTGAGTTCTGGGATCGCATTTCCACCAATTGTGAACGGATCGCAATGTTCACATTCTTGGTCACTCGGAACATTTCTCATTATATTTTCTGCATAGATGTTAAACAAGTATGGAGAGAGGATGCAACCCTGTCTTACTCCCCTTTTCACTTCAAACCATCCTGATGTTTCCACCGCTACTCTGACAGTTCATGGTATAGTGCTTCAAATAGATGGATCAAATGCGCCGGAAACCCCATGTCTCTCATGATGTTCCACAATTTCTGATGTTGTACGCAGTCGAAGGCCTTGGTGTAATCTAACAAACAGGCATGAAGATCTACATTGTATTCTCTGCATTTCTCGAGGATGTTTCTCGCATTAAAAATGTGATCTCTCGTACCTCTCCTTGTCTAAAACCCTCCTGTACTTCATGTATTTCATGTTCTAACGTTCTTTCTATCCTCTTCATGATAATCCACAAGAGGATTTTGGGGGCATGACTTATTAAAGCAATAGTACGATAATTGGTACACAGTTTTTATATTGCCTTTCTTTGGGAGAAGGATATACACAGATCTTTTCCATGCTTTGGGCCAGATTGCACTGTTCCAGATCTTCACACATAGTGCATGATAAACGAGGACACTGGCCTCTCTCCTGCTTGGATTAGTTCAGTTGGCATATCATTGCATCCTGGTGATTTCCCTTTCTTCAGGTTTTTGATTGCTGCACGTACTTCATCGAATATCGGTTCTGGCTCTCTCTCTCTTCACTTTCATTCGTCATGTCTGGGGTCTTTGTACTATCTTCATACATTTCTCTACAGTACTCCTTCCATCTCTCAAATATATCCTTACTTTCTGTTAATATGTTACCATTTTTATCATTGATTACATGTAATGATGGTCTAAAATGATCTGTTAGCGTTCTGATTTCCTTGAATATATCCCCATCTTTTCCCTGAAATTGCAGATCGTCTATTCTATTGCAGGTGTTCGTTACGTACTGTTTCTTGTCTTTCCTAACCTCTCTCCTGATGTTTCTTGTGCAGTTTTTGTATTTGTCACTGTTCCGTTCTACCCCTGTTTGCTTCAATTTTCTTCTTTCTTCTATGAGCCTCAATGTTTACTCCGTGATGTATAACTAACTGCTTCTTATACACTTTTCTAGGGATCATGTTTTTTTGCTGATGTGATGAGAATATCTCTCGCATGTGTGGCTAGCACATCCGGTGTCATATCCTCTTGTACAGCCATCAGTGCTTCGAATTTGTTTTGTACTTCAATGTTATATTCAGGTGGTATGGCGCTTACATCGAGACGGAGAGGTCGAGCATCTTTCGTCACTTTTTTCAATTTTAACTTAAAATCTGCAATTAGTAGCTCATGATCTGAACCACAATCTGCTCCTGGGAGTGTCTTTGTAGATGATATACCTGACCTCCATCTTTGTTGTATCAAGATGTAATCTATTTGATTCCTGCTGTTGCCATCTGGTGAGGTCCATGTGTAGAGCCTTCTGGGATGTTGTCTAAATAGGGTTTTTGTAATAGAGAGGTTGTTTTCTAAGCAGAATTCGATTAGTTTTCTCCTCTTTCGTTTCCATGTCCTATACCGAATGGACCTCGCACCTTTTTCTCTTCCTCTGTTCTTTCGATGCCAACTTTCGCGTTAAAGTCGCCCATAATTATCATGATATCCCTTTTTTTCACTTTCCCTAAAGTCTCTTGTAAACTGTTGTAAAATTCCTCAATTTCATCACCATCATCTGCAGATGTGGGTGATTAAACTTGTAAAACTGGGATGTTCCTTTTCTTTCTCTTGAGTCTAATCATGAGAAGTCGATCACTAATTGGATTGTATCCAAGTAGTGCTATAGATGCTTTCTTTGTCAGGAGGAAACCTACCCCGCTCTTACCGCCCTTTTCCTTCCCTTATATGAAGGTCTCTCTTGTTTGAGTTATAAAATGACCTCGTCTGGCCCATCTATGTTCAGAAATGCCCAGTATGTCTGTTTTGGTTCTTTCCATTTTTTTTATTAATCATACAAAGTTTTCCCTGATGTAGGCTTCTTACATTGCACGTGCCTGTTCTTAATTTTTTTCTTTAGTCCGATGTCAGGGCTTTCCGCAGTAAAACAGTCATATATATTCTCATAAATAGTTCTTAACCGTCAAACATCATGCAAAGACATCGCCCGTACCTTATATCTGATACAGTTTTCTTGCTTTCAAACATCAAATAAAGAATATCAGACACCATCTTTTAATTAGTTCTCTTACTGTTAAACCACATAGAAAGAAATCTTTCATATCTCTGAAGATTTCCTCGTTACAGCCAAAAGTAATATAAAGAGATTGTTCATTCACCATCTCTTACATAATCTTCTTCTTTCTTCCTCGTTCGTCCTGAAAAGGACGTTGGTTGCGTTGTGTCGCCGTTTACAGCGATCCTGCGATATTTGCGCATTTCAGCCCGACACATCCGACTTCCGCAAGGCATTTTTTGGGACCGGGTTTGCCTTCTCTCTTCGATCCCTATTCTCTCGGCCAGACTGCAGTGATGCAGCCTGTATCCAGGACCACCATTTGGAGATGGAGTAGGGTCTTGGTCAACTCTGGTTCGCTGACCCTGACGCAAGCAGTCATGCTATGATTCGCTGACTGCATTCATCTCTTTTGCTGCGTCCCATCTCTTAAATAGTTCTCTTGCTTTCAAACATCATATAATCTTCCATACCCCATCTCGGAAACAGGTCTCTTACTGTCAAATATCATATAAAGACATTATTCATACCTTATTCTTTTACTGTCAAACATCATGTAAAGACATCATTCATACTTCATTTCTTCTTCTTCTTCGTTCGTCCTGAAAAGGACGTTGGTTGCGTTGTGTCCGTTTACAGCGAGCTGCGATATTTGCGCCTTTCGGCCGACACATCCGACTTCAGAACGGCATTTTTGGGACCGGGTTAGCCTTCCCTCTTCGATCCCTACTCACTCAGCCAGACTGCAGTGATGCAGCCTGTTTCCAGGACCACCACGTGGAGGTGGAGTAGGGTCTTGGTCAGCTCTGGTTCGCTGACCCTGACGCAAGCAGTCTAGCTATGGGTCGCTAACTGCTATTCTCACTGTTGACGCGTCTTAGGTCCCACAATACTTCATTTCTGAAAACGTTCTCTTACTACTCGTACAAAACATCATGTAAAGACATCATTCACACCTCATTTCTAAAAACGTTCTTTTACTGTCAAACATCAGGTAAAGACATCATTCATACCTCATCACTGAAAACATTTTTTTACTGTCAAACATGTAAATACATCATTCATACCTCATTTCTGAAAAATTTATCTTACTGTCAAACATCATGTAAAGACATATATCATACCCCCATCTCTCAAATATTTCTCTTACCGAATAACACCATATTATGACATCTTTCACACCCCATCTCTTACATATTTCTCTCACTGCCAAACACACCGAAAGACATCTTTCATACCCCATCTCTGAAACAACTCTTGAATTGCTAAACACCAAGAAAGACATCTTCCATACCTCATCTCTGAATCAACTCTCTCACTGCCAAACTCCTAGAAAGACATCTTTGATACCTTATCTCTGAAACAACTCGCTTACTGCCAAACACCAAGAAAGACATCTTTCATTCTTTATCTCTGAAACAACTCTCAAACTGCCAAACACCAAGAAAGACATCTTCTATACCTCATCTCTGAATCAACTCTCTCACTGCCAAAGTCCAAGAAGGACATCTTTCATACTCCACCCCTTAAAGGCAGTGTATGGGAGGGCATTAATTACATTCGTTTCTCTCGAAGTTATTCCACCCCCCCCCCCCCCCCCCCCCCCCCCCGCCCCCCCCCTCCCCCCCGGCCACCCTTCACACAATCCAACCAATTCTATCTTGCTTTTCCTTCCACTACAGACTGCCCCGGGGTTTTCTTGTTCATTCGTCCTCAAGGGACTCAGTGGGTCTGACAGAAAAAAGAAACGTCAGTGTCTCAACTGCAAAAAGATTTGGTTCAACGATTATCCAATTAAAAAGAATGAAGAGACTGATGACTCACTTGACGAAAACGTTAATGTACGTGACAATTGCACAGACGGATAACTCGCTGAAAACAGATGAAGAAATTCTGGATTTTTATGGAGGAGAATGAGGGTAATTCTTCCCACACCCTGCCCACTCACATATAATACCATGTGTCCTGCCTTTGAAAAAAAAAAAATTATGAGTGCATTAAAATCACTTGTTTATGCATGTTGCTTCTTTGGTTTCAACGTGCCCGTAGATCAAAGATCAAGATAACTTGTATTAGAGACACGTGATCTGGCAGGATGCCACAAGTCTTGATAAAATGGCACGTGTTGTTGTTGAACGATTTTCAATGCCAACACCACACGTTGAACATATTGTCTAAACTGATTCCAAAACGTGTTGAGCCGAAGTCATGAGCTGCAGTTTCTCCAGCATTTCTTGCATTTAACAGATCATCACATCTGATCCTAAACTAGGAAGATTGGTTTGGTTTTAATGAATATCTTCATTGCGCACGGACTACTCCATCAGTGCTCTGATCTATTCCCTTAGATCAGGGGTCGGCAAACTACGGCACGCGTGCCAAGCGTGGCACGTGGAACGATTTTCAATGGCACGCTGAGTGAATTAAAATACTGTACAGTATATGATCTCATTTTTAAAAAATGGAATTTTTAATTAAATAGAAGCAAATAATTCTTTTAAAGCTATACCTGTTTTTAAAACCCTTCAATACGAAAGTATTTAGACATTGGAGGTAAGAATGTGCGATCTGATGCAAACTAAAGGCCTGATCATTCTATACTGCACGTAAGCCTTCGTTTTTATGGACCGTTTCCGAGAACAAACATTCTTCAACGAATTTCAAGGGGAGTGGTTATACTTTGCGGAGTCCGCTAGTCTGGCGTCTACCTGCTACCGTAGTTTGCAGGATGAGATTCTTGAAAAGAATGCCAAGCGAATTTTGACGGGCAAGGGGAGACGTAATATCATAATTATGCAATAGTGTCTGGCTAGCGCCTGGACGAGCGTATTTATTTCGTTTTCGCTCGCAGTTTTTGACTCCCAGTGTGAGTTTGGAGCAACAATGACTGACCTCGACGAAGTTATATTTCCGTCCTATCCTTCCCCTCTCTCCCGACCACCACCATCTCTACAGTTCTCTCGGCTGTCGCATACTCATGCCCGTACAGTCCGTTGACCGCAGCACAAAAGTTGGTGTTGTTATTAAGTAATACGGTGCCGTTAAAATGACTCAAAAAAGACAAAAACTTGATATACGCTCGTTTCAAGACTTTTGGACAAACGAATATGGATTCATACAACAAAAAGATCGTGCTGTTTGTGCTTTATGTTATGAAAGTGTCGTGTGCCGTACGTCAAGTGTACAAAGACACTATCAAACCAAACATCAGTCCATGTTTAAAAAACTCTGAGGAGAAAAGTGAAGCCATAAAAATGGCTGTTTCTGGCTACAAAAAACAAAGTAGTATTTTTGTCAAGTAAATTGGAACCAAAACTAAAGCTACCGAATGTAGTTACAAAATTGCACAGTGTGTGGCTTCGAAGGGCAAACCTTTCACAGATGGAGAATACATCAAGGAAACTTTTTTGAGCAGTGCTGAAATTTTGTTTAGTGATTTACCAAATAAAGAAACAATACTGTCTCGGATTCGAGAAATACCGGCTTCTGCGAGATCAATCGAGAGGCGCATAACTGATATGGCTGAAAATGTAACGGTAAAACAAACAACCGGGTTACAACAAGCTGTTGTATTTAGTGTCGCTCTTGACGAAAGTGTCGATGTGAATGACGTGGCGCGCCTAGCTATAGTTGCGCGATATTGTGACAACGACCGTATTTATGAAGAACTGTGCTGCTTGATACCTTTTGATGGTACAGCCAAGGGAGAGGACATTATAACTGCATTTGTAAGCTATTTCGAAAATCAGAACATTAACATGAATAAAATATTCTGTGTTACTACTGATGCCGCCCCTGCATTTGTCGGAAAGAACAAAGGATTTGTTAAACTTCTTGAGGATCGTATTGGACGTCAAGTATTGAGCTTCCATTGCATTATACACCAGGAGAGTTTGTGTGCGAAGATTTCGTCACTATCCTTGAACTCTGTAATGGAAACTGTTGTCAAGATAGTTAACTTCATAGTTTCTTGCTCTTCATTGACCCACAGGCAATTCGAGTCTCTTCTACAAGAAATGGAAGCGCATATGCGGACCTCCCGCTGTACAGCAATGTTCGTTGGCTTAGTCGAGGTAATGTTTTGAACAGATTTGTATCATGTCTAGAAGCAATCAAGGTGTTTCTTGATGAAAAAGAACAACATTTTCCGGAATTGAATGACGAGGACTGGCTGTGCAAGCTAATGTTTCTGACTGACATAACTACAAATCTGAATGAATTAAACTTGCGTTTACAAGGGCAGGGTCAAACAGTACTTGATCTTTTTGAGCACTGGAAAGGATTTGCGTCAAAATTAGACATATTTTGCAGAGATATTACCACTAACACATACAAGTACTTTCCAAACGTAAAGGCTCATTCAAATCGATTTACTGTCAACAGAGATGAGCTTCAGAAGTACGTTGAAGCGCTCAAAGGAGAGTTTGCTAAACGAGGTCAAGACTTCAAAATTCACGGGCCCATGTTTTCTTATCTCATCAAGCCCGACTTAATTGATCATACTAACATCCCATTTGACCTATCTCTTTTCACGCTGAGTGACTTAGCAACATTACTTCGGCACGGCACTACTAAAAGTTTGCCGACCCCTGCCTTAGATCATACAAGGAGGATCTCAGAACAGTGCACGACCTCCGTAGCACCGGCGAGAATCCCAATGTGTGTATATAGGAAGCACACATTCTATAAATACGTATTTTTGTGGTGGATAGGTTTCTAATTTTTAAATGTTGCCAGGGCAGTGGCCTGATAGGCCTACTCTTTAAGATTAGCAACTGTCGTGGGATTTTTAACGTGCGCAACTTGTACACATGACCTCCTATTTTTTCACCCTTATCCGAGAAGGCTAGGCATCCGATCTCACTACCCAGGAGACCAGGGGCAGTATGGAATCTTTAGGACCACTGGTTCTGAGAAGAAAAATAAATTTCCATAAATTATATTCCTTCAAATGGGAATCGAACCCGGTACCTCCAGAACTCGAGGTGGACGCCATACCTCTTAACCACTCCTACCCCAAGCTAGGAAGAAGAAGCACGTGGCATACTGTGCATTCCACTCCATCCAAGGGACTCTCCAAATATGCAGAGCTGAAATACTGTGCTCTGGTTCTGGACTATCCCTAGGAGTTGTCATGTCCTACACAGAGCCACTTCTAAGATTGCCCTGCCTATCATGGGTCCATAGTGAGGTCCACTTACATGCAGTCAACCAGGTAGTAGCCGGAGTTACGTCTGGGGCTCCAGTGACTCCTCCTAGCTTAGAGTGCAATGCTGAGTTCTCGACATGTTTCACCACAGGTGTAATCCCTGGAAGGGTGCGGAAGATTTCTAGAGTCAGTGAGGCGGTCACAGGCAGAGGTTCACTTCTACATCTGTATATTATAGCATTGTGCTTAGCTGGACGTCATATATGCTTTCATGCATGTAGAACGGAGACAGAAATTCTGTTTAAAGAAACGATTTCTGCTATTTTAAATGTTTGTCTCGACGAGTAGAATATGCACTTGTCTTGTTCTGGATCTGATATTTCTATATTTGAAAGACAATTTAAAGACAAATGTAGATGATATGAATGTAATGCTTTCAATCGGAACCTCCCCCCCCCCCCCACCCCCCCCAAAAAAAAAAAAACCGACGATTATTTTGGTGTGTGGCTTTTTTTGCTTTTGTTTGGTATTTTAATGAGGGTTTTGCCTTCTCATGGCTAGGATCGTTTCTTTCAATCTAGACTTAATTTTATTGGTTATATGATAATGCAGTTGCAATTCAAAAAATTTTAATTCTATCAACTGACATATAATACTGATATCCAATGGGTTCAGTTATAATGACAAAGCCCTGAAAATGATTGCTAGTTTCCATCAGGTAGCATAGTTGTGACGTAATTGTTTGTACTCTTTTTCTTCTCTTCAATCCTATCCGTCAGGTTACTCCACTATCCTTTCTCATGCTCCTTTTTTCATTATTTTGTGCACGCTTTCATAGATCGAGGTTATCTTGTAACGCCCACTCGGTTTATTTGACTGTTTACTTGATTTTTGTGTGGCCACGTCGACGTGTTGTCTGATTAATCCCTCAAAACCAGACGGATTAAAAGTTTACAGGTAGCAATATTCTTATTGTTACACCGGACACCATTAATAATAATGAAAAAAATAACAGTCATCTTAGTAAGATACTGACTGACTGCTGTCATTTAATCTAAGATAATCACTGCAAGTTTTTAAGCATACCTTATTCTTCTTCTTTGATCCTTAGCCACCGACCGTCAAAGCAGTCAGTGGCCATCAAGCCTAGTGGCGTCTTGTAGGGCAACAACAAATTGATTCCACTTGGCTCGGTCGGCGGCCATCCTTCGTACAGTGCCCCAACTCTGGTTCATTCTTTGCATCTCAGCCTCCACGGTCCTCCGCCAGGTTGTTTTTGGTCGGCCTCTCTTTCGTCTTCCTTAAGGGGTCCAAAGCACAGCTGTTCTTGTGATGGCATCGGGGTCTCTTCTGAGGACATGGCCAATCCAGCTCCAGCTTCTGCCAGCTATGATGGTGTGCATGTCCTCTTGTTTGCTACGAGTAAGCAGATCTTGGTTGGTGATGGTATTCGGCCAAAAGATTCGGTGAATTTTTCTTAGGCATGTTGTGTGAAAAGAGGACAATTTCGACATTTCCTTCTCTGTAACTCTCCAGCATTCCGCACCATAGAGAAGCACAGAAAGCACACAGCTCTTATATAATCTTAATTTTGTGCTTGTGCTGTATTGAGAGGACTTCCAGATGTTGTTTAGGCTAAAAAAGGCTGTTCTTGCCTTATTCATTCTGATGTTGATGTCTTTGCCTGCCCCGCCGTCTAGTGTTACTATGCGTCCTAGGTATGTGAAGGTGTCTGTCTGTTCCAGTTGCTGATTCCTTACTGATATGGGCTCAGGGTTGCTCACATTGAGCGTCATGACCTCTGACTTCTTTAAATTGATGTTCAAGCTCACCTGCTGGCTAAACTTATTAAGTCTATCTGTTTTTTCCTGGATGTGTTGATGTGAATGTGCTAGTAGTGCAATGTCATCTGCATATTCCAGATCTTCCAATGTAGAAAATGTAGTCCATTTTATTTCTCTTGAACTGCCCTCTGGTGTCTGGTGCATCGCCCAATCTATGACTGTTAAAAATAGAGTGGTTGATAAGGGGCATCCCTGTCGTACTCCTGTCTTCACCTCAAAGGTTAGGTTGCTCTGCCCAACACTACACGTAAAGTTGGCATAGAGGCTTTTTATGATTGACACTATGCAGCTTGGAATTCCATAAGCCCTCAGTATTTTCCATAAACTGTCCCTATGTATGCTGTCAAAAGCCTTTTCAAAATCAACGAAATTAATGTACAGCTGTCTTTGCCATTCTGAGCACTGCTCTATAATGTTCCTGAGAGTGAATATATGATCTACACATCTTCTGTTCTTTCTAAATCCTGCTTGTTCTTTCCTCAGTTTGTGAGAAAGAAAAGAAAGGAAAAAAAGAAAGAAAGAAAGAAGCATACCTTACAAAGACTCAAAAGAGTGCGCTTGCGCACAGCGGGTATTTCAAGTGAAACTTTCGCATTTGAGTTGCAACCGGTAATTGTTACATGTCTCTCAACACACTGGTCAAGTAGGTGAAAAAAAGAAAGAAAAAAAGGTAAACTCTTTTTGAGTCTTTGTAAGGTATGCTTAAAAACTTGCAGAGATTATCTTACTTTTGTGATAGAAAGCATCCTCGTACCACATCATGGGGCCGAGAATAAATTTTTTGAAAACGGTACAAACTTTTATGGACACCCTGTACTACTACATGGCATTGGGCCGAAGGGCGAGAGCCCAAACGCCGTTGGATCAATAACAACTATAACAGTTTTTCAGTTATTCCTGATACTGAATTCCTACAGTCGCTTCTGTACCGTCTAAAGCAGCGTTGATTAAAACAGCAAACGCACGCAAAGGCAAAACAAAAATTAAATAAGTGTTTCTATTTCACAGGTATTACCGCACTTAAGACCCTTTTTTCCTATCAGGTGCAGAGATTTACAAGTGGGCCATTTTACAGCAACGGCACCGGCCCGTATTAAAAGCTGCACTTAACCGTCACTTTCCCCCATGGTCTGACACCAGAAGATTCCCGTTCCTTCATCACGCCATGTTCAGCCACCTACGCACAAAACATCACACTCGTGGATGAGTGTGTCTCGTTAGTGAGTTTTTGTGTCATCTAAAAGTGCTCTTGGTTAGACTAGTGGTCTGGTTCTCATTTAACGACTGTTGAAATTATCAAGAGCAATGGTTCTAAGGTCAGGGTCGTCTTCTTCTTGATTTTCTTCCTCTTCATCTTTTTATTCTTCTTCCTCCTCCTTCTTTTTCTTCTTCATCTACTTCTTCTTCTACTTCCTCCTCTTCTTTTCTTCTACTTCCTCTTCTTTTGTTCTGCTTCGTCTTCTTCTTTTCTTCTACTTCCGACAGACAGACAGACAGACAGACAGATATACAGACAGACAGACAGACAGACAGACAGACAGACAGACAGACAGACAGACAGACAGACAGACAGACAGACAGACAGACAGACAGACAGACAGACAGACAGACAGACAGACAGACAGACAGACAGACAGACAGATAGATAGATAGATAGATAGATAGATAGATAGATAGATAGATAGATAGATAGATAGATTCCGGAAAAGTAAAGTCGCTGGGACCATCTAAAGTATTCTACTTATTCAAAATTCTGCTTATCCTAATTTTGCTCAGGAATGGACATTTACGTCAGAATAGAGGTAAAGCGCATAAACAATTAATTCAGAATCAGGCATTTTGATTTGCGTTTTCAATTCTGATCTTTTAAAGTTTTCAAAATCAATTTAGCGAAGCCTAAAATGTTGTGTCAAGTGTCGCTATTAACATAGTAGCCAGTATTAAAAGAACGTTGGAATCGCATTTTGCTTAGCATTTTTGTGTGCTCTGTTAGCGGTTCCTACACGGATTCCTAGATCGATAACTATTGCAAGATAAGTAAGCCGATGAAAGCGGACTGACTCTGACTTTAGGATTTTTCTGTTGTCTAGTGTTTTCCTTTCTTCTTTCTTTAAGTGGCTGCTAAATAAGGGTTTATTATTTACTGTTAACATGCCTCGTGTTTCACTCTTTGTTTATCTTCAGATCTCAAACGCGTAGTCGCGTTGCTGTCTGAGTTTAATGCAAGCCCTTTTCTCGAAAACCGAGGCGAACCAGTGTTAGCTCAGTCGGCCTGACGATTACATGCTTATTGGTTTAATGCATGTTAGCGTTGTAATCTACTGACGGAAGTTCGGCCGTTTATTGAACTGTTGTCGCCTGTTCACCAAAAAAATGATGTACGACTACGCAACACTGTAACTTAAGAGATGAAGGCAGAACTTCTACTTATATGAGTCCACCTTTGAGTTGAGACAGACACATTACTTCGACTTATCTGGAAAATCTAGTTACTAGAATTTGACATAACCGAAGTTTTTTTTTAATTTTAACAAAGCTAAAGAAGACATTTGGCAGGGATCTTCAGAAATGCTTCTACTTACGCGAAATTCGATATATGCCAGTTCCGCTTAAGTGGACTGCAATATATATAAAATGTATATAAAAGGGCTTGCATTAAACTCAGACAGCAACGCGACTACGCGTTTGAGATCTGAAGATAAACAAAGAGTGAAACACGAGGCATGTTAACAGTAAATAATAATATCCCTGAATAATGGGAGAGAGAAAGAGCAGGAGAGAGAGAGGAGAGAGAGAGAGGGAGAGAGAGAAAGAGAGAGAGAGAAAGAGAGAGAGAGAGAGAGAGAGAGAGAGAGAGAGAGAGAGAGAGAGAGAGAGAGAGAGAGAGAGAGCAAGAGAAAAATGCTTTCTGAACATTACCTGCTCAATGATAGCGAAAATTAGCACAGCAGCTTTCAGTCTGTGCTGAGAGATTATTCACATTATTGTCCTATCTTTTTTCCCCCTCGTTCAACCTAGACACATGGTCCGTCACTTATATAGGAGCATTTGTCTAAATATAAACGACTCTTTGGTCTGGTTTATTGTTGTATGAGTACCTCCTTGTATAATAGGTTATAGATTAATAATAAAGTTGTACTTACAGGCGTTAGTATATCCGTAAGATCATTTGAAGGGATAGTGGACGCTGCAGTGTTGATATGCTTTCAGAAATCACTGAGACCTTAGACTAGGTTTTGTCTTCTATGTACTAAACATGTCTACACAAGTTCACTTGTTATAGACTGGACTGACTAGAATGTTTGTCCAGTCATGTACTAATTATGTCTACACATGTTCACTTGTTAGAAGCTGAGGTTGGACTGATTCGAATATTTGTCTCGTCATGTACTAATTTTGTCTACACAAGTTCACTTGTTAGAGACTGGACTGACTAGAATGTTTGCCTGGTCCGTGGAAAAAGTGGACGTCGAATGTTGTTCACTAAAAGTGATTTTAAAACGTCAACATCCGGTAGCAGTGTTTCCGTTATGAAAAATATATAATGCAGCCGAAGGTGATTTACATGGAAATGTATTTCATTAAAACACTACATGTTGGGAGGGTCTTATCTTCAAGACTACAATGTCTTATATATTTGGACATGCACCCTAATATAACAGGCTGACCTTGTATCTAGGTTGAACGGGGTGCGCTTCCCCAGAACAAGGCAAAACTCTTTAACAAAAACGCTGTTGTATATGACGAGTAGGGTTATGCCTTTGGAGGAATATTAACTCTACACATTTAAAATAAACATAAGTACCATTAATATTTAATATTAAAGAGATGTTGTGAGATTTACAAGAAAACGTAAACAGCTTCAACGGTGGACAAATATGTGGGGCATACACGACAAACAGAACGGGTGGGAATAAGTACACGACAAACAGAACGGGTGGGAATAAGTACACGACAAACAGAACGGGTGGGAATAAGTACACGACAAACAGAACGGGTGGGAATAAGTACACGACAAACAGAACGGGTGGGAATAAGTGAAAACATTGTTTTCTTTTTTCTTTGTTTGTTTGTTGTTTTTGTATTTTTCGTAGTTACGGTCCAGTGTGGAGGATTCAATGACGCTACTGGAGTATCTTGTGTGGACGTTAAATAATTTTTTCTTTGTGCTTGAGCGTTTCCAACGGTTTATTATTTTTGTCTTGGTCTTTATCACACTCTTGATTCTGGTCTTCTCGAACTGAATGCACGTGATGACGCTTGGCTTTCCTGAACCTTGACAAAGTATTCGACAGGTATTGTTATGGCCGTTGACGAACAGGCTCGTCTGTTATACCCTACTTCTATTTGGTTGATCGTATAGGTTGGTATCTCTGCCCTGACAATAGGCTGCTTGTTATATGGTAAGACAATTCTTTCTCTCAGACGACAACGTTACTCAGAACAACAGTTGATAAATGAGTTACGATGACAGCAGGCTTCATATTAAACGTAGAACTTTATTTACATAGGTCATCTTAAAATAGGCCAAATGCTGGCTCTTGACAACATCTGTAAAACAAAATGCCCAACCTTCCACCTGAGGTTGGCAGACTTGTACAACAAGATCAGTAGGTAATATTTCAGTGTCACTCTATCTCTCTCGCTGCTTCAGTTATCATAACTGTCTCTAGTGGCTATTGGAGACCTCACTTTGAGAATCACCGTTGCCATAATTTTATCTGCCATCTATCTCTTCATATGTAAACACACATCTCTCTTATGCTCTGACATATTATTATGTTTCTGCCTTGGTGTATCTTAATGAAACTAGCCTAACCACCAGGGGTGTACATTTACCAAGTCTATCTTCTAAACTCAAAACTATCAGTTGTCTACTGTTCTTCTCATTTGCCTAAAAGTTCATCGACAGGTTTTGTGTAAGCTCTACATATCCGGTATCTCGGAATACACACATTTCTCTCACTTGGAAACAATGACATCTCGTCCTCAGAATAAATAAACACTGTCATACACAAACGTTGCAAATATCGAGATAGACGTCTGGATGCATAGGTCCGCTTTTCTGCCACAGCAGAAGCAACCAAAAACATTGGATTCACCCGATGGAACTTCTACTCGCTACCACATCTATAGTGCGTTTCACAATGTTTGCCGCAGTTTAATATTTAATATCTCTGCAACCACTTGATAGTAATTGTTGCAACTTTGCATATGACCTAATGATCGCTATGTCCAGAGGGGGAAATTTTTTTCCTCGTTAACAAACTTATGGTTTTAAATTTTCTTTATTTAAAGTATACAAAATTGACCACCTCCTAGTCCAACCGTGTATTGAGAGGGCTTACCCCTTCATATTTGTGCGCTATTTCGATTTAACATCTTGAACGCAAGTTTACGTGATTTTCCCCGTGTTTCAGCTCACTATCGCACTGTTTTGAACATTACATTGATCCTTCCGGTGCGTTCAGTTACCGTTCTACTGATTGTGTATTTCAGTGCATAGGCGTATCTTGCGGTATTCTAGGTCTGTAATACAATGGGTATGAAAGTCAAGTTCCTTACACTGCATACAATGGCAGTGAAGACGTATAAATATTTATGCAGAGAAGCTAAGCGTGGTAAACTGCATCGGAGTCGCTCAAATCCTGAAAAGAGAACTATTCACGCTTTGGGTTTAAGTAAACGCTCATTTCATCAATTACTCAAAGCTAGTGGAATTTTCAGTTCAATCAATACCAGGACGCAAGGAAGAAAGGAAGTAGTAGATAGTTTTGACAGGGATGTGATTAGAAGAGAGATTTGTAGAATGTTCACTTCCAAAGAAATGTGACACTAAGAAAACTGAAAATTCGGCTGAGAACACACAATGACATTGATGTGTTGAAATCAACATTATGGAGAACTGTTAGAAGCATTGGCTTTACGTTTAGGAAGTACGCTAGTGGAAGAAACGTCATCTGCGAGAAGCCGCACTTAGTATCTATGATAAGTAAATATTTACGTGAAGTACGGGAAATGCGTAATCAAGATTATGATATTGTGTATGTGGATGAAACTTGGATCAATGCACACCACACAAGTGAAAAGGAATGGCAGTTATCAGATGAGATGGAACGATTAAAAGATGTGTACCCAGTGGAAAAGGACAACGTCTGATAATGGCACATGCAGGCAGCAGACATAATGGGCTAGTGAAAAATGCTGAACTTATTTTCACTTCCAATTATACGGACAACCGGGACTATCATACCGAGATGAACGGTAACATATTTAGAGAGTGGATTGAAAATACTCTTCTTCCGTCCCTAGACAGACTACCCTGTCTGATAATGGACAACGCATCATACCGCAACGCTGTGGCAGAAGAAGACAAAATCCTGACATCTTCGAGTACAAAAGATGCTATAAAGATTTGGCTTAGAAAAGAAGACATTCTATTTAACGAGGGGTTTCTGAAACCTGAATTACTGTCCCTTGTTAAGAAATCACAAAAGACTAAGATGTTCCATATAGACAAGTTGATTCAACAGCATGGTCATATGTGTTTGAGACTGCCACCTTATCATTCACATTTAAACCCCATTGAACTCGTTTGGGCAAAAGTTAAAGGACAGGTGGCAGCTGAAAATAAAACTTTCAAACTATGCAATATGAAAGACCTAACACATGCCGCCCTCTCGCAGATAGACAAAGATTATTGGTGTAAATGTGAAGACCATGTCTTAAAAGAGGAACGTACACATATCTTGGCAGCAATATAGACAAAGTTGGAGGGACAGACAGTGATATAAAAATAAGAAAACAAAAAAGCAAGAGAAGCTTTCATTGCATTGGGAAATATATGGAGATCAAGAGAAATCGGATCCAACACGAAAATAAGAATCTTCAACTCAAATGTGAAATCAGTCCTATTGTATGGCTCTGAGACATGGAGAACAACAAAAACAACAACCAAAAAGCAACAGAGTTTCATAAATGGGTGCTTGCGTAGAATAGAGGGATTAAAATGGTATGATAAGGTTACCAACGTGGAACTGAGGACAAGAACTAGACAAGTGCCTGTGGAACAAGAGATGAGAAGAAGGCGATGGCGATGGATAGGACACACTCTGAGGATACCTGTTGATAGCATTACAAGACAGTCCTTGTTCTGCAACCCCCAGGGCAAGAGAGGCAGAAGTAGAACAAGAAGCACATACAGAAGAGAGCTGGAAACAGAGGTGAAAATTATGAGGAGAACATGGAAAGAACTTGAGATGATGGCACGTGACAGGAGGACTTGACATGTGTTTGTTGAAGGCCTGTGCTCCTTTGGGAGCTAAAGGGTATTTCTCTTTCCTATCGTTCTTTGCGTAAGAAAATCTCAGGGGAGGAGAGGGGAGGGGGAGCTTGGCTTACCTCCGGTGATACCTGGATACAAAGGCTGAGAACCACTGTGGTAGTTCAATTGAAGGTCAAGCAGTCATTTCCGGTTCAGACGGTGGAACCACTTTGTAGCCCCAGCTGGCTATGTTGGGAGGGGGGAAGGGGGAAGAGAGAGAGAGAGAGAGAGAGAGAGAGAGAGAGAGAGAGAGAGAGAGAGAGAGAGAGCAACGTAGTTTATTGCACTTTGATTAAATTGTCGCATTTGCCACCTCAGTCATTTTCAAGGTCATATCTGATTGTCTTCTCATTAATTAGGGCACCGTTATTAACTCTGGTCTCCGAGCGCTCCAACCCCTTATCGTCGTCTGCTGAGGATAGTTGTCTCCTATCGTTCATACGTTGTTGGAATCATTTCAACTAAACTCCTTAGCGACTGCTTTCTCCTTCCTTCGTCTTCTTCTTTTTTTTTCTCTTATTATCCTTATCTATAATTTTCTTTATTTTACTGTTCTTTATTTTCTCTTCTCCTTCTTTTTTTCTTTCTCATAATTCCATCTTATTCCCTTCTTCTTCTTCCTTTTTCCCCACTCCTCTTTCCTCAAATTAAACGCCCCTAGTGTTTAATAACGTAGATGCAGATTTCATGTTATTATACTTTATGACCTCCCTTCAGTTATGAATCATTCATTTATATACCTTTCAGCGCCCAGTCGAGCACAGGTATCCACTAAGTACACACAAAGCCTCCTCTTTGTCCTGTGCTGCTGTCACGGATTGCCTCCCCTGCTTTGCAGTAGTGGTCCAACAATGGCCAAAAATACATGCACAAACCGTTATGTGACAGCTGCCCACAGCTTCTTTAACTCCCTTTATGTATGTCAGATTCAATTTTCCATGTGTTTGTTTGGTCTACCACAAGTTTTCTTACCACGGGGATTCTATATCAAGGACTGTATTGTAAGTCATCTATCTCTGGTTCTCAAAGAATCTTAATTACGTCATCTTGTAACCGCAGTTTGTTTGTTTGCTTTTAAATCATTTTTTTTTTTAAATTACAGACTACATTTGAACTCTCTCTTAACTTTGATTTGTTTGTGTATTTATCTGTTTGTATTTTTTTTTTTTTTTTTGTCATACAGATTTCTCTTCATCCCTTTTGAACTTTTGTTCTGCCCTTAAAAGTTCCGAGAACTATAAGCCTTTTCTTAAAGAATAAAACTAGATACAGGGGTCGTCGGTTATATTAGGGCGCGTGTCCAAACATACAAAACCGTTAGTCTGGCTATTTTGAAGTGTCAACCTGTTTAAACTTCAGAAACCTGATCAACATTGAAGTTTAGTTGAACACGTAAGGTACGGAAACGTTGAGGGCAGAGTGAGATCAGCAGCTATAGTAGGCTTAGTTTCAAACCTGGAACAATAAAAAGATAATGGAAGCCCATAGCGGATACTGTCGTACAGGAGGGAAGTGTTAGAGACGGTCGTCGCAATGCTAACTCAAGCTGTTTGAGGTGGGGGTGGTGGCTAGTTCCCGTCAGTGCTGCCTTTGCCTTCCCTAACTCAAGAGCAGAGCCGGGTACCCAATTAAAAGTTCATACTTGAGCGTAACGTTATCAGGTTTCAGACCCGGAATATCTCAATTTCTTGCTTCTGTTGACAAGGTTTTGTTTGTGTTGCGTGCTATTCATGTTTTGGAACCGTAAAATGTAAACTACTTTGGGTGTACACAAGAAAGAAGCACACTGTAAACGGCATATAAAAACAAACTTTAGTCAATGTTCATCATCATCATCAGGTGCCATCTCCAACGTCTTCTGTCTCTTGTCTTGATGGTGCACTCTGATAGACTCTTTCCTGTCGATCTCTTGATGTTATCTTCCCAGCTATAGCGCTGTTTTCCCGTTGCCCGTTTGCCTTTAACTCTCCTTTCTATTATGGTCTTCTGGAATGTGTTATGTCTTTTTATGTGGCAAAAATATTTCAGCTGCCTAATTTGGATCTCCTTTATTAGTTCTCTTTTCATACCCAGGTTTTCTAGGACCTCCTTATTTCTTTTCTTCTCTTTCCATGAGATGCGGCCCATTCTTATATATATCATCATCTCGAGAGCCTCAATTCTTTCTTCCAATTGCTCATGCATTGTCCATGTTTCTATACTATACAGTAATGAAGAATATATATATATAACACTTAAATGATTCTCAGTTTTAATTTGTGAGTTAATTGTTTAGATGTCAGTATTTGTTTCATGTTGTTGAATGTAGCTTTGGCCATTCCTATTCTCTTCTTGATTTCTGTTTCACATCTGCCATCTTCGGTTATATGACGAAGATATGAGAAGCTCTTGACTTGTTCCAGTATTTTTCCCATTTATGCTTATCTTTACTGTTTTGCTAATTATCATGGTTTTTGTTTTCTGAAATGTAATGTCCAATCCATATTCACGACTTATGTTGTTCACTTGTTTCACTAGTTCTTGTAAATCCTGTTCACTTTCAGCTAACAACACGGTATCATCTGCATATTTATGGTTGTTTATTGACCTTCCACTGATGTTCAGTTTTGTCATTTCCTGTATCTGAAAAATGTTTCTGTGTATAGATCAAATAGTCAGTGTTAATTCAATATAATTCAAATTTAAAGGCTTCAACTTAACCTCCATAATTCATACCACATCGTTCAATTCGATTGTCCAGCTCGCTGAAAACCTTCTTCAGTTTCTCCTTAGTGAATTGCTGTTTATGATCATGACTTTATTGAAAGAATGTGGTTTTGATTAGTGGCCGACAGTTTTAACATTATACATTATGTTTTTATATGCCGTGTATAGTGTGCAGAGTTATTAAAGATTAAACTTGCAAACGGACTTTAGAAATACCCTGTACTGTTATTTACTTCTGAGTTTGTATTATGTTAGCTATTATTAGCATTTATTCTTCTTCTTCTTTTTCTTCTTCTGCTTCTTCTTCTTTTTCTTCTTGTAACGAGATGGTATGTATAGTTGTTGTTGTCTTGATGACAGTCGATGATAGTTCAATAAAGAATAATGAACTACAAGCTATACCCCAGTCTCAGAACTCAGCACTTGTGTATGATAGCACAAATGATAGTCAGAAAGTAAAGACCCCTGGTCCGGTGGTAATAAGAAGATCAAGAGCCTAGAGCGTCCTCTCGTAATAACTATTCTATGTTTTCAGAATGACAAAGGAATCAGTTACCATCAGGCAATCTTTTAGGGCAGTTTCGTACAGATAGGTTGTGAGTTATTTTATCCCGTCTGAGTAGAGTGGATGGTGACAGATACGTGAGAAAAGTTGTGAGAAATAGATTTCATGGGTGATAGCTTAAGGAGAAGATATGTCTCTGGAATGAGTAAGTGTCTCTATTCCAGCCTATCTATACGACTATATTTTAGTACAAGACAACCTTGCGCTCCTCATACATATAAATATAAGTTTAACCACACACACACACAGCTATGTGACAACAAGACACACAAACGTGAAAAAACTACGGTTAATTGGGTATGGATCTGACCAACACACAAAGTTAAGTTTCTTTTGTTGTTTATTATCATCTAAACTTGACAACATCAAATATCTAAAGAAAGATCAAATAAAAAAAGATTTACATACATATGTAATAGCAGAATAAATGTGCCCTCCCCCTATGGAGAAAAGAACCCAAAAAGTTAATAACCCAAAGGTCAAAGGTTAGCACTATGTTACAGAGTAGACAGTAAAGTAAACAAGTTCCTACTATAGGCTACCTAGTAAAGTTAACAAGTTTAAGCAAATCCAATTTTGGTAAAGTCCCTGTAACAAAGAAAAATATTCAGTCTCTCTTTCATACAGTGGCCACTCAATCAATCTTACCTACTCTTGGTGATATCCCTTGGAATTACAATTTTTCCTGACTATATAAAATGTCAGGTTTATTTCCCAAATTGGCCCCAGTCCATCCTCTAACAAATAAAGACTAGTGAGGTGAACGCTGAATCTGGTGTGGGTTTTTCCTGGATGAACAAATGTCACCGCCAATAGTTGTAGAAACGTGATCTTGGGGTTCACAGTTAAAAGAGGAAAATACTTCCAGTATTGGGAAACATCTGGCTGCTAAAAATGTTACGTGATTATCTCCCATGACCAAAGTAATTATCGAAAAAGTACGTCTTAACTTATCGCCCTTGATTTTAAAATTAGCCAACTTATTCTCTGATCTGTCAATATTTCAGCGATTGCCCAATCGTTCGCGTGATAAATACAGTTAACGGCTCAGGACTAACTAATAGGTCTGTTGGTAAACATTACTAGTGCCTGATAGACAGAGAACAGAAAATAGGCGTGTCTACAATTTGAGTTCGACAGATATCGAAGCGCATGCCTTCTGCGTTAAAGAAACATGGATATTAAAAAGCAAAGAGAGGTGGGAAACAGGTGGAAGCAAAAACGTGTTGATACATGTAAATATATTTACATACTCTGTCACACTGCGTTCCGGAGATTTCTTGTAAATGACCATTACTTCTGTCTTTTTTCTTTTTTTTTTTTTTGTTTGGTTATTTTAGCAAAGGTTTTTTTTTTAATTTTATTATTTTTACATTCTATCAGTGTTATATATTAACAGGTAAATGAAACGCAAAAGAATAAATGAGTGTATTTTGATTTTAATTTAAACATAATGAAAACAAATTAAACAAATTAATGACAAATTTAAGTTTATTTGTTCATGAAAAAAATCACGTCATATGGAGTATTTTAGGACATATTGTGGACAGCTTACATTTCTTGTGTCCCCTTCCCCGCCCATACAGGCATCAATTATACCCTGGTACCGTCTACACATGGACCGAAGTCAATAATTTTATTCTGGGGGACTTCGCTCCATCCTTAGGCTATTGCGACAATTAATTGTTGCTGCGTGGTTCGGCAGGAAAGCAGCTAATTGAGCCGCTTATGCAAGGCGTTCAAAGTGTGATATCGGGTTTAAGTCCAGAGAACAGGCCGGGTGGGGCAGGATATTGACGTTATTCTGCCTGAGGAAGTACCATGTGACACGAAGCCAGCATCGGCGTAGCCAGTGTCCTTTTCAGCATTGGTTCTTTTTAGGGCTTCTGTATGTTAGCAGAGAGATACTATAAGTCCTTGTCAGGGCTTCCTCAGGTTAGCAGAGAGTTACTATAAGTCTTTTCAGGGCTTTGTATTTATCAAAGCTGTACTAAAGTTTACAGATATTACTTATTTTTAAATGGCGACTGCGCTCTGATATAACCAATGGAATTCAGTATAAGTTGAAGGAAACATGTCTTGCCACAAGAAGGCAAATAACCTCAAGGAAAAAAACTAGCGTGCAGTGTTCGCCCTTGTGCTGTCTTGCTGGATGGAGATGATGTTGGTACCGCTGGAAAAACGTGACCACATGATGTTTCATAATTGGTGGAGGTTACGGTGAGCACTAACATCAATTCCCTGCCCTCGGCCGGTGTTTTGGAAGATAACTGGTCTAATTTGCTTTTCCCCCTCCCACATGGGATTCCGTGCAAGAAGCAGGCATCTGCAAATAGATTCTCAAACTTTTGCGAGGGACCTCAAGACGCAGCAATAGAGACCGCAGTCAGCGACTCATAGCTTGACTGCCTGCATCAGGACCAGCGAACCAGAGCTGGTCAAGACCGCACTCCACCTCCACGTGGTGGTCCTGGAAACAATCTGCAGCTGCGCAGGCTGGCTGAGCGAGTGTGGATCGAAATGGAAAGGCAAACCCGGTCTTAAAAAATGCCGTGCAGAAGTCGGATGTGTCGACCGAAAGGTGCAGATATCACAGCTACGCTGTAAACAGACACAACGCAACCACCGTCCTTTTCAGGGCGAACGAAGAAGAAGAAGAAGAAGAAACTTTTGCGACATACTTATGCGGCCATCAGCTGGATCAATGTAGAACCTGCTCTCAGCTGGGGAAAAAAACTGCCATTTTATATGATTCAATGCCCACAGTTTAAACGGTGTAGGGCTGTCAACACAGGTCGCTGAGTTGGGTGTCTGCAGCAGAGGTCACCGGCAACCCGTCATCTTCATACTGTGCGCTCATTGAGAGGTCTTCAATGAATGCCAACTGTGTTCCTGGCTTTTTCTGGTATTGGTCATTTCCGTGCTGCCGTAAAACATGGCGATCTAGCGCTGCTGCCGTAACCCCCGATCTGCCGCTTCTGGGAATGGCAGCAGTGACGTTGATTTGGTTGAATCTGTTCTGCAGACTATATCTGGTGCCGATCTGCTCCATAGCAACAGTAGCCTACCGTGTTCCCCAGCCTCTAAGTGTCCTACTGCTCTTTCTCGATCTAGAGCTGAAAGACATGACATCGCATTTAATTCATTCATCACCCTTCAGCTTTCTAAGGAGCATAGACCTTCAACAAACTTGTGCCAAGTCTTCGTGTCCCGAGTGTCGCAGAGAGATTATGATTAGTAAATTTCTATATCTTTTCTTCACTCTACCCGTGTCTTCTACTGTATATCGCTCTTTTCATCCTTTATTTCGCATTCGTTTGGGTGTGGAAAATATAACTCTCCTATTCATACCTTTGCTTGTTTCTTTTCTTATTTAGCAACGCACTTTTATTGCGTAAAGCTAAGTCCTAGATGAGATCGGATCGTGTGAAATTCGTTCTCGACTGGGATAAGATGGCAGACAATCGTCTAGCATTTTCATTGACAAGAAGCTTCTACGGTTAAGTTTCTCGGTGATGGGTGTGAAAGGTGCCAACGTGCATCGCTGGGGAATGACCATAGGTAGCGGCAGGTGTGAAACGCGTCTGGCAGTTTCAGTGCCGTCGTCTGAGTTTTATGTAGGTGTTAAGACGGGAACTATTTCGGGTTTTCGAGAATTAGGAAATCATTTCTTTTCATAAGATATAAACCCCAGTAGTTTAGACTAAATTCATTCAGTACTCCGCAGTCAAGATTAGAACCATCTAGCGTTCGATTCCTAAGATCTCTGTTAATAGAAGCATCATTTAGTTGGTCGAATTGGGTATAGTTCTTAGTAGTTCTGTGTTGAGGTATAATTATATATCTAGTATTTTGTGAGTGACTTAAGGGGTAAATCGCCTATTTTATTTTCACTAGTTAGATTTCTGTGCAGAGGGATTAAATTATAAGTCTGTTATATTCTCTAGTCATTGTGTTACAGTGGAAAGCAGAATAAATTATTATTTCTAGCTTAAACTCATTCGGCTATTAATAAAATTTAATTAAATTGCTAGTAACCGGTCCGAGTACATTTTTAACTAACTTATAACTGCACTGAGTCATCATTGGGTATTGACGAAATACGTAGGTATTTCTAATTCATGATGATTGATTTTTTAAACGATATAATTTATTTCGCGGGAGGTATAAACGAAAAGACAAGCTCTAAGCTTGCAGTTTATATGTGAGTTAATAACCGAAGCGAATATTGTGGTTAAGTATTTTGTACTTCTCTCTTCCTTATACAGTTTTGGGTCAGCCCAACTTTTACCAGCGGTTTTAGTACAACTGAGAGAAGAAACACTTTTATCTTTAACCACGTGGGTTTACAAGTTAAAACCTGTCTGGCAGTGTGTTTGCCTCCAGAAATAGACAGAGTACAAATCTCACTAACGGTTTTAAAGACTAAATGCCTATACTGGGTCTATTGCGCCAGATTATATTTCTTCACAAACTCTCATGTACAGGCAGCCCTGTGGCGAGAAAAATTACAAACCATTAACATTCCGACATTTTGACTAATTGTGGTGTGACCAAGAATTTTTATAGTGAGAGAAGTATTAAACCTGCCATTTTTCCTAAGTAGTGGAAACCTCGTGATTCTGACACTGTGAGCCCGCTTAAAACTAATTCTTACCTGAATTGATTCAAGTGACACTAATCTTAGTCTGAAAAAATATTCGCATGAAGAGGACGCTCCCCGGAACATTGGATGAAACCAAAATCTGCAGAGCTGGGATCCGCTTCATCAAGAGAAAGACAGATTAAAGTGTGTGGGTGTCCTAAAGTTTGCGCCAGACGGCGAACACCAGCACGATTGTAGGTAAGAAAGTGTATCAGGGGCCCCTGCTGAAAGAACAGAGTGAAAGCAGAACGAGTGATTCTTTTCATTTTTTATTTTTAGGCACCTATTTTTTTTGTAATTTCATTTATGCAAAAATTGTTGCTAAATGACATTTTCCTAATAGGATAGATTAGTGTATCAATTGTGTATCATAGAACATAGCGTATATATCTGTGACTCTTTGGGGCTATCACTTTTCTTCTAACGGGATCGTGGGCTCTACATAGAGGGAAAGGATTACACCTATGGGTCTATTGTTCTTTTAGTAATTCATTAATCTATGTGTAATTATATGTGCTTGATAAGCAACCTTATTTGTTGTGGAAAATTTTCCTTATGTTAATAAAATTTACATAAACTTTATTCAAGCGTGTCGGTCAGCTCGTTCCCAAATATCTATATTCCATTGTTATAGTTTTTACGTCTGTGCGTCTAACTGTCGTCACTTATGTGTGTGTATACGTGAGTGGTATATATATATATATATATATATATATATATATATATATATATATATATATATATATATATATATATATATATATATATATATATATATAGTAGACATTCAAAAATCCGGCCATCGATAATCCGGTTCCTTCAGATTTGCGGCATGGATTTCGGAGCGCATTTTTTAATTTACCGCGTTGGCACGCAACTGTTTTCTGGAGCTGTTTATAATTTGATGCAGCTGTTGGGTCTTGCTTGCACGTGTTAACAGGCATTTCTGCTCATTCCTTCTCATTTTATCATTTATTTGCTGCTGTATAGCACCATTATGGATTCAGCAAATAAAAGAAGTGGTGTAAAACGTAAACATCGTGCGTTGTCGATCGCAGATCATTTAGTTTTTAATTTTCTTTCTTTAAAGGACTGTACAGGTAGTCATTTTCTGTTAAATATATACAGCATATTTAACCATAAAAAATCCGGCATTTTCAACAATCCGGCACTCCTCAGGTCCGGAGGTTTCCGGATTTTTGAATTTCAACTGCATATATATATATATATATATATATATATATATATATATATATATATATATATCTATATATATATATATATACATATATATATATATATATATATATATAGTTAATAGACTGTCTGACTCCTCTAGATCTATTGTAGAAGATAGGCTGAAAGAGAGAAGATTCTCGATTTCAGGGACAGACTATTATTTCTACCATCTCACTCGTAAAAATCTATTTCTATCACGATCTCTCACTGTTGCTATCACTTAGTCTAATCTATTCAGAAGGGACCAACCCAAGTCTTAATTCCCCTTTAAAAAATCTACGACAGAATGGTGGCTCGTTTTCCGGGAATTGAACTCTAGTCCTGATCAAATACGAACATCAGCTCGTCTGCAGGATTAATTTTCTTTATTCTGATATAGAGTAAGAGTGTGATGTCTTGTGAGTTTTAATATCTTTAAAAATAACTATCTCCTAGACAATCGATCTGTTTATGGGCTTGCTGACCACACGAATAGTATTGTTTTTCCACAGCATTATTGAGTATTATACATTTTTGATTTACAGGTTGATTTTGTCGGAAGTTATGTTATATGTTGATTTTGTAATACTAAACCGCTGGTAGATTTTGTGATTGTAAAAACAATCACAGGGTAGAAGCAGAAAGGTGTTTGAACTAAGTTAAGGAGCGCGTTCGGACTATTCGTCCTGTTTATTGCCTCCCTTACCCTAACTGTCTTCAGGGGTGAACTTGTAGTGGATTTAAAAATTAAGGGATTTGTTATTCTATTTAAAATTTTTTTTACAAATATTGTTTTGTTTCCACTGTAGCAACTTATTTCTGTTAGTGATTAATCTTAACTATCCTTTATTTGGCATAGTCGCTTGCAGTTAGAGCTTTTATTGCCGATAAGCTGCAGCGATAGTTAGATAACTATTTAGTAGGAGGTATCCCAGTTAAAATATATCATCTTTTGTTTGTATTTTCTCGTAAGTGGTAAGGAACCAGTGTATCCTTTTTCTTATTTGTCTTTCTCGACTAGTCACAGTCACCTATTTGCAATGGCAGAGAGGGCGAAACTTAGGCAGATGCTCAGACAGGAAGCAAAGGAAGAGGGATTACAAGGAGAAGAAGCAAAACCGTTTGTCAACGAAGAACTTGACAGATATGATGCGGAGCAGAAGGAAAAAGCGGCGGAGAGAAAAGCAGCCGAAGCTAGAGAGCAGAAGAAAATGGAGGAGGAAATGGAAATCCGCAGGGCGAACGAACGAGAGAAGGAACGACAGTATGAGGAAAGAGAGACAGCATGAGTAAAGAGAGAAGGAGAGACAGCATGAGAAGGAGAAGGAGGAGAGACAGCATGAGTTGGCGCTTAAAGCTCTAGAGGTTCAAAGCCGTGAGGCTGCCTCTACCTCCAGCAATGGAGAGTCTTCTCCTCATTCTTCCTTAACTGATCCTTCTAACACTCAATCTCTTCAACTCAACGCTATGTCTTTTGCTCTAGAATCTTTCCCTTGTCCTAATGAGAAGATTGACACATGGCTAGAAAAATTTGAGAAAATTGCAATTCTGTACGGTTTAGAGAGGTCGCGTTGGAATATGAAGCTTTCTCAGGCTTTGAAAAGTACTGCTTATGAAGTGTACTTTAAACTGGAAAGCAGCCAACAAGACAACTACGACGTGTTGAAGAAAGCTTTACTTGAGCGCTTTGAAATGAATGCGCGCAAATTTTTGCAACTGTTTCGCAACAGCAGGAAGGAGAGCTCTGAAACTTTTCAGCAGTTCTCGTCTCGTTTGAAGGGATACTTGATAAAGTGCCTTGAGCTTTCACAGCTCGCCTCAACCTATGAAAGTCTTGAGGAGTTCGTTATATGCGAACAGATAAAGAACACTTTGTCTGCTGACACCCGGAGATTCCTAGCTGAGCAGGGGCAGAAAAGCTTGAAGACATCTTGGAAAAGTCTGAGCGATATCATAATGCGCTGGCCGAACTGCCGGCCACAAAACGTAAACTGACAGAAGAGCATTTTCGAAAGAATAATCTAGACCAATCTTCTCATGTTTCTCACCAAAATAACCACAGAGAAACTGGACCCCAAAACCCACCTCCTGAAAAGTCTAAGTTCTACAAACACAAGTACCCCACCAACAACAAACAGTCTGATCAACCCAACCTTCCTACATGGCAGCGCGGTCAGAAAGGACAAGGTGGCAAAGGGAAAACACCTGAGCACGGGACATATGATCAGAGCGAGCACACCGAACCTAAACGCATTGGATGCTTGCTAACAGTCTCGCAAGGTAGAATTAATGTCAGTGATTCTCAACCTGATGAGAGAGAGAGACCCTCAACGCGAGGTACTGTTATTTTGAACGGTTCTCAAACTTTTTGTTTATTTGACACGGGGCTTTCTTATGATTGCATTGTTGCAAGGCACCTGGTCAAACCCGGTCAAGAGACAGAAGAGACCGTCCAACTTTGTGGAGTTTCTAAGAGTGATGCACCTACAGCGCTTCCCATTGCATTGGTTGAGATCCACTCTAATGTTGTCAGAGGCGAGATCAAAGCGGCTGTTATGGATGACCCCATCTACCCAGTCATACTTGGCGGTAGATATGTGTTTATTGGGAAACCGGAAGAGCCGATTGTGGCAGCAGTAACTCATCATCATCAGTTGCCATCTCCACAACGGAGGTTGGCTGTAATGGATCTCCAACGTCTTCTGTCTCTTGTCTTGGTGGTACACTCTGATAGACTCTTTCCCGTCCATCTCTTGATGTTATCTTCCCACTTATAGCGCTGTCTTCCCCTTGCACGTTTACCTTCAACTCTCCCTTCTGTTATGGTCTTCTGCAAGGTGTTATGCCTTTTTATGTGGCCAAAGTATTTTAGCTGCCGAACTTTGACCTCTCTCATTAGTTCTCTTTTCATACCTAGATTTTCTAGGACCTCCTTATTTGTTTTCATCTCTTTCCATGAGATACGCCCCATTCTTCTATATATCCACATTTCAAGAGCCTCAATTCTTTCTTCCAAATGCTTATTCATCGTCCATGTTTCTGCACCATACAGAAATGCAGAATATATATAACACTTTATGATTCTCAGTTTTAATTTATGAGATAACTGTTTGGATGTCAGTATATGTTTCATGTTGTTGAATGTAGCTTTGGCCATTCCTATTCTCTTCTTGATTTCTGTTTCACATCTGCCATCTTCTGTTATTATATGACCAAGATATACGTAACTACAAGCGGGCAAATTAAGAAGGAACGGGAGCCTGCGCCAAATTTGTTACCTATGGAACTTAAAAAGGCGCTACAAAAGGACCCTACCTTGGCACTCTGCTTTAGGAAACTGCCCATGGCTAAGGAACCCAGACAGCACGGGGACATTTTTTCTAAGGATGGCGTACTTTATCGCAGAACGGGCAAGCCTGACCAAGGTTACAACCAGCTCCTAGTACCGAAACAGTACAGAAGCCAAATCCTAGAAATGGGGCACTCTCTTCCCTTTAGCGGACATATGGGACATAACGCCACAAACCAACGGATAACTACTCCTTATTGGTGGCCAGGTGTGAACTCTGATATTATCAGATATGTGAAATCCTGTACCCAGAGCCAACGTGTGCCACCCAAGCAACGGACACCCCCAGTTTCCATGGGTGAAATGCCAATAATGGGAACACCATTTGAACGGGTAGTGATCGACATTTTAGGACCCTTAGAAAGGACTAAAAGAAGGAACAAGTTTATCCTGACCTTAGTTGACACATGCACTTTATGAACAGAAGCTATACCGCTTACATGCGTGGATGCCAAGCATGTCGCAGAAGCCCTAGTGCAGATTTTTACTCGGTTGGGATTCCCTCAACAAGTGTTGACGGATAACGGATCTCCATTCCGAAACCTGTTGATGGACGAGATCGTTAAGATCTTGAGGGACCAGCACATCTACACTAAGCCTTACACTCTGGCCAGAAGTGGGTTAGTAGAACGTGTCAATGGAAACCTCAACATGATGTTAAGTAAACTGGCACAAGTGAAACCTGACGATTGGGATCTTTCTATACCTGCAGCTCTATTTGGCTACAGAGAAACCCCACATACGTCCACATGATTTCCGTCAGCCACGCTTTTATTCGGCAGACCTACTAAGGGCCCGCTTGAAGCCTTACTTCAGTCGCTGACCGACCAACAACCAGGAGAGAATGTTTTGTTGTTACTGCACCGCAAACAACAAACTACGCATCGGATGGCAAGGGCCGTTTACCGTCCTTAAAAAGATTTCTAAGCCTAACTACCAGATCTCTATTAAAGGAAAGGAAAAGGTTTTCCATGTAAACCTGTTAAAGAAATACTTGGAAACACCGGGGCAAACCTTCGAACATCTCCTGGCGTTCGCCAAATCTGACGAAGAGGACGAGAGTTGCAGGGAAATTCCACTGCAAACACACGGAATCTTTCAAAAATGTCAAAAGCGGCGACACTCTTTCAAGCGCACACGGAAGACATTCCAGAGAAGGAAGAACGTGGGAGCAGACTTCATGAATAGGAGTTGGATAGACACGGAGCGGGGAGATGAGAGGGAAGAGAAGACACCCTGAAGCTACGGACATAGGAAATTTATTTCCATAACGTAGACATGGAATGGTTCCATATCTTAAAGGGGGGACGTTTGTCGCAGAGAGATTATGATTAGTAAGTTTCTATATCTTTTCTTCACTCTACCCGAGTCTTCTACTGTATATCGCTCTTTTCATCCTTTATTTCGCATTTGTTTGGGTGTGGAAAATATAACTCTCCCATTCATACCTTTGCTTGTTTCTTTTCTTATTTAGCAACGCACTTTTATTGCGTAAAGCTAAGTCCTAGATGAGATCGGATCGTGTGAAATTCGTTCTCGACAGGGAAAAGATGGCAGACAATCGTCTAGCATTTTCATTGACACGAAGCTTCAACAGTTAAGTTTCTCGGTGATGGGTGTGAAAGGTGCCAACGTGCATCGCTGGGGAATGACCATAGGTAGCGGCAGGTGTGAAACGCGTCTGGCAGTTTCAGTGCCGTCGTCTGAGTTTTATGTAGGTGTTAAGACGGGAACTATTTCGGGTTTTCGAGAATTAGGAAATCATTTCTTTTCATAAGATATAAACCCCAGTAGTTTAGACTAAATTCATTCAGTACTCCGCAGTCAAGATTAGAACCATCTAGCGTTCGATTCCTAAGATCTCTGTTAATAGAAGCATCATTTAGTTGGTCGAATTGGATAAAGTTCTTAGTAGTTCTGTGTTGAGGTATAATTATATATCTAGTATTTTGTGAGTGATTTAAGTGGTAAATCGCCTATTTTATTTTCACTAGTTAGATTTCTGTGCAGAGGGATTAAATTATAAGTCTGTTATATTCTCTAGTCATTGTGTTACAGTGGAAAGCAGGATAAATTATTATTTCTAGCTTAAACCCATTCGGCTATTAATAAAATTTAGTTAAATTGCTAGTAACCGGTCCGAGTACATTTTTAACTAACTTATAACTGCACTGAGTCATCATTGAGTATTGACGAAATACGTAGGTATTTCTAATTCATGATGATTGATTTTTTAAACGATATAATTTATTTCGCGGGAGGTTTAAACGAAAAGACAAGCTCTAAGCTTGCAGTTTATATGTGAGTTAATAACCGAAGCGAATATTGTGGTTAAGTATTTTGTACTTTTCTCTTCCTTATACAGTGTTGGGTCAGCCCAACTTTTACCAGCGGTTTTAGTACAACTGAGAGAAGAAACACTTTTATCTTTAACCAATTGGGTTTACAAGTTAACACCTGTCTGGCAGTGTGTTTACCTCCAGAAATAGACAGAGTACAAATCTCACTAACGGTTTTAAAGACTAAATGCCTATACTGGGCCTATTGCGCCAGATTATATTTCTTCACAAACTCTCATGTACAGGCAGCCCTGTGGCGAGAAAAATTACAAACCATTAACATTCCGACATTTTGACTAATTGTGGTGTGACCAAGAATTTTTATAGTGAGAGAAGTATCAAACCTGCCATTTTTCCTAAGTAGTGGAAACCTCGTGATTCTGACACTGTGAGCCCGCTTAAAACTAATTCTTACCTGAACTGATTCAAGTGACACTAACCTTAGTCTGAAAAAATATTCGCATGAAGAGGACGCTCCCCGGAACATTGGATGAAACCAAAATCTGCAGAGCTGGGATCCGCTTCATCAAGAGAAAGACAGATTAAAGTGTGTGGGTGTCCTAAAGTTTGCGCCAGACGGCGAACACCAGCACGATTGTAGGTAAGAAAGTGTATCAGGGGCCCCTGCTGAAAGAACAGAGTGAAAGCAGAACGAGTGATTCTTTTCATTTTTTTATTTTCAGGCACCCATTTTTTTGTAATTTCATTTATGCAAAACATTGTTGCTAAATGACATTTTCCTCTTAGGATAGATAAGTGTATCAATTGTGTTCTGAAACTATAGAGGAGAAATCTTAGAACATAGCGTATATATCTGTGACTGATAAAGTTGAAATGCTGGTGGTATATAACAAATGGTGGTGAAGTCTATTCCAGGGTCTAATTGATAAAGTTCTGTTGATGTATATTTGGTAAAGTATCTCTCTGTTGAAGTGATTAGACTGATTGTAGTACATGCGCCCACACAGAGCAGATGATAAATAGGTTAGCTCTGCATTGTCCCTGTGTATAAAGTCTATAGTGAGTGGTATGAAAGGTACAGTCACTCACCCTGTACTGTCAAGCATAGATCAACGAATCAGACTAGTGTTCATTTCCAATTGACAGCACATGATTTATTCACACAGCAACATCAATCCGATACGATACACTACACAGGTACAACAGGATACACAAAAATCAATAATAATCAATTGCGCAGAATGTTACAGCTGTTCAGTATGATGTAAACCCTGTTTACATCGCAGTTCTAATGTTACATCAGTAAATTCACCAGAACGACTGCTGACACTGCAGTTACAAAACCCGCCACACAGGCTTAGATCTATATATATTCGCAGTTCTAATGTTCCACCAGAACGACTGCTGACACTGCAGTTACAAAACGCCACCCAGGCTTAGATCTATATATATTCGCAGTTCTAATGTTCCACCAGAACGACTGCTGACACTGCAGTTACAAAACGCCACCCAGGCTTAAATCTATATATACTCAAAAGACTGTCCGCTCTGTAGTCTATAAGTAATCTGGCCTACACAACTCCTGGCCTTATAATCTTTTCGATAACTCTCCCTTCATAAGGAACAATGGCCTAACTATCTCCTAGCGCCGTTCCTGCACAATAGAAATCTATCAGGGAGGTAAATATGATCCCAAAACATCGGCCTGTATACACCAAGGCCTCAGAACATGTCCTTAACATAAAGTACACCTTATCTTCTCTTATCTCATCTTATCTCATCTTATCTGCAGATTTATCACATCTTATCTGCCGATAAACACATCTACATAGGCAAGTACTAGTACACCTCGAAAAATGGCCAAATATCGTTCCCTTACACTACCCTTGGGAACACACACAAGATACAGGGCTGACTCCAGTCAACCGCCCAAACTTAGACTGTCACGGGATGACACATCTCCCGCACAAACAGACACCGGACTCGGCTGTTCACGGACTCCCCGTGAGCTATTCACAGCCGGCCGAAACCAGTACAGAATAACTACATGACCAGCGCTCACACGCTCTCTGTACCCTCTGTTTTCTTTTTTAACATATAAATGTTTTAAACAACTCACAATTAAACAAGCCGACAAGTGCTACAACCCTGAATTCACACTGTATAATCAGTATAGTACGTATCACTCCCCTTTGACCTTTACAGTTACCACCCGGTCCGGAGAAAAAAAATGATTTATCATTTTTTTGAAAAAACTACATCACCGACAAATGAGGGGTCAGCTAAGCTCTAATATATGCTTACAACAATAGTTTTATGATAAGGTCAAAATAATACATCGCCAAATAATAAAGCAAGTGTACAATAAACAAATTACCCATAATAATCTGCTAAATACACCGAAATAATCATTTACAAACAAAGTTAAGTATTATTACTGTAGACCAAACATGACACAATAAATAGAAAGTAAAGTCAAGATCAAACAAAAGAAGCATGATCAGCACAGAAAATCAACAAAGAAATCGAAATAGGAAGAAAGATCCATAATACCTAATTGTAATAATTGAGCTAATCAATTCCTGCATGAAATACATAGAACTGTCACTAATAATTACATATACTAATCCATATTACAATACGTAAGAATACAAAGTATGGAAGTATAAGAAGTGTAAGAAGTAAACGTATACAAATAGTATCAAGTAACATTCAGATGAAACATGGAAGCATAACCCAAGTATAGACCGCTTCCAAAGAAATGGAGTGAAACGAAGAATCATCCGAAAAGGCAGAAGGAAATACAAAATAATGAATGCATAGAAAAACGACAACAATACATCCCAACAACAATCCAAGTAACTAACGCATAATAAATAATTTAGTCAAATTACAAAACTTATTCATAACTAAAATGATTTATCACAGGTATCACACAAAAAAGTGCGATATATAAAAATATCACAATCTGAAAAAAAAAAATATTATTATCAACATATATTATTACACCTTATTAAGCGCTTTGGCGCAGAAAAAATATAACAATGTCAAAGAAAAATACATTTCCAAAAAAAAAAAATTACAGTACAAAAAAGTTTCTTTAAAGCTAAGTTAAATAAAAATAGTATTTTAATTTTTTCTAGATTAGATCTATAACTAATATACCAAAATGAAATTATCTTTAACCAAATGAATGACATCTAACAAAAAAAATTCCAATACTTAAGTAGACTCATAATAAACACATACTAGTTTAAACAGAACTCAGCAGAAAAAAAAAACACATGGCAAAAAAAATACCAGAAATCAATGTTTCAAAATATGTTTACAAATACAAATACAAAATCATAACTAACACATACAAGTTTAGTTTCAAAATTACATTTCACAACACAATAGTTACTGCATATAACCTCTGTATATGGTAACCAGAATATAAGAAAAGAAAAAAATAAATTCAATGAATAACAAGACTCTCTGAAACAACTAACGCATATTCGACGCTAATGAGTTTGTGCATAGGGCTGGCAATCTCATCAAATCCAAAATTTTCCTAAGAACTAACGTTGCAAAACATATCAATGTTTGATGAATCAACTATCATTGCTTCAACTTCACAAAGTAGCACCTATGGTCATACATAATATGGTCTAATTGGAATAGTCTTCCGACTAGCGTATGAAAAAATCACAAATCCACAATCTCATTACAAAAATTAAAGATAAGTCACTACAAAGTGATATGTCATCATTTCATTGCAATCATAACACATGCAATGTTTATTAACAAAACAATCATGTAAATAATGACAGAGTCACAACAGTGCATACATATGAACATACACAATACCTAAGACATTATGTAATGTAAGTTACTATACAATACAGTAATTCATTAACCAAAAAATAAATTAAGTGTAAAAAACACTATAGCAATCTTAAACTAACTCCTAAACAAACATACAAAAAAAAATAAATAGGTCACAAATCCGCGGTCCTCGATAGCATTCTGTAAAACCGCACGGGGCGATGTCATACAACACCGTGTCAACAGGCTGGCTGGGTTGCGCTTGACTAGACACTTGGTCACAGGTTGACCCACATTCCTCTCACAGTAAAAAATAACTTCGGTGCGAAGATTCTTAACAAGCCGAATACTGTGGGAAAATATAAATGAAAATGTCTATTTCAATCAACTTGTGAGATTTATTGAAGTAAAACAGAAAATTAGTCTTACATTTACCCAAACGTGTGGCAGTGAAAACGTCTGGTTTCTATATGATGCCATCATTTCCTCGTCACACAGCAGATAACACAGAAGGATAAGACATCCTGACAGAAATGAAGGTCATCACAACAGTAGGCTGAAATAAAATCCTACTTACACACAACAAGATATTCTCTCGAACTCAAAATGCATAACAAGCAGTAGTATTTGAAACAATACCCTTACTGTTACCTTGTTTATAACCAAGTTTGTTCTTTTGTTGTGCAACATTACTATGATTAGTATTTCTACTTCTATAAAAATATCTAACCGATGGATTTTGTTGTGTTCTAGAATCATCGTTATACGGCTGATAACCTTTATTGTAGTTATTTCTTTCACCAAAACTGTTTTTATTCTCCTTTGTAACAATATTCTTACTAAATTGATCAGTACCAGTGATAACAAAATTCTTATGGTTATCAACATGTTGAGTTTTATTTTGGGTACAAGTCTTACTAATAGCTTTGTCCCTTATTATCTGTTTATCAGTATTTCCATAATCAGAATAATGGTTGGTCTTTTTAGATCTGCCTTGAAATTTATCTCCATTTTTTTTGCAATCTATAGAACTGACTGTTATAGCAGAATTATCTTTGCTGGCCTGACGCCACGAGTCAGTAATGTTACCAGAAGTAGTACGTGGGAAATTGTATTTGCCACGTAGTGATCTCCGTCCATCATGTTCGACTTTCGTCTCAGCTTGTGTAAAGGGCTGGCTTCTTGCTTGTTTTATTTGGTGATAAACATTCTGTCTACCTTTGTCAACATTGACAGTAGACAAACCCTTAATACCTAAAACCACATCTACCAAACCATAAACTCTATTTCTCAGATCACTAATCTCAGCATTTCTAAGTGAGATGTCTTCAGTTTGTTTCTTAATTAAGTTATTAGATGTTAAAAGCTTACTCTTCTCCTGCATGAGTAATTTCTCAATATCAGTCATTTTCCTTTTGTACATCGTTAACTCTTCTAATCTTTCCCTATCATCCTTTTCTTCATTAGCACTCAACTGTGTTAAATCCATCTGAAGTTCCTTAGTGTTACTATTCTGGCCATTCCCAAGCTCATTAACATTCTCGGGAGGTACAAAATACTTTTCTTTAAGTCGGTGACTAACAATCACATTGTCACACAATAAGCCAGTAAGTGTTTCATTACATAAGTTTTCACATTTCTTGGTTTGAACTTTTAATTTCTCACAAATATCATTCTTCTCTTGAATTTCTCGAGTGAGATTACCCATTACGCTATTCATATGTTCTATCTGAACTTCCAAATCTTTTACTTTACTGCCTGCAGAGTCTAATGCTGTTGTTACATTAGCAAGATCCAAGTTTGATTTCTGTAACTCACTTGTGAGCCTAGACACTGTTTCTTGTAATTTTTTCTTTTCAGCATCATCTTGTAAAAACTTATCACTTTCCTGTAAAGCACTCTGTTTGTTTACTTTTGTTTGTTTCTCAATATTCAATTCCCTTTTATGCAGGTCAGAAACACTGTTGTGGATTATCTTGAATATACTTTGCACAATATGTCCGTGTTCAATCTCTATATATTGTTGCACAAACACACGAATGTGCCGTAGCAAATCAACCAAATCCTTAGCCATTACAAAATTACAAACTAACTTAAAGTTATGTTCAGCAAATGACTCTAGGGATGCTGACACATTAATCAAAAAATCCTCCATCACCCATGCTCCAAGTCGTGGGCCTCTCAATCCCTTTTTATCTCTTCCTACCACAATGCATACTCCAACATAGGTCTTATATCTGTAGGATCTACATCACACCACTTAGCATCCATATCAAAATTAATTATAATAAGTTTATGTCCCTGGAAATTTAGATAATTAATTTCCACCTCACACAATAAATATTTCAATTCTCAATTATTATGCACTAAAACCTATACTAAACAGTTAATAGAATATATAATGTGTGATATGAGAAGACTTGATAGCATGCATACATAAACACAGTTTTCACAACAACACAACCACTTATCTTGCAAATAGCAAAGTTCCTTCTTTTCTTGTTACAATCGATGGGCATCAACATCAAAGATGACACAACATAAGCAGAGTCCCATGTCAACTCTCACTACACCCTGACACAGCATGCTATGTTGTCATACACAGCATAGGAAACTGGAAACTGGAAACAGTATGCTATGTGATCGTACACAGCACTGGAAACTGGAAACAGCGCAAGTTACCCACTTGTTCCCTCTGTCGTCGCGAAGGTACACTGTCTGTCACTCTTGTTGGAAAGAGCTACTTGATATTTCGCACTTGCATATAAAACTGGAACATACTGTAATTCTCATAATGCAGATATCGCTGATGATGATGAATCAGGACAGGTCGCCATAACCATGTCAAAGTTTACTTGAAAACTTCACTCCGAAACGTAGAACTGGAAACGTTGCGAAAATGTCATATGGAGGCATGTAAACACAAGACGCTTCACCGTGTCACCGATTAAAGGTCATGAGTGACACACAACTGTCTGTGTATTGTAGAGGCGTTGCCGATTACAGATCACGATCAACACAAAAAATTGTAGAAGATTCGCCTTTGTTTCTTAACAATGTAGCAGTAAGAACAGGCGTTATAAATCCAAGTCACGCCCACATAGGGCTATTCATTGCTCTTATAACCTTACCATGATACTGATAAAGTCTGATGCTCTTATAACGCGAATTCGTGGTCATTACGCCCGAAAGGTTGGGCCACCACTGATAAAGACTGAAATCTTGGGTGATAATGTACGGTTGATAAGAGTATAACTCTCTTGATGTGATTAGACTGATTGTAGTACATGCGCCCACACAGAGCAGATGATAAATAGGTTAGCTCTGCATTGTCCCTGTGTATAAAGTCTATAGTGAGTGGTATGAAAGGTACAGTCACTCACCCTGTACTGTCAAGCATAGATCAACGAATCAGACTAGTGTTCATTTCCAATTGACAGCACATGATTTATTCACACAGCAACATCAATCCGATACGATACACTACACAGGTACAACAGGATACACAAAAATCAATAATAATCAATTGCGCAGAATGTTACAGCTGTTCAGTATGATGTAAACCCTGTTTACATCGCAGTTCTAATGTTACACCAGTAAATTCACCAGAACGACTGCTGACACTGCAGTTACAAAACCCGCCACACATTCTTAGATCTATATATATATTCGCAGTTCTAATGTTCCACCAGAACGACTGCTGACACTGCAGTTACAAAACGCCACCCAGGCTTAGATCTATATATATTCGCAGTTCTAATGTTCCACCAGAACGACTGCTGACACTGCAGTTACAAAACGCCACCCAGGCTTAAATCTATATATACTCAAAAGACTGTCCGCTCTGTAGTCTATAAGTAATCTGGCCTACACAACTCCTGGCCTTATAATCTTTTCGATAACTCTCCCTTCATAAGGAACAATGGCCTAACTATCTCCTAGCGCCGTTCCTGCACAATAGAAATCTATCAGGGAGGTAAATATGATCCCAAAACATCGGCCTGTATACACCAAGGCCTCAGAACATGTCCTTAACATAAAGTACACCTTATCTTCTCTTATCTCATCTTATCTCATCTTATCTGCAGATTTATCACATCTTATCTGCCGATAAACACATCTACATAGGCAAGTACTAGTACACCTCGAAAAATGGCCAAATATCGTTCCCTTACACTACCCTTGGGAACACACACAAGATACAGGGCTGACTCCAGTCAACCGCCCAAACTTAGACTGTCACGGGATGACACATCTCCCGCACAAACAGACACCGGACTCGGCTGTTCACGGACTCCCCGTGAGCTATTCACAGCCGGCCGAAACCAGTACAGAATAACTACATGACCAGCGCTCACACGCTTTCTGTACCCTCTGTTTTCTTTTTTAACATATAAATGTTTTAAACAACTCACAATTAAACAAGCCGACAAGTGCTACAACCCTGTATTCACACTGTATAATCAGTATAGTACGTATCACTCCCCTTTGACCTTTACAGTGACTCTTTGGGGCTATAACTTTTCTTCTAACGGGATCGTGGGCTCTACATAGAGGGAAAGGATTACACCTATGGGTCTATTGTTCTTTTAGTAATTCATTAATCTATGTGTAATTATATGTGCTTGATAAGCAACCTTATTTGTTGTGGAAAATTTTCCTTATGTTAATAAAATTTACGTAAACTTTATTCAAGCGTGTCGGTCAGCTCGTTCCCAAATATCTATATTCCATTGTTATAGTTTTCACGTCTGTGCGTCTAACTGTCGTCACTTATGTGTGTGTGTATACGTGAGTGGTATATATATATATTAATATATATAGTCAATAGACTGTCTGACTCCTCTAGATTTGTTGTAGAAGATAGGCTGAAAGAGAGAAGATTCTCCATTTCAGGGACAGACTCTATTATTTCTACCATCTCACTCGTAAAAATCTATTTCTATCACGATCTCTCACTGTTGCTATCGCTTAGTCTAATCTATTCAGAAGGGACCAACCCAAGTCTTAATTCCCGTATCAAAAATCTACGATACCGTGCCATCAGCTCAAGGTCTTTCCAAGTCTTCATGCTCTTCGTGGTTATCTCCAGTTCTGTTCTCTGTGTGTTCCTTGGTCTCCCTTCGCCTCTCTTACCCAAGGATTCCATAATAAAGACTGCCTAGTAAGGCTATCAAGCGTTTTCTTCTCATCTCTTGTTCCATTGGTACTCGTCCGGTTCTTATCATCAGTTCCACATTAGTTGTCTTGTCACACCACTTCAATCCTTCTATTTTACGCAAGCACTTACAATAGAGGAGCCGCGATAGCGCAGTGGTAAATGCACTGGCTTCCTAACTCAGTGGTCCATGGTTCGATCCACAGTTTAGGGGGATTTATTTGACCGCAAATGGCTCCGGGGGTCGAGCTAGCCTCATGAATTGGGTATCAGAGCAACTCTGGGAAGGTTAAGTTGGCTGGCGTAATGCTGACCACATCATCTCTAGAGTGCCGGTTATCACAAGATTGATTTTGGGGCGATGTCTCTCCGATCTCTCTTTCACTACGGCAGTAATCAGTTACATTTTTGTAATGATTTTATTGCGAGTTTTTCCGAGTCGCACCCTTTTATTTCTCTGTCCACTGTAGCAGATATTTGGTATATACGTTCTTTCATTCTTCTCACTGATAAGTCAGCATGTCTGTTTGTTACCGTCCCTTCCCTAAACATTTGAAGGAGCCGCAGAGATAAGATTAATGACACCCATGTTGGTTAATCGCGAGTGCAGTCGACATTAGACTACAGATTAAACACTAGAATCGCTAAGCGTATTTGCTCAATTGCTGATAAGGCGAGACTGCGCTCGTAGCAAAGCTGGTAATACGGGATGCCAAAGTTTGGACAGACTGGAATGATAAGATTACTTTCGATAAAATAATAATTTGTTACATCTGAAACACGTTGTAGTATGCGTTTACAGATGTGTTGGTGAGTTCGCCTGCCAGGCAATCGGATGTTTTCATACCATATACGGAAGACGACCTCTACATTATGTTCAAAATTTGGCCATGTCAGGAATATTTTGAACCCCCCCCAACCTTTCGGTTTGAAACGATTGGCGCTTTCTTAGCTTCATTACAAACAGATGCGGGGTCCTGGACAGTGAATATAACCTGACACGTTTCAGTGTTAAGATACTGTGACAATTTACTGTGAGATTCCCGCATGCCAAAGACACCAGACTTGCCAGTAGTTAGAATCAGGATTCTATTTTATTAGACCGGATCTTTTATAGGAGAATTTTGCAAGGACTTACAAACAGCTCAGGAAAGCTATCATTTTAAATAAGAACAACCGGGAAATCTGAGGAATCTAAAACACACAAAGTCAAAGAGGGAACATTAAATTAACGACCCCAAGTACACGTGTAAACAGGCATCGGCCAGTACCTTAACTTCATTCATCTGAGCAAAAAGTCCTTGAGCCAGGATAAGCGTAAGTTGGCATTTTACATTCTATATTTTCATTACTAACATGTGAACTAATATGTATATATTACCATGTGAATATTAATATACGAAAATCGCTAGTGGATGTCCCAGTCATTTGAGGCTGGATACCTCAGCGCATAGAATGATGATTTCATGAACCACCACTGCACGGGCTGGTGATTGCTTTATTGCTAGTTTCTTAAAGAGAGCTGAAACGCATTAGTAGTCTGTTGCGTGATAAATTCTCGCAACATCGTTTTATTACAATATCTATTTTATAACGCAAGGGCAACAACTGCTTGAAATTTATAGTCACTTTTCTCGGTAAGCATTTGTCTTCCCGCGTTGGTATTGAATGCAGTTAAGTTTTGAGCTGTGGTCTTTTTGCGCTGGACTGCGCATGACTGGTCTTGTTTTTTTTGGTCGATCGGTTTCCGCCCACCACTAGTGGAGTGAGCGATTTGAATGGCGAAGAGATGCCTCGTTGAAGAGGGGATCTCCGCTATTTTTTGTTCTGTCAGGGATGTGTAGTCCTCTTAATGGATATTTCGTTTATTCGAGATAATACCTCTAGTGTTTCCCACATGTCGGGAGGCGTGATATTTCTGTGTATTTCCTGAAGGCAAGGTAAATTGACTTTTCATTAACTCTATCGATTTTGGGTCGTGAGCGATTTCGATTCATAGCCTGTCTTCGAAAGTCGTCGTCACGAGATGTTTTCCCAGCTCACATGTCGCTGTATTGTACTGCATCGGTTGATGCATGTCCCAAGGACCATTACTTGCTACTTTGTTAAATGAACTAGGTTTGGAAAACCTTTATTATCTAGAGGATATTTTTGAGGACATTATTTATACTTCGGCAGACGTGTCTGTCTTGCTGAAGTCAGACTAAGGAGAGTGAACTGATCTCATACATCTGGTTATCTCCTGGCTGTTATAGAAAAGGATGGAGTTTTTCACCTGACTACATTTACAGCACTATGAAATATAACATGCATCTGACTCATCATTGTAATGCTGTCTACCGTCTATTGCTGTATTGAATGTTGCTGTGGTAATGACTGTTTGATGTGCCTACATATTCGCGTAACCATTTTGTCACTGTGGCGTCCACAATAAATAATGAAGAAAAACGTCAACGGCTGTTACAAGAATCATTGACTTTATACGTCGTGAGTTTACTGACGTCCTATGTGGATTGCCCTGTTATTTTTGTATGAACATTGTTTGACTGAACACATCTGCACACTACACAAAACCAGACATGCGGATACCATCCATCATCATATGGCATCACGCATCATTTGGTGGCCATAAGCTGGTTTGATTCTGGTACCAGCAAACACGGGGTCCCTTACCCACTTCATTTTCAACAAGAATTCATCAGCATCCTTCAAGAAATTAACATTCTTCAATACAGTCAACATCTTCAAAATTTTCAAAGTACTCGGCGTTGCCCGGTAAAAGTCAAAATTTCAACTTTTTGACGGAAACAAGAATTTGACAGTACCCGGCGTTGTTACATGTTGCCGGATAACTCGGACTGCTGTTATCTTTTACGCAAGTCAAGCAAGTTGCTGCTGTCAAGGTTCCAGTGCTGTCGTTTTTGTGAAGGTCAAGTGCCGGTTAAAACGGGTTGTTTTCTGAAGAAGGCCAAGTACCGATTTCCATCAACTTACTTTTGGATTAGAAGGTCAAGTGCCGAAACAACTCAACACACAGTAATTCAGAAGCTCTTGTACCATCGTGTTAGCAGTGGAAGCAGTTCAGATGTGCCATCATCGTTGGAGCTTCGCTCTTTAGGACGTTGATTGACATCCGTTTTGTCTGCTGTTCTACGATTGGAAGCCTATAAGTTAAGTGGCCTGTTTGTATGTAAACTGTGCCCTTATACGTCTGCTGAGTCTTCTGTGTATCATCTCATTCTATATGTTATATGTCTATATGTTATTTGTATATTTATATGTTTATATTTCAGCGGGTTCTCGGTTGGGTGGTGTCTCCGTTAGATTATGCCACGTCATAGAGGTCGTCTATTGTGAGCGTTTTCTGTAGGGTTTGCAAATTTCCGATACTGGAATTTGCTAAGCGACTTCTGTTGCTATTTATGTTAGCTGTGATGACATGTTTTAATATTGTTTTCGTTATTATTTCGCATTCTTTAGTTTTGTTTTGATTTGTTTGTATTTGTTAGCCTACTCTTGTCTATAATTTAGTTTCATACAACATTTTTGTTTATACACTGTGGTGTCATGTATTTTGTTTAATTATAGCGCAGATATCGTCACATTTTTTGTGATATTTCATTAATTTCTGCTTTATTTTTAGTTGATTTCTGCGAACGTTTTTGTATTGTTGCTGATCTTTGTTATTGTTTACATTGTTATTGTTTACATTGTTTGCATTGTTTACATTTTCAATGTTTACATTCTGCATGTGTTTACATAGTCATTGTTTACAGTTATAGTAATTAGTTAATGGGCTATGCTAATGCACTGTTACTACTACACTGATGATAAATGAATGATGAATAGTGTCGTGCACTATTGAATGAGAAGTGCACTTATGATCAAGAATTGAGTGCTGATATTTCATATACAAGTTCTTTGATTGGAGACTTGTTTCCCACAGAGACTGGGATAATATAATGTGATGTGAATATACAAGTGCTTAATTAAGACTTGTTACACTTAGGTTTGAAATAAATTAGTTAATTATTTCAGGTTTTGGACTCATATGTTAGACAACATGTCTACATTTGAGCACTTTATTGAGCAGGGTAAATTGCTTGGGAAGACTGGTGATAAGTTAGAAGAATTTGCAACTGCTCGATATGATAAAGCAATGGAAGCTGAACAAAAGAAACTGCAGATGCAGGTGGATGAAAAAAGATTCCAAATGGAAATGGAAAAACAAAAAAGGGAATCAGAAGCTGAGGAGAGAAAACTCCAGCTACAGCTAGAAGCTGAAAATGAAAGACTTCAAAAAGAGGCTCAGGCTGAGGAAAGAAGATTACAGAGAGAGTCTGATGAGAGGAAAGAGAAAGCAAAAATGGAACATGAAGAAAAGGTCTTAGCTTTAGAGTTGGAAAAATTGAAATTGACAAGCATGAGTAATGGTAATGACTCAAACAAGGGTTCATCTTCTGGTAAGGCTAATAATGATACTTTTAAGATTAAGTTACCAACATTTAGTCCTTCCAGTGATGACATAATGTTCTATCTGGACAGATTTGAACAAGCATGTACAGCTCATAACATAGACAAAGCAAAATATGTTTATCAGTTATCAGGGATACTGACAGGTAAAGCTCTAAGTATATTAAATATGGTGGATGAACCTGACAAGAACAATTATGAGGTTGTCAGGGCCGCTTTGTTAAAGAAATATCAGCTTAACGAAGACGGCTATCGTCTACAATTTAAAAACATGTTACCTGAAAATGGAGTTGAATTCTCCGAGTTTATTGCAAGAATACGCATTACTTTCTCACGATGGGTTGAACTATCTAAGACGGAAAAAACTTATGAAGGACTTATGGACTTAATACTTAGAGACAAAGTCATGTCGTCTGTCAATGAGTCTTTCCTTGCTTTCCTTCATGAACGTAAACCTAAAACAATAAAAGAAATGGAAGATTTCTGTTGCCAATACGTAACTGCGCACCCACACATAACCATGGGTAGCTCTAAGGTGAAAGAAGGTTTACCAGTTGCTTCGGCAGCTCCGTATGGCCAAAACTTTGCTCGTAGATTCCAACAAAATTTTGATAGAAAGAGTAGCGGTAATTTCTGTCAAAATCATGGAAATCAATTTCATGGTGATTCTTCTTCGAAGAATTGGAGACAACCTGATAGTACTCGTTACTATCACCCTAATAATTATAAGCATTCAAAAGAGGATATGGTAATAGAGGTTATTCCTGCCGAAGACCTCAGAACCAAACAAATAGATGTTCGCATCAATGTGAACATGATAGTAATCGTGGAAACTGGAATTCGAATCATGATAACAATTACAATAGAGACAATAATAACTGCAGAGATAATAATAACTCTGATAACTTCAGAGGTAATAATAGTCGGGGTAGATCTCAACACAAAAAAAAGAGATATCAGCAGGCTAATGCTGTACAACAGGAAACTGAGGGAGCCTGTAATCATGTTGTTGATAGTAAAAACTTTGACGCTGTCACTGGTTCTGCTTTTGACTTTGAGAGAGCAAACAAATGCCCCCAATGCAGTACTTTATTCGAACCGGGTACCATAACTACTTTGAGTTGTGGTCACCCACTTCCCGCTCTTCCTGCTGCTGTTGCGCATGACGGGAGGGGTTCTTTAATTCTACATAAGGGTCATGTTAATGATACTCCGGTCTCACTACTTTTCGATTCCGGATGCACCACTATTGGTGTTAGACAATCGCTTGTAGATCCATCTTGTGCTACAGGAAGGGTTATTAAATGTGTCACATTTGGCGGCACTCTAGAAAAAATATCCTACTGCTGTAATTCGCATTGCCACTCCTTTCTTTACTGGAGATGTGCATGCTTGTCTCTTACCTAATCCTATTGCGGACCTTATTATTGGTCGTATTCACGGAGTTAGGGAGTGTACCCAACAGCAGATTGCTGCTTGGGAAGATAATAACATGCAAGCTACAAATGCAGTAGTTACAAGAGCACAAGCTCTACAAACACCCGAAACTTCACTGAATAGTGATAATGAAGTTGATAGCCAAGATAGTCACTTAGTAATCACTCGTGACTCTTTCATAAAATTGCAAGAAGAAGATCCTTCTTTAAAAAAATTCTTCGTTCTTGCGAAGAAAGGTGATCCGAATCAGGATACAAATAGAAAATCTTGGATTGCAATGAGAAACGGCGTACTTGTACGTATGGTACAAGATTCGACTACGTCGGCACATTCGCAAATTCTTGTTCCCAAGAGCATGAGAGTGCAAATATTGCAACATGCTCATGACTCGCAATGTGCTGGACATATGGGTTTTGCCCGTACGAAGTCGAGAGTCCTTGCGGCTTTCTTTTGGCCTTTTGTCAATAAGGACATTCGTATTTACTGCCGATCATGCAAGGTATGTCAGGAGGTCAAATCTAGAGGACCACGACATGCTGCGCCTATCCAGGCTGCTGACATTCCTATTCGGCCGTTTCAGAAAATGGCCATAGATATTATTGGCCCTTTTAAGGTCAAATCGGCCAGAGGACATCAGTTTATCCTTACATGTGTCGATATGTGCACACGTTGGCCAGAGGCTATTCCTCTTAAGAGCATATCTACTACAGATATCGCAGATGCTCTTTGGTTGATATTTTCTCGCTTGGGGTTCCCCAGAGAAATATTGTCAGACCATGGCACTCAACTCATATCTGACACTATGTCACAGGTAATGTCTACCTTACATATTGAACGATCTCTCAGTAGTATCTACCATCCTATGTCTAATGGGTTAGTTGAGCGTCTGAATAGAACGCTCAAGACTTTGCTTGGTAAGATAACTGAAGATCATCCTCAAGATTGGGACAGGGTTTTACCCGCGGCTCTCTTTGCCTATAGAGAAGTCCCTAATGAACACACAGGATTTTTCTCCCTTCGAACTTGTCTTTGGCGCGCGTCCACGCGGCCCTATGTCTTTATTACACGATCTCATCACTGCCGATGATATTAGCGATGAAACTCAATCCTCATATGAGTATGTCATTGCTCTTAGACAAAAGATCATTGAGGCATGTAAGCTAGCAACTGCTTCATCAGAAATTGCTAAAGAGAAGGCAAGACAGTTTGCTAACAAGAATAGATGTCTACGACAACTTTGTCCAGGTGACAAAGCATTCGTCCTACTCCCCAGTAGGGAAAATAGACTTCTTATTGCATGGAAAGGTCCGTATGCAATAGTCTCTCGGATTTCCGATGTTGACTATGTGGTCGATATTGATGGAAAGCATAAAACTTTCCACATAAACATGCTTTCGGAATTTCACGAACGTCCGGACTATTTGCTGCCTATTTTCCAGGCAACGGATGATGCTCCTGCACCTCACGGTCATTATTCATCCCTGTCTGTCATACAGGATGAGGAATCTACCTTCTCTGATGTTAATCTTCCCCTTCCAGTGGTTCCATTACATTCTTCGGAATCTTGGAAAAACGTTTCTGTTTCTCCTAATCTTTCTGGTGACGAACATCGACAAGTCTCGTCGATGTTACAAACATTTCAGGATGTTCTCACTGACATTCCTGGACACACAGATGTCATAGAACATGACATAATTCTTACCGACAATAATCCAATTAGGGTTAGGCCTTATCCTATTCCTATACACTTTCAGTCGCAAGTGGAAAAGGAATTGGATGAAATGATTCAATTAAATATAATTGAACCATCGACTTCACCATATTCTTCTTCCATGGTTATTGTCCGGAAGAAGGATAAGAACATACGAATTTGTGTTGATTATCGCAAATTGAATCAGGTCACAAAGTTCGATGCTGAACCGATGCCTTTGTTAGAAGATCTACTGATTAGACTTTCTAATTCTAGATTCTTCACTAAACTTGACTTGTCTAAAGGTTATTGGCAAGTGCCTTTAGCAGAGCATGCCAAACCTCTTACTGCTATTTCTACACCTAGGGGTCTATTTCAATGGAATGTTATGCCTTTTGGTCTCATGAACGCCCCTGCCACTTTCGTTCGCATGATGCGTCGAATTCTGTCACATCGTTCAGATGTCATCGCATACTTAGATGACATCTGTCTCTTCAGTGATACCTGGGAAGATCACTATTTAGGGTTATATGACTTACTGTCCACTCTACGTGAGAATAATTTGACAGCAAAACCTTCTAAAGCTTTTGTTGGTTTTTTGTGTGAAAATCTCTTTCCTGGGTCCATCGTGTTGGTCATGGTCTCTTGAAGACAGAAGACCACAATACTTCCAAAATACTGAACATCTCTGTTCCTAAAACGAAGAAACAAGTTAGGAGTCTCTTAGGTTTAATTCAATTTTATGGGAGATTTATTCCAAATTTATCTTCGATCATGGCACCTCTCTCAACATTGTTGAAGAAAGGTTCGCCTAATCTGGTCCGTTGGTCTGAAGAATGCCAATCTTCACTAGACCAAATCAAGAATATATTTTCTTCTCCTCCCCTCTTAAGATTACCTACTCTTGATAGGACTTTTGTTCTTCGGAGTGATGCTTCATCCACTGGGATTGGAGCAGCACTGATGCAAGAATATGCAAATACTCTGCATCCTGTTATGTACATTTCTAGAAAACTAAATGCGGCAGAGAGGAACTACTCGGTTTTAGACCGTGAGTTGTTAGCGATGGTTTGGTCAATTCTAAAGCTACAAAGATTCCTCCTGGGCGCACATTTCATTCTAGAGACTGATCAGAAAGCTCTTACAGCTATTCAGACTAAGAATTTGAAGAGTTCGAGATCCACTCGATATGCTATAGCTCTTCAACCTTTTCACTTCACGGTACGAGCTATCCGTGGTGCGGATAATGTGATGGCTGACATTTTGTCTAGATGCCCACATGACTCCAACTAATACTTCTGTCCTATATTTCCATATATTACAGAGTCATAACACACCTATATTTCTACAATAGATTAGCACATCTGTACTTACTTTATATGTACACACTATCGTGCTTTGTTGTCATCTTCTTCTGTTCGTTTTTTTAAGATGATAGAGGAGGACTGAGTAGTTAATATAAGGGCCGTTAGTTTACTAAACAGCCACAATTATTAATAATGTATTGTACCTTATGAAGCATATTAGTTATTAATTAGCATTATATTGCTTGTACTTTCTCAGAATGTCATTGTTGAGCTGAGGACTTACCTTACTAGTATCAAGCATGACGAGTTCTAGATTGTGTACTTACCCTCGGAATACCAGAGCATATGTCCTGGATCGTCATGTAGTTTAACTTTACTATGTACTTATGTCATTACATGTCAAAGAATGTACTATTTAAATTTTCCTATCAGATTTGTACATCCCCGATGTGAATATTTTTTGAGACATATTTATTTTTCTGTTGAGGTATATCCTCACCAGACACTCTATATTTAGCCTCATGTTAGGCAATTTAATTAATTATCAGCGCATAATTCGTGCGTTTTGAGCCGCTTATCGCATGCTCTTTGATATTTAAAAAAAAAAAATATGTTCCACATTTTTTTTTATCGGGAGGAGGTGGTGATATGTTGCGTGATAAATTCTCGCAACATCGTTTTATTACAATATCTATTTTATAACGCAAGGGCAACAACTGCTTGAAATTTATAGTCACTTTTCTCGGTAAGCATTTGTCTTCCCGCGTTGGTATTGAATGCAGTTAAGTTTTGAGCTGTGGTCTTTTTGCGCTGGACTGCGCATGACTGGTCTTGTTTTTTTTGGTCGATCGGTTTCCGCCCACCACTAGTGGAGTGAGCGATTTGAATGGCAAAGAGATGCCTCGTTGAAGAGGGGATCTCCGCTATTTTTTGTTCTGTCAGGGATGTGTAGTCCTCTTAATGGATATTTCGTTTATTCGAGATAATACCTCTAGTGTTTCCCACATGTCGGGAGGCGTGATATTTCTGTGTATTTCCTGAAGGCAAGGTAAATTGACTTTTCATTAACTCTATCGATTTTGGGTCGTGAGCGATTTCGATTCATAGCCTGTCTTCGAAAGTCGTCGTCACGAGATGTTTTCCCAGCTCACATGTCGCTGTATTGTACTGCATCGGTTGATGCATGTCCCAAGGACCATTACTTGCTACTTTGTTAAATGAACTAGGTTTGGAAAACCTTTATTATCTAGAGGATATTTTTGAGGACATTATTTATACTTCGGCAGACGTGTCTGTCTTGCTGAAGTCAGACTAAGGAGAGTGAACTGATCTCATACATCTGGTTATCTCCTGGCTGTTATAGAAAAGGATGGAGTTTTTCACCTGACTACATTTACAGCACTATGAAATATAACATGCATCTGACTCATCATTGTAATGCTGTCTACCGTCTATTGCTGTATTGAATGTTGCTGTGGTAATGACTGTTTGATGTGCCTACATATTCGCGTAACCATTTTGTCACTGTGGCGTCCACAATAAATAATGAAGAAAAACGTCAACGGCTGTTACAAGAATCATTGACTTTATACGTCGTGAGTTTACTGACGTCCTATGTGGATTGCCCTGTTATTTTTTTATGAACATTGTTTGACTGAACACATCTGCACACTACACAAAACCAGACATGCGGATACCATCCATCATCATATGGCATCACGCATCATAGTCCCAAGTTCCTAATGGAGCAGGGAGGGAAAGATGCAAGAAATGATGTTCATTTTAATTATAATACTTACAGTTTCAAACCAGTGTAAATGCTGATGTTAACATATTCACTTTAAAATTAACAGAAGTTTCAACTTTTTCAAATCAGTGTAAATATAAATGAAAATCATATTCAATTTATATTGTGAACACTTTTCAATCAGTGGAAATGTAAATGTAAACATATTCTATCTGTACTATTAACCTTTTCATTATCTTGTAAAGTAACTATAAAAGCTATTCAATATAAATGTAAAGAAAGTTTTCTTTCGAAGGATTAAAGTTAATTATCATCGAGGGTAAATTCTAAGTAAATGGGATGGTGGAGTAGGAATAGGGGACACATCAGTATGTGTCTGAAAACGCAATTCTCAGAAGAGCGTTTCGTTTCTATTCTTTTATCATAGTTGGTGGGGGTACCAGTTGAAGGGTACTATCTCTAGAACAAGCAGTGTAAAAAGAACCAACCCAGCGGTAGCAGAAACAACCACTGGCAGCTAAGTGCAATAATAAGCTGCCAAAGTGTTTCCATAGAACCTACTATCCATCAATGATGAACCTTTGATTTTAAACTATTCAATTATTTTCAAACTTTTTAAATTAAGTGGTTATTAAATTTTGTTATTTGTAATTTTACAAATTTAACTTCGATTTAATCATTTTAAATGTACTGCATGTATGTCTCAGTCAATTTACTACACTCACTCTAAACAGAGCTATACCAGAATAATAAGAATTCCACTGAGTAAATCAGAGGTGGGGGCTTGAACGACCTAACATTAATCATTGCTTAATTTTTAACAAAAGTTGTCTAATGATTCTAGAATTAACGTGCTCAGCCAATGCAGCATTGTTTTCTTACTTACTTACTTACTTAGTCGTTCCCCTTCTACCGTGAGGTGTAGAGGTTTGGAAGAGAGAGCGCCAGACTATCCTATCGGCTGTCTTCCTCCTGGCCTGGTTCCATTCTAGTCCTCGGTCCTTCAAAGATTGTCTAATGTTGTCCTCCCAGCGGACTCTGGGTCGTCCTGGGAGGCTGGATCCCTGGCTCTTAGTTTCCCATGCTTGTCGTGGTAGCCGATCTTCTCCCATTCTGCAGACATGGCCAAACCATCTTAGTTGGGACTGTTCTACTTGGGTCTGCAGGGGGTGGCATTTTAGGCCTTGACGTATCGTCTGGTTGCGGACCATGTCTCTTCTTGTTACTTCAACCACCTTCCTCAGATACCTCATTTCTGAGGTTTGGATCTGGCTTTTGTGGGTTGTAGTCATTGCCCACGACTCGCATCCATATGTCAAGACTGGGACATAGGTGGAGCGGTATACAGCCATCTTTGTTTTCTTACCAACCTCTCTCTTGCTGAGGAATCCTTAATTTATGGCCTGAAAAAGTCTCCCAGCTGCTGCTTTTCGAGTGGCCAACTCTTCTTTGATGCCTCCCTTTCGGTCTATAATAGCTCCGAGATATTTAAAGTGGTCGACCTGCTCCAGAACCTGTTCTCCCAGCTTAATCTGATGTCTTCTTTCTTCTCGTGATATCACCATGGATTTTGTTTTAGAGCTACTTATGACCATCCCTCTCTTCTCCAGCTCTTCCTTCCAGACTTGCAGGTTGGATTGGAGATGTGCCTCTGATTTAGCAATCAGGGCAACATCATCAGCAAATGCCAGCTCTGAAATACATACCTGTCTCATCTTCCAGTACCCCACTGAATACTTTCTGGTTCTCTCCTTATATGACTTGATAACATCGTCCATGAGGAGTATGAAAAGATAAGGTGACAGGATATCACCTTGTCTTACACCAGTGGTGGTCCTGAACTCTTCTGACGTATGGTTTGCTGTCCTCACATAATTCCTGCAAGACTTGTAGAAGCTCTGTATAGCATGAATCAGAGGTGCTGGAATGTTCTTCCTTGCCAAACAGTCCCAAAGTTTGCTCCAGGGGACCCTGTCAAACGCCTTTTCCAGATCTATGAAACAAAGATGGAACTCACTCTTATACTTAAGGGCCTTTTCACTCAGCTGTCTGAGTGTGAAGATTAGGTCTTGAGTACTTCGGTTTGCTCGGAATCCGCACTGGACCTCATCCAACTGTGGCTCAGCTAGGCGTCGGAGTCTCTGCTCTAGGATTCTAGAGTAGATTTTACCAGGGACACTGAGAAGGGATATGTCTCTATGGTTTCCACATTGTCGATTGTCACCCTTTTTGAAAATTGGTGTTATGATGGCAATCTCCCAATCCTTTGGTATGGTCTTGTTGCACCATGCTGCCTGTAGGACCCTTAAGAGTAATAGGTCGCCTGATGCTCCCATGTACTTAACCATTTCTGGTGTTATACCATCATGCCCTACTGCTTTGCCCAGCTCGACCTTGCTCGCCATCAAGGAGTTCTGAGAAATATTCTTTCCATCTTTCCATTACTTCCTTCGGGGTAGTAAGCAATTTGCCTTGCTTGTCCTTTATAAGTTTGAGAGGGCATTGTTTTTCCTTCCTCATGTTCTTTAGGGTCTTATAGAACAATTTCTGGTTTTCTTGCGCATCTTTTTCTAGCTTTTCTCCAAATTCTTCTCAGGACTTCTGTTTTGCTGCTAGCACCTTGTTCTTTGCTTCTGTTCTGAGTATCACATATTCTCTATATTTCTCTATTTGTCCTGCTGTGTTTTTAGCTCCTAAGTATTGTTTCCATGCCATTTTCTTCTCTCTTATTTTCTCTTTGACTTCCTCTGTCCACCAAGGTGTCCTCTGTCTCTTGTTTCCAAGTCGGATATCACCACATGCTTCTGCAGCAGCTGTCTTTATGATGTCCTTGAATTTAAGCCACAGAGTTTCTAAGTCATCAGGTTGTTGTTCTGTGTTTCTCACCGCTGTAGCAATAAGCCCCTGATATCTGGTCTTAATTTCTGGCTCTCTCAGCTTGTAGGTCTAAATGCTCATTTCTAGCGTTCGTTTACTTGGTTTCTTGCGTGATGCTGGGCAGTTCCTAGGCTGAGCAACTCTTTCAATTGTTCTTTTGATTGTAAGCAGGTAGTGATCACTTCCAATCTCTGGCCCCCTCCAGACTCTAGCATCCCGGACATATTTGAATGAGCTCCTCCTAACAATGGCATAGTCGATCACTGACTTCTCATTCTTTGTTGGTTATACCTAGTGTATGCATGTATGCGCTTATGGGGGAACTTTGTGTTGGTAATGATCAGATTCTGCTCACTGCAGAATCTTAGGAGTCGCTTTCCATTGTCATTGAGAGTATCTTCTCCATATCTTCCGATAACTCCACCCCATCTAGCATGGTCATTTCCAACTCTGGCATTGAAATCTCCGAGCATAATAATTTCATCTAGGCAGTCATCCACTGTCCTTTGAAGCAGCTCGAAGAATTCCTCCTTGACCTCTGCTCTCTCATTTTTCGCTCATCTGAATATCTTGCGAAAACTCCATTGAGATAGAAGCGTCATTACCCTTTTATTTACAAATCTGCCAAGAGTAATCTTGTGCGAAGGTAGACACCTTTGAAGCCCATATTGTGGCCACTGTTGGACCACTACTGCAAAGCAGGGGATGCAATACCGTCACACCGATGGTCAAGAAAATATAGGCCTAACACCATATTCCTAATATGCCTCAATGGGCGTGTAACGAGATCCTTTACTTCTTTTACTCACAAAAGAGAATGGCCATCTCTTTAGGTGGAGGATTTCGACTATGTTAACAATTTTCTGATCTGCATATTTATAGCCAGGATTCATTCCAACGTGACCTACAATTCATATTTCTGCTTACCGTACAAGTGGGTCACATTGCACGTGCTGGACCACGTGCACATAAAGCTCAATCACCACCTAGCACGGGCTGTACCTGGTTAAAGATCGCATTACATCACAAGAAGAAGTCGTGTGGGTGCGTGGCAATTTCACTCAAGGTTATGTTTACTCCTGTAATCATTAAATTAACGTATTTCCACATTTATTTGCGTTTCGTTTGCCTGATAGTTTATAAATAATGAACTGTACCTCTCTGTTCATTATTTAGACTGTTATCATCAACATATCGAAAATTGTTTACAGTACCTTTTTTTTCTGGCACAACCGCGACGGGCGTAGACAAAAAAGCTGTATGCGTGTATTTAAACTTGAGTTGGCAAATTAATTAGTCAAGTAAGATTTGGATGCTGACGGTAGACAAAGAGAGTTAAAGTTGATATCAACATGTTCTGTCATTGTGTATTAAATGGTCCTCGCGTCTTTTTTTTTCTGTACGGCTCTGAGGAGAGAAAGAAAGAACAATCCTGCTGCTCTTATCAACTATTCGTAAAAGACGACTAAAATGAGGGGCTGGCAACCTCAGCATTTAAAAGACATTGCTATAGAAACGACTACAAGGGCTTCGGAATGCTTTGTACAACAAAGACATTCTAACTAGCTGGTGACACCTCCCAGAAGCCAGTCCCATAGCATTTGGAAGATGAGTACTGTCAAAAAGTTGTAAACCACCACAGAATAGAACTCTGTTGGTCCACTTGAGGTAAATTCTAGATATTTAGTTTAAAAAAAAAACAGTACATGCTGACAACTATGATGTTACATGGATTACGCGTAATGCGTGAGTGAAGAATAGTGTAAATTTGTGTAAATGTTTGTAACAGTATGAGAACAACAGGGAGGTAAAGGGCAAAGGATCCCGCTACACGCCCATCGAGGAATATTGAGAATATGGTGTTAGGCCCACATTGTCTTGACCATCGGCACACTAGGGGTGATGTGGTCAGCATCCCGCCGGCGGTCTTAAACTTCAGTGGGCGTGTAACGGGATCCTTTACCTTTTTTCCTTTACCTTACTTTGTGAGATGAAGGAACAAAGAAAAACTAGATTTAAAAAAAAGAGTTATTGATAATGCATACTATAAGTAATAAATAATACGAATAAAGGTATATTTCAGGCACTCACTAGAATTGAAGTAGAAAACTAGACAACAAAAGTGATAGGCTAAACGTAGACTCGAACCATTCGAACGAAAACACCGCCTCGCTGCAGGAGTGAATCGAGACTATCCACCCTGTAAAAATAATGCTTCGTGGACAGAGGTCATTAGCACGGATTTGCCACATAACTCCGGATATATACGTAAGACCAATCCAGACTAATTGTAGGCGTAATCGCTTCTGCAAGTATATTATAACTGTGGCACCATCAACGAGAAAGTTATCTCAGCAGAAGCGATGTTTTTCGCGTTATTTCGAATCCGCAAAAATGAGATCGCGTAAATAGCGATAACGCTGTAAAGCTGTGTTTGTAACCAGTACTATTAAATGGAAGGCAGTAGGAATTTGTTAAATGACACCAACCAGACACCGATGCTCCTACCTGGTTCATGGATAGTTTTTCTGAGGATGTCGTGGGGAAGGAGGTACTTGAATCGCATCTGATTGCTTGTAAACTAAATATCCGCCCTAATCGAAATAACCAGTGCCGTGGAATCGGAGTCGGAAGCAGGATGTTACAGAGTTCGTGCACTGTGCTGAGATCTTCCTCAACCGAACCAAACCTCATAATTGTAACTTGCTGACGAATGTCTGTGGATAGAATATCCAAGTTTACGCGAATCTCAAATTACGTGCGGGCCTCCGAACGTAACTCCTGCGTACATCGCGACCTCGCTGTATTTATTAGCAGTCCAAGTATAATTGTTAACGCTGTTAGCTTCAGTGTTTGAATATCTGCTGTTTCATTTTTTTTAGTTTTATTTCAGTACACTAAAAATGCTGGACCTAGTATGGTGAAGTCTCGAACACTTTACTCTCCTACGGCATTTTTTTTCTATGGGACTACCGGTTCATTTTGGTTGGTTTGGTTTGGTTTTAAGGACTATCGTCAATGCACACGGAGAACTCCTCAATGCTCCGATCTCATCCAATAGATCACACAAGGAGGATCTCAGCACAGCGCACGAACTCCGTAGCACCGGCGAGAATCCGAATGTGTGTATATAGGAATCACACATTCTATAAATATTTTTGTAGTGGGAAAGTTTCTAATTTTTAAATTTTGCCAGGGTAGCGGACTGATAGGTCTATTCTTTCCAGATTTCCAACTGCGGTGGGATTTTTAATGTGCGCAACTTGCACACGGGGCCTTCTATTTTGTCGCCCTGATCCGAGAAGGCTAGGCATCCGATCTCACTACCCAGGAGACCAGGGGGAAGTATGACATCATTAGGACCACTGGTTCTGACAAAAAATTTCTCCATAAATTATATTCCCTCAACTGGGAATCGAACCCGGTACCTCTAGAATTCGAGGCGGACGTCATACCACTTAGCCACTCCGACCCCTGCCGATACATTTTACACTAACAGAAACAGGTGGCGAGGGCGGGTTTCTAAAACCAGAAATCTTTATTTAGACCCAACTCTTCAAACTGTAAAGCAACACATCTAGAAGGAAAACGCTGATTTTAAATCACATTTTAGGTTATAGGTAGGCCGATGAAACCCTAACCGCTAAGGACAGCAAACTTGCACAACAATTTTTGCTGAAATCAGCAGTGTCATGTCGAAAGCCGGAGATAACGCAGATCTGCTGCGAACTACTGCAAATAATAGAATACTACATAGCGAACTACGGAAAAAAAAAGGACGAGGTGGACGGATCGGAAAAATTACGAAAACGGGCCAGATCCAACCCGCGGCCGATAATTTGCCGATTCCTGTATTATGACAAGGAATCTGTAACATGCGCAATGTTACACGTAAGACCTCTTATTTTTCGTTAGCAGTTTCCTAGAAGGCTAGCCTAAACTACCACATGGAGAGACGTGAAGGCCTCAAAGCTTTCACAAGATTTAACCCCAACACTTTTCTGACAAGTCTTTGAGTCCGCGATCTCTAGTCTGAGCTTTTCTCCTGTTTTATTGTACTTCCAGATAGTGTATTGTAGCTGTGCAGAAGCAAAATAATTCTAGAAGCTTGAATTAACAATATGTCCTTGCTATATATTGATTTATGCGATTTCTTTTCTAAATAAACTATGTTCCATTAAGAGAGACTAATTGTGACAATAAACTCTATAAAGATAGCTTTGTTTGTGTTGAGCAAATCTGAATAGTGGAGTGAGTCATCATGGCAATTTAAACCTTGGCGGAATTTTTTGGACCGGAAGCCAACCGGAGTGGCATTTCTCTCTTAAACTATTCAGGATTTTCAACGTCAAGTATCCTGTCGGAACATGTTTTAATTCGAGGACGAATCGAGAAACAAACAGACCTCTTTCTATGAGTGGCTCTGGTCGTAATTAATGATTTTTATCGTGATATTGCTTCTTCAGCCGACAGCTATTTCGAGCCCTGGACATTCTGGTGCCACGTCTTTTCCCTGAAACAAAGGGAGCCAATAGTCATCTTTGTTTGCTCTGTCTGAAGACTGCGCTTAAGTTGTCGCTCCTAGAGATGTCTTAAAAAACCAAATCCATGGAATTCAGCAATTACGTTGCTAAATTGCAACGTCTTTCAAACCCATGTTCTCCAAGAACCACTTTTAGTGTTCTGAAATTCCAGGTTCTCACAACTGAATAATGTCTCTTAACCGAGAAGAGGAAGGCAATTAATTTCCACACGCTTTTGTCTTGAAAGTTTAATCGGATAAAATTAGCACTTAAGACGGCATTAAACCAACACAATAACATTGATTCAACCAGTGTATAACACGCTAAGATGATTAAATCTTTCACATTTGTACAGTTCGCATTTGTTGGATGCATTCTTTCCTCGCTTTGTCTGTTTCTTATCCTCACTTCTTTAGGGTTTTTTTTTTTCCATCTTCATGTATCTCCTGACTCATTTCTTTACTTCCATTTCATAGAAAATTATGTTTGCCATTGTTCCTCTGTTTAATTTTTTGTTTTTGTTTTTTACGTTTTTATTTCCAACGTATTTAAAAAAAAAAAAAATAGTAATTTGATGTCCTCTTCTCTGTATGCGTATACGTGCGTGTGTAATTTTATACATCGTTGTTATGGTCATCATGATAATTGTCCCGCTTGTTCCCTATGGAGCATGGAGATTCCATTGTATCTGGTCCTTTTACAGAGAGTCTGTACTACAGCATTCACGTGTTCTTGTAGCAGTGATTTCTGTAGCAATTTGTGTTATAGGATGAGGTTGCCAGCCTCATGTACAATCTCATATTATATCGCCTTGTACTGCTATACAGGAGCCGCTATGGCACAGTGGTTAGTGCACTGGCTTCCTAGCTCGGGGGTCCATGGTTCGATCCCCAGTTGAGGTGGGATTTTTTAGACCGCAAACAGCTCCGGGGTCGATCCAGCCTCATGAATTGGGTACCAGAACAAGTGTGGGAAGGTTAAGGCGCCCGGCGTGATGCTGACCACATCACCCCTAGTGTGCCAATGGTCAAGAAAATACGGGCCTAACACCGTATTCACAATATGACTCAATAGGCGTGTAATGGGATCCTTCCGTTACTGCTATATATATGTGTGTGTGAGTGTGTGCGTATATGTGTCTTTAACAGTTGCAGTGTGTGTATAAAGTTCTTTTGCAGTTTGAATTTATAATAACTTCAATTTTTACGAGATATGAACAATTTGAAAAAACAACAGAGAGGAATTTTATTCCAGATTTTATATTTTTTTATTGTAGAAAAGTTAACTTTCAATATATCTACAATCTATTTGGGTACAAAGCATAATACAGTTTTGAAGTTAACCAAACACGTACAGCAATTGTGTTTGAGAAAGCATTGAAAGTATTCGTTATTCTATATAGCACGAACATCGTTTGAATGTTAAGCTTTGTTGAGTAAAGTGTGGTTTTGATATGCCCTACAGAAAAAAAAAATATAATAGGGGCAAGTCGTGGGAGCGAGGTGGCCAAGGCGTTAGCCCACCTCTTCTGATCCATCTAGCGGAGTGCTTCTTAACCAGGGGTGCGAGATACACATTCTGGGAGTGCGAGGAATGCCAGATATTTTATAAGACGAATCATCATAAACACTCAATATATAATACACAAAGCTCAACTAATTTGAACAAAATAGAACATTGACAACAATTAGATACCGAAGTTTAGTCACATTTTGTAAACAACCTTGTCTCACAACGTACTTTTATCTTTTTCTTGTGTGCTAGAAGATAAAGGGGTGCGAGGTTCGTAATGTGCTTTAAAAGGGGTGCTAGGCTTCTATTTATTTAATATTTCTTAACATTCCGCAAAGGGTGCGGGGCTCCTATTAGGTTAAGAAATGATCTAGTTGGTTAAACCTCTTTTAAAAATTATCGAACAATGCAGGCGAAGTTGCAAGATACCCCATCATGCTGAAAGACTGTAGGTAAGGTAGACCTGTAGCAGATACTGCCGAATGGGAGTGAAGTGTTAGAGATTTCATTATAATATGTCCAGCATCGAGAGGTAGGGTGAAAAGTTCCCTGCCTAGCTGCCTTTTCCTTCCTTAACGCAAGAGAAAAGTCAGTTACTTATTTACAGCTGTGTAGACTGAAGTATGTCGTGCTGTTGATAAGTATTGATCGCCTCAGTTAAGGAATAAGGTAATTCTGCAGCATGTACAAATACGCCCCACTATTCACAAACGTTCATTCGAAAAAAGAATGGACCAATTAAATGTGAATTTAAAAAAGTAATGGAAAGATGGACAGAATATTTTTCAGAGGTCCTGGATGGTGAGCAAGGTCACGCATCAGAAATGATAACCACTGACACAGAAGGGGAAACCAATAGTCATGAAGATGACATAAAGATGGAAGAACTGAAGGCAGCACTGGAGAAAATCAAGATGGGCAAAGCAGCAGGATATGATGGCATAACACCAGAAATGGTTAACTACGTGGGAGCAGCAGGCGACCTATTACTCCTAAGGGTCCTACGAGCAGTTTGGTGCAACAAGACCATACCAAAGGATTGGGAGATTGCTATAATAACAACGATTTTCAACAAGGGTGACAACCGACAATGTGGAAACCATAGAGGCATATCCCTTCTCAGTGTCCCTGGTAAAATCTACTCTAGAATACTGCAGCAGAGACTTAGAAGCCTAGCTGAGCCACAAATGGATGAGGTCCAGTGTGGCTTCCGAGAAAATCGAAGTACTCAAGACCAAATCATCACAATCAGACAGCTGAGTGAAAAGGCTCTTGAGTATAAGAGTGAGATCCATCTTTGCTTCTTAGATCTGGAAAAGGCATTTGACAAGGTCCCCTGGAACAAACTCTGGGACTGTTTGGCAAGGAAGAACATTCCAGCACCTCTGATTCATGCTATACAGAGCTTCTACAAGTCTTGCAGAAATTATGTGAGGACAGCAAACCATAAGTCAGAAGAGTTCAGGACCACCACTGGTGTAAGAAAAGGTGATATCCTGTCACCTTATCTTTTCATACTCCTCATGGACGATGTCATCAAGGCATGTAAGGAGAGGACAAGAAAGTATTCAGTGGGGTACTGGAAAATGAAAAAGGTCTGTATTTCAGAGCTGGCACTTGCTGATGATGTTGCCCTAATTGCTAAATCAGAGGCACATCTTAAATCAACCTACAAGTCTGGAAGGAAGAGCTGAAGAAGAGAGGGGTGATCATATGCAGCTCGAAAACAAAAACCATGGTGATACCACGAGAGGAAAGAAGACATCAGATTAAGCTGGGAGAACAGGTCCTGGGGCAGGTCGACCACTTTAAATACCTTGGAGCTGTCATAGACCGGAAGGAAGGCATCAAAGAAGAGTTGGCTACCCGAAGAACAGCAGCTGGGAGACTTTTTCAAGCCATAAATCGAGGATTCCTCAGCAAGTTGGTAAGAAGACGGCTGTATACCGCTCCACCTATGTCCCAATCTTGACGTATGGATGCGAGTCATGGGCAATGACTACAACCCACAAAAGCCAGATCTAAGCCTCAGAAATGAGGTATCTGAGGAAGATGGTTGAAGTAACAAGAAGAGACATTGTCCGCAACCAGACGATACGTCAAGGCCTAAAAACCCAACCCCTGCAGATGGTTTCGCAATGTCTGCAGAATGGGAGAAGATCGGCATCCCACGGCAAGCATGGGAAACTAAGAGCCAGAGATCCAGACCTCCAGGACGACCCAAAGTCCGCTGGGAGGACAAAATCAGACAAGCTTTGAAGGACCGAGGACTAGAATGGAACCAAGCCAGGAGGAAGACAGCCGATAGAATAGTATGGCGCTCTCTCTTACAAGCCTCTACACCTCACGGCAGAAGAGGAACAACTAAGTAAGTATATATATATATATATATATATATATATATATATATATATATATATATATATATATATATATATATATATATATATATATATATATATATATATATATATATATATATATATATATATATATATATATATATATATATAAGTATTTATTTATTTATATAGATATATCGTGTTTTCAATTCCAAATAATATGTACAATTGCTGACATGTGAAACTGGAACAATATCTTCTGTCCGATCGTTGTACGAGGGGCGATCAGAAAGTAATGCACCACATCGTTTTTCTCAACTAATAATGAAGATAGAAGCATGAAATTTCGCACACTTCAAATTTGGCATGTGCCAATTCTGTGCTCCAAATTGCACTGCAACCGGCCAAATAATACGGCTGCCCTAAACCGTTGAAATGGAGCGTGTTAGCAACTTGCGTTATAAACAGCGAATTGTGAAAGAATTTCTCGTTGCAGAGAAGTAAACTGTTGTGAATATTCACAAGCGTCTATGTGATGTGTATGGAAGTTTTGCAGTCGACAGGAGTACAGTCAGTCGCTGGGTTCAGAGAATCAAAGAATCAGGAAGTGGAGATACGGAGCTGCTTGATCGGCCGCGCTGTGGACGTCCTGCCACAGCCACCAACGCAGAAATGTTGAAATGCGCTGAGGGCATTATTCTTACTGATAGGCGGAATCACTACTCAACAATTGGCCTTACAGCTGTCAGTCAGCATTGGTAGTGCAAATGCAGTTATAAAAACTCTCGGATGTTCTAAGGTTTGCGCAAGATGGGTTCCTCGAAGTCTCACAAATGACCACCGATTGCAAAGGGAAGCAATTTCTTCTGAATTGTTGGAGCGTTTCAATGCTGATGGAGAGAACATTTTGGCTAAGATCGTTACAGGTGACGAAACCTGGGCACATCATTTTGAACCTGCGACAAAAAGACAGTCAATGGAGTGGCATCATCCGCAATCACCAAGAAGACAGAAATTCAAGATAATTCCTTCAGCTGGAAAGGTCATGATCACTGTCTTTTGGGACATTTGTGACAGACGAACTTAGCTGACCCTGATTGACCCTGAAGCGTTGGATGATATAGTACGACCCTTTGTAACGACCCCTTCGTATAGCATCAGTGCCCCCGAATATATTGTAACTTTTCGTCAAACGGGATATTTTTTTTTCACCTGGACTCATTAGCTATGCAACCTTTCCACGCAGATGGTCAACACGTTTGCTGATTAATATGTGGACAGTTTATCTACCGTTCATTCTGGTCATCGCATTGATTTAAGGAGAGATTAAATCACGCCCATGGACATCTCCTGAGCAATCATATGCAGGTATTTTATTAACTTGGCCAGTGGAGGGCGTTGCCAGCATCAAACGATAGTAGTGACCACGATCAAAGACACTGGGGGAGATCTCAGGAAGGACTGGCGGCATGCTATCAAAAGCAGTAGTGGTCCCTGAAACGAGCGACGCAAGTTTCCTACCGGTATTTCGCATCTCGGTGTTAAACACGAAACCGATCGCAGTAGGACCGAACGGGAAAGCCGGAGCAAGCAGCGAGCGAAGATACGAGAGACCAGGGGCGGCTTCTCTCTTTGGTCTGGCGGTCAGATCCCCAAAAGTCTTCTGAGATCAAAAAAGGTGTCAAAATTTCTCATGTCCCCCCAATCTTGCATTCCAGTTGTAGATATACAGACCATGAAGAAATGCATGTTATCACTCGTTGGCCAGAACTTGACAGAAGCACTAGCGATATTGAAATCTTGTTATAGATTTTCCCCTGGATTTCCATATATATTTGCAGTGAATTCTATTGTGTGCAAAACGGTAAAATATAACTGTGTCTAGTGATCAGTGGTCTAGTTCATTCATTCTATTTCACTGGATATTGTGTTAATTTAAATTTATTAAATTAAACCATCTCAATAGTTCCCAGTTGTAAATGTAATGTTATACCTGTTATATTATTTCCAAAAATAATAGAGGCTTAAATGTTAAAGTAACTTTAAAAGTCGCGAAGGAATTTATAATTAATAAATTTAGTTAAGTCCTATATATATATATATATATATATATATATAGATGTGTGTTTTAACCATCAGAACTCGCGCAGTGTTTTACCTAATACAGAATTAAATACGCCGGTTCTTAACTTCCAGATATATTGATGGAACATTTTTAAATATAATTCTTGTGGCGGTCCGATGCGACCTAGCTATCAATTACATGAGAGAAAGCACCCCCCCCCACCCCCCCCCCCCCCCCCCCCACCCCCCAAGAACTTTTTTTAAATAACTCATAAAATTTAATTACAATCTGTAATATAAACTGGAAGATGAACAGTGCCAGTAGCGATAATTTATTTACGGCTCTACTGTGAGAGAATACATATTTACCTGACTGTGACTGAGCCTAATTTTTCCTCACTGGATTTAAACCATACCGGTCAGTTGCTATCATCACGCCTTGAAGGAATTTTACCTCCAGCAGCGAAATTAAAGAGACCTCATTTTCACCCCCTGTATTGAATTGTGTCAGTGCCATCCCATAGACTCCTTTTATATAATAAAACATAATAACTCTGAGTCTTCAAGTCCGGCGATTAGTGGGAATATTCGCTATCAGCAAACCTCGCTACATCTGGGGCGGGACATCGAAGTACTAGACATTTTCACGTGTCAAGAGTAATTGTTGTTTATATAATTCTATGGACTGCCTGATGCTGCAATCGGTAAGTGTGTGTGTGTGTTTATATGAGTGTGGATCCTCACGCGCGTGCATGAATGACAGGAAATCTAATTGTTTTTGCAAACCATTTGTTAACTTTCCTACCGGGCAATACATTTTCTGTATACCCCGCATTGTTCCTTTAAGTGGGATATTTTGTTAACTCTGTTTAACCCCCTCCCTTTCAATTGCTTAGTAAATAGAAGAACAATTTGGGATAACAGGTTTTTTTCTACCACCCATACCTAGTATTGTAACCCCTCTTTCAGAGTAATTAACTTCACTGTTAGGTTACATTACCTATGTTCCTGATAACTATCTATCTTTGGACTGGGTTAATCTTTGTCTAATAAGCGGGAATGGCTTAGTCGATACCAATCTTCTTCACCCCCTCCCCACCTTGTTCTTTGCATTTTCTGTACTTATGATAATTTTACGTAACACTTGATATTTGTTTGTGATTTGATGTTTTAGGTTAACAAACATCATAAACCTAGTTAGCACTGTGTTGGAAATACCCAAAGCCCAACTTTTCCCCTATTTGTTTAATATAGTTGTATTCACGTGCGTTTGTGTGTTTGAAGCACCAAATCGGTGTGAGCGCAGATGTGTGTCTGGAAAACTGGCATAATTGTTTGACCAGGAGAGACTGAAGAGTAGATTGAGAGAAACGATTTGTCGTAAATAAGTCTGTCTTTACTCTCCTCCAGCACTCTGTGAAGCAACTATTTACTCTCTACAATTTCTATCACTGAGCTTTCATCATCATTCTCCACTCTAAACAGGACCACTATTTCTAAGACTCTTTCTCTCAATATAAATTTACGACAACATTGAAGGTGTGATTCTTGTGGACGTTATGCCAAGAGGAGAGACAATCAATTAGCAAGCTTACATTAAGACATTGAAAAACTCAATCAACGTTTTTGCAGAGTTCGGCCGCACAAGAATCCAGCAGATCTGCTTCTCCTTCAATGCGCGCTCTCACACAAGTCTGGCAACACGGGAAGCAATCACCAAATTGGGTTGGACTGTACTACCCCATCCACCCTATAGTCCCGATTTGGCACCCTCTGACTTTCATCTATTTGGTCCACTTAAAGATGCACTCCGTGGGACAAAGTTTGAAGATGATGAAGGAGTGATTCATGCAACGAAGAAATGGCTGCATGATCAAGACAAAATCTGGTACGGGCTAGGAATACATGCACTTGTGTCGCGCTGGCATAAAGCCGTACAAGTTGATGGGGATTATGTTGAATAATACCGATGTTTACATGACATATCCATGTATATTGTGTATAAATTTCATGCTTTTTGAATAAACAGCTCCTGAGAAAAACGATGTGTTGCATTACTTTCTGAACGCCCCTCGTATATAGGGCCAATCAAAATTTTTCGAACCGTGAATTTTTGTACGTCAAAAAAAAAAAAAAACACACACACACACAAATAATCACACAAATAAACACACAAATAAACCAAAAGAGAAATTTAAAAACAAACAACAAACAAATAAACAAAAACAGAAAAGAAATTTAAAAACAAAAAAAAAAAGTTTAAAAATACCAAAAAAAATACCAAAATATTAGGTGAGGGGCGTAAAGGCCTGGAATCGTTAGTCTGATATTTAATCAACTTTCATATGTCATAAGTAATATGTTTTATCAGAACACCACCAGACCTTCACCTTCCCTGCCATTTTATCCACCTATTACTATAAATCTACTTTTGTTCTATAATATAGTCTTATACTTGCTATCCAAAAAACGGTGGATATACTGAAAGTTAATGTACAGTGTAGACAGAGAATCACTCTGGAAATTGGTGAGGCATTATGGAGTTCCCCTGAAGATCATTAATTTAATAAAGAAAACATATGAAGACATGACATGCAGAAATCTTCACGAAGGACAGCTTACAGAACCGTTTGGAATAAGAACAGGAGTGCGACAGGGATGCCTCTTGTCTCCATTTGTTTTCTTACTAGCAATAGACTGGGTTATGAGATCATCGACAACACACAACAGAAATGGAATCCAGTGGACTCTGACTAAGCAGTTGGATGATCTGGATTTTGCTGATGACTTGGCTCTTCTGTCCCATAACCGTAATCAGATGCAGGACAAATTGAAAACACTCGATGAGAGGTCACAGCAATTGGGTCTGAAAATACACAGGGAAAAGACAAAAATAATGAGAATAAATGCAGGTAATTATAACAGGGTTGAACTTGAAGAAACACCAATACAAGATGTAGAATCATACACATATCTTGGTAGCAATATAGACAAAGTTGAATGGACAGACAGCGTTATCAAAATAAGAATACAAAAGGCAAGAGGAGCTTTCATTGCATTGGGAAATATATGGAGATCAAGAGAAATAGGATCCAACACGAAAATAAGAATCTTCAACTCAAATGTGAAGTCAGTCCTATTGTATGGCTCTGAGACATGGAGAACAACAAAGACAACAACCAAAAAGCTGCAGACTTTCATAAATGGGTGCTTGCGTAGAATAGAATGATTAAAATGGTATGACACGGTTACCAACGTGGAACTGATGACAAGAACTAGACAAGTGCCAGTGGAACAAGAGATGAGAAGAAGACGATGGCGATGGATAGGACACACACTGAGGAAACCTGTTGATAGCATTACAAGGCAGTCTTTGTTCTGGAACCCCCAGGGCAAGAGAGACAGAGGTAGACCAAGAAGCACATGGAGAAGAGAGCTGGAAACAGAGGTGAAAATGATGAGGAGAACATGGAAAGAACTTGAGATGATGGTACGTGTCAGGAGGACTTGGCATGTGTTTGTTGAAGGCCTATGCTCCTTTGGGAGTGGAGGGTTATGAAGAAGAATATACAATTAAATATGTTAAATCTAGAATAAGTTTCCTTTCTGTTGCATTTTGAAGATTGCTTATACCTTACATAGAAGTGAATTTGTTAAATTTTTCAAACTGCACATGGACTTTATAGACACCCTGTACATATGTATATGCATTTACACATGCAAGTGTTTATACTACGTGACGTAACGCTTAAAGGTACCTGGTTATTAGAACATCCGCTTTTTTTATCACTATTTTCATCCATCATCAGCAACTCTGGGAAGGTTAAGGCGACCGGCGTGATACCGACCACATCACCCCTCGTGTGCCGACGGTCAAGATAATATGGGCCTAACACCATATTCCCAATATGCCTCAATGGGCGTGTAACGGGTTCCTTTACCTTTATCATAATTATCACCTTCCAGCTTCCCAAGGAGCAAACGCCTTCAACAAACGTATGCTAAATCTTCCTGTCACGTGCCATCAGCTCAAGGTCTTTTCATGGCTTCTTCATCTCCTTCATGTCTATCTCCAGCGCTCTTCTCCATGTGTTCATTGGTCTCCATCTGCTTATCTTAACCTGGGGATTTCAGAACAAAGGCTGCCTGGTAATGCTATCAATAGGTTGCCTCAATGCGTGTTCTATCCATCTCCAGCACCTTCTTCTCATCCTTGCCTATAAACAAAATCTTTTCCTAAACGCTAACAACGCAATCTTACCAGTGCCTTTGTGTTAAAAAAAACCAAACCATCTCCCTCTGCGCGACAACAGCAACTAAATTCGTTGCTAAATCTGTCTCCCATATCCGCCTCTTTCACAGCAATCGACCTATTGGAATAGTGATCACATAGCTACAGACTGCTGACTACCTGTAAACATTGTATAAAACTTTGTCAACACGATTTTTTTATAAAGGATACAGAAAGGCGAGACAGACAGAAAAAGAACTGTGACAGATTTTTCAAAAAGTGCTCTCGGGAGTCAGTTTTGTTCCGCTGCTCTCTCATTCCGTTCCGTTTTTTAATTACAAAGCCCTGTCAATGTTAAATGTGGATACTTTTAGGAGTCCTTATAATGCCATTCGGGTAAAATATTGACAGAATCTCCGTTGGCAGACAAATATTAGGAGATTGTGTAGGTGGCACTGTAGGAGTTACTACTGTTTCCAATGTGGGCGGTGAATTTGTCTGCACGCTTTATGTTCGCGAGTTGTGAAAATTGAAACTGAAGTTAATGGAAGTGTCTGCGAGTGAGTCAAGATTAAAACAAGCCCACACACGAGAGTATAAATATTGTAAATTCATTTTATTCTTAAATGTGAACTGGTTTTAAAATATAAGTGAAGAATTAAGGTAGTTTAAGGTACGGCAAGGGCAGCTATAACAATGGCTCTTTTACATATAGAAATATACTCTATATATATATATATATATATATATATATATATATATATATATATATATATATATATATATATATATATATATATATACACACACACACACACGATATATATATATATATATATATATATATATATATATATATATATATATATATATATATATATATGTTATTGTTAATCTTAAACAGAATCGTCATCACATTACTGCGGGCAAACCCATAGGTGCCCAGTCTCCCTCAGTATTTGTCGAAGAGTGTGAATGCTAATTTTTCCTGTAGCTCGCTGGTTGTATATACACGACGGATGCATCCTTTCATACGTCCATCTCTGCTAACCTTACGTGATGCCATATTCCAACAGTCTTAACCTTGATGATTCATCTATTGCAGTGCCATTCTCTAACAGGCGATCATTAATTGTTCTCAGTATCTCTCTCTTATCCATATGCAGTGTCCCCACTGTGGGTGCTCTTGCTGCGAGTCTGGCAGCTCTCTCATTACCACATACCCTTGCATGACCAGGACAGTAGATCTAGACCAGCTCTTGTAGACTCGAAGCTTCTATGAATGTTTTTCATTTATGCCGCAACCAAACACTTTGAACCTTTCGAATCATGGACTGAGAGTCCGACACAATGACTGCCTTTGTGAATGAAGTTTCAGATATCCACCTTAAGGCTGCAGTAACTGCATCTACCTCCATTCTCATGCTGGAAGTTGTTATCTTGTAAGCCCCGCTATATTCCGCGACGATTCTGCCATTTACCCTAGCAGAGAAACCCCAACCTGATTTCTCACCATGGATCACAGACCCATCTGTATACACAATGGCATCATTATCCCCGACATGATCATGTATCAGGCAGAAGAGGCAGCACTAAGAAATGAACAAAGCACAGTTTATAAAATAACTAAAACTATCAGTGGAAAACGAGGTGCAAACAATATAACGTTAGTAAGAGACAAGCAAGGAAATCTCATCACCACAGCAGAGGGACAGGAAACAAGATGGTCAGAGCATTTCAGAGAAACTCTAAACAAGGAACCACCAGAGACACAGTTGAATGTTCCTGCGGCTAAAAATGATGTAGATGTTAATACAGACATTCCACGAAAGGAAGAAATCATCACGGCAATCAAAGGGTTAAAGGATGGAAAAGCTCCTGACCACGATAACTTAAATGCTGAGTTATTCAAGGCAGACCCTGAACTAGCAGCAGAACTATTAGAACCACTATTTCCACAAGTCTGGGAAACTGAGACAACACCAACAGAGTGGAGTAAAGGAATACTTTCAAATTGCCCAAGAAGGGTGACCTTGCAGACTGCAACAACTGGAGAGGAATTAGTCTCCTCTCAGTTCCTAGTACAATACTAGGCAGGATAATCATCCAGAGAATTTCAAAAGCAGTTGACCATAAACTGAGGAAAGAACAAGCGGGTTTTAGAAAGAACAGAAGATGTGCAGATCATATATTCACCCTCAGGAACATCATAGAGCAATGCTCAGAATGGCAGAGACAGCTATCCATTAACTTTGTTGATTTTGAAAAGGCTTTTGACAGCATACACAAGTACAGCTTTGGAAAATACTGAGGGCTTATGAAATTCCCAGCTGCGTTGTTTCCATTATAAAAAGCCTTTATTCTAACTTTACATGCAGTGTTGGATTGAGTAATCTAACTTTCGAAGTGAAAATGGACAACGTTTTCTACACTGGAAGTCCTGGAATATGCAGATGACATTGCACTACTCGCACATTCACATCAACACATCTGTCGTACATTTTTAGATAGGTTAGAGATATATTTGGTCCCATCTGAGTAGAGTAGAATGTGGGGGTATATGAGAAAGAAATGTGTTAGAATAGATTCAACGAGTGAATAGATTAAAGTGAAAATCTGTCTCTGGAATGAGTGGTTTCTCTAGTCCAGCCTATCTATACGACTATCTTTAGAATTAGACGATCTGTCAAACTTCCCTATAAGTAAAAGTATAAGTTTACTACTCACACACACAGACAATTATGTGACAACAAGACACTGTGGTGAGCTTCTAAATACAATATCTAAATTAGAATATCACAGTATAGTGCATAAAGTCAAAGATAAGATAGTACTAAAAATTTTCGGCGAGAATCGTAGATTGTCGCCTACGCCTTCAACTTATTATTTGCAAACGCATAAGCCGAACAAAACGGTACCCAATTTTTCAAATTCGTCCTTGACATAAACGAACCACTTTTCCTAGTTCTAAGAAATATTTGCCTTACTGCATTTGGGGAAAGGAGGGGCAAGGCTAGATAACACACACAAATCACGTCTCAAATTGGTTCTAACACTACAATTGACTTGCACGCTTTGCCCTAGGCGGGTTTCCCCATTATGATGAAAAAGTTAGAAATGTTGACACTACGGTCATGGAAACACGGTTAGCTCTTATTGCGAATGACATAAGCTCTCGTAGGTAGTTTAAAAATAAACAACTAACATAGAAAAAAAGAAAGAATTTTGAACCAAGCCACATAGCCCCATAAAAATCGTATATTCGTGTACCTGACGACTTGCTGACCAAGAATATGTTGTTAGTTATCTAAATAGTCCATTAAATAATCAAATATTGATAAAACAATACATAGAGAATCAGAGATACTGTCAGGTTAAGTCATATCTGCTTAGATTGGATCGCATATTTTTTTGGGAAAAAAATTAGGTGAAAGCTAGGCTAAGATGGTACGATGAAGGGGATTGGGTGGAACTTGAAGTGAGACGAAATATTATTGGCCGACCTCGTACTAAACATATATCACCCGAGTAACGTAGTAGTAGAAAATTGAATTGTATTTTTGAAAGACTTTGTTTACAAGTGAAATAAGGATAATCATTGGCCAGAGTAGTTGATATTGGGGAAAAAGCATTAGTTGGGGACGCCATTTTCTAACAAAATTTTGACTAGTAGCGATGAGATCAGGCTTGTGCAGTGAAAACCATATTTCTCAAAAGCCTGGACAGAACGGCAGATTGAAAGTGTGCCAGTCATCGTTCACTGTGTAATAATAATAGCCCCTTCAGTCATAACTGACTATGGGAATGCGCCCCTGAGGTGACAGCCCTCAGCTGCTTATTTTCCTGGTGCTCCTTTCGACGTTTTCTCCTCACCTCTGCTTCTTGTGTGAGCATCTCTTCGCCCAATCTGAGGTGGTGCCGTAAATAGCATCGCCACTTAGTGCGATCGGCAGCTTCATCCTCCCATGTTGCTGGATCCATGTCCAGTGCCCTCATATCTCTCTTGCACACATCTTTGAACCTCAGCTGTGGTCGCCCAACTGTTCTCTTGCCATCTGCTAATTGTCCGTAGAAGATATCTTTTGGGATGCGACCATCTTCCATGCGGCGAACATGGCCAAGCCAGCGAAGTCTGCGCTGTCTAAGAAGCGTATACATACTTTGAAGGCCAGCACGTGACAACACCTCGACATTTGTCACTTTATCTTTCCACGAGATGCCGAGGATGCGGCGTAGACACCGCAAATGGAAGGTATTGAGCCTTCTTTCTTGCTTAGCATAGGTCGTCCAGGTTTCGCTGCCATATAGGAGTGTGCTGGTGACGCAGGCATTATATACCGCAGCTTTGGTCTTCATTGTGAGTTTAGAGTTTCCCCAAACACGCGATGTGAGGCGGGCAAAGGTAGCATAATGGAGAGCACAGACCTGAGGAGTGGCCTTCTGACGAGAATCAGGTCAAGTTGGTGCCAGTGCTTGGATCGTGGGTGTCTCCATGACACCTTATGCTGGGGTTTTGTCTGAAAGTAGGTGTTGGTCACGCAGAGGTCATGGTGGACGCACAACTCTAAGAGCCGTTGTCCATTTTCATTCATCTTGCCAATACCAAACCTGCCCAGACATGAAGGCCATGAAACATTATCGGCACCCACTCTAGCATTAAAGTCACCAAGGAGAACAAGCTGTTCTTGCCTAGGTATGCTTTTGATAATTGCTGTTAGATTCTCGTAGAACTCATCTTTAGCTTCTGAGGCAGAGTACAGAGTAGGAGCATACACACTGACAAGGGTGATGGGACCTGTGCTAGTTTGCAGGCGGAGCGTTAACAGGCGTTCTGATCCATTCTCGCCTGGTTCAACCATTTTAGTTAGCGATTTTTTGACCGCAAAACCTACTCCGTGTTCTCTAGCTTTATTAAGATCTTTCCCTTGCCAATAAAATGTGTAGTCCTTCTCGCTCACCGTTCCAGAGCCCGCCAGGCGCGTTTCCTGAAGTGCAGCTATATCCACCTGAAGTCGTTTAAGCTCATCATTAATTATGGCTGTCTTCCTTACATCGTTTACATCCTGTAGGTTTTCGGATAGTCCAGTCAACATAGTCCGGACGTTCCAGCATCCCAATCTGAGAGTTTGCTTATTTCTATTTTTTCGATAATTGCTTGGTGCAAAATTTTCTGTCCACAGTTCGGGTTTGACCCTAATCCCCATGCACCCTATGGGGAAAGCAGACAGTGGCGGGACAACACCTTATTGACTGGGGGCTGCCCAGCTTGAAGCGGGCGGTAGCTGTCCAGTGAGATCCTAGAACCTCTCCCACTGTCGGAAGTAGCCCCTGGCGCCATGCCCTACGCCAATTGGGCAAAATGCTTATAACCGGTAACTGCTACTTCCCGTGTTTTGCCGACACCTATAGGGTGAAGCTGGAGTGTCCTCTCCAGGGCGCGAGCTTGGGCACAGTTATATGGAGATCAAGCTGTTGCCCATGCAGCATGTTCCCCCTCTCCACACAGCCGGTAGATCCAAAGGAACGGCAGTAGCCGATACAGTTTGGTACCAGCCATGTCGCAGGAGTTGCCAGAATAATGTCGAATCGACATTAGACTGCCTTAAGGACTCCGACTCCGGATTTATCCTCAGGGTTTACTCCCGAAGCCAATTCCATAAATGGATATTCCCGCAAGGCAGCGGTGGTTTGAATTCAGAGTTCCTTCTCTTAGATAAGCTACCAACCAAGGATCATGAGCCCTATCTGCCCGAAGCTGCTGGTTTAAAGGCGCCAGTCGCTCGCCTTTGCCCCTTCTCCCGTCAGTGGAAACAGTTCCGCCTGGCTCAAATTGAGCCACACGTGAAGGCCGGGAGCTGGACTTGGTTGTCAGAGGCTGTTTGAGGCGCGTGCCATAGAAGTTCACTGTGTATTTCATTGAATAAATGTGGGTCCTGGGTACTGACGTTAATGTAGTACCAAACGCATGAGAACTGCTCGATTCAGGACTCTGTCTGGATACTTCGAGCCCATGCTAGTGGCCATTGCCTATCAAAAAGGTGGAAAAGATTGTCAAGCGAGCAGAGGAAACGTTCTACCTGTATTCTCCTGCCAAAATAAGTTCTTGTTCGGCACCTGGCAGCTCAACTTAAAAGAACTTTAAAGAACTTAAAAGACTAGAAAGTGATAGTAAAGAAAACTGTGCCTAGTATTAATATTTCCACAAGTGACAAACGAAAACAGACATAACTTAAAGGGAGTGATTATAACCAACAACCTATGGTTTAATACTAGTATTACCTCAGAGCAGAAGAATACAACTACACACTTATATTAGAATAATATTGTATGTATGGACAGAAGATCTACTGTGTTATTGGAATGTTGTAAATGATTCTTTTGATTTCACTTTTGATTGTCAGTCCTGGTTCAAAATAAATTAGAATCAGGATAATAAATAATTGTAAAAAATTGTATTTACACAAATTTCAACCACTGTCTTAAATAAGATAGCCTTTTAAAGTGTCGTTGGTATGTTATTGTTGTAGTCCTGTTGGTGGTTGTGGATAATAAACTATTTGTTTGTATGTTTGTTGGTTATTGCACATTACACCCTACCTTCATAACCCTAGACACTACACGAAGTCATTTTATATAATAATATAGATTAATTTTGAATGAGATCAAAAGGGTGGTAGCAGAAAGGTACTCTGAAAAGTTTACAATACTATTGGTTAAATTCAGGGACCTTCATAGCTGATCTCATTTAATACAATAATAATACATAACAACAATTCATAACATCAAAATCCACCACAGACACACAAACGTGAAAACTATGGTAAATGGATATGGGTCTGACCAACCCACTAAATTAAGTTTTGTTTAGTTTATTATCACTTAAACTTTACATCAAACATATATATATAACAATATAATCACGTTTACAGACATAGGAAAATAACCCAATAAGTGTCCTCTCCCCCCTGTTGAGAAAAGATCCCAAAAGAAGTTAATAACCCACAAGGTCAAGGATTAACACTAGGGTATAGAATAGACAGTAAAGAAAAGAGCAAAGTTCCTGCTTAAGCTATCCAGTAAAATACACAAGTATTTGCAAAGAAAAATAAAGGATGGTACAGTTTCCGTAACTGGAAAATATTCACCCTCATTCTGTCATTCGTGGCCACATCAATCACGCCTTACCTAAACTTGGTGTAACAATCTCTTGAACGTAAACATCTATGCACATGTAGCATGATCCAGTAGTTCTATCCTCCAAATTGAGCCGCAGTCCCTCCACTAATAATTAATTTTTATACGGGGGACGCTTAATTTGGTGGTTGAGTCTTGGATATGCAATGTCACAAACAAAAAGGAAGACCCGCGATCTTGTGTTTACAGTAGACAGTATTCAGTGCTTCCAATAGCTAAAGAAAACTCTGGTTTGCTTAAAAAACTGTTAATTAAGATGATGATAAATCCTATTGGCTCTCTGGGGTAAGTGCCGATTATGAACAGCGTATTCTCCGGGATAAAAATCCACTTGGGAAAACGACTGTCAGAAGTCGGGAAAAAAATGTTATAACAATCTGGGTATTTGTAAGTCCAATTAACTCAAATTTACAGTTAAAATATTAGCTTGTCGCCTTTGGCAATTCCTGTTCACACCTGTACTGGGGACGAACGCCAAGGACATCGACAACTATTACTCCTTCAGTAACTGAGAAAAGGACCACAATTTGAAAAAAGCCGCTGGCCGCTGGTTTTGATCAAGCACTATATTAGGAAGAAAACAAAACATTTAACCAAAATGATAATTTCCTATGCTATCAAGCGTAAGGTATGATCTCTTATCCTCTCCGTCACCTAATTAAATTAAGGCACACGGGGTCTTAGCCTATCTTATCGTGCTTCGCTTCGCGAGTACAGGTTTGGTTTTAGGCATGCAGCCTTTCCCCCTCCGACCCGGTAAAACAATCAGCGCACAATGTCAGTTATCATTTAATTATGACTATGCGCCCTTAGCAAATATCGCCTGTCATTACTAGTTAGTTGATTGTCGGCGTCTATCGTTTTGACACATGATATTAACATTAATCATTTAAAAATTTACACACAATGGAATATAATGCGCATTCTACTCTGTCACTTTATCCGTCATTCATAGCATTATACTTAGTCAGCTAACCCGTATCTTCTGGTGTAAAAAAAATGGTTGATGGATTTTACATTACTGAACCACTGGTAAGAAAATATCTACGCGTTTGCTATTTCTCTAGTCTTAACGCTAGGGAATCGCAGTGAATAAAAATGGTAAAACTTTAACACATTTAACACTTAAGCACAACTTATATTATTACCAAAAAACAGAATAATCCCCACGAAGGCTATTAACGCACTATTTCACATAGGTCCTAGCGTATGCGTTTAGATTATCCAAAATTTCCTGAGAGACTTGATAACTGACTTGGAGAGAACGCAGTATATATACAGATTTAGGGTAATTATCTCTAAAGGATGTGACAATTCACCCCTTCAGAACGGGCCCCCTTTAGATTTCCGTCCGTTTCCGCAGATCAAAGCTTTTGCACAGACAACAAAGGTGGTCGGGAAGTATTATTATCGCCCTTGTATTTGCTACCGAGGTCTGATCTTTTTCCCACGTGCTTTCTGTATCCGATGATTGACAGATCAGCTCGCCTGAGAACTTAGGTAAATAAACCAGGTTCGCTCCCCTTGTTGACTGCCGATTATGCGAAAGTTTGTAAACACTCATTAGCGCATGTAAAACAAGAAAAATAGGCGTGGCTTCAAAAGTGAGTCAACAGACAGCGAATTGCGTGGTTTTGCCTTCGCAAACATAAACACTAACTGAGGAAGCAAAGGTGGTCGGATTTCTGTTTCTATATTTACATTATACGTCACAACATCCAAGAAAAAAACCGATAGACTAAATAAGTATAGCCAGCAGGTTGGTCTGAACATCAATCTGAAGAAGACAGAGTTCATGACGCTCAATGTGAGCAATCCTGAGCCAATAACAATAAGGAACCAGAAGTTAGAACAGACAGTCACATTTACTTACCTAGGATGCATAGTAACACCAGACGGCGGAACAAATAAGGACATTAACAACATAATGAATAAGGAGAGAACAGCCTTTGCTAGTCTCAACAACATCTGGAAGTCTTCCCAGTACGGCACAAACACCAAATTAAGATTAATGAGAGCTGTGTACTTTCTATGCTTCTCTATGGTGCAGAATGCTGGAGAGTAACAGAGGAGGAAATGTCGAAACTGTCCTCATTCCACACAATCTCCCTAAGGAAAATTCTCCGAATCTTTTAGCCGAATACCATCAGCAACCAAGAACTGCTTATTCTGAATAGCCAGGAGGACATGCACACGATCATAGCTGGAAGAGACGCTGGAGTTAGGTTGGCAGCGTCCTCAGAAGGGACCCTGATACCATTACATGGGCCAGGATTAACAGTAAGGCGAGCTATGCGGTCGCCTAGGGCAGCACAGTTTAAGGGGCGGCAAAGTCAAGAGAACTAAAATTTTTGTATAAAAAACGTAACTCCAAAAAAAAATATTTTGTGCGGCCATTCTACAACATTGCAAATAAGCATGTATACATATTTGTATGTTAACACATTTGTGTGCACAGATCATGTGCTGGAGTATTTGTGGAAATAAAAGTATTTGTATAGATATAAATAGACACACCCACACAACTTGGAGTAGGCAAAATGACCTGTTTGCATTGGGCGTCACATTTGCTGTTTAAGATAAACGGATGGTGGGTAATGCACAGTGTGCCGTCTACCTCTCACCTTCCAGTTTGAAACTAGATGTGGGGATTCTTTAAGTGCAGGCTAAACCGGGATAGAAGACCCTCCTAGTTAATGCCTACATGTGCTACCTTACCACCCTATTACGACGGTGAGTGTGCCACATCACTGTCCTATCAAGAGGGGGAGTGTGCCACCGCACTGTCCTATTACGAGGAGGAGTATGCCACCTCATTAACTTATTACGAGGGTGAGTGTGCAACCTCACTATCTTATTACGAGGGTGAGTGTACAATCTCACTATCTTATTACGAGGGTGAATGTGCAACCTCACTATCTTATTACGAGGGTGAATGTGCAACATCACTGTCTTATTACGAGGGTGAGTGAGCAACCTCACTATCTTATTACGAGGGTGAATGTGCAACCTCACTATCTTCTTACGAGGGTGAAAGCAACCTCACTGTCTTATTACGAGGGTGAGTGTGCCATATCACTGTCCTATCAAGAGGGGGAGTGTGCCACCTCACTGTCCTATTACGAGGAGGAGTATGCCACCTCACTATCTTATTACGAGGAGGAGTATGCCACCTCATTATCTTATTACGAGGGTGAATGTGCAACCTCACTATCTTATTACGAGTGTGAATGTGCAACCTCACTGTCTTATTACGATGGTGAGTGTGCCATATCACTGTCCTATCAAGAGGGGGAGTGTGCCACCTCACTGTCCTATTACGAGGAGGAGTATGTCACCTCATTATCTTTTTATGGGGGTGAATGTGCAACCTCACTATCTTATTACGAGGGTGAATGTGCAACCTCACTGTCTTATTACAAAGGTGAGTGTGCCATAGCACTGTCCTATCAAGAGGGGGAGTGTGCCACCTCACTGTCCTATTAGTAGGGTGTGTGCCACCTTACTGTTCTATTACGAGGGTGAGTGTGCCATCTGTCTGTCTTATTACAAAGGTAAATGTGCCACCTGACCGTCTTATTACGAGGTTCAGTGTGCCATCTCCCGGTCCTATTACAAGGGTGAATGTGCCACCACACTGTCTGATTACAAGGTAGAGTGTGCCACCTTTCTGTCCTATTACGAGGGTGAAGGTGCCACATAATTGTCTTATTACAAGGTTGAATGGGCCACCTCTCTGTCCTATTACGAGGGTGAATGTGCCACCTCTCTGTCCTATTACAAGGGTGAGTGTGTTACCTCTCTGTCCTATTATAAAGGGGAGAGTGCCTCCTCACTGTTCTGTTATGAGGGGGAGTGTGCCACCTCACTGTCCTACTATGAGGGGAAGTGTAACCCTCGCTGTTCTATTACGAGAGTGAGTGCTTCCATTAAATAGCAAAACGATCAACAACATAAGTACTGGAAAACAGTGAAAATGTGCCATTTCAGGCTCTCAAAATAAAGTACAGTATAAAAATAAAATAAAAAAAACTCGCTTATTATTCTTTTTAATCACCCCACACAACGAAACAAACAAGAAGAATGAATTTAAAAAAAAATCGAAGCCAGACAGTAAAAGATGAAACAATAACCGTGGGTCGACTTTGACTGTCGGGCTCCAATAATACGGACAGATTAACATATCACAGATATAAGATTTCAATAAGCTTACCGACACAGGGATTATTACGATGTTACTGTTGACATTGCCAGACGAAACAGAGAAGGGAGATAGGCAAGATAATGTTCACTCCTAGCTTCAAATTGACGCGCAAGAAATTATGTAACTGACCAAGTCGACAAGCCCATATCTCTTCTGTTGGAAACATCTGAAATTAAACTTCCATTCCATTCATAATTTCCGCTGTTACTATTCAAGCGAGATAGGCAAGATAATATTCTCTTATGGCTTCTGTTTGTCGTCAAAGAAAGTATGTAACTGAACAAGCCGACAAGCCCAAATCTCGTCTGTTGCAAATATCAGAAATTAAACTTCCATTTCATTCCTAATTTCTACAGTTAATATTCAAAATTGTGGACACTTTTTTTTTTTAAGCTGTCCAATTTCAGCTGTTTTCTGTTGAAATAGAACGTCATTTTCCGGCGACACAATAGAAGTCGTTTGGCTTTGTCTTGGGCCAGCGGGTACGATTACGAGGTCTCCTGATTTAAGAGCACGGTTCATTGGATCCTGGCGCCAGACTGTCTACCAAGGGAAGGTATTTGACAGCTAAGGCTTCGGTCAACAACATGTGAGCCTTGACTCTGGCTAAATTCTGTGGACAGCGCTGTTTAAATCAAAATTAGACTTCGCCAAGTGGCTTCATCTCGGAAATAATAATTCTAGCATGTCCCGTTCGTTAGGCTTTGAAAAAAGAGGAGGGGGAGACGGAAGGAGAGGTTATTAGTCCCTCTTGCTCATTAATAAGTGAGCAAAGCTCGGCTTTGTGTGGATTGTGCACAAGTTCAACGGAAATTCGTTGTCATGGCTTTTAAAATGTATCCACATGATTAAAGAAATGAGACTAGTATAATTGTCTGCCCAATAGCGGTGTTCTATTGTTGATTTCATTCGCTGGTATAAACTATCAGGCAAAAATGTGTCCAGCACGACTGAGGAGTAAAATATATATTTTTGTTTGTTTGTTAAAAAAAGGACACTCTGCCTGTCTTCTGATGTTTTCCCCTCTTTTCCCACATGATTAAATTAAATTTATATAACAATTCATGTTTTTTAATACATTATATGTAACGTAACAGTATACACATTTTTAAATTAGTAGCCACTTTTAGTCCTAACTGATTATAGGAATGCACGACTGAGATGATAGACCTCAGCTGCTTGGTTTTTCTGCTGTTTCTTTCTCTTCTGAGAGCTTTTTTCGCACATTCTGAAGTGGCGCCGTAGGGCACATTGCCATTGGTGCAAATAGCAGCTTCATCCTCCCAGGTTGCTGGATTTATGTCCAATGTCTTCATATCTATCTTATACACACCTTTTACCTCAGCTGCGGTTGCCCGGCTGTTCTTTTGCCATCTGTCAGTTGTCCGTAGAAGATATCTTTAGAGATGCGACTATCTTCCATTTGGCGGATATGACTGTAGCAGTATTGACTCACCTGCTCCGCGGTAGTAATTCAAGAATGACCAAACTTATAATGTATAAAAATGAGGGTCTTCAACGGTATCAACCTTCTCTCAAGATTACTCTTGGCAGGGACATAAATAGAAGAATGATGCTTCTATTTAAGGGAGCCTCACAGAATTTTAAAGAACAGCAAGCATAAAAACTGACATTGTCTAAACTGTCATGAACTTATTATTCTCCTGCCCCTTCTGTGAGGAAATATTAACTCGTGTTTCCTTAGCCCCCAGCTGAAGGTGACTGAGCAATTATTACTTTAACGGTTCCATATGGTTATGTATTTAAAACAATATGAGTCATAAGGGTGCAAACATACACTTCACTCAACAGTGATTAATTCAACAATAGCTTTACAGTTACAGATAAACAGGTTTGATAACACTGCCCTACCCAAAAAAAATTTTTTTTGGTGTCAAACATTTTACTCTTGATTGTACATAAATGAGGCCTGCTCAATCCAAATATCACATTTACTTGTCTGTAGCAGCTCTAGTTTTTGAGATACAGACATTTTTTGTATTTCATTAATACAGGGTGACCCCAAAAAAACGGGCCCGTTTTTTTTTTGGGTCACCCTGTATTATTACAATATTTTCTATATAAGGCTATGTAAAAAAAACTATTGCTGTCTAGTCCTTTACAAAAGAAAACTGCTTGTTTACTCTCAGTTTCAGTTTTCCAAGAATCTTCCCAGAATTGCCTTTTTTAGATTTTAAGCCACTGCATGCATGTTAGTATGCTACTTATTTTATTACACTTCTAACAGAGAATGGCATCATCTTCAAGAAGAGCATGTTTTCTTTCACCGCATTTATTTTGTTATATTTGTGGAGAGTACACTTTCAAAGAAGAACATAGGAAGCATATTACTGTTTTTGTGAAAAAGGCATACGTTGCTTACTTTAAAGTAAAACTAGGTGACCAGAACAAGTCTTGGGCTCCTCATATTGTTTGCAAAACATGTGTTGAACACCTGCGACAGTGGACTTGTGGGAAAAGAAAATGTTTAAAATTTGGAATTCCAATGGTTTGGAGAGAGCCCAAGAACCACTATGATGACTGTTATTTTTGTGTTGTGAATATTAAGGGAATTAATGGAAAAAATCACAAAAAGTGGAAATATCCAGATTTAGATTCTGCTAGGCGACCTGTTCCACACGGAGATTTTTTTTTTTTTTTTTTTTTTTTTTTTTTTTTTTGCGTACGCCCGCTAATACTCGAGGCGAAATCTCAGGTTATTATTTATGTCTAACCTGACATTGATTTTACGTGAGTATCCCTTTATTTCTTGTACAGAGACAAGTGTCCCTCGCCATTCAGGCAAATACTCTCCGATTTCGGAGGTACCCATTGCAGCTGGGTCGGCTCAGGAGCCGCCAGTCCCTGGTCGACGACACTTCTTCAAATGTCCTCGCCAGGTCTCGAGTTAATCCAGTCCAAATCCCGGTCGACGAAAAATCCTCAAATGCCGTCGCCCGGGTTTGATCCTGTATCACCCGGTCGCCAGAGCGGTGTTGTAACCACTACGCTAGCGCGGCTCCCTAACACACGGAGATGACATACCAATTCCAACTTTCAGTCAGATTTCGGATTCCCTGCTAGAAGATGAGACAGCAGTGGCATGTGGAACGACAAGTGACAGTGATAGTGATTTCGAAAATGATTTTTCAGATGCTCAACGCTTCGACCAGCTTGAACTAAATGATCTAATCCGAGATCTATATCTCTCCAAGGAATCTTCAGAACTTTTGGCTTCAAGATTGAAAGTAAAAAAATTACTGACTGCTGAAACAAAGGTTATGTTTTATCGCAGCAGAGAGCAAGGTTTTATTCCATTCTTTTGTAAAGAAAACAACCTTGTGTTTTCTACTAATGTAGGTCTTGTTAACATATTGTAAGTTATACACCAGATGATTGCGACTTTTCATTGACAGCTCTTAAAGAAGTTTGAAGGGTGTTCTCTTACACAATGGTAACAAATATGGCTCAATTCCAATTGCTCATTCTACTACAATGAAGGAGGAGTATGCTACAATAAGCACAGTTCTGGAAAAATTGAAGTATTTAGAACATAACTGGATGGTTTGTGTAGATCTTAAAATGATGAACTTCTTGCTTGGCCAGCAAATAGGATTCACCAAATATCCATGCTTTATATCTTTGTGGGATAGCAGGGCAAAAGATATGCACTGGACAAAGAAACAGTGGCCGTTGAGGGATGAATTTAAAATTGGAGAAAAAAATATTGTCAATAAGCCTCTCATTGATCGAAAAAGAGTTCTACTGCCACCATTTGTAGCGAAAGGTTTTCCTAATATGATAATAGTGGTAGAGCAGAAGTAGAATCTCTCTCCAGAAAGTATGAAGTTCCAGTGCCTGAGAAGTACACTGGTATCACAAGTGAGTTACAGCTGTGAATACTCTGAGCTGGACAATAGATTTAGGCTTCAGAAGTATAAGTTGCTACTTTCGCTATAGTAACCCTATGTGATAATATAATTAAATTTGAAAAGGTAACTCAAAATTTAACAGTTAAAAATTTAACATGTCAAATGAGTACAATTTCATAATTTATTATGTACATCTATATATTCTTATAATGAGAAAAGGGTGTTAGAAGATGGTAAAATGAATGATTAATTATAGTTACAAATTAAAATAAGTAATAGAAAAAGTCTTGGATTTATCTTCCACTGAAATTACAACAAAAGGATTGTCACATTATCTCTTGCCATCTAGTTGTCATCATTAGACAGTCGTTTTAGAAACTGCTCACAGTGTTTGTTGGATGGATACACATATAACTCATCTTATGTTATTAGCCGCGTCTGCTCGAGGTTCCTGAGACACACTTGAATACGGAAGACTTTCCTTCAGCCCGCCCTATAACTACGGGGGACTAAGGTGTTGAAGATTGGTTGACCTCTAGGCTTCAGTTAGTTGGATCAACGATCCTCAAGTCTTTAGTTTCTCGATCAGGAATGATCATAAACATTGATCATAAAAACCCTTTTAGGATTTATAAGCTCACGGTGAGACTGTTTTTGGTTGAAAGTAATCTACCCTGCATGCAGCGTGAAAAAATAACTTTTCTTGCAGATACTGTCTTCCAGTTTCTCACTATGGCTTCTGGATTTGGTGTGTGTGATTTCCAATGCGCCGCTCTGTCCTTATATTTCAGTCTCTCGCCCGTACGAGAAAGCACCTCTAAAAATCCCAAAAGATTTTCGTTTAATCTCTCGGTTTGAGGCGATTTGACGCGATCTGTGCTTTTCCTGTACTTGTTTTTTTCTTCTGTTCACTACACACTTATATCCTTCCTTCCTTCCTAGGTATCATTTCCTTTTCCCCATATGAGGCTTCCATTCTATCCAATTTATATTTAAATCCGTTTAGGCATGTAGTTATAATAAATGTTTAAAGATTATTAGCTAACTTTTAGCAGATGTGATGAAGGTGAAAAATATTAATTATCTTTAAAACTATTTATATTTGAAAAATATCCATTTGGAAATAATTCCTAGTCTATCTCCTTTGTTGAATTATTTTTATTTACTTGTAGTCCAACCAGGCGTTCTCTTGTAGTTAATAATTTAATGTCCAGTAAATGCAAACTTTTAAAGCCTGCCATACATTCCTATATAGCTATTTCCTCATTCTTCAGTAATATTGTCTAGCTTATCCGTAATTCACATTTCCCGTCTCCAAACTTCAAAGAAAGACCGCCGCGCTGTCCTTGCGCTGGTGTGTGTGTGTGTGTGTGCGTGCGCGCTGTGGGCGTGTGTCGCGCTACAACCAAGCAAGTGTTATCAAATCTCGCTACAGAGCCCTCTTCTTTAAAACAGTGGATGCACGGTTAACTTTTTGGTAACACATGCTGCAGTTCCTCCTTAATTTTTCGTTTCTCTATATCTACTTTGATAGGATGACGAATTAAAAAATCGGGTCTAAGATTGTCCCGTCCTGGAATGTATCTCACATTGAACGAATATGGAGATAACAGTAAACTCCACCTTAAAAGTCATGAATTTAATTTTTTAGACACTGCTAAAAACATCAAAGGCTGGTGATCACTTTCCACAATGAAGTGTTTCCCGTAAAGAAAAGGGGCAAATTTATTGATCGACCAGACCAAAGCGAGGCATTCACGTTCAACGGTAGATTAATTTCTTTCAGCTGCATTTAACTTTCTACTGGCAAAAGCTACTGGTAATAGCATATGTGGCGGTGTGTCTGCCCGCTGTAGTAATGTTGCTCCGATGTCTACATTGCTAGCATCCGTTCTTAGTACGATTCTTGTGTGAGATCGGGAAGGGCAAGTATAGGTTTATTTGTCAGCTTATTTTTCAACTCTGTATAAGCCTGTTCACACTCCGCAGTCCATTGTATTTTATCCGGCTGACCTTTTTTGGTTAAGTCGGTTAATGGCGCGCATAATGAGTTGAAATGGGGTATATATTTCTGATAAAACCCGCACAGTGACACAAAGGATCTTACATCCTTCTTAGTTTGTGGTCTTGGTGCTTCTCTCATTTTCTCTACATTCTTTGGGTCAGGAGACATTTGCCCTGTAGAGATAGTGTGACCTAAAAATTCCAATGTCTCACATCCAATATGACACTTAGTTGGGCATGCTGTCAATCCCGTTTCTCTCAATCTACCTAACAACATGGAGAATGCTACTATGTGTTCCTCGAATGTAGTGGTAGCAATCAGAATATCATCCATGAAGTTGGTGATATGAGGATTTTGTAATGCTTCCAACAATTTCCTCATCATTCTGGTGAAGATACTTGGAGCATTCTTTAAACCAAATGGGAGTACATTGAACTCGTAATGTCCATCCGGTGTACTAAAGGCCAACAGTTTCCTAACTTCTGGTTTCACTGGTATTTGGTAGTATCCCTTGCTTAGATCTACTTTTGAAAAATACCGAGCCTTACTCAAGGTAGCAGACAACTGATTAGTGTCAGGTAATGGGTCTACCTGAGATTCAGTGATAGCATTTAGTTTCCTATAATCAATGCATAACCTGTGTTCACCACTAGGCTTCCTTAATAGCACCACACTTGAGCTGTAGGGAGATTCAGACTTTGAAATGATTTTCTCTTTTAAGAGATAGTCAATCTCATCCATGAGTGCTTGTGCTTGCTATTGTTCAGTCCATGTCCGCAACAATGCTTCCAGTGGACCGTGTATGGGGACGGCGAAACAACAACGTTACCGGACCCACACCTATTTCTATTGTAAGGGGCAGTATACCGAAGTGGGGTATGTATCCATCAATTGTTTGGTACAGCCCTGGTTCCTACCTCCTATGGTTCTGGTTTGTTTCTGCAGCTTTTTTAATACTGGTTGCTGACTAACCAAATTTTCCAGATGATCCAGGCCATGGTGTTCCGAACAATATCTAGTCGGGGTGGGATGTCTTTCGTCCCCTCTCTGTACAATACGGAGAGTTGCCATGGTTACTGGTGTAACAGTAGACTTGTTATGATTTTGTTTTCTCCTTATCACCGCATCTACTTGTTGTTTTCTCTTGTGAGTTTTCTTAATGGGCCTACGTCCGCAACAATGCTTCCCTAGGTCCTGTAACTGGTCTACACTTCTGAATGAGGTTACCTGGTTACATTCTGAACAGGATTTCATATACCAACTTATGTCTTCAATTATTCCTGGCCAGTAATATCGCAATGCTATCTTTTGACAAGTGGCCCCTTTTCCTCTGTGACCACTGCCTGATGTAGCATGCTCTTGCTCCATAACTTCCTCCCTGTAGAATTTTGGCACTACCAGCTGTCCATGCCCTTTAGGTCCTTTTCCAGCTTGTCTGTAGAGTAGGCCATTTTCCATGTAGAAGTCTCCTTTCTCTGGAGGGTTATGGGCCTTTGGCAATTTGCCAAAACAAGGCTTCAATGTGCTGTCTGCATTTTGAGCCTTTTTTATCTTTATACGATGAATGTTTATTGGATCTCCCTACTCCTTTTTGGTGCTCGACCTGGTATGGTTTGCTGCCATGACAACAGGTTTTATTGGGTCACCCAAAAAGACATATTTACATACTATTACCAGCGGGTATATAGGATCATCACTCACTGCTGCTCTTATCACTCCTTCCACATAACGAGTTCTCACGTTGATCCTTGCTATGGGAAGTTTCATGGTGACGTTTCCCTGCATTGCCCCTTGTATGTCCACTGTTTCTGTGGTAAGTTGATCAGGGTGCACTAGGGTTGCACTCACGACTGAGTCGAATTCCAATCCGGAATCATATAAGCACTGAATTTTAGTGCCATTACATGTCACTTCCTCACAGACAGGGGGATGATGGAGGTCATTCTGACTAACTGCCAGTTCCTTCCGTCCCTTGTTCCCTGTTGTAAGACATGCAGCGTGATAAGGAGGGTTTTTCCGTCTGCATTCTGCAATATTGTGGTTACTCATTTGGCAAGATTTACACCACTTTCCTTCCTTTCTTGAAGGTTTCTTATCTGATCCTAGAGGGTTTTTGTCTTTATAATCAGTTCTGTGTTTGTTCTTGTTGGAATTGTCCCTGTGTTCGTAGTTGGTAAAGTTTTGTGAAGGTTTGAAGTTCTCACCCTGCTTCTTCTTATTTCCTGATACTTCTGACTAAGCTGCTTGATATCTCTCAGCCATGGTTAAAATATCTTCCAATCTCTCTGCTCCTTGCTCCATAAGAAATTTTCACATTTCCTGAGGCATGGATTCTCTCAGTTGTTCCATCATGACCATTTCTTTTATATCTTGACATTTTCCTAAGCTAATCCATTTTGTCAGATAAGTTTCCAATCTGGCAGAAAACTGGTGATAGTTTTCTCCTGGAAGTAGCTAAGCAGTTCGGAATCTCTTTCTATAAGATTCAGAATTCTTTTCCTACCTGACCAATATAGCTTGTTTTAAGATTTCATAATCTTCCTGGTCTTCTTTTGAGAGTTTTAAATAAACATCTTATGAAACTCCCCTCAACCCCTGAGATAGTTTAAGGCTCCATTTTTCCTTTTCCAATCCACAGGTAGAGGCCAATCTCTCATATCTATCCAGGTACGACTCAATGGCGTCCTCCTTCTCAATAAATGGATCCAGGTGGAAACTCATGGCTCCATTTGCCGTGCTCTGGTTGGAGCTATTCTCAGAGTGAGGTGAGCTAGCACCATGATTGCTAGCTGCTCCCTGGAGTTCAAGTTCCTTTAAACTTAACTCATGAGCTCTTTGTAACCTTCTTTCTTCAGCTTCAAACATTTGTCTCTTTTCTTCTCCTTCCAGTCTTTTGACTTCTCTTTCTGCCTCTAATTTCTTATCCTCTGCTTCCATTCTTTTTGCTTCTCTCTCTGCTTCCATTTTTTGGCTTCTCTCTCTGCTTCTAATTTCTTAGCTTCAGCATCAACTTGCATTCTTTTAGTCTCTCTATCTAAATATTTATCCACTTCAGTTGTGATATGTCGAATTAGAGCATCTCCTGTCATACCCAAGTCTTTTCCTTCCTGCATAATCGCAGCTCTAAACTTCACCAATTCAGCCATGATGCTTACTTACCAGAGGGTATATAATTTTATCTTCACTAACCAACTAACTTAATCAATTAATTACTTTGAACAAGACAAATCATTAAATCCTTGTGAGCGTTTCCTATTTACTTCGTACTCAATGGTACCACTATTACGAAAAAAGTTCTAAGTTTTTAGAATTTTTCAAAAAAAATTATTTTTACAAACTATTTGTGGCTCAAGATAGAAGAATACATAGATAGTGGCTCAGGATACAAAATAATATCCCGCGAAAGAGCCCCCAATGTAGCGAAAGGTTTTCCTAATATGATAATAGTGGTAGAGCAGAAGTAGAATCTCTCTCCAGAAAGTATGAAGTTCCAGTGCCTGAGAAGTACACTGGTATCACAAGTGAGTTACAGCTGTGAATACTCTGAGCTGGACAATAGATTTAGGCTTCAGAAGTATAAGTTGCTACTTTCGCTATAGTAACCCTATGTGATAATATAATTAAATTTGAAAAGGTAACTCAAAATTTAACAGTTAAAAATTTAACATGTCAAATGAGTACAATTTCATAATTTATTATGTACATCTATATATTCTTGTAATGAGAAATGGGTGTTGGAAGATGGTAAAATGAATGATTAATTATAGTTACAAATTAAAATAAGTAATAGAAAAAGTCTTGGATTTATCTTCCACTGAAATTACAACAAAAGGATTGTCACATTATCTCTTGCCATCTAGTTGTCATCATTAGACAGTCGTTTTAGAAACTGCTCACAGTGTTTGTTGGATGGATACACATATAACTCATCTTATGTTATTAGCCGCGTCTGCTCGAGGTTCCTGAGACACGCTTGAATACGGAAGACTTTCCTTCAGCCCGCCCTATAACTACGGGGGACTAAGGTGTTGAAGATTGGTTGACCTCTAGGCTTCAGTTAGCTGGATCAACGATCCTCAAGTCTTTAGTTTCTCGATCAGGAATGATCATAAACATTGATCATAAAAACCCTCTTAGGATTTATAAGCTCACGGTGAGACTGTTTTGGTTGAAGTTAATCTGCCCTGCATGCAGCGTGAAAAAATAACTTTTCTTGCAGATACTGTCTTCCAGTTTTTCACTCTGGCTTCTGGATTTGGTGTGTGTGTGATTTCCAATGCGCCACTCTGTCCTTATATTTCAGTCTCTCGCCCGTACGAGAAAGCACCTCTAAAAATCCCAAAAGATTTTCGTTTAATCTCTCGGTTTGAGGCGATTTGAGGCGATCTGTGCTTTTCCTGTACTTGTTTTTTTCTTCTGTTCACTACACACTTATATCCTTCCTTCCTTCCTAGGTATTATTTCCTTTTCCCCATATGAGGCTTCCATTCTATCCAATTTATATTTAAATCCGTTTAGGCATGTAGTTATAATAAATGTTTAAAGATTATTAGCTAACTTTTAGCAGATGTGATGAAGATGAAAAATATTAATTATCTTTAAAACTATTTATATTTGAATAATATCCTTTTGGATATAATTCCTAGTCTATCTCCTTTGTTGAATTATTTTTATTTAATTGTAGTCCAACCAGGCGTTCTCTTGTAGTTAATAATTTAATGTCCAGTAAATGCAAACTTTTAAAGTCCGCCATACATTCCTATATAGCTATTTCCTCATTCTTCAGTAATATTGTCTAGCTTAACCGTAATTCACATTTCCCGTCTTCAAACTTCAAAGACCGCCGCGCTGTCCTTGCGCTGGTGTGTGTGTGTGTGTCGCGCTACAACCAAGCAATTTGTTATCAAATCTCGCTACACCATTACATATAAAGCTTGGCTTGATGAAGCAATTTGTTAAGGCACTGAACAAAGATGGTACCTGTTTTAATTACTTATGCAGAAAGTCTCCAGAATTGAGCATAGATAAACTTAAAGCTGGAATTTTTGATGGACCTCAAATTAGAAAGTTAATAAACGATCCAAATTTTATTGATTCCATGAACAAAACAGAGTCCACAGCCTGGTCATCATTTGTTTTAGTTGTGCAAAACTTTCTGGGTAACATTAAAGCAGACAATTATTCTGAATTAGTTGGAAACATGCTGCCGAGTTTTTGTGAACTTGGATGCAACATGAGCATAAAATTGCTGTACCTCCATAACCATTTACATTTATTTCCGGAGAATCTTGGCGAATTTAGTGAGGAGCAAGGTGAAAGATTTCATCAAGATATAAAAACAATGGAAGAGAGATACCAGGGACTTTGGGATGCCCACATGATGGCAGATTACTGTTGGACCCTTAAGCGTGACTGTCCAGGCATATCACATTCCAGGAAGTCCTCGAAAAGATCCTTTTCGCGTGTTGACTAAACAAGTGCTAGTGATAAAGTTTTATTACATTTTTGGTAATATATGCACAGTAATTACATATAATATGAATGCAGACTAAAGTCAAAATGCCACTGATAGCACCTAACTCTAGGATTGTACATAACGATTGCCCTACTAATATGGTCATTCTTAGTTATCTCAAAAACTAGAGCTGATAGAAAAAATCTGATTACATTTTTGGAATCAGCAACCCAAAATTACCCAAGAACAGCTATAAAATTTAAGGCACCATGTTGCGTGATAAATTCTCGCAACATCGTTTTAATTTAATATCTGTTTTATAACGCAAGGGCAACAACTGCTTGAAATTTATAGTCACTTTTCTCGGTAAGCATTTGTCTTCTCGCGTTGGTATCGAATGCAGTTAACTTTTGAGCTGTGGTCATTTTTGCGCTGGACTGCGCATGACTTGTCTTGTTGTTTGGTCGATCGGTTTCCGCCCACCACTAGTGGGAGTGAGCGATTTGGAATGGCGAAAGAGATGCCTCGTTGAAGAGGGGATCTCCGCTATTTTTGTTCTGTCAGGGATGTGTAGTCCTCTTAATGGATATTTCGTTTATTCGAGATAATACCTCTAGTGTTTCCCACATGTCGGGAGGCGTGATATTTCTGTGTATTTCATGAAAGCAAGGTAAATTGACTCTTTCATTAACTCTATTGATTTTGGGTCGTGAGCGATTTCGATTCATAGCCTGTCTGCGAAAGTCGTCGTCACGAGATGTTTTCCTAGCTCACATGTCGCTGCATTGTACTGCATCGGTTGATGCAGGTACCAAGGACCATTACTTGCTACTCTGTTAAATGAACTAGGTTTGGAAAACCTTTATTATCTAGAGGATATTTTTGAGGACATTATTTATACTTCGGCAGACGTGTCTGTCTTGCTGAAGTCAAACTAAGGAGAGTGAACTGATCTCATACATCTGGTTATCTCCTGGCTGTTATAGAAAAGGATGGAGTTTTCCACCTGACTACATTTACAGCACTTTGAAATATAACATGCATCTGACTCATCATTGTAATGCTGTCTACCGTTTATTGCTGTATTGAATGTTGCTGTGATAATGACTGTTTGATGTGCCTACACATTTGCGTAACCATTTTGTCACTGTGGCGTCCACAATAAATAATGAATAAAAACGTCAACGGCTGTTTCAAGACTCATTGACTTTATACGTCGTGAGTTTACTGACGTCCTATGTGGATTGCCCTGTTATTGTTGCATGAACATTGTTTTGACTGAACACATCTACACACTACACAAAACCAGACATGCGGATGCCATCCATCATCATATGGCTTCACGCATCATTTGGTGGCCATAAGCTGGTTTGATTCTGGTACCAGCAAACACGGGGTCCCTTACCCACTTCATTTTCAACAAGAATTCATCAGCATCCTTCAAGAAATTAACATTCTTCAATACAGTCAACATCTTCAAAATTTTCAAAGTACTCGGCGTTGCCCGGTAAAAGTCAAATTTCAATTTTTTGACGGAAACAAGAATTTGACAGTACCCGGCGTTGTTACATGTTGCCGGATAACTCGGACTGCTGTTATCTTTTACGCAAGTCAAGCAAGTTGCTGCTGTCAAGGTTCCAGTGCTGTCGTTTTTTGAGAAGGTCAAGTGCCGGTTGAAACGGGTTGTTTTCTGAAGAAGGCCAAGTACCGATTTCCATCAACTTACTTTTGGATTAGAAGGTCAAGTGCCGAAACAACTCAAAACAGTATGTCAGAAGTTTGTACCATCGTGTTAGCAGTGGAAGCAGTTCAGATGTCGTTGGAGCTTCATTTGATCATCCGTTTTTTTGGATTAGAAGGTCAACGGCCTGTTTGATGTAAACTCAACACACAGTACTTCTGCTGTTCTGTTAGAAGCTCATTCTTGTTATCGTGTTAGCAGTGGAAAGCGGGTTCACGGTGGGTGTTTATATGTTCGAGATTTGTATTGCCTGTTTTTAAGACCCAGGTCTTCCAATTATACACGAACACTCCCCCATCTTATCATAAAACGCTCGTCTAAGATTGTTGCCACCATTTTAAACACTTCTGTGCATGAGTTACTTCTGTTATGCTGTTAGCCTATTGACATCCGTTTTTCTATCGCGAATATCACGTTGATGCTGTTCTACGATTGGAAGCCTATAAGTTTAAGTGTTCCTGTGTTGTATTAAACTGTGCCCTTATACTTCTTGCTGAGTCTTTGTGATTCGTGTATCATATATCATTTTCTATATGTTATTTCAGGAATTTATATGTTATTTGTATATGTTTATATTTCAGCGGGTTCTCGGTTGGGTGGTGTCTCCGTTAGATTATGCCACGTCATAGAGGTCGTCTATTGTGAGCGTTTTCTGTAAGGTTTGCAAATTTCCAATACTGGAATTTGCTAAGCGACTTCTGTTGCTGTTTATGTTAGCTGTGATGACATGTTTTAATATTGTTTTCGTTATTATTTCGCATTCTTTAGTTTTGTTTTGATTTGTTTGTGTTTGTTAGCCTACTCTTGTCTATAATTTAGTTTCATACAACATTTTTGGTTTATACACTGTGGTGTCATGTATTTTGTTTAATTCTATCGCAGATATCGTCACATTTTTTGTGATATTTCATTAATTTCTGCTTTATTTTTAGTTGATTTCTGCGAAAGTTTTTGTATTGTTGCTGATCTTTGTTATTGTTTACATTGTTATTGTTTACATTGTTTGTATTGTTTACATTTTCAATGTTTACATTCTGCATGTGTTTACATAGTCATTGTTTACAGTTATAGTAATTAGTTAATGGGCTATGCTAATGCACTGTTACTACTATACTGATGATAAATGAATGATGAATAGTGTCGTGCACTATTGAATGAGAAGTGCACTTATGATCAAGAATTGAGTGCTGATATTTCATATACAAGTTCTTTGATTGGAGACTTGTTTCCCACAGAGACTGGGATAATATAAGGTGATGTGAATATACAAGTGCTTAATTAAGACTTGTTACACTTAGGTTTGAAATAAATTAGTTAATTATTTCAGGTTTTGGACTCATATGTTAGACAACATGTCTACATTTGAGCACTTTATTGAGCAGGGTAAATTGCTTGGGAAGACTGGTGATAAGTTAGAAGAATTTGCAACTGCTCGATATGATAAAGCAATGGAAGCTGAACAAAAGAAACTGCAGATGCAGGTGGATGAAAAAAGATTCCAAATGGAAATGGAAAAACAAAAAAGGGAATCAGAAGCTGAGGAGAGAAAACTCCAGCTACAGCTAGAAGCTGAAAGACTTCAAAAAGAGGCTGAGAATAAAAGACTTGAAAAAGAGGCTGAGAATAAAAGACTTGAAAAAGAGGCTGAAAATAAAAGACTTGAAAAAGAAGCTGAAAATAAAAGACTTGAAAAAGAGTCTGAAAATAAAAGACTTGAAAAAGAAGCTGAAAATGAAAGACTTCAAAAAGAGGCTCAGGCTGAGGAAAGAAGATTACAGAGAGAGTCTGATGAGAGGAAAGAGAAAGCAAAAATGGAACATGAAGAAAAGGTCTTAGCTTTAGAGTTGGAAAAATTGAAATTGACAAGCATGAGTAATGGTAATGATTCAAACAAGGGTTCATCTTCTGGTAAGGCTAATAATGATACTTTTAAGATTAAGTTACCAACATTTAGTCCTTCCAGCGATGACATAATGTTCTATCTGGACAGATTTGAACAAGCATGTACAGCTCATAACATAGACAAAGCAAAATATGTTTATCAGTTATCAGGGATACTGACAGGTAAAGCTCTAAGTATATTAAATATGGTGGATGAACCTGACAAGAACAATTATGAGGTTGTCAGGGCCGCTTTGTTAAAGAAATATCAGCTTAACGAAGACGGCTATCGTCTACAATTTAAAAACATGTTACCTGAAAATGGAGTTGAATTCTCCGAGTTTATTGCAAGAATACGCATTACTTTCTCACGATGGGTTGAACTATCTAAGACGGAAAAAACTTATGAAGGACTTATGGACTTAATACTTAGAGACAAAGTCATGTCGTCTGTCAATGAGTCTTTCCTTGCTTTCCTTCATGAACGTAAACCTAAAACAATAAAAGAAATGGAAGATTTCTGTTGCCAATACGTAACTGCGCACCCACACATAACCATGGGTAACTCTAAGGTGAAAGAAGGTTTACCAGTTGCTTCGGCAGCTCCGTATGGTCAAAACTTTGCTCGTAGATCCCAACAAAATTTTGATAGAAAGAGTAGCGGTAATTTCTGTCAAAATCATGGAAATCAATTTCATGGTGATTCTTCTTCGAAGAATTGGAGACAACCTGATAGTACTCGTTACTATCACCCTAATAATTATAAGCATTTCAAAAGAGGATATGGTAATAGAGGTTATTCCTGCCGAAGACCTCAAAACCAAACAAATAGATGTTCGCATCAATGTGAACATGATAGTAATCGTGGAAACTGGAATTCGAACCAGTATAACAATTACAATAGAGACAATAATAACTGCAGAGATAATAATAACTCTGATAACTTCAGAGGTAATAATAGTCGGGGTAGATCTCAACACAAAAAAAGAGATATCAGCAGGCTAATGCTGTACAACAGGAAACTGAGGCAGCCTGTAATCATGTTGTTGATAGTAAAAACTTTGACGCTGTCACTAGTTCTGCTTTTGACTTTGAGAGAGCAAACAAATGTCCCCAATGCAGTACTTTATTCGAACCGGGTACCATAACTACTTTGAGTTGTGGTCACCCACTTCCCGCTCTTCCTGCTGCTGTTGCGCATGACGGGAGGGGTTCTTTAATTCTACATAAGGGTCTTGTTAATGATACTCCGGTCTCACTACTTTTCGATTCCGGATGCACCACTATTGGTGTTAGACAATCGCTTGTAGATCCATCTTGTGCTACAGGAAGGGTTATTAAATGTGTCACATTTGGCGGCACTCTAGAAAAATATCCTACTGCTGTAATTCGCATTGCCACTCCTTTCTTTACTGGAGATGTGCATGCTTGTCTCTTACCTAATCCTATTGCGGACCTTATTATTGGTCGTATTCACGGAGTTAGGGAGTGTACCCCACAGCAGATTGCTGCTTGGGAAGATAATAACATGCAAGCTACAAATGCAGTAGTTACAAGAGCACAAGCTCTACAAACACCCGAAACTTCACTGAATAGTGATAATGAAGTTGATAGCCAAGATAGTCACTTAGTAATCACTCGTGACTCTTTCATAAAATTGCAAGAAGAAGATTCTTCTTTAAAAAAATTCTTCGTTCTTGCGAAGAAAGGTGATCCGAATCAGGATACAAATAGAAAATCTTGGATTGCAATGAGAAACGGCGTACTTGTACGTATGGTACAAGATTCGGCTACGTCGGCACATTCGCAAATTCTTGTTCCCAAGAGCATGAGAGTCCAAATATTGCAACATGCTCATGACTCGCAATGTGCTGGACATATGGGTTTTGCCCGTACGAAGTCGAGAGTCCTTGCGGCTTTCTTTTGGCCTTTTGTCAATAAGGACATTCGTATTTACTGCCGATCATGCAAGGTATGTCAGGAGGTCAAATCTAGAGGACCACGACATGCTGCGCCTATCCAGGCTGCTGACATTCCTATTCGGCCGTTTCAGAAAATGGCCATAGATATTATTGGCCCTTTTAAGGTCAAGTCGGCCAGAGGACATCAGTTTATCCTTACATGTGTCGATATGTGCACACGTTGGCCAGAGGCTATTCCTCTTAAGAGCATATCTACTACAGATATCGCAGATGCTCTTTGGTTGATATTTTCTCGCTTGGGGTTCCCCAGAGAAATATTGTCAGACCATGGCACTCAACTCATATCTGACACTATGTCACAGGTAATGTCTACCTTACATATTGAACGATCTCTCAGTAGTATCTACCATCCTATGTCTAATGGGTTAGTTGAGCGTCTGAATAGAACGCTCAAGACTTTGCTTGGTAAGATAACTGAAGATCATCCTCAAGATTGGGACAGGGTTTTACCCGCGGCTCTCTTTGCCTATAGAGAAGTCCCTAATGAACACACAGGATTTTCTCCCTTCGAACTTGTCTTTGGCGCGCGTCCACGCGGCCCTATGTCTTTATTACACGATCTCATCACTGCCGATGATATTAGCGATGAAACTCAATCCTCATATGAGTATGTCATTGCTCTTAGACAAAAGATCATTGAGACATGTAAGCTAGCAACTGCTTCATCAGAAATTGCTAAAGAGAAGGCAAGGCAGTTTGCTAACAAGAATAGATGTCTACGACAACTTTGTCCAGGTGACAAAGCATTCGTCCTACTCCCCAGTAGGGAAAATAGACTTCTTATTGCATGGAAAGGTCCGTATGCAATAGTCTCTCGGATTTCCGATGTTGACTATGTGGTCGATATTGATGGAAAGCATAAAACTTTCCACATAAACATGCTTTCGGAATTTCACGAACGTCCGGACTATTTGCTGCCTATTTTCCAGGCAACGGATGATGCTCCTGCACCTCACGGTCATTATTCATCCCTGTCTGTCATTCAGGATGAGGAAGCTACCTTCTCTGATGTCAACCTTCCCCTTCCAGTGGTTCCATTACATTCCACGGAATCTTGGAAAAACGTTTCTGTTTCTCCTAATCTTTCTGGTGACGAACATCGACGAGACTTGTCGATGTTACAAACATTTCAGGATGTTCTCACTGACATTCCTGGACACACAGATGTCATAGAACATGACATAATTCTTACCGACAATAATCCAATTAGGGTTAGGCCGTATCCTATTCCTATACACTTTCAGTCGCAAGTGGAAAAGGAATTGGATGAAATGATTCAATTAAATATAATTGAACCATCGACTTCACCATATTCTTCTTCCATGGTTATTGTCCGGAAGAAGGATAAGAACATACGAATTTGCGTTGATTATCGCAAATTGAATCAGGTCACAAAGTTCGACGCTGAACCGATGCCTTTGTTAGAAGATCTACTGATTAGACTTTCTAATTCTAGATTCTTCACTAAACTTGACTTGTCTAAAGGTTATTGGCAAGTGCCTTTAGCAGAGCATGCCAAACCTCTTACTGCTTTTTCTACACCTAGGGGTCTATTTCAATGGAATGTTATGCCTTTTGGTCTCATGAACGCCCCTGCCACTTTCGTTCGCATGATGCGTCGAATTCTGTCACATCGTTCGGATGTCATCGCATACTTAGATGACATCTGTCTCTTCAGTGATACCTGGGAAGATCACTATTTAGGGTTATATGACTTACTGTCCACTCTACGTGAGAATAATTTGACAGCAAAACCTTCTAAAGCTTTTGTTGGTTTTGGTGAAATCTCTTTCCTGGGTCATCGTGTTGGTCATGGTCTCTTGAAGACAGAAGACCACAATACTTCCAAAATACTGAACATCTCTGTTCCTAAAACGAAGAAACAAGTTAGGAGTCTCTTAGGTTTAATTCAATTTTATGGGAGATTTATTCCAAATTTATCTTCGATCATGGCACCTCTATCAACATTGTTGAAGAAAGGTTCGCCTAATCTGGTCCGGTGGTCTGAAGAATGCCAATCTTCACTAGACCAAATCAAGAATATATTTTCTTCTCCTCCCATCTTAAGATTACCTACTCTTGATAGGACTTTTGTTCTTCGGAGTGATGCTTCATCCACTGGGATTGGAGCAGCACTGATGCAAGAATATGCAAATACTCTGCATCCTGTTATGTACATTTCTAGAAAACTAAATGCGGCAGAGAGGAACTACTCGGTTTTAGACCGTGAGTTGTTAGCGATGGTTTGGTCAATTCTAAAGCTACAAAGATTCCTCCTGGGCGCACATTTCATTCTAGAGACTGATCAGAAAGCTCTTACAGCTATTCAGACTAAGAATTTGAAGAGTTCGAGATCCACTCGATATGCTATAGCTCTTCAACCTTTTCACTTCACGGTACGAGCTATCCGTGGTGCGGATAATGTGATGGCTGACATTTTGTCTAGATGCCCACATGACTCCAACTAATACTTCTGTCCTATATTTCCATATATTACAGAGTCATAACACACCTATATTTCTACAATAGATTAGCACATCTGTACTTACTTTATATGTACACACTATCGTGCTTTGTTGTCATCTTCTTCTGTTCGTTTTTTAAGATGATAGAGGAGGACTGAGTAGTTAATATAAGGGCCGTTAGTTTACTAAACAGCCACAATTATTAATAATGTATTGTACCTTATGAAGCATATTAGTTATTAATTAGCATTATATTGCTTGTACTTTCTCAGAATGTCATTGTTGAGCTGAGGACTTACCTTACGAGTTCTAGATTGTGTACTTACCCTCGGAATACCAGAGCATATGTCCTGGATCGTCATGTAGTTTAACTTTACTATGTACTTATGTCATTACATGTCAAAGAATGTACTATCTAAATTTTCCTATCAGATTTGTACATCCATTTTTAAAGACAATATTAGAGTATGCTGTTTAATGATGATTATAGTAACTTGCATACGTATATTGTGTTTACATGCTAACGTGATGTGTGTTGGTGACACCTCCCCGATGTGAATATTTTTTGAGACATATTTATTTTTCTGTTGAGGTATATCCTCACCAGACACTCTATAATTAGCCTATTGTTTGGCAATTTAATTAATTATCAGCGCATAATTCGTGCGTTTTGAGCCGCTTATCGCATGCTCTTTGATATTGGAAAAAAAAAATATGTTCCACATTTTTTTTTTTATCGGGAGGAGGTGGTGATATGTTGCGTGATAAATTCTCGCAACATCGTTTTAATTTAATATCTGTTTTATAACGCAAGGGCAACAACTGCTTGAAATTTATAGTCACTTTTCTCGGTAAGCATTTGTCTTCTCGCGTTGGTATCGAATGCAGTTAACTTTTGAGCTGTGGTCATTTTTGCGCTGGACTGCGCATGACTTGTCTTGTTGTTTGGTCGATCGGTTTCCGCCCACCACTAGTGGGAGTGAGCGATTTGGAATGGCGAAAGAGATGCCTCGTTGAAGAGGGGATCTCCGCTATTTTTGTTCTGTCAGGGATGTGTAGTCCTCTTAATGGATATTTCGTTTATTCGAGATAATACCTCTAGTGTTTCCCACATGTCGGGAGGCGTGATATTTCTGTGTATTTCATGAAAGCAAGGTAAATTGACTCTTTCATTAACTCTATTGATTTTGGGTCGTGAGCGATTTCGATTCATAGCCTGTCTGCGAAAGTCGTCGTCACGAGATGTTTTCCTAGCTCACATGTCGCTGCATTGTACTGCATCGGTTGATGCAGGTACCAAGGACCATTACTTGCTACTCTGTTAAATGAACTAGGTTTGGAAAACCTTTATTATCTAGAGGATATTTTTGAGGACATTATTTATACTTCGGCAGACGTGTCTGTCTTGCTGAAGTCAAACTAAGGAGAGTGAACTGATCTCATACATCTGGTTATCTCCTGGCTGTTATAGAAAAGGATGGAGTTTTCCACCTGACTACATTTACAGCACTTTGAAATATAACATGCATCTGACTCTTCATTGTAATGCTGTCTACCGTTTATTGCTGTATTGAATGTTGCTGTGATAATGACTGTTTGATGTGCCTACACATTTGCGTAACCATTTTGTCACTGTGGCGTCCACAATAAATAATGAAGTAAAACGTCAACGGCTGTTTCAAGACTCATTGACTTTATACGTCGTGAGTTTACTGACGTCCTATGTGGATTGCCCTGTTATTGTTGCATGAACATTGTTTTGACTGAACACATCTACACACTACACAAAACCAGACATGCGGATGCCATCCATCATCATATGGCTTCACGCATCACACCAAAATGTGTGTATACCAGTGTAATCAATTAAAGTTTAACAATTTAAAACAAATAATGCAGTTATTAAAAAGAAGCAAAGACATTTATCATCTTCGGTTGGTTTAAACTGTTGAGGAAATTATGGAAAATTGGGAAGTGTTCATTCGCTGCGATAGTATAGTACTGAGTTTCCGGTATGGGATCGGTTGGAGTCTTCCCACAGGTGCCTTGGATTGTACCTCTCTACAATAGCCAAGTCTGGTGGCTGTAACATGTCTCATGCATTTGGGCTGAGGTAATTACAAAGGTTGTCAAGCGTCTTCAACACCCGTCTGACGTTGGTGTCTACTTGGACTGCTGGCAATTTGTACCACAAAGTTGATGTTGGGTTCCGTCACTGCTGGTAACTCGAAGCCCAGACTGAAAGAAGACAATTGTTTCTGCTAAGTACTGGGTCTCCTGGCATAGTCAACAGATGACCTCCGCTTCAATCCACCACTTCATCTTCCTCAGAAATTTTATCCTCCCTGATCTTTTATTTTAACCCCAGTGAGTCGGATGAACATGCCATATATATATATATATATATATATATATATATATATATATATATATATATATATATATATATATATATATATATATATATATATATATATATATATATATATATATATATATATATATATATATATATATATAGTTACGGGTCTTTATATTCTTATTTATAGTATGAGTAAACTTCTTGCTACTCTGGCCAATATCACCTAGGGGTAGAAATGGTAGAAACCACAGGTAGCCAAATAACACACTTGAAAATATCACCACCAAGGCCAAGTGGACAATCAATACACTGTTTATTGGACTCAACGTTGCCCCACAAAGATAATCGTGAAATTCATATATATTATGGCGTTTATCTACAGTCTTTAGTATAGCTCTGTACCGTCTGTAGCTAGAACACTGTCCTCGACAGATTTACACATTTTAATATATAGTTAAACTCACGTTCTTCACAGAAATCATAATTCCTTTCATAAATATACTAGCATCATCTCACGGAGGTATATGGGCGATCTAGTTTTTGGAACATCATAGGAATATATCATGAAATCATATAATTCTCAGGAGCTCAGAGACATACGTCCACCTGCCACAATGGCACACACATAAGACCCTAGCAGACGATCGCCCACTTTTTGGGATCCCGACCTTAACGTCTGCAACCTCAACCTCGAGGCAATGACATAACTTCCTGTTACCAAGGACTACCGGTAATAAACAAATATGAATCTTAGTCGAACCATTTTGATATCGACAGACATGTTATGAATTTAACTCATAACATTACTCCCACCCCCGTAAATTAATGGAAACGAAGTTTTCATTATTTCCGTGGTGTGAGTATAAAATCACTAGAGTGAAAGATGGTATCATCAAATTTCATTGTTAGTATGAACCAGCATAGCACCCAGGTTTTTGCCACAGAGTAGGCAATTAAACACTCAATGTGTGGACATTAGCAAAGATCACTAAAACCATTGACTACAAAGGACAGAAATTGTTTCAACAGCAATGTGAGGTGACCATACTAAGAGCACCCAGTATATTAAAAAATGATGGTAGCAATCCACGCACTCTTATACCTCACACCATCCAATAACACCTATTTGTCAAGTCAGGTATAAGTAGTCAATTAATCTCATATTAATCACTAGTCATAATGCAAAGCATTAAAATTAATATAAATATGTAATAGGAACAATAGATGAAATGAGGCAGACAATCAACCAAGAAAGTGAATGACTGCAATATTTTCCGTTAAAAGATTAAAAGTATGTGTACCTGTAAAGTACATGTCATCAACATAACTTAGGGATGTTAAGAGAACAAATGTAATTTGTATCTAACACACTTGTGTGAGCAATAGATAAGACTATGTCTATGTGTTGTACGAATTGATAATAGTATGGCATATTAGCCATATATTGATTCAAATATAGTGTGATTGTGAAAATGATTTGTATGAAAGATCAAACCAAGTCTGGCGAATTATAATTAAAAACCACTCAATTTTAAGCACAGTACTTAACATGTGTAGTGTAATGGTATTCTATTCATTAATCAATTATCACACAAAGTCTCTTGAATTATGTCCAAATAAATTATTGTCACAATCCATGATTGTCTTCCATGCAATAGTAAGTTCGTGCGAATCCAAATGTTAACATCCAAGAAATTACAAAACGAAAAACCGTCAGATAGGAAATTTTTGTGTTATTTCCCCTGATTATGCGAGTTATTCTAGAGTTATGTCCCTTCATCTGTAGACATCGGTATTTCAATTAAAAATGACGTTACATGTCTGTACGGAATATCTTCAAGTCACAGCATTTTCAACATTCCACATAATTTGCGTGCATAAGCTTGTAAATCACATATGAGCACTGTCATTAAGGCACAATATATGTACGAAATGAGCAGAGTTGAATGAGATACCACATCATCTTGAGCATTTCAGCATTCATCAACATTATGTGCCGTGTGAACCGATTAATCGTATAAATACTGTCACATAAGTCACTGCAAAATTTTTATTTAAAATGCGAACATGTATCATAGTCTTCAGCATTGGTAGCTTATAGAATGTTATGGTATCCTCCATTCTTATACTTTTGTTCAAATGTAGTAGTGTTAGACCAACACGTCATCATAAATTTAATAGTCCACGGATCACCATATTACAAAGCCAGTTCATAGGTTAGTTTGAACGTTATTATTCACCTGCATTTATAGAGTTGATTGGTGATACAGGGACCTTGACACAGCGCGACAAGACATCAGCCATAACATTCTGGCTTCCTTTGAAAGCTCTAATGGCATAGTCGTAAGACTGAAGTGCAAGCGAAGCCCTTGCAGCTCTCTCATTTCGGAATCTCGCTGTCTTGAGGTAGGACAGCGCTTTTTTATCCGTCTCCAAAGTGAATCTCGCTCCCATTAGGTAACGTTGAAGTTTGGCGAAACAGAAGACAATCGCCAGCAGTTCCCTCTCAACAATGGGATACCTTTGCTCTGTATGCGTCAATTTTCTGCTGACATATAGGACTTGATGCATACAACCTTCAAACTCTTTCATAAGCGTTCAACCGATTCCTGATCCAGAGGCGTCTACTCTTAGGGTAAAAGGAAATCGAGCGTCAGGTAATCTCAAAATTGGAGATTTGGAAAAATTTGATTTTAATACATTTAAAGCAACATCACATACATGTGACCAAAAAATTTTGTGTGGCGAGTTCTTTTTCAACAACGAAGACAGAACAGAACTGAGATAATTTCCGAAAAATTGGGCAAGAATTTTCTGTAGAAATTCACTAAGCCTAACAGACTGCGAACCTGTGTCTTATTTCTAGGAATTTCAAGATTCAAGATTTTAGAAATAGTTGAATCTTCAGGTTTAAGAAAACAACTTCCTACCTTATGACCAAGAAAAGAAATTTCAGTGAATCCTATTCTTGTTTTGGAAGGTCTTGCAGTAAGATTGTGAAGAGACGCAATGTATTCAACAACGACTGAATTTCAAGAACATGTTCTTCCCAAGATTGATAAAAAAGACAAGGATCATCAATATACGTAATTAAGTCATCCAGATGAGAGAAAATATTTCGCATCCTGCGAACAAAGGTAGCAGTAGATAGTCTATTAAGTAGAGAATCTAACAAAGTCAGCTGCTCAGCATAGCAAAGAGCATTTTGACATAGACAAAGTATGGTCCCTAGATGTGTGTATTCCACATACACGAGCATTAAGATGTACAATCCGATTAGCCTCATCATAAGTACCAAAGGGAAACAAGATCCCCTGTACATAATTAGTGTGCAGAAAACATTCAAGTCCCCGCAAAGGAACAAGTATGAAGTGATTATGTTCTGTAACCGGTGTAACACGACCTGTAGCACCCAAAGAAATAAATAGTATTATTAAAACCGCCACACTACCCAATGTAAAGACCAGCACATACCACACGAAATCATGAGATGTCAGCATCTGAAAGACAAAACCTGAAGTAATATTACTATCCATGATGTTCCTATATGAAAAGGAAGAATCATATGTGAAAAGGACAATGGTAAAAGGAAAGCAAGCAGCCAAACATACAGTCTTGACTGAAAAGTATATCCCCAAAATACATTTGACATCAGACCAACCTCGAAATTAACAATGTCAGGTACCACAACATCACTGATAGATGTGGATGGTCTCACATTAGCAACATTGTCAATGACAATTATGGGTATCACATCATCCATAATGGATGTGGTTGTCCCTGTATCATCAGCAAACAGTGACTCACTCGAGTCAAAATAGACATCCGATGATTCCTCACCACTTTGGAAATCATCAAGGGACTCTTCAATGATGGGATAAAGAAATTTTTTATCATCACCATCATCATCACTCAAAACTGTGTCTATCCGAGTCCGAACATGTGATCGTGCATGTACACGCCCAAGGGCGTGTGCTCTGGTAGTATCAACCCTGGAAGCATACACACGTCGTTTTTGCTCCCACCTCAAAATGTCATTATCAGTACAATCACGAAGCCCAGGGATATTCCCCAAAATTATCCCAGCTACTGGTTTTGACAATAGACATACTATAGTCCTGCCTGTAAAATATGGGGTATCCAAAAATACTGCTGCAGTGGGATAATATTCCACTGTACTCCCAAATGTAATGCACTGGACCTCATCTCCTGTGTAATCACCAGGGTCCACTAATGAACTTCGAACCCCCACAGTAGCTGATCCAGTGTCCCTGAGTACTGAAACAAGTTGGTTGTTCACAAAACCCTTATCAAATACCACTGATCCTGTCCCATTATAAGAGGACATCACTGTCCACACTGGAGCCTAGGAACACTCTCCAGCTGAAATAAAGAATTACATTCAGAACAATTAGTACTGTTAGATAAATCTACACTACATGCATTAGCATGAGAGACACCATTAGTACTCTGAACTGGATTATTGTCACTGTAATGCACCACAACATTAGAACGTTCCGGGTTCCTTGATTGTCTAGAGTTATTGTTTTGTTGATAACCTCTGTTATTAAATGAATTGTTATTATTTCGGTAAAATGACCCTTGTCCTCTGCCTGATCTGAAATTATATTCATTAGATCTGAAAGATGACTGTGGAGGAAAAGATCCCTCATCATATGAGTTATAATTTCTTTGAGGCTGTTGTGATTTTTTATTAAAATTATATTTCCCCCTATAATTGCCATCGTTATGATCTCGATAGTTTCTATCGATACTATTGGATCTCTGCCTAGGTGAATTATACATTACAGTCCTAGCAGATTCCACTATCAAAGAATCCTTAATGTTATTTTTGCTAAGGTTCCTACCTGGATGTGCAATTTGATATTGACGGCCAAGATTTTCCATAGCAGATAATGTTTCAGGTTTTCTTTCCTGAAGGAATGACAAAAAATCACCACTATTTGAAGACGACACTTTGTCTCTTAGAATCAAGTCAGCCAGCCCCTCAAAATTTTTTTCAATTTTTGACAAATCAACCCATCTAGAAAAGTAAAGCTTAATAGATGAGACAAATTCTGTAAAATCTTCGACTGAATCTGGTAATAATGATTTAAATTCCAACCTAAAGCCATTTTCATCCAACTGATATTTCTTTAGCAACAATGCTTTTACAGCCTCATAGTCATTTCTGGTCTGATCATCCATTGCACAGACTGCAGTAAGAGCCTCACACACCAACAAAGCCATCAACCTACTAGGCCATGTAGCTTTTTCAATTTTAAACTATTGGCAATAAGTTTCATACCTATTTAAGAAGCATGATGTGGGGGCCGCGCTAGCGTAGTGGTTACAACACCGCTCTGGCGACCGGGTGATACAGGATCAAACCCGGGCGACGGCATTTGAGGATTTTTCATTGACCGGGATTTGGACTGGATTAACTCGAGACCTGGCGAGAACATTTGAATGAGTGTCGTCGACCAGGGACTGGCGGCTCCTGAGCCGACCCAGCTCTAATGGGTACCTCCGAAATCGGAGAGTATTTGCCTGAATGGCGAGGGACACCTGTCTATGTACAAGAAACAAAGGGATACTCACGTAAAATCAATGTCAGGTTAAAATATTAATAATAACCTGAGATTTCGCCTCGAGTATTAGCGGGGGTACGGAAAAAAAAGCATGACATATCGTCTATATTTGAGTTCAATTTTGGCAAATTGAGCTTAAAAGTGGAAGCATGGTCTTTATTTCCAGCCTCACCATTAACTGGGTTAGCCTGTGGAAGTTGAAGTCTCAACTTTTCCAATTCAAGTTCTGCCATTTTTTGATCATAGGCTAATTTCTTCTCCTCAAGCTCTTGTTGTGCTTTTATTTCAGTCTGAGCTTGTTGTGCTTTTAATTCAGTCTGAGCTTGTTGTGCTTTTAATTCATTCTGAGCTTGTTCATGTGCCAATTTCTTTTCTTCAAGTTCATATTCTCTTCTCTTATTCTCTTGAGCCACTTCATCTTGTCTCCTTTTTTCAGCTAATTCTTCTTCTCTCCTTTTCTCAGCCAATTCTTTCCCTCTCCTTTTTTCAGCTAATTCTTTATCTCTCTTCTTCTCCTCCCTATCAAATTTTCTTTGATCTCTGAGTTCATTGCCTACATAAGTCTTCAAAGCTTCCCCCTCCATACCAAATTCTTTTCAAAGCTTCATAAAATACTCTGCGGTAGCCATAATGCACAATTATTGTGACAATAAATTGTCCAATAATCAAATAAATATTATATATTGTATATGTGAGCAATATTAGCAACAATTATTTCACCACTCAAAATCAATCAACTGCATGTAATATTAGATGTAATAATAGGAGCAAAAAAAATAGATACGAACAAGATGACAGAATACAGTCACAAGAGCTAAATCAAGAAAATACTACTGATGAAACAAGGCAGAAATAAATGAATTATAGAACAAATGAAAAAAATTCAGCTCTATCACACTTATGACAAGACAAGCACAATGTCACACCATATATGACATCTAATAAATGAAGGATAGCAAGTGTAAGATGAACAATTTTACAAACAATTATGGAGAAAAACGGAATAACAATTTACAAATAACTTTACAACAATAACAAACTTGCCAAATAACAGGACCTTCACAACTAGACATATATTGGATCTGGTTAATTCAATTAAGGCAGTAAAACTCAGCTATGTTCGCTGGCCCCTTAATTTGAAAAAATCAGATACAAAAAACTAAAGAACGCCTATGAATTTTCTCGATCATACAAATGAGGTATTGAAAAAACTCATGAGTCCCACCAACCTCCCACTTTAATACATGAACATAGAGAAACGAAGATACATATAACACAGAAAAAGAACTCGGGCAAACAAGATTCTCAGCATCACACGCTGTCTTCTTCTTCTTAGATCCTTAACCACCGACCGTCAAGGAAGTCAGTGGCCATCACGCCTAGTGGCGTCTTGTAGGACAAAAACAAATTGATTCCACTTTGCTCGATAGGTGGCCATCCTTCGTACAGTGACCCAACTCTGGTCCATTCTTTGCATCTCAGCCTCCACAGTCCTCCGCCAGGTTGTTTTTGGTCGGCTGCTCTTTCGTTTTCCTTCAGGGGTCCAAAGCATAGCTGTTCTTATGATGGCATCGGGGTCTCTTCTGAGGACATGGCCAACCCAGCTCCAGCGTCTGCCAGCTATGATGGTGTGCCTGTCCTCCTGCTTGCTCCGAGTAAGCAGATCTTGGTTGGTGATGGTATTCGGCCAAAAGATGCGGTGAATTTTCTCAGGCATGTTGTGTGAAAAGAGGACAATTTCGACATTTCCTTCTCTGTAACTCTCCAGCATTCTGCACCACAGAGAAGCACAGAGAGCACACAGCTCTAATATAATTTTAATTTTGTGCTTGTGCTGTATTTAGAGGACTTTCAGATGTTGTTAAGGCTAAAAAAGGCTGTTCTTGCTTTATTCATTCTGATGTTGATGTCTTTGCCTGCCCCGCCGTCCGGTGTTACTATGCATCCTAGGTATGTGAAGGTGTCTGTCTGTACCAGTTGCTGATTCCTTACTGATATGGGCTCAGGGTTGCTTACATTGAGCATCATGACCTCTGACTTCTTTAAATTGATGTTCAAGCCCTCCTGCTGGCTATACTTATTAAGCCTATCGGTTTTTTCCTGGATGTGTTGATGTGAATGTGCTAGTAGTGCAATGTCATCTGCATATTCCAGATTTTCCAATGTAGAAAATGTTGCCCATCTTATTCCTCTTGGACTGCCCTCTGTTGTCTGGCGCATCACCCAGTCTATGACTGTTGAAAATAGAGCTGTTGATAAGGGGCATCCCTGTCGTACTCCTGTCTTCACCTCAAAGGTTAGGTTGCTCTGCCCAACATTACTTGTAAAGTTGGCATAGAGGCTTTTTATGATTGACACTATGCAGCTTGGAATGCCATAAGCCCTCAGTATTTTCCGTGAACTATCCCTATGTATACTGTGAAAAACCTTTTCAAAATCAACGAAATTAATGTACAGCTGTCTTTGCCATTCTGAGCACTGCTCTATAATGTTCCTGAGAGTGAATATATGATCCACACATCTTCTGTTCTTTCTAAATCCTGCTTGTTCTTTCCCCAGTTTGTAGTCTACTGCTTTTGAAATTCTCTGTATAATTATCCTGCCTAGTATTTTGCTGAGAACTGAGAGAAGAGTGATTCCTCTCCAATTATTGCAGTCTGCAAGATTTCCCTTCTTGGGCAATTTGAAAATTATTCCTTTGTTCCACTCTGATGGTGTTGTGTCTGTTTTCCAGACTATCACACGCTGTATGTAACCTTAAATGTACTTATCTGAATGTCAAAAATAAAGACCCTCCTGGTATTCGCCTCCTTCCCAAGGAAAGAGAATACAGACTCCGTGTAGACCAGGTTAGGTTTAGTATTCACCATCTGCGCACTCGAACAGGACTGCCATTTTCTCCGTCGTCTTCTTGATGAACTTGGTGAATAAATCTTGATAGTAGGCCACAATCGGGCATAAAAATTCAATTTGACAATAGAAATCTCTTAGGAACGTCTTTTTCCTTCAATAACTTCAGCTTTTGAAGTCGATACTTGAAAATATGACGCAATTAATGTTCATTCATCCCCCACACATGTCAGCAGAAGACACACGCCGCCATTTTGAAAAATTTCTTTCAGAAATGAAGTCCAGCGACTTGAAGAATGTCTCCTGACATCAATATTTTATATTTGATTCAGATCCCAGCTTGAGACTCCCATTTTTAGCTGTTGCGTGTCTTTATATTCTTATTTATAGTATGAGTAGACTTCTTGCTACTCTGGCCAATATCACCTAGGGGTAGAAATGGTAGACACCGCAGGCAGCCAAATAACACACTTGAAAATATCACCACCAAGGCCAAGTGGACAATCAATACACTGTGTATTGGACTCAACGTTGCTCTACAAAGATAATCTTGAAATTCATATATATTATGGCGTTACATCTACAGTCTTTAGTATAGCTCTGTACCGTCTGTAGCTAGAACACTGTCCTCGACAGATTTACACATTTTAATATATAGTTCAACTCACGTTCTTCACAGAAATCATAATTCCTTTCACAAATATACAAGCATCATCTCACGGAGGTATATGGGCGATCTAGTGATGGAACATCATAAGAATATGTCATGAAATCATATAATTCTCAGGAGCTCAGAGACATACGTCCACCTGCCATAATGACACACAGAAGACCCTAGCAGACGATCGCCCACTTTTTGGGATCCCGACCTTAACGTCTGCAACCTCAACCTCGAGGTAATGACGTTACTTCCTGTTACCAAGGACTACCGGTAATAAACAAATATGAATCCTAGTCGAACCATTTTGATATCGACAGACATGTTATGAATTTAACTCATAACATATATATATATATATATATATATATATATATATATATATATATATATATATATATATATATATATATATATATGTATATGTATATGTATATATATATATATATATATATATATATATATATATATATATATATATATATATATATATATATATATATATATGTATATATGTATATATATATATATATATATATATATATATATATATGTATATGTATATATGTATATATATATGTATATATATATGTATATATATATATATATATATATTTTTTTTTTTTTTTTTTTTTCTTTAACCAGCAGCACTTGGGCTTTCAACCCTTCGGCCCAATGACATGTCATTGCGAGGCTGGGGAACCTGAGGACTTTCCTTCCAACCCGGTCCGGAGCTTCGCTCCTTCCCATCCACAGAGGGTTTATCACAGGAGCCGTTCAGGCTATTCAGTCAAATTTCCGGCCGTAAACATTTCTTCAAACGCCGACGCCCGGGTTTGAACCATGAACACCTGGTCGCCAGTACAACGCCTAAGCCATTACACCAGCGCGGCTCCCATATATATATATATATATATATATATATATATATATATATATATATATATATATATATATATATATATAATGAAATTTACTATAAGTGCTTGAATAATAAATATGTAACCAAGATATGATCATCATCCGCTCTCGGCTCTCTAAGGAGCATAGGGCCTCCTCTGCTTTTGGTTCTTTGTGAGGAAACTAGCATGAAATAGTCACCAGCTCCTGAAGTGGGAGTTCATATGACAAGTTATTTACAGTGATAAAGTTGCCATCCTCATACACCACTGTACATTCACAATCAAAGTATACATAACAAAATGCGAATATAAAATGATAAAATGCACACATTGCACCTTTTTTTTCGGGTGAGCACAAACCTTTTGCACAGGAAACGTCCGAATGTTGTCGGATTACTGTTTCAGACGCCTGTCAGGTGTGTTATGTGTCTATCTCGGTGTACCTGAAGTAGGATCCTAGAACTTAAAGCGCAAAGTGGTGTACCGTATGTGGGGTTACTCTCTTCTAATCTTAGAATTTACTTATAGTCCTATGGCCTGTCCTATATTTGGGTCTTAATATTCCGTGTTCCTGGCTGTCTATGATTGCTTCTTGATGAAATTGAAAGTCAGTGAAGTAATTGTACAGCGCTGCAGAATATAAGAGAAATTTTTGCCTACACACGGGTTGCTACTTGGAGGACAAGTCCAAGCAGAAGCAGTCTACCTTACCTTCTCAAACGCCAAACCAATTGCGAATAAGTGTCTGATTTTAGTAGCCCCCCCCCCCACACTACTCTCTTATTAATAGTAACCCCTTCAGTCATAACTTATTATGGGAATGCGCGCCTGAGGTGATAGCCCTCAGTGTTTTTTTTTCCCGGGGTGGTCCTCTCGACGTTTTTCCTCTCTTCTGCTTGTCGTGACAGCTTCATTTCGCCCAATCTCAGCTAGCGCCGTAGAGAACATTGCCACTTGGTGCGATCGGCAGCTTCATCCTCCCAGGTTGCTGGAGTTATGTCCAGTGTCTTCAAGTCTCTCTTGCTTACTTATTTGAACCTCAGCTGCGGTCGCCCAACTGTTCTTTTGTTGTTGCGATCTCCCAGTTGTCCGTAGATGTCTTTTGGAATACGACCATCTTCTTTGCACCGAACATAACCAAGCCAGCGTTGCTTAAGCATTGTACACATGCTTAGAAGGCCAGCACGTAACAAGACCTCGACATTAGTCACTTTGTCCTTCCACGAAATATCGAGGATGTGGCATAGACACCGTAATATTGAACCTTCTTTCTTGCTTGGATAGGTTGTTCATGTCTCGCTGCCACATAGAAGTGCACTGGTAATGCCGGCGTTATATACCGCAGCTTTAGTCTTCGTTGCCAGTTTGGAGTTTCCCCAAACACGCGTTATGAGTCGGGCAAAGGTGGCTGCAGCTTTGCCAATGCGGCTGTCAATTTCTGTGTCCAGAGAGAGCTTTTCTTTGATGGTAGACCCCAAGTATGTGAAGTGGTGCACCACAGCCCATTCATTGTTATCGATAGTGATAACTGGTGCAACATACACATCCAGACCCAACACATTTGTTTTCTGTAGACTTATTATGAAGCCAAATTCCTTGCATGCTTGGGTGAAACGATTCATCATGCTCTGAAGCTCCTGTTGACTTTGAATGCCGATTGCAGCGTCATCAGCAAATAACAAGTCTCTTTCAGTGACCCATGTGATTTTTGTTTTTGCCTTCAGCCTTCCTAGGTTAAACAGTCGGCCTTCCGACCTAGTGTGAAGGTATAGTTCTTCAGTTGCATCTCTGAATACATGCTCCAAGAGCAAGTCAAAAGGCTGTGATGCTGTCACTAGTGGTGAATAGAGTCTGTCTGCGACCAGACAAAAGTCTGAGTGAAGTCTGAGAAGGTAGATGTGAATTGACTGTAGAATGTAAAGAGAGTGAAATGTAACCTTCAGGAGTAAAGTTGTGAAGATGTCTATCACCTCCTGCCACTCAGTGACAATGTTTCAATGCTACGCCTCCTCCCGCCTCTCTTCTATTGTAACGTTATACAATGAGTAAGGGCTACGTACACCTCAAGTGACCTCACATTCAACAAATAACAGATAGAAGTAGCAAGAGAATTCTGATCCGCAGATTATTTATCTATTTATTAAATAATATATATCCAAATAATAAACCACACAAGTTATCTCTGACCGAGTTCGAGAATCAAATAAGAGGAAAAAAATTACACTATTACAAAAAAGCCTGGCTCAGTCTTTGGTTTACAAATCAAAACAATCAATATCTGGCCAACCCCTTATGAAATACCCGTTCCACAGAAGTATCTGAAATTAAAAGACACATAACCCCCGCTAACTGCTTCTGGTAAGCAACACAGTTTCCCTACACACAAATGTAGAGTTATACCCCGCTTTACTTCAAGCGCGCCTACTACCCCACTTATCTAATTCACCTCCCCTGTCCTTCTTTCAAAGTCCCTGTGTTTAGTTCCAAATGGTTTAAGAGCTCGTCATTTCGTAGATGAACGAATGATTACCCTTTCCCGTCCTCTATTCTGCCGACGACAGGTGGAAGAAAATGTAAATCCACGAAATGCAGAGGTCAGCAGGAATAGTATCCTACTGATAACACAGGTACTATGAAACCCAGGATATAAAGGGTTGTGCGAGATTGAACTCAAGTTAGGTAGACAACGCGCCTAATATGTCCAAATGACACAAGCCAGTCAGCATGCGACTGCGCGTGATAGTGAGAAAGGGTCAAATCTGACACCTATTACGAGGGTAATTGCACTTGCAATGATGTGTAGCTCTCTGAGGGTGATAAAGTTAGAGCATGGGCGCTCCAGGTATTATGTGTTATGTTGTATAACTCCAAAAAAGGGAACCACCAGATCTACCCGTCTGAACATGCTCTTTTGTGTGATCTTTCACACCTCAGCCCTATGGCAGTATCATATCTTTTTCTTCATTTTTCTCACCAATCGCTTTTATTTGGCATAATTTTTGCCCTTTCGTTCATTATTTTGCTTTATGCTGGATCTAGTAGGGCGAAATCTCTAAGACTCTACTCCCCTACGGACGTATCTGCTTGACACGCAGAATTGTTTACGTTCCGCAAGGTAAATGCGATAATACCCGGTAATTATACCGGTCATGGGAGCCGCGCTAGCGTAGTGGTTACAACACCGCTCTGGCGACCGGGTGATACAGGATCAAACCCGGGCGACGGCATTTGAGGATTTTTCGTCGACCGGGATTTGGACTGGATTAACTCGAGACCTGGCGAGAACATTTGAAGGAGTGTCGTCGACCAGGGACTGGCGGCTCCTGAGCCGACCCAGCTGCAATGGGTACCTCCGAAATCGGCGAGTATTTGCCTGAATGGCGAGGGACATTTGTCTCTGTACAAGAAATAAAGGGATACTCACGTAAAATCAATGTCAGGTTAGACATAAATGATAACCTGAGATTTCGCCTCGAGTATTAGCGGGCGAACGCAAAAAAAAAAAAAAAAAAAAAAAAAAAAAAAAAATACCGGTCATACGCTTATCTATTCTCTCAGTCTGACCATCTTTTGAAACGCGTTGGTCCAACATTTGACTCTAGGTGAAAAGCTGGTGACAATACGGTCTCGCCGATTGACAAGAAATGAACCCAAGATTGCCTGTCTGGGTTGCCGACGTGGGTGCCTGTTTTTCTGGCAGATTACACAGGGGGTAGATACGTTTATCATTTTTTGTGGGACAATACCTGGTGATTTTTACAGATAATCTGTCTGGGTAGACATCTTGGCGGAAGACATTACGCCAGGCAAAACATGGTCACATGTTAGTGTGAGTGAGCTGAAATATTACCGCATGATTTGAAAGAGGTCACGCGTTCGAATATTACGAGGGGCGTTCAGAAAGTAATGCACCACATCGTTTTTCTCAGCTAATAATGAAGATAAAAGCATGAAATTTTGTACACTTCAAATATGGCATGTGCCAATTGTGTGCACCAAATTGCACCGCAACCGGCCAAATAATACGGCTGCCCTAAACCGTTGAAATGGTTTCTAAGGTTTGCGCAAGATGGGTTCCTCGAAGTCTCACAAATGACCACCGATTGCAAAGGAAAGCAATTTCTTCTGAATTGTTGGAGCGTTTCAAAGCTGATGGAGAGAACTTTTTGGCTAAGATCGTTACAGGTGACGAAACCTGGGCACATCATTTTTAACCTGAGACAAAAAGACAGTCAATGGAGTGGCATCATCCGCAATCACCACGAAGAAAGAAACTCAAGACTATTCCTTCATCTGGAATGGTCATGATCACTGTCTTTTGGGACATTGAAGGTGTGATTCTTGTGGACGTTATGCCACGAGAAGAGACAATCAATTCGCAAGCTTACATTAAGACATTGAGAAAACTCAATCAATGTTTTCGCAGAGTTCGGCCGCACCAGAATCCAGCAGACCTGCTTCTCCTTCACGTCAATGCGCGGCCTCACACAAGTCTGGCAACACGGGAAGCAATCACCAAATTGGGTTAGACTGTACTACCCCATCCACCATATAGTCCCGATTTGGCACCCTCTGATTTTCATCTATTTGGTCCACTTAAAGATGCACTCCGTGGGACAAGGTTTGAAGATGATGAAGGAGTGATTCATGCAGCGAAGAAATTTCTACATGATCAAGACAAAATCTGGTACAGGCTAAGAATACATGCACTTGTTTCGCGCTGGCATAAAGCCGTACAAGTTGATGGGGATTATGTTGAATAATACCGATGTTTACATGTCATATCCATGTATATTATGTATACATTTCATGCTTTTTGAATAAACAGCTCCTGAGAAAAACGATGTGGTGCATTACTTTCTGAACGCCCCTCGTAAATTTAATATTTTAAAAACGCGTGGGGGATATTTTGAAATGTGACACCTCAACTCAGTGCTGAAGAGCTTACGATTGGATTAAAGGAAGAAGCCGGAATAAACTATGGATCCTGTTGGAACATCCGACGGAAGCACCATCTGTGATATGAACTGACAACTGCACATATAATGTAGTGAAATCAGAGACACGGAACTCAGAAAGACTGCAGCGCACGTCATATGAGCGACTCCCAGAAGCCAGTGAGACATCGGACTTAGAATTCCTATATTATACGTGACAGATCGATGTATTTTGGAAACTTAAAACCTTAAAAAGTAAGCCCGCCTTTATAAATACAGAGACTGAAAAAAATTTAAGGGACCAGGCCTTAAAATACGATGACTGGAAACCTATAAATTTGATCACCCGTCATAAGAGAAACTTTCCCAGACCAAATGTTTCGCAGATTCATCCGTCATAACAGGGGTTCAAAATTTCCAGACCAAGTGGTTCGAGTGCATATAACCTAAATTGCTCGTGTCCATTCTACCCTGCGCGAGGAGATTGTGTATTCCCAAAATTTTGGGGTAAGTGTAACAATTATTTAACAAATGTAAATTTGACATGTTTTCTTGCTAAGTGGTTATATATGAGGCTGGCAACCTCAACATATGAAAAAAGTATATTCATAAACCACATGAGCAAGCGCTGGTGATTTCTTCTGGCTAGTCGTGCGGAAAACGGACGGCAGAGGTGACCCCATCACATGTGCCTAAAGTATATACTATTTTGTGAGATATATGCACTTTGTTAATTGTAACTCAGGCAACTCATTATTCGCGCTGTCCAGACACATTTTCACAGTTAAAGAGACAAATGGTGACTGCGACTAGTTAACGCGTGTGAGAGAAGTACGTTCTCACCTAGATCCATTTCTCATACCTGAAGGTCATGAAACAACCACTTTTGTTCGCCTTTGCTTTTGATGACTTTTTCTCGTAGACCTCGTCTTTAGCTTCTGAAGCAGAGTACAGAGTAGGAACATACTCACAGAGAAGAGAGATGGGACCTGCACTAGTTAAGCGGCGTTCTGATCCATTCTCACCTGGTTCAACCACTTTCGTTTGCGATTTTTTAATCGCAAAACCTACTCCATGATCTCCAGTTTTATTAAGATCTTTCCCTTGCCAGTAAAATTTATAGTCCTTCTTGCTCACCATTCCAGAGCCTGCCAGGCGCGTTTCCTGAAGTGTAGCTATATCCACCTGAAGTCGTTTAAATCCGTCTTTGGTTATGACTGTCATCCTGGCATCGTTTATGCCCTGCAGGTTTTCAGATTGTCCAGTCAACATAGTCCGCATGTTTCAACATCCCAATCTAATAGTTGCGTTATTTCGATTATTTCTTGTTTTGGGATTATTGCTTGGTGCGAAATTTTCTGTCTACAGTTCCGGTTTGACTCTATTTCCTATGCAGCCAATGGGGAAAGCAGACAGTGGCGGGACAACACCTAATTGACTGGGGGCTGCCCAGCTTGAAGCGTGCGGTAGCTGTCCAGTGAGATCCTAGAACCTCTCCCACTGTCGGAAATAGCCCTGGCGCCATACCCTACGCCAATAGAGCAGGAGGCTTATAACTGGCAACTACTACCTTCCCTGTTGTGCCGACACCTATAGGATGAAGCTGTAGTGTCCTCTCCAAGACACGAGCATGGGCACAATTATAAGGAGATCAAATCTTACCTTTACTGGATTGCAAAGGTGTATCACTTTCTGTCTCAGAAAGAAAAGACTGAAATGAAGAACAGTGAGACGTGTGTTCGATACAGCTTTAAAAATATAGTTCAAAAAAAGAAACGCAACTTTTTTGGTGTTGCTTTTATAAAAGATATTCGCTGATTGGACATCAGTCAACCTATCGACTGTGTCCATCTGGTCATTAACTTCTCGTGGTTACCTGAATTGTACTCACCTCATGATTCGTGAGGTCATGAAAGAGGTCAAGGTCAAAACAACATTTTTGACAATAACTCGTGACAGGTTCATGAGAATCCCGTGAAACTTACTGAATACAAAACTCTCTGACCATATTATTGAATGCCTATAAAAGATTGACGCTCCTCGAATAAATTCAGTTGAAAATTCAATGCGCAAGTATGGCTCATCTCACTACAGAACAACGACTCATCATTATTGGACGTTTACAGACTGGACAGTCACAAAGTGTAGTGGCCAGACAATTTAATGTGGTTAGAAGTACCATTAGTCGCCTTTGGAGGCGATTTCAAGAAACTGACTCAGTGGCAGACCGGCCGCGCAGTGGAAGACCCAGTCACAACTCCTGCCGAAGACCGCTTCATACGGCTGCGTCACCTCAGGAATCGACTTGCATCTGCGTCCTCCACAGTCCAGTCAATGTCAGCAGCTCGTCGAATTTCAGATCAAACGGTCAGGAACCGGCTGCACGACTCTGGTCTTTGGGCTAGAAGACCCTACAGAGGTCCTGTTCTTACGGACCGGCATCGTCAGAACCGACTGCAGTGGGCGAACCAGCATCGTCAATGGACCGTTGGGAATGACCGGAGACGGGTTTGGTTTAGTGATGAATCATATTTTGTGCTCCAGCGACACGTTAGACGGAGAAGAGTTTACCGCAGAGTCCATAAGCGCTACGCCCAGAACAGCGTTGATGAGGCTCCTCCACATGGTGGTGGAGGTGTACTGATGTGGGGGGCGATCAACTTCATGGGAAGAAGTGATCTGGTGCAAATTGAATGACGCCTGAATGCCCAACGATACGTCGCTGAAATTCTTCGTCCTCACGTCCTTCCACTTCTGGCTGCACGAGGGTCGATTTTTCAGCAGGATAACGCTCGACCTCATGTGGCACAACTCACCATCCAGTTCCTCGCTGAAGAGCAACGTCCAGACCATTCCGTGGCCAGCCATGTCATCAGACATGAACCCCATAGAACACTTATGGGATGAACTCGACAGACGACTCCGCCAGCGAGACGTGGCTCCAGCCAATCTCCGACAGTTGTCTCTTGCACTGCGGGAAGAGTGGGCAGCCATCCCACAACAACAGATCCAACGGCTAATCGGATCCATGTCAAGGAGATGTCGTTCTCTGATAGAGGCCAGAGGAGGCCATACACCTTACTGAAACGGAGGCCTCAGTCGCAAAGAATAAAAGTCCAAACCAAATTTAATGAACATCATTTCATTGTTAAAGTCTGAAAGTTTCTTCATGCCAAGATTGAAACATTAATTCCGTAAAATAAAATTTTGGTACAAGTTTGAAATTTGGTGTCCATTACCACTGCAATAACGTTGCGTTTCTTTTTTTGAACAGTGTAATTCAGATTTGCAGTAATAAGGGGTGAGGGTAGGGTTCGGTTTATGAATCGTTAGCCTAACTCTAAACCTAAATCGTAATCCTAATCCTAATGCCGAGGGCGACTTATTTAGATGGCCTTGAAGAACACGTCCCGGTGCTCTCCATTTCAACCGGAATAGCAAATAAATAAAATAAATGAAATGGTCTTAAGCGAACACTGCCAGGTTGAACCTGAATTAATATTATTATTTTTGTTGTTGAATTTTGTAAGCCTTTAGAAAAAGCCGTCTCACCAAATGATTTCTCTTTTCTCCTCTCTCTCTCTCTCTCTCTCTCTCTCTCTCTCTCTCTCTCTCTCTCTCTCTCTCTCTCTCTCTCTCTCTCTCTCTCTCTCTCTCTCTTTCTTTCTCTCTCTCTCTCTCTCTCTCTCTCTCTCACACATACAAGGGCGTACACATAGATATTGTCACTTAGCTTGTCCTCCTTTGCAACCAATGCCAAGTTCAAGACTCCTTGGTATTATCTACAATGAGTATCCAGGCTTTTCCTGTGGCTTTTCTGCCCTTCTGAAACGTGTTGAGTTGGAGTCATGATCTCCAGTGTCTTTCCCATTGATTCTATCCCGGCTTGGCTAATATAAGAGTATCTATATATATATATATATAAAACGTTAAAAGGTAGTCCTTGTTCTGGAATCCCCAGGGAAAGAAAGACAGAGGTAGAGCATGGGGAAGAAAGCTGGAGACAGAGGTGATGAGGAAAACGAGGAAAGAACTTGAGCTGTTGGTACATGACAGAAGGACTTGGTTTGTGTTTGTTGAAGGCCTATGCTCCTTGGGGAGCTAAAGGGTGTTGAATAACTATCCCGGCTTGGCATCTATATATATATATATATATATATATATATATATATATATATATATATATATATATATATATATATATACACACACATATAGTATCTATATATATACAGCGTGTCCGGCAGAATCACTACCAATAACATATGTCAATATTTCCTCATCCATGTAAGTAAGAATTATTTTTTATGGTTACCTCGTATAGAAACTATCACATTTTTAGGAGCAGTGAGTTAATTGATAAATTGTCCAATAATGTGCAGATAATGCATACGTAATGCGTAGCCGCGGAATGTGAATACGCGTGTAGTGAAAATGGCGGAGTTCACGGTGCAGCAGAAAGTGCAATGCTGTTATTGGCTTGCGGAATTAAAGTTTCCCATTGTTGTGCAAAGGAGATTCAGGCAGGAATATGGACAGAAACCTCCAGAGCGACATACCATAGTGAAATGGCACAAGCAACTGTTGGAAACAGGTTCTTTGTTGAGAAAGAAAGGAAGCGGCAATGAAGCGTTGTCTCCAGATAGAGTTGAAGCAGTTAGCGAAGCTTTTCAACGTAGCCCGCGAAAATTCATTCAACGGTCAAGTGGAGAATTGGGTATTCCAAAATCTATTGTTCACGACATTGTGCACAAAAGATTGCGGCTTAGAGCCTACAATATCCAGCTAGTGCAGAAGTTACAGCCAAATGATAAACCCAGACGGGCCGAATTCGCAAATGCAATGCTATGTCACCTCGATGATGACAATGAATTTCTCAATCGTGTGGTATTCTCCAAATGAAGCGACCTTTCACACTTGTGGCAAAGTTCACCGGCTTAATTGTAGGATATGGGGAAATGAAAACCCACATGTCGTAATGGAGCATGAGCGAGACAGCCCTAAACTTAACGTGTGGTGTGCCTTAACCTTGAATTATGTGATCTGGCCATTTTTCTTCGCCGAAGCCACAGTCAGAGGAGCAACACACCTAAACATGCTGCAAAATTTTGCAGTTCCTAGGATACCACAAGGATTCATATTCCAGCAAGATGGAGCACCTCCACACTATGCCAATGAAGTAAGAAACTACCTTCATCAACAATTTCCAGACAGATGGATTGGAAGATTAGGTCCCATTGATTGGCCACCAAGGTTACCAGATTTGACTCCCTTTAGATTTCTTTCTATGGGGATACTTAAAAAGCTTTGTCTATCAAACTCCGGTGCAGGGACTTGATAATCTTCGGCAGCGAATAATTGACGCTTGTGCATCCGTCACACCTCAGATGCTGCAAAACACGTGGAGAGAGATAGAATACCGTCTTCACATTCTTCGAGCCACTAAAGGCGCTCATGTGGAGATCTACTGAAACTTGGTGGAGATCTACTGAAAATTGGTGAGTTGCTACTGAAACTTAATGAGTTTGCCTAACAGAAAATCAAAATCCGGTCGGTCTGCTATTATTAGTGTAAGAAATATTGACATTTGTTATTGGTAGTGATTCTGCCGGACACACTGTATATATATATATATATATATATATATATATATATATATATATATAATATATATATATATATATATATATATATATATATATATATATATATATATATATATATATATATATATATATATATATATATATATATATATATATATATATATATATATATATATATATATATATATATATATATATATATATATATATATATATATATATATATATATATATATATATATATATATATATATGTGTGTGTGTGTGTGTGTGTGTGTGTCTGTGTATATATATATGTGTGTGTGTCTGAATATATATATATGTGTGTGTGTGTGTGTCTGTGTGTATATATATGTGTATGTGTGTGTGTGTGTCTGTGTGTATATATATACAAGGGGATTGACATAAGTCTTGGGCCTGACCATGAAGGACATGTCACAGAGAGCTGAAATTTTGTATAGTGTTTATTCCTTTTCAATATAGCCACCGTCTTAATTGACACACTTCTGCCATCTCTGCTTGACCTTGAAAAGACCTTGGGAGTAGAACACCCTATTTGTCAAACTAAACCAGTCATCACATGCCAGCATAACCTCTTCATCGCTGTCAAAATGATTTCCTTTTAGCTGTTTTTTAAGATTTGGGAATAGAAAAAGGTCTGATAGAGCCAAATCTGGAGAACATGGTGGGTGTGGAAGAATTTCAATATTCAAATCGTTGGCTGCTAGGTACACAAGCCGTGCTTTGTGAGAGGGCGCGTTGTCTTGAAGCAAAGGAAGATTTTGAGTGCACGTTATCCCTCGTTTCCTGGTCACAACCTTTGTTAGTTCGGCGAGAAGATCTGCATAGTACTGTTCATTTACTGTGTTGCCACGAGGCAGATAATCTTTCAAAAGGACACCTTTTGCCGTCCCAAAAAACAGTCAGCATCACTTTTCCTGCAGATTTCTGCGCTCTCGGCTTGACAGGTGTTGGGGAGCCCAGGGTTTTCCATTGCATGCTGGCAATTTTGGATTCGGGGTCATAATGGTGTACCCAAGTCTCATCTACTGTCACCATGGTCTCCAAAAAATTTTTGGCTGACACTTTTTGAGCAACTTTTGACAGCAATTTACCCTCGTTTGCTTCTGTTCACGTGTCAACAGTCGCGGAACCCAGCGTGCACACACTTTTCTCATGTTCAGTCTGTTGTGTAAAATTCTATAAACTGTTCTTTCATTTAGTTTTACTCTACTAGCTATCTCCACAATTGTCATTTTTCGATCCTGGTCAATGATTTTCTTCACTCTGGTTGCATTTCCATCGTTGCACTCTGAGGCTGGTCTACCAGATCTTGGCAGATCAGCAACATTTGAGCGGCCGCATTTAAACTGTTGACACCAGTTTTTTACCGAAGTATATGAAGGACAAGAATCACGAAACACTGGTTCCATCTCCCTGTGTATTTCTGTAGGTGTTTTTCCCTGAAACATCAGAAATTTTATCACAGCTCTAGCCTCCTTCTTTTCTATTGTTTTGTCAAATCTTTGGAGCAGCAGATCCGGTCAATAGGGTACATTGCGCCGTGCACCGTAGCGGGAAAACCCATTGAAGAAACAAACGCGTACTTCACACATTCAGTGCAAATATGATGAACTTTAAATGTGCCAAGTTTCATCTTCCTCCTGTGACTCCTTTATGGTCAGGCCGAAGACTTTTGTCAATCCCCTTGTATATATGTGTGTGTGTCTGTATATATATATGTGTGTGTCTGTGTGTCTGTGTGTCTGTGTGTATATATATATTACCAGCACTGTATCGACCTTTGATAGGGTTTGGTGGCCTGCGGTAAGCGTAATGGCGACCACCTGAGCGCAATAAAACCCACCTTCTCGACGGTAAATCGCAGCTGGCAGCCATCAAACCCAAATAACATGTGTTAAGTTTGTCTCTTATTTCAGATATGTGTGCGGTGCTCACAATCAAGACGGCAAGGTACCCACACCTGTTGCTAGAAAGGAGGGTAGCTGTGCGTCTGTACCTGAGTTTACGTTAGTGTAGCGGCAGCAAGGTAGGAAGACTTCTATGCCACCAAGTTGGTGTAGGGCGGGATATTAAATGTGCATGGCTAAGGTAGTGATGATGGCCCCGCCAACTTTCTTGACCGGCTATGTCTAAAAAGTAAAGGTAATTCCATACCGGATACTGCAGTAGAGAGTTGAAGTGTTAGAGACTTCACTTTATTATGTCCAACTGTATGAGGTAGTTCGATACATCGCTGCCCTATTCTTTCTCAACTCAAGAGCAAAGCCAGGCACCCATTTACAGTTGGGTAAATGGGAATTGACTCTACTAGGTTTCAAACCAGGAACCCGATAACTTTGCCACGACAGGCAAGCGCTCTAACGACACAGTCAATCGTACACTCAGCCACATCTAATCCCATATTTTACTGTAGTTATTTCAGTGTGTAAATCAGATTCTATAGCTGGTGGGATAGCTTATATTTGCAGTATTGGTTCCTCATCACATCTTAGCGGACACCAGAACCATAGACCCCACCTAAGAAGATCAAGCGGTTTTTCTTATATTTTTAAACACTTTAATTAAATTTGAAACGAGCGTTGTTTGGATGTTTCAAATCTTCAAGTTCTTGGTTCACTAGGTTTCAAATGACTTAGGGAGCTTAAATTGTGCACACGACACTCAGTCATACTACATTTTAAACTATCAACATTTGAAGGAGCCCTGGGAACCTATCCTGGGCCCGCCGTACAAAAATTGTGTAGCATAAGACTTGCTTTTATATTACCTACTAATTGTTATAAAATGCAATCGAAAGCTTAGAACAATCATGACGGCGGCTTAAGGGAAGCCAAAAGCTCAAAAGAACTTGATCACACACATCAGTCAGAAACAGTCGATATATCACACACATCAGTCAGAAACAGTCGATATATCACACACATCAGTCAGAAACAGTCGATATATCACAAACATCAGTCAGAAACAGTCGATATATCACACACATCAGTCAGAAACAGTCGATATATCACACACATCAGTCAGAAACAGTCGATATATCACACACATCAGTCAGAAACAGTCGATATATCACACACATCAGTCAGAAATAGTCGATATATTACAAACATCAGTCAGAAACAGTCGCTATGTCTTATATCTTTTTTTTTTAAATATACATATCTTACCTCTTAAAGTACATGTTCGTGTTCCCGTGTTTGATGTACGGAATTGTCTGTCGTTTTGAGTTTCCATACTCTGCTAAATTTAAGGGTAGGTTTTTTTCACATCTACAGTTTAGATAATACCAAGGAGTCTTCAACGTGGTAGGGGTTGCTAAAGAGTGAGAAGTTCAGCAGTTCTAGTTAAACAACAACACTATTATTTCCAAAATTAGATCATACTTCGCTATCTTTAGACATTCTTACATACAAATTCCTTTCCTGATTATGTAAAACTTTGTGGATTCCCTGAGTATTTTATTTGGGAATGATTATGTCAGTTGGTTCGCATCGTTGAGGACACTTCTCACAAAGGTTTATACTTCTTGAAAAGGGACACTGGTAAGGAGCTTTTTTTGTGCGCGTGTATGTGTGTGCGCGCACGCGTGTGTATGTGTGTGACTGTTGAGCTCTTGGTTTTACTCCATACTGATTTCGGACACATAAATGAGACTAACTTGATTTCTTAACTTAACTATTTTCATCATTGATCCTACCCCATTCACATATCATTCTCTTCTTTATTCAATAGAATTTTTCATGCTCTGTTTTCAATTTAGTGCTCTGAATTCCTCCTACTATTCGTTTTTTCATCTTTTCCTGGACCTTCTTCCCACCGCCCTTCTTCGTCACATTCTTCTCGTACTTCTTGTTCCTCATCCTCTGTTTCTTCATCAGTGCATCATCATTATTGTGACAAGGGATGTATTCAGTCGTTATATTTTTTCTGAGACATACTTCAACCCTTATTTGGTCCCTTCTTTCTCTTCCCCCTCATCCGCTCATTACCGTAACTTTTCGCTTTCATCGACCAAGGTTATCGTGTCACGTCTTGTCACCCAACCAGGTTGACCCAGGTACTTTATCACCCCGAAGTCTGCCTTACCGGTTTACTTTCCATAGTGACTCGGCGTCTAGCTAAGCCTGGAGTCAAAGAAACATTAACAAATGTTTGTTCGTTGCGAAGTTGTTTGCGTACTGATCAGATTATTGCCTGTCAGATTATGTAACAAACATCCAGACAGACGCAAAAATGGTTTAAAACAGCCGGCAAGGGGTGGCAAACACCTGTGGGATGAGTCTGATATCTGGGCAACAGATGGCACATTTTTTTACCTTATTAGTTTTGCGTATATGACTTGCCAAAGTTCACGGTCTGTCTTCACAGTATGTCTAGAAAAGACCAGTTGGAAAGATTGGGCAAACAGGGATGGCGGGAGATAACAATCTAGAAATTGGAGCACAAGAAATGATATAACACTTTCGATGACTTTGTTGTTATAAACAACTATGAGAAAGTAACACATTGGTAGAGATTTACTAGACTTAGTAATTAGGATAGATCGGTGATGTAATGATTTTGGTAAGCATGACAAGTAACACGGAATTGGCAAGACTTTAAATGAACATGGAGTATGTTCAGGTGAATTTGAAAATAATATATAAGGGGCGATACCTGTTGTTGTCATGTAGTAATGTTCACATGCGCGTGGCGGAAACCTCTACCAAAATCGGACGCCTTGATAATGGTTTGTTTGGTAATGGATATGCTAAACTAAACTTCTTCTGATTGCACTTTTCCCCACTGGAGCCTTACTGGAAGCCATGTGTGAGGGAACAAAAAACTAGATCATTTTAAGATTTACTCACTGACTTCCATCTTTGTCAAGGCAAAATCATAGATAGACAGGATGACCAGTAATGTTATGATCACAATATAGGACAGGCCATAGGACTAAGTCAATTCTAACCTTAGAAGTGAGTAACTCCAGAGTCATCACTTTGCTCCCCAAAGTTCTAGGATCCTACTTCAAGTGTACCCAGTTAGGCACCTAACCCACCTGAAGGCCAATGGCATCTTAAACAGTTGCCGGACATATTACGGCCATTTGTTGTGCATCAAGTCAGGATATAATTATTAACCTAAATATATTGGGGTAAGTTGTAACATGTATAGTTCATCATTTTATATTTGCATTTGACATGTATAAATTACTTGTGTATGTACAGTTGCATATGAGGCTAGCAACCTCATCACTTAAAATAATGTGTCACATAAACCACTTCTGCAAGAGCTGTTGTCTGTTTCGTGCGGGTTTAATCACAAGGAACAAACAACAGAAGTGGCCCCAGGCTCCATAGAGAGCAGGGAGTGGATGATGATATCTTGGTGTATATATTTATTATGCCAACATATTAGTAAGTTTTATATGTATATTTATATGTATAGAATGTTCCATCTGTCGTCTTCCGCTGTAAAAAAAACCACTCTCAATAATAACAGTGGCCTCCTCAGATATGCCTCATCAAAGATGCTCTCAACCTTGGCGCTTTAATGTAGATATGGATCCTCTCAGCAAACGGTCATCCTCGCCGTGCTGACAATAATAAATGGCCTCAAACGATGCTTCTAACATCAGCATTATAATAATTAGACAATGGATCCTTTTCCCAGCAAACGGTTATCCTCGCCGTGCTGACAATAATAAATGGCCTCAAACGATGCTTCTAACATCAATAGTGAATACTCGCGGCAATTTCTCGCAAGACTGCACTCCCTGGCAGTCTGCAGTAATCTCGCCTTCACTCATCTTGACATTTATATAGTCAAACATAAGTCCTGGATCCTTACCTCTTCAAAAATACTCACAAACACAATTCTCCAATAAACTCAAGAATTATAGGCCTACACAAATAATGGCCTCTATAACTTTTGCACTGCGCAGGCATACTCAAAACACACACTGTAGGACCGACCTCTCCCGTCGGTACCCAAAAAACAGACTGCCCTTAGTTCACACACTAGATCCGCCAAAAAAAAGACACGAGACTCGGTTGTTTAAAAAACACAACTCAGTCTCGATAATTGCATGGGCTAGTCACACGAGCTTACTCACAGCTCAAGACAGTTCAGAGACAAAAAACATCTCCGCGATTTGAACTGACCAGTGTTCACCCCGCTTACCGACGTAGAAACTTCTCGATCACACGAGGCAATTCCCCTAATACTATTTTAACTTAACATCAGCTTAACCAAGCAACGTAACCCGCAATCGAATCTATTCGCTTAACATTTTCAAGATCACCTCCCTTTGATAATATTTACTCTGTATCAGTTGCCACACCGCCCGGGAAAAAAATGATTTATCATTTTTTTGTTGAAAATTTAAGTCCCAAAAATTTAGAGATAAATGAAATTATATTATATGGCTACCAAAAATGTACCTAACAAAAAATGTACCTATTACAATAGTACATCTATACACAATTTCAGCAATAAATGTAAAATTACAACTAAAACATCAAACATAATCAATCAAATATCCCAATGAATGTTACCGATGTAAATTACAACAAAAGCATCAATCATAATACAAGCATACCAAAATTAATCTTAATAGAACACTAAGCTAAGTACATTTAGTACAAGTAATAACCAATAGAAAGTGAAAGAACAAGATCAAGCAACAGAAGAATGATCTGTAGTAAAGGAAAGTAAGAAATCGGAAAATGAGGAACAATCAACAATACCACATAATAACCAATAAGTAAAACGATTTCATGAAAAATAAATACAAATTTACCAAAATACTAGTTACATTATATTAAGTTATATAATTATCTCAAGAATACAATGAATGAAAGTATAAGTATTGAAAGAAGAAGAAGTATACAAGTAGAATGAAGAGAAATGAAAACGTGGTACGGAAATATAAACAAGATATGAACACATATCGGAAAGACAACAAAAAGATAGAATGAAATGAAGGATAGTCAACAAAGACGAATGGAAAGCAAAGGTATGAACGCACAGAAAATCAATAACAATACATACTAATAAATGTTTAGATCAGACAATATCTTTCAAAAATTAAATACAAACATGATTACAAGGCACAAAACAAAATGTCAAAGTATATCCATACTAACATCACAAAAAGAATAATTCATAACTAACCACAGTCTAATAAGTAATTTAACTAAGTTACCAAAGTTATACTTAACTGAAAATAAATTATAAACCTTACATAAACAAATAATAGCATTTGCGATAACTAAGTTTTGACCTAACGCACATCATCATCATCAGTTGCCTTCTCCACAACGGAGGTTGGCTGTAATGGATCTCCAACCTCTTCTGTCTCTTGTCTTGGTGGTACACTCTGATAGACTCTTTCCCGTCCATCTCTTGATGTTATCTTCCCACTTATAGCGCTGTCTTCCCCTTGCACGTTTACCTTCAACTCTCCCTTCTGTTATGGTCTTCTGCAAGGTGTTATGCCTTTTTATGTGGCCAAAGTATTTTAGCTGCCGAACTTTGACCTCTCTCATTAGTTCTCTTTTCATACCTAGATTTTCTAGGACCTCCTTATTTGTTTTCATCTCTTTCCATGAGATACGCCCCATTCTTCTATATATCCACATTTCAAGAGCCTCAATTCTTTCTTCCAAATGCTTATTCATCGTCCATGTTTCTGCACCATACAGAAATGCAGAATATATATAACACTTTATGATTCTCAGTTTTAATTTATGAGATAACTGTTTGGATGTCAGTATATGTTTCATGTTGTTGAATGTAGCTTTGGCCATTCCTATTCTCTTCTTGATTTCTGTTTCACATCTGCCATCTTCTGTTATTATATGACCAAGATATACGTAGCTCTTGACTTGTTCCAGGATTTTCCCATTTACGCTTATCTTTAATGTGGGTTTATCGTCTGTTTTGCTAATTATCATAGTTTTAGTTTTCTCAATATTAATGTTGAGTCCATATTCATGACTTATACTGTTCACTTGCTTCACTAGTTCTTGTAACTCCTGTTCGCTTTCAGCTAACAACACGGTATCATCTGCATATCTAAGGTTGTTTATTGATCTTCCACTGATGTTCAGTCCTGGTATTTCCTGTATCTGTTTGAAAATTTTCCTAACGCACAATCAACCGCTAAATAATAAAAATACATCATAATATCAAATAAGACAAGTTTCCAAAGAAATAATATCCCTTTCAATCATAGGGCACACAAAAATAAATTACAATGCCAAAAAACAATTCTTTTCCCAAAATTACCATACAAAATATTTCAGAACGATAAGTTATCAAAAAATAAAATTATTATTTAAGTAATTCTAAGTCATAACTAATAAACTAACAATGAAATTAACTTTTAACAAAATGAGAGAAGCATAAAATATCTTATCTCTAGACAAACACTTAAATCAAAACATGTAAGTTTTTCTTTTTTTTCGAAGAATACATCACCAAAAAAAAAACATTTAAGAAAAATACGATGTCATCTGTATATCAACTTTTCAACATACAAACATAACATAATGTTATCTGTTCATCTTTAAACAAACAAAAGTATCAGATGTGTCTATCAATTTTACAAAAAAGTTCAATTTAATTTATAAGTTAATTCTAACTAACAATAGCGTTGAGCTTCAGTGTTATTTAACTGTAAATTTATATCTTACTCAGCCTAGTATAAATCTAAAATTTAATGGAACAATAGCATATGAAAAAGAAGTTCTATAAAAATACCTGCAAAGGTTTTGTTTACAAAAATGTTGAAAAAATCTTATTATTTAAATTCTAGGTACTATGCTCTGACAAGATCAATGTTTCACCATATGTTAACAATTCAAATGCAAGATAATTCTACAAAATCATATTACACAACATAACAATAAATCCACATAATTATCCTAACAATTACAGCTACAACCCGAAAAATATACAGAAACATGAGCACAGGTTTGACACCGCTCACTGCATTTATCCAAAATTACACACAAATTATTACCAACACATATGTTACACACAATCAAAACAGAATAATATACAATTGCATAAAAAATTGGACTGGTACATTCGAAACAGTCATATATGTTCCACACAAAAAATATATATATAGCAATCAAATGATGCATCAAAATGAACATCATAATGTTTCAAAGAAATTACCAATATTTTAATACAACATCATATGATATATTATCCACAGAATACAATAACATGTACTATTCTAAAAAATAAATCAGCTGTAAAAAAAAAATATATCCCGACAATCTGTCAACAATTCTTGATCCTCCAAAAAGTGACTCGTCAGATGTATAGCGAGACGCTAATAGGTTCTGCTTGATAGATAATCCACATTCTTCACGAATAATGTCAACAAGTGCGCCAACTCATCACAACGTCGCACGCTACGAGACAATACAAATGAAAATTTCTATTAATCATCTGTTAGGTTTAATAAGGAAAAACGGAAAATCAACTTTCACGTTTACCTATCCCTTGGGGTGGAGTAGAGTATTGGCCCCTTTTCACACACCTCAACAAGTCCTCCTTAAACGACGTAAACATCACAGAAGGCTTAGCGATCACTTGACCGTAACGAAAGTTCATCCTTGTTGTAGGCTGAAAAAAATTACTACGTTCACAAGAACGAGATGACCTTTCGACACCACTAGTGTGACAATCAATAGTGTTATTACTTTGCTTGTTAATAACTTTGCTCTTATGTGGAGCACAGCTAACCTGGTTACAATTTCTATAATTGCTGTTAAGAACATTGTTATTTGTTCTATTGACACAGTTGTACTGTTTCACATCCCAGTTAGCATAATTACGATTAGCATTTCCTCTTGGATAAAAATATCTACTAAATAGAAATGGTCTGTTATCAAAAAGTTTATTACCAGATTGACAAACTTTCACATAATTATTTCCATTATAATTCCTAATACTCTTAGAATCACGATGTTGTGATCTGTCAAATTGTTTCTTGTTTTTAAGCAAAGAAACATTATTATATGAAGAAATCCCTTGGTACATTTTAACCTCAGGGTTATATCTCCTATCAAAAGTATTTTTATCCTTGTTTGTGGCAGTGTGTTTAAGAAATGGGTCACACTGACTTGACTGGGTGTGACCGAAAGATTTAACCATATCTTTATTGTTTTTCACAAAATATGCTTCCTTCCTGGAATAAGGAGTGCTATTTTTCTTCCATGATATCACGCCATCAGAGCTCTCACTTAATACCTTGTTTGTTTTTAACAACTTGAATTGAAATTTATTATTGTTTCTTTTGTTATCTACAGGGTTATCTAATACTGTAGATTTTCCTTTGCTAGCTTGCCGCCAGGAACCAGTATCGCTAAAATCATTGGTATTGCGTTGAAAGTTATATTTCCCTCGGAAAGATTTCTGTCCACCATTCTTAACTTTAGAGTCCGCAAAAAGTGTATAGGACTGACTTTTTGCTTTATGTCTTTCACTGTCAACACTGACAGAAGACCACCTTTTTTTCTTTAAGAGAATGTCAAGTAGACCATCTATTCTCATTCTGGCTTCTGAAATTTGAATATCTTTAAGTGCAATCTGCTCACTTAATTTATTGTTTAAACTTTCACACGGCTGTTTGTGCCCTATACCAGAGCGCTCTTTTAGTTTCGGTGACCGGAATTCTGACCCCGGGTATAAAATTTTGTGTGCACCGTAAAAGACTATTTAAGTTTTTGGCGGGGAAAATCAGCTGATGTGTGAGTAAAATCAGTAAAATATAAATCATTACACACTCGTTCTGGATAAACACAGCGCTAAAATTCTTTTGTGTTCTATAACTTTGTTCTGTGTTCTATTTTTGATTGCATTTTTATTTGTTTGAAATTAGTTTTGACGGAGTTACAGACTTTTGAAAACAGCGTCATCATTTAAGGAAATTCATAAAATAAGTAATCTTTTTATTAATTTAATATCTAAAAATCGGCCCATTCGTTTGAGTTTATAATTATAAAGACTTCTCGAAGGGAAGCTAAAGATTATTTCCACATACTTTTTTTTTTGGTTTCATATCTTGAGAATGTGTGGTAGTCAGTTTTGTGAGTGTGGCATTACAAGAACAAGCATATTGTCACCAGATTTTATAGCATTTAAGTCCCTTTAAACGCATTCCTGATACCCACAAATCTTAAATAAGGTAGTAAAAAAATACCTTTTTGTAAAGCACCATCTGTTTTTGCATTTTCATTCCTTTATAATGATATTTAGCTACGTATATAAGCGTCAGAAAACATGTAAAGCTATAGATAGATTACTTCCACATAATTTGATCTATCTTTCAAGTCTTGTTAATCTTCTATTTATAATATGAATTTTTTTTTTAATTGTGTGTGAGATAAGGACTGTTCCATTGGTGTTCTTTGGTAGACAATCCTGTGCACACGACGGCTGCCAGCGAATTCTAAGTAACTGTTTGTATATCTTCTTTCATTCAAAGTTACAATGCAGGTAGTAAATTTAGAGAAACCAAATTCTAAATCTAATACCATCCTTTTATCAATGGCTAGAGTCAGAGATACATATGATAATTTAGAAATATTTATGAATGGCATGAAAGCTCAGATAGAGTCACTAAAATATTTAGAGTGGGATGGTAAACAAGTTGTTGTTTTTTTATTCGGGGATTATTTCCTTATTTTGCTGGAGACACCACAGACATGGGTATATTCCTTGAGCTCCAGACAAACCAAACATTTTCATCAAAGACATCCAGAGAGCATACAACTTGCAAACCAAGAAGTTTGCCCATGTTGATAAGAGATTACAATAGATATATGAAATATGGGAAAGGGAATAAAAGGCAAGTGGCACATTACCATAATTGTTTACACAAACCAATGTTAGAGATTGAAATTGAAAATGTAGCTCCTCCTTACCTTCATATTTTATTAGGCATTGTTTTGAAACACCACAGACTTCTAGAACAGGTAGCTGATACAATAGACGCAAAGATATTTGAGAATTCGCAAGAGATACATGCAAACATTAGTACTTTTAAGAACTTGAAGAGATTTAGTAGGAACTGGAAATAGGCAGAAGAATTAGGAGCTAAAATTGAATTTTTCAGGTAGGTATTGAACTTTGTGAGGATAAGGAGGAGACAGATAATTTTAAAGTTAGACTTGAAAATGCACAAGATGCGCTGGCCAAACTTCAGTTTCAAGATCTGTGTACTAGGTCTGGTCCAGTTTGCTCACACATGGACAAGGTACTAGCCAAACACAAAATCATACAACAGGCTTATAATAGCAGAGCTTTTATAGGGAATCACTGCCACAGATATCTCACACAAAAAGTTTATAAAGATCTTACAAGAGCAATCATTACACAAACACTGAAAATTACAGACAAACAAGATATAACTAACATAGCTTTTATTGCCCAAGAACAATTCAACTCACTGAAAGAAGCATTTGAGAAAGTACACAACAAAATATCACACAGTAAACCAATTAGTAAAGAATCAATAACAGCATCGATAGAGACTTATATGTCTTTGTTCAGAAAGCTATTCCCTAGTAAGACAATTCATAAACAGCACATATTAGAAAAACATTGCGCAGACTGGATCAGAACTCATGATGTATGATTGAGATAATTGTTAGCTCTCATGTTCTGGGGACAATTGGGTGTGTTATTTTAAGGTTATAAATGTGGACATGCAATTTAAACTTTCAATAATTAATGTTTGACGCATAAAACCAAAACAAAACTTTGATATCCATTTTCTGCAGGTTTTCTACTTTTGATTTCTGTAATTTGTTATGCATGTTGATTGTGACCGTTTTAGTGTAAATTGAATTAGAAACAAACCATAACAAAATGTAAAAAAAAACGTAAATTTTACACTATTTCAGACTATTATATCTTCTGTTCTAATTGTGATAAAATGTTTGTTCTTGTTCTAAAATTTACTCTAACATTTCTAGTCTAGCTTTACGCAAAATTAAAGCCGGTATTTATAATAATAAAGTAGCATAAAAGCAATTCAAACATGTTTTGGGGACAATTGGGTGTGTTATTTTAAGGTAATAAATGTGGACTTGCAATTTAAACTTTCAATAATTAATGTTTGACGTATGAAACCAAAACAAATCTTTGATATCCATTTTCTGCAGGTTTTCTACTTTTGATTTCTGTAAGTTGTTATGCATGTTGATTGTGACCGATTTAGTGAAAATTGCATTATAAACAAACCATAACAAAATATAAAAAAAAAGTAAATTTTACACTATTTTAGACTATTATATCTTCTGTTCTAATTGTGATAAAATGTTTGTTCTTGTTCTAAAATTTACTCTAACATTTCTAGTCTAGCTTTACGCAAAATTAAAGCCGGTATTTATAATAAAAAAGTAGCCTAAAAGCATTAATTAAGCCCTATCAAAAGTAAACATCGCCACATGTTTTTCCCATTAGGAAGCTGACCACGTGACCTCTGTCAAGTGGGCTATAAATAGCGCGGTCGGGGAAAAAGGGGAAATAACTAAAATATCGCTCGCAAACAGCCGTGTTCAGCTCTTAAAACTTTACAGCTTTCATCTGCTAGCATATTTTCAAACATAGTGACTTTCTCTTTCTCAACCATCAACTCTACTAATGTCTCTTTCTCATACTGTTCTTTATTTGATCTCAAATGAGTCAATTCTAGTTGTCGAGACTGAATCTTAATATCATCATTGTCATTATACATAATCTCATCATTCTTCTTAAGGGGTACAATATTCATGTCCTTAATTTGATCACTGAGAATCTCATTATCATGCCTCACCTCATGAAGCATTTTTATATAAGTTTGCTCATGTTCATTGTTCTCCATTTTCAATTTGTCATATATTTCTCTCCTTTCTTGAAGTTCCTGAGTTAGATTTCTAACTTCACTATTGTTATCCTTAATCTGAGTTTCTAACTCTTTGATTTTACACAATGCTACACTCAATGCTGTTTGAGTACTAGCAAGTTCTGAGTTTGATTTGCCTAAATCATCTGTAAGTTTAGAGACTTTTTCATGTAACTCTCTTACTTCAGCAGTACATTCTATGACACTTTCCCTTTGCTCTAGGGTACTCTGTTTTATATCCAATTGCTTCTTCTCTTCTAGCATCCTTTTCTTATACCTCTCATCACTTTCATGAATTAGCTTTTCACATATCAATCTATTTATTTCAGACTCAGTCAGCTCACGGTCTCCAAATCCTAATAGTTCACGGTATTTTTTTTTCCTCAGGATCTGTATCATAGTCCATAGTGACTTACTTACTTAGACAACAATATATGTATTAATTAAACTTTCACCTCACCAAACCAATTATCTTTTCAAGAAATTGCAATTATTTCTTAATTACTGTACACCAACTTCTGTTATAGTACCTATATATAGCATACACTACCTATGCATCAACATATTTTACATCAATCGATATAATTATTGAAACACAATGACAATTATCAACAGAATCAGTGATGGATAGTATAGGCAGACTTGCTGAAATGCAGAAAAGTGGCACAATCTACACAGAACAAAATAACTTATCTTAATATTCTTCCGTCCCTTCCGCCAACACTCCAGATATCACAAAGTTCTGCAGATAAAACCGTTCCAGCGCAGAAAGGTACACAAACTAGATTTTCTTCTCTTCAGGTTCTTGCAAAAGTGTAGAATGCGCTCAACACAGCATCAGCACGTACAGCATACAGGAAACGCAGCACAGCAACCTCCGTGACTTTTGACTTGAGATAATCTGCAAACGACTCCTCAAAAACACTTCACATTTAGTTAAACTTGACTGTCTACCATTATCTGTCAAATTCCCACTGTTATATTCTACCGTGTTGGACACAGTTAACCAACTAGGTCGAGGACTATGACACAATGCGAGGATACATAAGCCACGCCCACTTAGGGCTCTCCTATCACGCGAACTCCGTGGATTTCATTCCGTTAAATAAACTGGCCCACCAAATGTTATAATCCAATGTTACAATGGTTTTATTAACATTCATGATATAATGAGAGTGGGTGTTTAGTTAATGCTTAAAACGTTCAATGCCCACACAGAGCAGAACATTAATTCTTATATCACGCGAATGTCAAAATATCAAATTCTGTAAGACTAACATACCACTGCTACACACGAGATACTGTTAGTGAATTCAATCTGTTTGTTGACCTAGATTTCCGCCACCCAGGCTATTTATGGTCATGCGTTACTACCGTCACGCCTACTGTTCTCCTACCGTGTTAAAGGTTGTAGTGAGTGTGCGTGGGTACAATCACACGCCACAGATACGCACGTACAAGTCGTGGAACTACAGGTGACATATAACATAGTTTATTGTCACAATACGTTCATATGAAATACACATAGTCAAACATAACTCACAACAAGAAAGTACTATAGTCACATCTCCACTTCTCATAATCATTAGCGCTCTACAACATCAACACTAGATCCTCTCAGCAACGGTCGGCATCACCGTGCTAATGTAATAAATAAAGGCCTCCTTAAATATGCTTCATCAAAGACGCTCTCAACATTGGCGCTTTAAGGTAAATATGGATCCTCTCAATAATAACAATGGCCTCCTCAAATATACTCCATCAAAGACGCTCTCAACCTTGGCGCTTTAATGTAGATATGGATCCTCTCAATAATAACAATGGCCTCCTCAGATATGCCTCATCAAAGACGCTCTCAACCTTGGCGCTTTAATGTAGATATGGATCCTCTCAGCAAACGGTCATCCTCGCCGTGCTGACAATAATAAATGGCCTCAAACGATGCTTCTAACATCAGCATTATAATAATTAGACAATGGATCCTTTTCCCAGCAAACGGTTATCCTCGCCGTGCTGACAATAATAAATGGCCTCAAACGATGCTTCTAACATCAATAGTGAATACTCGCGGCAATTTCTCGCAAGACTGCACTCCCTGGCAGTCTGCAGTAATCTCGCCTTCACTCATCTTGACATTTATATAGTCAAACATAAGTCCTGGATCCTTACCTCTTCAAAAATACTCACAAACACAATTCTCCAATAAACTCAAGAATTATAGGCCTACACAAATAATGGCCTCTATAACTTTTGCACTGCGCAGGCATACTCAAAACACACACTGTAGGACCGACCTCTCCCGTCGGTACCCAAAAAACAGACTGCCCTTAGTTCACACACTAGATCCGCCAAAAAAAGACACGAGACTCGGTTGTTTAAAAAACACAACTCAGTCTCGATAATTGCATGGGCTAGTCACACGAGCTTACTCACAGCTCAAGACAGTTCAGAAACAAAAAACATCTCCGCGATTTGAACTGACCAGTGTTCGCCCCGCTTACCGACTTAGAAACTTCTCGATCACACGAGGGAATTCCCCTAATACTATTTTAACTTAACATCAGCTTAACCAAGCAACGTAACCCGCAATCGAATCTATTCGCTTAACATTTTCAAGATCACCTCCCTTTGATAATATTTACTCTGTATCAATGGGTGCTCTTGAAGCTAGTCTGTCAGCTCTTTCATTGCCGCGTAATCCGGCATGACCCGGACAGTAGATCCATTTCACTTCTTGAAGATTCGATGCTTCTATGGAGGTCTTCCTTTTGTAAGAAGCCTGTATCAAAGCATTTATGTGCTCTTGCTCAGAAGTTTCTTTAGCAATTTGTTTTACACGATGAAGCTGCTAGCTCTCATGCTCCCTCTTAGGACAAGTGCACAGATACACTAGTAATACAATTTTAATCATCGCGCAAATAATACAAAGATTTTGCAAACGCGAATAACTGGCGTATTAAAGTTTTATTAAAATACCTCTGGCCAGTAAAATTCCAACTTTTAAGTCCTCCAGACAACTTCGAAAGAGAGTTCAATCCGGTCTCCTTTACCCTTAATGCTCTTTGTGTAGCATGGGACCATAACTGCAGTAGCCTCCATGCAGTAAGCCTGAACAAAAGTGCTCATATGCTCTAGCAGGAACAGTTTCTGTAGGAACCCTATGGGGCCTATGAGGCCCGTTGAAGCTTAAAGTTTAAAGGGCCAAGCCTCGCGCAATCGAAGACCTTAAATGTGCCATACACCAAGGGATTGCAGTCTGAGGATACTTTAACTGTTAAAGAAAGTATTCGTAAATTTGAAGCTTCGGGAATCGATGTGTTTGACTGCCGGAGACGGCCAATCTCATCATGGTACATAGTAGTATCAGGTTTCAAAACTTTGGGATTTGTGTGAAGTAAATTCCCACAAATATGTGTAGGCCAGTGCCTCTAAACTCCGGGTGCATGAATCTCATGAAGGTGCCCGGCCCGACCTCTTGGAGTACAAGACATTCCAGATAGCTTAGATGGTAATTCATTATAAAAGCAATATAACACACAAAGCCCAAATGTATTTGCTAGTGTTCTACTTCTTTATTTCTTACGAGTGCCTGAAAACATACCTTTATGTTTGTCTAGTATAAAATAGAACATTGACAGCATGACAGGATGCAACCGTCATTGTGACAAAACGTCTGTATGTGTTCTTTTGGTGGCTTTCTCACACTTTCAGCCACTCTGGAATTATCTCTTTTCTTCTTAATTTTTCTCTCCGATCGCTTTTATTTGGCATAATTGGTGCCCTTTTATTCATTATTTTGCTTTATGTTGGATGTAGTAGGGCGAAGTCTCTAACACTCCAATCCCCTACGGAAGTATCTGCTCTGGGACTTTATCTCTTACATTTGTACTTTACCACTCCTCAGACGTATTCACGTTCCGCCAGGTAATTAGATCGGCCAGCCGATTATACGTTATCACATAAGCCGGCTGACCCCTTTGAACGTGACGGTCCAACATTTGACCCCAGGTGGATAGCGACAATCCCTGTGTTTGCACAAGACGGGAGTGCACGATAGACTGAAAGAAAGCCACAATGTCTGTCGGCGACCTTGTGTGGTGGACAGACGAAAACACAGGTGATAAATACGTAATTCGTTTCCGCTGGCCCCTGTCTGTATCAAGATTACAGGGCGGAATGTATTATCGATGGACGAGTCACAGATTTGTTTGTATGAAGATGCCATCGGAAGTATTACGACTTATTAGACAGAGGTCAAGCGTGGAATATTAAATGTAATATTTTAAACACGTGGGGGATTTTTTTGAGTTAAACACCCTGACCCACATAGTCTAAAGAGATTTGATTGGTTTGATTTGAGGTGCCGGAATAAACAATCAATTACATTGGAAAATTTGGCGGAAATCTGTGATTGAACTGAGAAGTGGGAAATATAATCTAGCGAACTCAGAGACACAGAACAGACAGCTTCGCAACTTCTAACGAGCAACTCCCAAAAAGCCAGAAAGAGAAGGATCGGACCTAGAATTCCATACTTATAAGTGACAGATCGAAGTATTTGGGAAACGTAAAACCTTAAAAAGTAAGCCCGCCTTTATAAATACAGAGACTGAAAAACTTAAGGGACCAGGACTTTAAATACAGAGTCTGGACACCTAAAGGAATTGGATCACCCGTCAAAGAGGAATTATTACGGTTTCCCAGACCAAGTATATCGCAGAACACCCGTCGAAGAGAAATTACTAGTTTCCCAGGCCAAGTGTATCACAGCACACTCATCACAAGAATGAATTACTATACTTTCTCAGACCAATTGATTCGACAACATATGCACCGAAATTGCTCGTGTCCATCCGAAACCTGTGCGAGGAGATTGTGTATAACCCCAAATCGTGGGGTAAGTTGTGAACATTTATTTCACAAATGTGAATTTGACATGTGTTTCTTGCTAAGTGGTTATATATGAGGTTGGCAACCTCAACATACGAAAATAGTATATTCATAAACCACTACAGCAAGCGTTGGTGATTGTTTCTGGTTAGTCGTGCGGAAAACCAGATAGCAGTTGTGACCTCCAGATTCCGACTGGAGCAGTGATGAGTGATGATTACATCACTGGTGCCTCAAGTGTATTATATCATTTTGTGAGATATGTGTAACTTGTTAATGTTAGTTAAGGCACAAATAATTATTTGCGCTGTCCAGACACATTTTCCCAGTTAATACCCAGAGGAATAGTGGTGATTTCTATTCATCTTTCCTGAGTACTGTGTATACTCAAATATTTAATTCTTCTGAGAGATTAACATTGGTGGGTGAACAACGAGAAGATGCGACTGTTAAGCTTCCAACTCAATGTACTTAGCAGAGGCATTTGTTTGTCTATTTTTCCAAACGTTCGTGGTACAAGACTACTTGTGGTTACAAGCTATCAGACGGTTCGAAGTACTGAAGTTACTACGCCACTCGTGTGAGAGAAGTACCCTCATCACCAAGAAGTGACGAAAACCACGGCGACAGGACTCACTAAGAGTTAAGTTTTCTTGAACAAAAGGCGAAAGCAACGGACTCTTTGATAAATCCTCACCTACGTCTCAGTGACGAAAACTTGTATTTACAGCAAAATTTCACCAACCTTCCCATATTTATTTCAACCGCTAAAGACTAATTCATTATTAACATTGTTACATGTTGTTTTAAAACTAAACAATCATGGTCGCTTCAGTTTTATATGTATGAAAGCAAACGTATGAGCCAGAATTATATATATATATATATATATATATCTATATATATATATATATATATATATATATATATATATATATATATATATATATATATATATATATATATATATACATATATACATATATATATATATATATATACCTAGAAATTTATTTACCTCTAAACACAGCTATACCATTATAAGAGGAATTCGCAGAATTAACTCAGCTGGGGGCTTGAACGGGTTAAAAACCATTGCTTAAATCCTTCACAAAAGGCGACGGACAGATACAAGTTAACCATTGCTCAGCGCTATGCTGCATGGTTCTTGACTTCTGAATTATCTTGTGAATGCTCCTTTCGGATAGAAGCGTCATTGCACTTCTGTCTACATCTCCGCCAAGAGTAATCTTGTGCGAAGGTAAATACCTCTGACGATCAAGTTTAGACACTCTTGAGTTTTGGCCAGTGTTGGACCACTACTGCAAAGCAGTGGAGCCAATCCGTGACAGTCATTATACAATCAATGGGCTATAGAAACAGTTAGCACTTATTCTTCAAGTATCATGCCAAGTGGCGTAGGAGATCATGTCCCTCCACAACTTCGTGTCTCCAGTACAATTGATCAATTCTGTTGTTGACCTCCTTCCATGCCACGATGTCAAACTGTCCAGTATTTGCTCTCTTTGTCTTCCCCTATTTCTTTTTCCTTCAATCTTACCTGTTGCTACGATATATTCCAGCTTTCCTGTTCTCATAACATGCCCCCCAAAAAAGTGGATTGCTTCTGTCTAACTTGTGAAATAAGTTTCCTTTGCGCATTGGCCTCTTTCAGGACATCCTCATTACTCTTTTTGGCTGTCCATGGTATTTTTTTTTTAGCACTCATAGCCTTTGATACTGGCCGAAGAAGACCAAGCAGCTATGGATTCGCCCGGAGTGCAATGATATGGATTCTGATCAACAATATAATATCGAAACCTGAACCTAAGCCACATTTTTAAAATAACATTTTCCCTAAGGGTAATTGAAAAGAAACAGCGACAGAAGACTCATTAATCTAGTAAACTATTGATTACTTTCAAATGTAAGTGTTCAACCTTCAAATATTCTAACATTTATTATACAGTTTAAAATATTTTACAATAATCCTCTTTCATTCTTTAGTTATGAATATATTGTACTGAAAATATTGATGTTCTTCAAAAATGTTTTAATATAGATGGTTGTTATATTAAAAAAAAAACATAGTATTTGACTATGCCTATAGCTGTATGAAAAAAAAAACACGAGTAATAACTTATGGAAGCACTCATATTTTGTGTACCTCTAACGACAAGTTCCACATTATCCAGGGTCATGACATGCCCTTATTAAAAATAAAATGATATTTTTATTTTTATTTCATGTAATCAAATAAACTTTTAACGTGTTTGAATGTTTGTTGTTTTCATTTCTGGCATATTTTTTTTTTTTTCAAGCTAGAAGATGATTATGTTGCAAGCCTTCTTAAAATAATGTAAGGTGGATGCGGGAGCTCTAACAGATTAAGCACAGGTGTAGGATAATCTCAATATTGAATAAAAGGGAAAGAATTCAGACAATACAAGCAAGTTTGATAAAATACAAATAATGGGCGTATTATCTCCCTTCCAGTTTCAAGTTCTGAACCACAGCGATTATGAAGAGCAGACATAATTACTTTTGCCGATCAGTCTCGCCATAAAGCGGCGTGGGAAGCTGAAGATATCGTTATGAAGCCAAGCGTGTCGCACTAGTTTATGTGAACCCATGTTGCTGTAGGATTTCTGTTATAATAAGAATAATCGCCCCTTCAGTCATAACTGACCATGGGAATGCGCCCCTGAGGCGACAGCCCTCAACTGTTTATTTTCCTGATGTTCCTTTCGACGTTTTCTCTTAAGATTTCTGTTATATTGTCTATCACTTCCCTCTTGGTCTTTCCCGAGTCCATAGAACCAGAGCTACTGTTGTAGATCCTCCAGTGAACAGTCGAGGGTAAACGGAGAAGAGGAAGGCAAAGAAAATCCTGGGCTGATAACATCAAAGAATGGGCAGGGCACGGTTTTTCCACACTTGTACGCATTGCTGAGGATAAAGAGCAATGGAGGACCCTGTCTGCTGATGCTTCCACCATGGCACCCCTACGACCCATGACTGGTTACGGGTTGAGATGATGACTGTTGTAGATCCTAGGTATTTAAACTGAGTAACGCGTTTAACGATGTTGACACGTTTATTTAGTGCATCTAGTGATCTGCTGATCTTCATAGTTCTGTTTTTTATGTGTATAAATCATATTGTATCGTCCACATGTTGCATTAATTGCATTTGTATTGTTTTGAAATTTGTTTTCACCTTCGTACATTAGACTTTGGTCTTCTGCAAAAAGTAACCCTTCCAGTGAATCGTATATTTTATTTTCTAGATTTACGACGCTTTCTTTCTTTGCTTTTTTGTTCTGGTTCGGTTCAAATGTTAATTTATCCATAATGAGAACGCAATGCCTTTTATATTTGGACTTGCGCCCTGATATAACCAACGACCCTTGTATCTACGTTGAACGGAGTGCGCCTCGCCAAAAATCCTATTTAAAAAAAGGCTCCTTTTTGTGTGAACTTTTTCTTCAGAAAGCAATATATATATATATATATATATATATATATATATATATATATATATATATATATATATATATATATATATATATATATATATATATATATATATATATATATATATATATATATATATATATATATATATATATATATATATATATATATATATATATATATATATATATATATATATATATATATATATATATATATATATATATATATATATATATATATATATAATGGTTTGAAAACCTGTACATATAGATTTTATGTCAGTATCGCACTTGGCGTGAGGAAATATGCCACCGTCCTTACAATCAAGATTAGAGAGATTCGTCGAAGTATTGTGTGTTCTAATTCTTCTTCTTCTTCTTCTTCGTACACTCTCAGACGTCCACTTGAATGTTCTCGAAGAAAGCAGTAGTCAGTTTGAGGCTATTTGAATCCCCGTAAAGCTTTTCCACGAAAGGAGCTGGCGTCGGCCATATGCACTTTCTCTGTACCACATATAAGGGGCAACTTTGAAGCAGATGTTCAGCAGTCATTTTATCAGTGCCACAGTTACACTGATCGGTAGTTCCTATCTTTAGCTTGTTGAATAGATGGTATCTCAATCTGTTGTGGCCAGTGCGGAGTCTGAAGATTACCACTTGTTCTCTTCTGTGGAGCTGGTAGTAAGCATCATTCTGTGTGTGCCCTGGATGTTCTACATTCCATTTGTTTCTGTAACTGATTCTGATAAAACTCTTTGCCTCCTCAAAAGTTATGCTTGCATCAGGCTGAGGTAGATGTGAACCTTCTTTTGCCATTCTGTCAGCCTCTTCATTGCCGGCGATGTTACAATGAGATGGGATCCACTGGATCACAACACTTTTGAATCGTTGACAAAGTTTGTGGAGCACTACTCTGAGATCATCCAGGTCTGTGTTATTTTGTCTTTTCAACGTTGCAATTACTGACTGTGCATCAGTAAAGAAAGCAACTTGTCTCTCTGCCGTTTCTTCTGTCAATATAACCTCTGCTGCAGTTTTCAAGGCCTCTGCCTCTGCTCTGAAGTTGCTGGAGAATCGTCCTGTCGCCACTTACAGCCTTTTTTCTGCACCAGTGCTTAAGGTCAGAAAGACACCCCCACCTCCATTTTCTGTTGCATTTGTTGCTGATCCATCTGTGTATGCATGGGTCCAGGTGTTGGGTGGATAATGTTTCTCTATGTATTTTGTCGCTATGGATTTTCTATCTGTTGCAGTTTGGCTCTTTTTACTTTCAATTCCAGGAATGTTTTCTATCATTTTAGGGAAACGATTTTGTTTCCAAACTGGAAGCTTGTGTGCAGTGTAGATGGGTTTAACAGTGGATATTTCATCTATGGATACTGCTCTTATTTGTGGTTTGGTTGATTCTACAAAATTACTTCGTTTGAGTCTTTGCCTTCTAAGAGCATTTATTCTATGGCACATTGGGTGATCTGTTAGTCTTTTGAATTTTTCGGCCTGTTGTTGAGCTCTGCAGTCTCTTCTATCTGTCATTGGCTGGAGGCATGTAAATCTTTTCGAGTTCTTTTATAGGTGTTGACTTCATTCCTCCCGTTATAATTCTCATTGCTTGATTTTGGAGTCTGCTAATTTTATCGAAGTTTGTCTTAGCTGCTGTTGCCCATGCTGCCATGCCATATTCAAGAACTGGCCTCACTCGCCCTGTGTACAACGTCTTAAGCACTTTCTCATCTGCACCCCAAGTTGTTCCAGCAAGTTTTTTCATAATTGCCACTCTTTGTCTTGCTCTCATTCGATTTCTGTCAACCTGTTTTTTCCAAGTCAGACGGCGATCAAAAATAATGCCTAGGTAGTTCGGATTTTCATTTAAATGAAGATTTACTCCGTTTAGCACTAGTCTGAAGCTCTGAGGTCTAGTTGAGAGGGAAAATACAGTGTATGTTGTTTTCTCTTCATTAATCTTCATGAGCCATGTTTTGGCCCACTCTTCCAGTGATGTTAGTGCTTGCTGCATCAGAATGTTTGCAGTAGTGATACGTTCTTCAGAGATCCACAACGCTAAGTCATCTGCAAAGGAAGCATTGTGTGCTATTTGTTGAATATTGTCAGTTATGACATTTATGTATGCAAGGAACAGTGTAGGTGACAGGACTCCCCCTTGTGGGACACCCTGCTCTAATATAAACTTTTTACTAGTCTGTCCTTGCAGCTGTACTCTGGCGGTTCTATTTTCCAGGTAGTGACCAATCAATTTGTACATTCGCCCACATACACCACTTCTCTGCAGTTTGACTTTCAATCCCTCTTTCCATACTGTATCGAAAGCTTTTTCTAAATCTACCCAAACCACTAACGTGTGTTTTTTTTCGTGGAAGGCATCTTCGATTTCCTGAGCTATATACAAGGGTATGTGATTTGATCCTCAGTGGATCTGTGTTGTCTGAATCCTGCTTGTTGATGGTTTAATAGGTGTTTGCTTTCCAGGTGCCACATCAGTCTGGTATTTATCATGCGCTCCATCAGTTTTCCTACACAGCTTAGTAGGCTGATCGGTCTGTAACCATTTGGTTCGTTCGGGTCCTTGTCTTTCTTTGGTATAGGTATCAGTATAGCTTCTTTCCATGCCTGCGGGACAATTCCTCTTTTCCAACTGTAGTTAAGTACTGCCAGAAGCTTCTTTTTTGCCCTTGTGCCGAGACCTATTAACATTTCATTGGTTATTCCATCTTTTCCAGGTGACTTTATTTTCTTTAGTGACTTTATTGCCTCTTCCATTTCTGCCATTGTCAAATTTGTCATCATATGCTCTTCAGGTGCAGTCTGTGTGTTGTCATGAATCAACTGTTCATCTGTGCGGGGACATCAATGTGATTTGCGCTAGCAAAGTATTCTATAAATGCATTTGCAGCTTTTTTGCCTATCAGCATATTGTCGCCGTGTTTCAGTGCGATTTGTTTGTAATGAGATCCTTCGTTGTTCAAGGCTCTAACTTGGGGCGGTACTAAGTGTGCTAATTAAAAGTTAAGTATATTCTTCATCAAGAGAAATCAAGTCCAACACGAAAATAAGAATCTTCAACTCAAATGTGGTCAGTATGTATGGCTCTGAGACATGGAGAACAACAAAGACAACAACCAAAAAGCAACAGAGTTTCATAAATGGGTGCTTGCGTAGAATAGAGGGATTAAAATGGAATGACAAGGTTACCAACGTGGAACTGATGACAAGAACTAGACAAGTGCCAGTGGAACAAGAGATGTGAAGAAGACGATGGCGATGGATAGGACACACACTGAGGAAACCTGCTGATAGCATTACAAGGCAGTCCTTGTTCTGGAACCTCCAGGGCAAGAGAGGCAGAGGTAGACCAAGAAGCACATGGAGAAGAGAGCTGGAAACAGAGGTGAAAATGATAAGGAGAACGTGGAAAGAACTTAAGATGATGGCACGTGACAGGAGGATTTGGCGTGTGTTTGTAAAGGCCTATGCTCCTTTGGGAGTGGAGGGTTATGAATACTCTTCGTTAGACTCTTTCAGTGTTTCGTGGTATGCTTTTTCATGTGAATTGATAATACATGTTTTAATTTAATCAATATTTGGCCAATATTTGCGTTTGACAGCAAAAGTTAAAACCTGCCTAAAACGAAACACAATATGGCTCACAAAAGGTTTTTTTTTTTTTGGCACGTAGCATGTAGTACCGCCCCAAGTTTCTTTATACCCCACCAATAATAAATAAAAAATTAATCATTATCATTACTGCAAGTGATGTAATGATGAATCCCTGAATTACCAGCCCAGGTAATTAACGGCACGACAAAATTACGATGGAACCTGGTTTCTATCCCCAGAACCACAACATTAAGAAAGGAACTTAACAACATTAAGAGAAGTCACACTAATCATTTACTGAAAACAGTAAACGCACAAATATCTCAGTAATTTTATTAACTTAATAGAGTCAGGGATTCATTAAGCACATGTCACATCAACAACATTTATATTTACAAAGAGAATGTTCATAAATGACAAACTGATAAACGACAAATGCTGTGCTGATCATCACTTGCGTAGCCATTAGTTCATGCTGTTGTATTTTAACAGTTCAAAGTATGCTCATCTTGTTTACAAGTTCTGGATATCTGAATGTGACAAAATCTTAAAAGTGTTTTTTTTTTTTTTTTTCAACTTGATGAAAAATATCCCGTTCAACACCTGAAGGGTTATAGTTTTCAAGTCCAAATAATATATACGATACCCGATTTGCGAAACTGGCATTACAAAAAAGGGTGGTAAATCTTTTGGGATCCTCATAAAAACGCTTCGTTGTGATCATATCTCATTTAGCTAAATGCTAGTTTCAGCTGTAGTAGTAATTCTCATAGCCTGTGAAGGTACACTTATCTTGTACAAAACACTATCACTGGAGTGTAATACAGGACTTAGTACAGTAGTGTTGCCTCTTAACATACGTGAACTGAAATATATGTGCTCATTAAAAATATAGTTATTTTAAAATAACGGCTATTCCTTGTGCCATCCATTTGGGACGTTAAGGAGTTATGATCAAAATAACAGTCCCTAACTTGCCTTAAATTCCCGCAAGTATCTCATAGTTTGTATTACGTATCGTTTTTATTGTAAATATTTTACATCACATTGCGTTGAGTAACGGTCGTGTGTGCTTAACGTCTTTAATATAGATGCATGCTTATGTCGGTGTCGCTTGTGGTGCGAGCAAATACATTAGTATCCTTATATTAAGAGAGATTTGTGAAAGCACTGAGTGTTCTAATAACTAGTGAGATGACTTTTGACAGCAAATTCTTGGTTAGACTCTTCCAATGTTCCATCGTGTGCGCTTTGAAATAATGTAAAATTAAATTAACATAATTTTACTTCTGTAGCATGTACTCCTTATGTACATATACGAGGCGTGTTCAAATGAAACCCGACCGTGCTGCGCCAAGTGGACATACGTAGGAGGAGCATGATGACGTCACATCTGACGTAATAAGCACATACGAATGTACAAGTGTGTAAGTGTTCATTCTCCTAGTATTCATTGGTTGTGCTGCAGACCGTTAAAATAATGGCCGGTGTGATAAGGAATCCGTCCAAGGTCGATCACCATAAGGAAGAACGCATGGGGTGGAGTTTGAATAACCTGCTGCGTTACGAAGAGGAGGGTGATGCATTTCTGTTGCGCATAGTGGCAGGCGATGAGTCGTGGTGCCACCACTTTGAGCCTTGCAGCAAATCAGCGAGCATGCAATAGAAACATCCCGGATCACCAAAACCCAAAAAAATTCAAGTCACAGATTTCCACCGGTAAGGTTATGCTGACCGCATTTTTTGACCATGAAGTAGACTTTAAAGAGCCTGGTGTGAACATCAATGCCATACGCTACAAAGACACACTAGACAACCTGCATATAGCCATCAAGAATAAACGACCCGGCATGCTTTCGCGTGGTGTGTTTCTGTTGCACGACAATGCTCGTCCACATGTTGTGAACATTGTGCAGGAAGCGTTAGCAAGGAAAAGGTGGGAAGTTCTGCCACACCCAGCCAACAGCCCCGATCTGTCACCATGTGACTTTCATTTGTTCGGACCCTTAAAAAAATCTCTAAAGGGACAAAGATTCGACTCCGATGCAGACGTCAGGGCCTCGGTGACCAAATGGTTCAATAAGCAACCAGTCATTTTTCTCGGACGGCATCCGCTGTCTACCCAAGCAGTGAGATGCATGTCTGAATGCCTATGGTGACTATTTCTAAAGAACCCCTGTGAGTACTTGCTTCATAACAATTGCTGTATTTAATTCTACTACTCCTGCTGATGTACCTTACATATATTTGTTATAAAGCCACTGGGACGGGTTTCATTTGAACACACCTCGTACATTACTGGGATCTTTATGTGAAAATTAAAGGATTTTACACAGACAATTTTGACTATACGAGGTGATACGAAACAAATATATATAAATAATTTAGTTCTAAATTGATGGTTCTAAAGTTCGCACCTGGGTAATTAATCCGCATATCTTTTTAATCGCAGATACGAAACTTTCTTCTCTTTCAAGATTTCATCCTAGCGGATTAAAAGTGTGATTTAAGCTTTTAAAAAAAATATATACTGTGATAATTACACTACATGAAATGCCTTTAGAAGAGTGATAGATGAGCACAGAAAATGTCTGTCTTCCAGTCTCACGTGAACACCTCTTTACAACATCAAAAGTTCTGAACATCAGTATAACATAAGTACATGGCATAACTAAGTGAAACGACAAACATTCTGATATCTATTATGTTACACAATATAATACATCTTGTTATGGTATAAATGTGATTGTCAAAATGAAAAAAATCAAGAAGAAATAACAGTAATTATGAGAATAAATGCAAGAAATGATAACAAGGTTGAACATGAAGAAACACCACTAAAAGATGTAGAATCGTACACATATCTTGGCAGTAATATAGACAATGTTGGAGGACAGACAGTGATGTCAAAATAAGAATACAAAAAGCAAGAGGAGCTTTCATTGCATTTGGGAAACATATGGAGAACAAGAGAAATGAAGTCCAACACGAAAATAAGAATCTTCAACTCAAATGTGAAGTCAGTCCTATTGTATGGCTGTGAAACATGGAGAGCAACAAAAACAACAACAAAAAAGCTACAGACTTTTATAAACGGGTGCTTGCGTAGAACAGAAGGATTGAAATGGTATGTCAAAGTCACAAATGTGGAATTGATGACAAGAACCAGACAAGTGCCAGTGGAACAAGAGTTGAGAAGAAGACGCTGGCGATGGATAGGACACACATTGAAGAAACCTGTTGATAGCATTACAAGGCAGTCCTTGTTCTGGAATCCTCAGGGAAAGAAAGGCAGAGGTAGACCAAAAACACATGGAGAAGAGAACTGGATACAGAGGTGAAAATGATGAGGAAAACATGGAAAGAACTTGAGATGATGGCACGTGAAAGGAGGACTTGACATGTGTTTGTTGACGGCCTATGCTCCTTGGAGAGCTAAAGGGTATTGATTGATTGATGTGAACATTTGATGACGGACGAGAATCACAAATCTTATGTCTCCCTATTAGTCATTAAAGTCAGTTTGTCCATGGCATCTCGAGGGAGACGATTCTAAAGTGTCTTCTATTTCAGAATTTAACACAAATACCTAAGGAAGACAAATAAAAAAAAACATTTGCTACATTCGTCCGGCTAAAGTAATTGTAATGTTTATGTAGAAACCTTGTGTTTTTACTTACTTAGTCGTTCTTCTTCTACCGTGAGGTGTAGAGATTTGGAAGAGAGAGTGCCATACTTTCCTATCGGCTGTCTTCCTCCTGGCCTGGTTCCATTATAGTCCTCGGCCTTTCAGAGACTGTCTGATGTTGTCCTCCCAGCGGACTCTGGGTCGTCCTGGAAGTCTGGATCCCTGGCTCTTAGCCTCCCATACCTGCCGTGGCAGCCAATCGTCTGTGGTAACAAATCGGCTGCTTTAAAAACGATACAATCTTAATTGAAATAATTTCGATACCAATTTTATAAATAAAATTATAGTAAGTATGGCATTTTTATTATTATTCGAGATACCTTAGTTCGTGGACGATTCCAAACTTTACTAAAATGAAGGTGAATTAAAACGACACCGTTTAGTGATATCATCTGAGGACGCTTCAGTTTATTTAAGTACAGACATCTGAGTGAAGATATCCCAGTTTAAGCTCTGACATTATTCACACACCTTTATCACGGGATCAATTATGTCTTTCAAGTCAAGTGGACGGTCAGTGCTGACACTGGACACTGTGCGCGTGATTGCAGACTTTCAGTTTCTCATCAAACATCGTCCCGGCAGGGCACATAATGCGGGTTGGGCCCATCTGACTTGGGGTGACTGGCATGCACAGAACAAAGTGGTGACAGGACGTCGGGTCCGCGTGTATTCCTAGCCCCAAACTGCTGCAGTCTACGGCGTCTGGGATGAGAAACAAGAAAGATGGTTAACTGAGATTAGAAAAGATAATGGTGGTGAACTGAGATTAGAAAAGATAATGGTGGTGAACTGAGATTAGAAAAGATAAAGGTGGTTAATTGAGATTAGAAAAGATAAAGGTAGTTAATGAGATCAGCATCAGGAAAGGTGGTTACCTTAGATTAGAAAAGATAAAAGTGGTTAACTTAAATCAGAAGCAAAAAAGGTGGCTAACTGAGATCAGAAACAGGAAAAGTTGTTAACTAAGACCATAAACAGGAAAAGTGGTTAACTGAGATCAGAAAATGGAAAAGTCGTTAACTGAGATCAGAAACAGAAAAAGTGGTTAACTGAGATCAGAAACAGGAAAAGTGGTTAACTGAGATCAGAACATATAAAGGTGGTTAATTGAGATCAGAACAGATAAAGGTGGTTAACTGAGATCAGAAACAGGAAATGTAGTTAACTGAGACTACAAACGATAAAGTGGTTAAATTAGATCAGATACAGGAAAGGTGGTCAACTGAGATCAGAAACAGGAAAGGTGGTTAACTGAGATCAGAAACAGGAAAAGTGGTTAACTCAGATCAGAAACAGAAGTGGTTAACCGAGACCATAAACAGAAAAGTGGTTAACTGAGATCAGAACAGATAAAGGTGGTTAACTGAGATCAGAACAGATAAAGGTGGTTAACCGAGATCAGAAACAGGAAATGTAGTTAACTGAGACTACAAACGGTAAAGTGGTTAAATTAGATCAGAATCAGGAAAGGTGGTTAACTGAGATTAGAAAAGATAATGGTGTTTTAACTGAGACTAGAACAGATAAAGGTGGTTAACTGAGATCAGAAAAGATAAAGGTAGTTAACTGAGATCAGAAAAGATAAAGTTGGTTACGTCCCTTGCAACTTTGAAGAAATCAGCACAAGAACCAAGCTACATGTTAAATGAAGAGTTTTGCCTTTTAATCTGATACACAACGTAGATTTTATGGGATATCATACGAAAAAGGAGCCCTGTGAACAGCAAACAACAACGTGTGAATGGAGACGGGTGTAGGATTATACACTGAGACATATCATCATCATCATCATCAACAACATCATCTTCATTATCATTTTTCTTGCCCATTATGAAGCATGGAACCATCTTAACTACAGCAGGTCCCCTTGCAGGTAACCTGCACCAGAGAACATTCATGAGTCTCGTGCAGGGATGGTTTCTGTGGTAATGTAATTTACATGATGCGCTTGCCAGGTTCATGCACAAGCTTGTATTAGTAGCCTTTTACGACATGACTGAGGGTACAGAAAGCGTAATCTGTTTCCTCGGAGATTCCTGGGAAAACACGGAACGAGATACAAATGCATATATATATATATATATATATATATATATATATATATATATATATATATATATATATATATATATATATATATATATATATATATATATATATATATATATATATACTTACAAATGCGAATATATATACATATTCTTACATACTTACATGTGTAGGCATACATACATACCAATGTATACACAAATACACATATTTATTATAAACATACATACTTGTATCATACAAACAAACATTTATACATAAATATATATTTTTACATTAATATGTATAAAACATATAATACATATATAATTAAATTTACATACACGAGGGATTATCGCTACTCACCGACAAAGGAATTATCAGCGTCGTCATATGCGTAGAAGCTAGAGTTGTCTGTTTCTGTCTTTGAGTCTTCTTTAACCTGAATATCTCCTTGACTGTCGTCTGATGATACATCTAACTGTTCAGATGATGCACTTTCTGACTTAGCTGGTTCCTGGTCGTGGTTGTCGCCGTGGTTGTGCGAGACCAGTGGTCCCGTCTTGGCTGCAGGAGACGAGCTTTGGTTGTGTGTCTGGTCAGTGGGTATGCTCTTGTGACCAGAAGCAGGTGCAGGCTTCAAGGACTGCTCTGACTTCAAATCGGAAACATGTGATGGTTGAGTGAATGCCTCATAGATTGTCCTAAGCAGTGGGTATTTAGGACCGCCACAATGTCCATTGAAGTCGTCCATCTCTATTGACCAAATAAATGCTCCACCAAGACCTTCTTTGATGATTGTTCCAGCCTACGATCGAAGAATATTATGAAATTTATCTGGACGCAAAATTACCTAATCATGACAAAAGTTGTGTTTATAGAAAGATCTTACCACTATTTTGGTTAGCTATTATTGTTGTTCTAGTGCAATAGGAAGCATCTGGATATGTTTATGGTTGTTGTTCATTAACTAGGGCTAACACTAGCCGCTCTTTCTCAGCCAATGCCAAGTTGAAGAATTAGCATGTGTTCTGTAGCTGTTGAGAGGTGCTGTATAGAGTGTTTGTGATTGTTGGGGAGCCCGGCAATAGCTTTATGCGGAGAGTCCTGGTCAGGTCATCAACACATGCTGAATTGTCTCATACGGATGGGTACAGTTGTGGCAATTAAATGTTATAGTAATTATTCTTATATTATCCTCATAGTATCATCTGAACAGTCAGATGTATCATGCTATATGAAAAAGGATACAACGTCTTCTGATGATTTACCTCGGTATTGATCTAGTGGTCCCTGTGTACTTCCTGGACACATAAGAAATAGAACTACTGTTCACTCAGGCATGTCTCTAGAGGCTACTAACACGAGGTTGCGCATTGGGATGGAAACCCCATCATGAACAACACATTGCCACAGAAACGATCATATACAGTAGCCCATACCGAATCGGAAGTTCAAAGATATGTGCAAGAGACATGAAGGCACTTGACATAAATCCAGCAACCTGGGAGAATGAATCTGCCTATTGCAGCTAATGGCAATGCTCCCTACGGCGTCACCCCAGATTGGGTGAAAAGAAGCTCTCACAACAAGCAGAAGAGACAAGAACACGCCGAAAGGTACACCATGCAACAACAACAACAAAAACAGCTGAGGACTATCACCTGAGTGGAGCCCTTCCATAGTCAGTTATGACTGAAGGTGCCTACTAGTACTACTACAACTACTACAACTACAACTACTCTACTCCTTCTACTACTACTACATTAACACATGCATGCTCTTGTGCGATCTTTCTGCAAGAGAACCACCTTTAGTGATTGCTCCATGCTCCATAAGGAGCACAACGGGAAATAATGATGATGGTGACCTAGTGGCAACTTCTGGTGAATTCCACATGCCCAGGCATTTGTAACGTGTCAATCAATCAATCAGTCAATCAATCTATCAATACTCTTTAGCTCCCCAAGTAGCATAGGACTTCCAACAAACAAATGCTGTCCTCCTGTCAAGTGCCATCAGCTCAAACTTTTTCCACGTTTTCCTCATCACTTACGTCTCCAATTCTCTTCTCCATGTGTTGCTTGGTTAACCTCTGCTTCTCTTACCCCGGAAAGGGGGGGGGGGGGTCCTGGAACAAGGACTGCTTTGAAATGCTATCCACAAGTTTCCAGAATGTGTGTAATATCCATCGCCATCGTCTTCTTCTCATCTTTAGCTCTACTGGCACTTGTCTGGTTCAGGTCATCATTTCTAATGATCTCAGGTTAGAGCTTGCTGTTATTAAATATGCTACTGAAGAGTTTCTGAACCCGTGGAGGTCCATGAATGGATTCTATAGGGCCTGTGTACATGAACTAAAAATTTTAATTTTAGTTTCACTAAAATTTTTACTCGGAAAATTAGCATAGATGTTTACATTGAAAGAAATGCATTATTTTTGCAGATTGTTTCTGTTGTATTTCAGAATGACTACTTGTAAGCTTAACATTTGTTTATTGTAATAAAATGTATAATTTGTATGCGAGAAAATTTAATTATCCGTCTATATATATTTTTCTAAGAAGGGATTTGATAATCAGAACAGATATAGGTGGTTAACTGAGATCAGAACAGATAAAGGTGGTTAACCGAGATCAGAAACAGGAAATGTAGTTAACTGAGACTACAAACGGTAAAGTAGTTAAATTAGATCAGAAACAGGAAATGTGGTAACTGAGATCAGATACAGGAAAGGTGGTTAACTGAGATCAGAAACAGGAAAGGTGGTTAACTGAGTTTAGAAAAGATAATGGTGTTTTAACTGAGATTAGAACAGATAAATGTGGTTAACAGAGATCAGAAAAGACAAGGATAGTTAACTGAGATCAGAAAAGATAAAGTTGGTTAAATCCCTTGCAACTTTGAAGAAATCAGCACACTGGATAATCAAAGGGGCCCTTAGTCTTCACCAGATAATCAAAGGGACCCATGGCACAAGAAAGGTTAAGAACTCCTGTACAATTGCTCAGTGTCAATGTTACACGAGCCTTGCAAAGAAGGAGACAAATGTCCAGTTTGGAGTCCTCTAACTCAAGACTTTACAGAATAGAAGTAGAAAAGGTAAAAAGTAACGGCAAGTAGTAGTCACATTGCAGATACTGCCACAAGGGAGGGAAGTGTTAGAGACTTCACTATACTATGTCTAAATTTTTTAGATTGGGGTAACCAATTAACTCAAGAAGAGAATAAGAATGACCAAAGCTACATCCAACAACATGAGACAAATGCTAACATCTAAACAACATGAGACAAATGCTAACATCTAAACAACATGAGACAAATGCTAACATCTAAACAACATGAGACAAATGCTAACATCTAAACAACATGAGACAAATGCTAACATCTAAACAACATGAGACAAATGCTAACATCTAAACAACATGAGACAAATGCTAACATCTAAACAACATGAGACAAATGCTAACATCTAAACAACATGAGACAAATGCTAACATCTAAACAACATGAGACAAATGCTAACATCTAAACAACATGAGACAAATGCTAACATCTAAACAACATGAGACAAATGCTAACATCTAAACAACATGAGACAAATGCTAACATCTAAACAACATGAGACAAATGCTAACATCTAAACAACATGAGACAAATGCTAACATCTAAACAACATGAGACAAATGCTAACATCTAAACAACATGAGACAAATGCTAACATCTAAACAACATGAGACAAATGCTAACATCTAAACAACATGAGACAAATACTAACATCTAAACAACATGAGACAAATGCTAACATCTAAACAACATGAGACAAATACTAACATCTAAACAACATGAGACAAATACTAACATCTAAACAACATGAGACAAATGCTAACATCTAAACAACATGAGACAAATACTAACATCTAAACAACATGAGACAAATGCTAACATCTAAACAACATGAGACAAATACTAACATCTAAACAACATGAGACAAATACTAACATCTAAACAACATGAGACAAATGCTAACATCTAAACAACATGAGACAAATACTAACATCTAAACAACATGAGACAAATGCTAACATCTAAACAATTAACTCCTAAATTCATACTGAGAATCATTAAAATGTTACATATATTCTGCATTATTACATGGTGTAAAAACATGGACAATGAACAAGCAATTGGAGGAAAGAATTGAGGCCTTTGCGACGTAGACATATTGCAGAATGGGGGTGCGTCTCATGGGAAGAGAAGAAAGCAAAGAAAGAGGACGTAGAAAACACAGGAATGGAAAGAGAATGAATGAAAGAGATCACAATTAGACAGCTAAAATAGTTTGGTCAAGTAAAAACACTTTACTGAAGACCATAATAGAAGGCAAGCGTGTAAGAGGAAAACAGCGTTATAACTGGGAAGATAACATCAAGAGATGAACAGGGAAGCATCTATCTGAGTGTACCATCAAGACAAGAGACAAAAGACGTTGGGAATACATTGCAGATGACCTTGGATATGAAACATGGCAGCTGATGATGATGAGAAATGAGGAATTCGTAACATTTGTTTTTCTGTAAAACAACGCATCTGGGGCTCAAGTGATCTTCTGTACTGTTCAACGTCAACTAAATTATTACTATCACTTATACTCATTAAATATACACATCTGTCATCAGAATATGTTTCTATTACTTACCTTGAAGTAAAAACTGTCAGGGGAGTCAAAACCAACCCATTCACCACCTCCGTAAGCGTATGGAACTTTCTGCTCTTCAATCCACTCGACTTTCCAGCCTTCATTAATGACCTTTTCACAGATCTGAAGGAAGATACAAACGAGGTTCTCAAGAAAAGTCAGAATCATTTTCCTGTTCGCTCCGCATGGGGGCACCACTGCAGCTTGCCACCTGGCAGGAAGACTGCGCAAAGGACTCGCATGCTCTTGCAGCAGTGGCTTCTGCTGCGACTTGTTTTAGATAATGAGGTGGCCAGCCCCATGCATATGAAGAGAAGTGTTTGCTATAACAGGTAAAGGTATTCCCAAAGCAGTTACTGCTGTAGAGGAGTGAAGTGTTAGAGACTTCATCCTTACTCGGTCCAGCATAGAGAGAGGCGAGGTGACCAGTGCCCTTCCTCACTGCCTTTTCCTTCCCTAACTCAAAGAGCAGTCAGGTACCCATTTATAATTGGGTGTTTGCTATAATATATATATATATTCACCCTCAGAAACATTATAGAGCAGTGCTCAGAATGGCAGAGACAGCTGTACATCAACTTTGTTGATTTTGAAAAGGCTTTCGACAGCATACACAGGGACAGCCTATGGAAAATACTAAGGGCTTATGGAATTCCCAGCCGCATTGTTTCCATCATAAAAAGCCTTCTAACTTTACATGCAGTGTTGGATTGAGTAATGTAACTTTCGAAGTGAAAACAGGAGTACGCCAGGGATGCCCCTTATCAACAACATTATTGTTTACAGTCATAGATTGGGTGATGAGCCAGACAACATAGGGCAGTCCAAGAGGAATTAGATGGACAACATTTTCTACATTGGAAGACCTGGAATAAGCAGATCACATTGCACTACTCGCGCATTCACATCAACACATTCAAGAAAAACGATAGACTGAATAAGTATGGCCAGCAGGTTGGCCTGAACATCAATCTGAAGAAGATAGAGGTCATGACACTAAATGTGGGCAATCCTGAGCCAATAACAGTAAGGAACCAGAAGTTAGAACAGACAGACACATTTACTTACCTAGGATGCATAGTAACACCTGACGGCGGAACAAGCAAGGACATTAACAACAGAATGAATAACGCGAGAACAGCCTTTGCTGTTCTCAACAACATTTGGAAGTCTTCCCAGTACAGCACAAACACCAAATTAAGACTGTATGAGAGCTGTGTACTTTCTGTGCTTCTCTATGGTGCGGAATGTTGGAGAGTAACAGAGAAGAAAATGTCGAAACTGTCCTCCTTCCACACAATCTGCCTAAGGAAAATTCTTCGAATCTTTTGGCCAAACACCATCAGCAACCAATAACTACTTATTCGGAGTAACCAGGAGGACATGCACACCATCATAGCTGGCAGACGCTGGAGTTCGGTTGGCCACGTCCTCAAAAGGGACCCTGATACCACCACAAGAACAGCTATGCTATGGACCCCCGAGGGAAAGCGAAAGAGAGGCCGACCAAAAACAACTTGGCGGAGAACTGTGGAAGCCGAGAAGCAAAGAATGAACCAGAGTTGGGGCACTGTACGAAGGATGGCTGCCGACCGAGCAAGGTGGAATCAATTTGTTGCTGCCCTACAGGACGCCACCAGGAGTGATGGCCGCTGACTGCTTTGACGGTTGGCAGTTATGGATCAAAGAAGAAGAAGAAGATATATATATATATATATATATATATATATATATATATATATATATATATATATATATATATATATATATATATATATATATATATATATATATATATATATATATATATATATATATATATATATATATCACCCTTTGCACACCGCGATGCGTTCATTAGTTTGAAACATCGCTGTGCTCAAATGGAGCACTTATTGAACGAAACGCTACCGTATTAAAATGACGTCATATAAAATAATTTATGCAGTCGCGCGTGATAAAAGCAGAAGTGATTAACGTTTGCTAACGGTAACTTTGGGCTGTGTCTTTGAGCCGGCACGCTGTGTGTGTGTGAGCTCCTGCTGAAGTATTTTGATGTCCGCTGTTTTACGTACATTTTCATATGATGTCTGCATTTCATTGAATGTCAGAGATGTGTGGCGATTGACAGGAGAGAATTTTAAATTACTACAGCTTAATATGTTGACGATGTCGCTGTAAAAGACTGTAGCGTGGACTCAGACGTGCAGACGGCTACATCCCGTCTTGCCCCCCCCCCCCCCCCCCCCCCCCCCCCCCCCCATGTATTTCTGGTGACATATGCTGGTGACCAAACAGCTTTCATGGTGTGTGAAACTTTATGAGCTTCAGCAGAACAACGTTTATAGTGCAATATAGGAAAATTTAATCTTCAGCTCAAATGTCAAGTCAGTCATATTGTATGGCTCTGAAGCACGAAGAACAAGAAAATCAACCACACAGAAATTTAGACTTTCATAAATGGGTGTTTGCGTAAAATAGAAGGATTAAAATGGGTCGACAAGGTCACGAATGTGCAACCGATGACAAGAACAAGACAAGTGTCAGTGGTTCCAGATATAAGAAGAAGATGCTGGAGATGGATATGGCACACTTTGAGAAAACCTGTTGATAGCATTACAAGATAGCCATAGAAGTGGCCGATCACGAGTTACCACCCCTGCACAAGACCGTTACATACGCCTTATGCACTTGCGTAACAGGTTTATTCAGGCAACACGGACTGCCAGGAACAATCCAGGTTTAAGACCCGTGTCGTGCAGAACAGTGCGGAATAGGTGGACATACACGGTACTGAAATCAAGATTTCATTTTTTCGTGGGGATGCCACACTGACTTTAGTTTTTATCTTTCTTTCATGACACTTTTACTAAAATCAAAGTGATCACTTGGTCTTTTATTCAATATTCAACCACATTGTGTGCCAACTTTTATTTCATTTCGTCCATGAAATCACGCACAGTGCCCTATAAAGTGTTGCACACTTACTTTGTTCCATGAGTATATATATATATATATTCTTCATTACTGTAAGGTGTAGAAACATGGACAATGAACAAGCAGTTAGAAGAACAAAATTGAGGCTCATGAGATGTGGATATATAGAAGAATGGGGCGCATCTCATGGAAGGAGAAGAAGAAAACCTAGGAATGAAAAGAGAATTACTTAAGAAGATCAAAGTTAGACAGCTAAAATATTTTGGCCGTTTAAAGAGACACAACACCTCGCTGAAGACCAGAATAGAAGGTCAAGTAGAAGGCAAACGTGCAAGAAGTAGACAACGCTGTAAGTGGGAAGATAACATCAAGAGATGGACAAAAGGGAGACTGTCAGAGTGCACCACCAAGATAAGAGACAGAAGACGTTGGAGATACATTGCAGCTGACCTTCGTTGTGGAGATGGTAGCTGATGCTGATGATAAACATTTTCATGTGTTTATTTTTATATATTTAGCTTAGCTGTTACCTCCTTTTCTTTACAATTTTCGTATGTTTGTCGCCGACGAAGGCCATGTGGTAAAAAAGTTGGAAACTGTTTTGTCCCTTTGTCTTAATATGGTTTTATTTCATTATTTTATGTTTATCGCATCGTTTATCATATCCTAAATGCTGTTTTGCTTATTTTCTTATATACAGCTTTACAAGGTTGCATGTTGACGACTAAGAACTACATTGTATATGTTATAATTGCCTTAGCTGTTCTCTTTTTACAACCGTCATCACTAACTCGTTATTTTATCTAAGCGTTCTCAAAATTGTGGTTCTCTTTTCTTTATCATATCTTTCCCCCTTACACCATATTTACTTGTCAGCTCAATTTATTTCCATTTTCTGCCCATTATCGATACCAGAAGGCAAGACTCAGAAAAACCAGGATCTATGGAGTGGTAGCAACACCAAAGAAGAATTCGCGTACAATCACACAGGCTAATTGCTCTACTCAAGAACCCTGTAGTAGCTTACCACGCGACTTTACCGTACCAGCGGAAATAAAGATTGTATACTTATATCACAACACCTGTAGCAGACATAACATACCTCATAGTGTGACAGGATTCCAGACTCGTCCGTGTATTTTCCTTTAGTAGTACCGCCATCAGCTGGAGCTCTCACGCCGGTCTGTGAGCTGTCAGTCAGTTTCCAGCCCAGGCCATAAGTGGCAAGTCCAAGAATGATCTTCTCCTTGGGAACTCCAAAGTTTAACCAGTATTTCACAGACCACAGCTGAAGATAAGACATGAAGCTTGTTAAGTTCATTTAGAGTTGAGCAACAACGAAAGAGACTTGCCAAACCAAAAACAGTCTAACAAAAGTGCAAGCCTGTGTATTCTGAAAAGTACAGCAAAATGAAGACCAAGACAATGAAAGGGGTCAACGCTTTTAGTTTCATAACACCATTTTTGGTCGCCCTCAAACTTGGTTTGTTGGGCTGATTTCCTATTTATTAATCTTTGTTACGACAACACAGGAAGTACGTCACGATTGTATGGGTATTTTCTGAGCGGACGTGGTTTTTGTGGGCGATGACCGCTCTGTCGATTTAGTGACAAGGCTTTTTGCACCGTGTCTCCATTGTGAGAATGCTGTGTATTCTGTGCTCCTGGGTATGTACTTTAAGTACTGATTTTATAAGTGTATGTCAGCTAGGTAGTCTATGAGATAGAGCCTAGTCTGATTGTATTTCATATGGACATGTCAGCGCTGAAAGGATGTGGAAGGAAAGTATATTATAATATTAAATAAATTCAGCTAAATGACAACTGACAGTGTTCTGCCAGTCTACAGATGTTAGACTTACTTATAGACAGGCTGATGAGAGCTTATGTCTTGTACATTGATGCATTTTAAAAGGAGCCAGTCATTGTAATTAAATTCTACATGTGTGAAACGTTCACCAGGCATTATTCAATTTTATACTGTTTCAACTGTCATGTACGTTTCTTAGAACTCTGCTGAATGGACTGTAGTTCAATAACCCTAGACGCCATGGACATCAGAGTCCAGTATCTCCTTCTACTCTGAAAAGGACCCGCTACATTGGGGAGCCAAGCCCGTCGTTTCATTTTGGGAAAGTCAAGCCGTTGATTTGCAACTATTTGGAGCCTTAAACCGGCAGTATTAGGACATTTCTCCTTATTACAAGCCAACCAGCCTTAAAAGCTGTACTTCGATCAAGTTTTTCAAAATGGCGTACCTATCATCTGCTAACAAGTCCAGAGTATGAGAAGGCCGGGAAAACATTTCCTACACTACAGTTCTTCATTACGCAAGTTCCAAAATAGCAAGCTATCAAGTTTATCACAGCTGCATCATTAGACACAAGTTTGTATCTATTTTCTGCCAAAGATGGCGAATTTTTCTGACTTCGAGCAATCGAATGGATTTTGGATCGAGTCAGCTGCTTTCTGTTTCTAGGCCTAGTGAGAGGTCTTGATTCCTGTTCGCATCTGTGCTGCTAGGAACATCCGTGGAACTAGGAGGATTTTGGGCCAGGCATAAGATAAGTCTCGTTTATCAGACTCATACATATTGTGACATACAGAATCTTAACTGCCGCCAATTTTTCAGCTTTATGTTTTATGTATTCAATGTCATGTTGTATCTAGTCTGTGGGTTGGTAGGCGGGACTTATGCTTCTATTTATACCGTTTCGACTGGTCGATGGAATCATAAGCGTGTCCTTAGGGTTTGGTAGGTGATTGTTTCACATAGCGGGGCCGGTATTTCATCGCTGCGTGAATCTGCTGCTACTGAAATAATCATAGCCTATGTACGTTAGCAGTGATGTCTGGTTAACTGTTATTTTGTAATTGTACTCCAGTTTTGTAAAAATTTTCCTCAGTTTTGCTCAATTTTTGTTTGTAAAATCGTTTTCTAACCTTGCTATCTCTGATTTCATATATGTTATTCATGTTGTAAGAAAAAAAATCGTCATGTCTTGTGCTATTTGTTTATAGGGCCATATTTTAATATTGTTCAATTTATGTCATTTCTGCCTTAGTTTTCCACATATGTATGTGCTTCTTTTCGGCTCTGATTGCTGTAACTTTGCCTACTGTTTGTAACATTCTTTTTGCTCCATTACTTAACATTCTGCATCTTACCATTATAAAGTCATCAAGTGATTGAAATCTGAAGTGATGTTATAGGTATTTAAATATTATTCAGAAAGCAATATATATATATATATATATATATATATATATATATATATATATATATATATATATTTAGATATATATATATATATATATATATATATATATATATATTTACCTTATCTGTTGCTATTGAGAAAGCACATTAAGAGTAAACATGGCAACCTTGAAAGATATAGTAAAGGTTGGAAAAGATTGTGGTCTGGAGGGACCTGCCTTGCAAGAATATATCGACAAGGAAATCAAAAGACAAGACGAGAAAGAGAGAAGACAGGAGGAAATGGAAAATAGAAGAAGACAAGAAGAATTAGAAGAAAAAAGAAGACAAGAAGAATTAGAAGAAAAAAGAAGACAAGAAGAAAGAGAAAATAGACGGGAAGAATCAGAAAAAGAAAGGAGAGCTCAGGAGTTAGCTTTTGAAAAGGAAAAAATTAGCCTATGCTCAGGCTGAACTAAAACATGCTCAAGAAATCAAGTTAGCTGAAACTGAACTTGAAAAATTAAGATTGCAACAACCTCAGGTCAATATCAGAAATATGGATGAGGATAAGAGAGGGCATAACAAATATGTTAAGGTAACTTTACCTAAATTTAACCCTCCTATTGATGATATCCAATGCTTTTTAAGTAGATTTGAGACCTTTTGTACTGAACATGAGATTGATAAAGCTACATGGCCTAGTAGGCTTATGAATTTGTTAGTTGGTGATGCTTGTACAGCTGTATGTACCATGGATGGTGAATCCAGAAATAACTATGATTCAGTTAGAATACTGTTACTAAAAAAATACCAACTAGATGAGGAAGGTTATAGATTAAAATTTAAGTCATTAATACCTGATTCTAGTGAGGATTTTACGGAGTTTATTTCCTCAATCAAAATGAATTTTTCGAGATGGATTGATCTCGCCAAAAAAAAAAAACTTTTGAAGGATTATCAGATTTAATCCTCAGAGATAAGGTGTTATCTTCTATCAGTGGAGAGTTTTTATCCTTCCTACAGGAGAGAAAACCAGATAAATTATCCGTTGCTGAAGTTTTAGGTAGACAGTATCAGGTCGCACACCCAAACAAAAAACTCAGTAAAGATAATTTTAGAGATTCACTTCCAGCTGCTCCAGCTAAAGTTACAAATTTTAACAACGATAAGCAGAGGTCAAATAGTGTTGACATGAACTGTAAATTTAATCTTTACTTTCAGTATGGGAATAATAGAGGCAAATATAACTTCAACAGAAAATCTCAACAGCCTCAGAGATTTACCCCCTATAATAATAACAATGATTATTTTGGTCCACAACAATCATTTAGACAAAATGATTACCGGAATAAGGGCAGTTATAGTCCCAGATCTAACAGGGGATATAGATCATTTCATAGGGGTAATGATAGCAACCCTGATAATAGAGGTTCTTCCCATAACTATAGTTATAGGCAGTCAAGAAACCCAGAACGTGGTAATGCTGTCATGGACATTGATAATGATAACACAAATCACAATAACGTGCCTATTGCACATGTAAACTCCTGCAGTGTCGATTTGGCTAACAGTGCTAATTGTACTCAATGCAGATCCTTGTTTCAGCCACAGAGTGTTCCGAGACTTTTGTGCGGGCCCCCTCTTCCAGTCATGTCATCTGTTGCTACCACAGGATCCTTAGTATTAAATAGAGGATTTGTGAACAATAAACTTATGTCTTTGTTGCGGGACACAGGGGCTACCACCATTGGCATTCGTAGGTCGTTGGTAGACTCATCAGATTATACTGGAATGGAAATCAAATGTGTCACTTTTGGTGGAACAGTGGAATTCTATCCCACTGCAGAGGTATTCCTCGATACACCTTATTACACTGGTCGAGTGCTCGCTTGTCTGTTGAACAGTCCCATTGCTGGCATTCAACTTGGAAATATCCATGGGATCCGTGAATGTTCTCAACAAGACATTGAGAAATGGGAAAGAGAGCACTTGATATCAGCTAATTCTGTTACCACGAGAGCTCAAGCTCGTGAAGAAAGACTAAATCATGTTGTTGAAGATTTGATTTTAGAAGATAGTACCAATGATGATGATCTTACAAATGATATCAGTGATGATGATGATAATATCAGTAATTTTGATCAAGGTAATGTTGATGATCAAAGTATTCACACTGATGAAGATGAAGATTTGAATGTAGAATTGATTGAAAAAAATTCGTTCATTCAAAAACAAAGAGAAGATGACTCTTTAAAAAAAATTCTTTGCCTTGGTTACGACAAGTAACGTAAGTAAATTGTACAAAACAAAACATTGGTATACTTTAAATAATAATATGTTAGTAAGGAATTTTGAAGATGGTAACTCAGTGAAAAAAACAGATCATGGTGCCACTGTGTTTTAGACCACTAGTGTTGCGACATGCCCATGATATTAACGCTGCGGGTCACTTGGGTATAGCAAGAACTAAGCAGAGAGTTATCTCTCATTTCTTTTGGCCGGGTGTGACAAAAGATGTAAAAGTCTTTTGCCGCACATGTTTAGTCTGCCAGAGGGTGGCAACTAAAAGGCCTCATCACAACGCACCCATCAAAGCAGCGGACATCTCTTTGCGTCCTTTCGCAAAGATGTCAATAGGCCTTATTGGTCCTATTAAAACTTCAGCTAGGGGACATAGATATGTCTTGACGTGTATAGACATGTGTACACGTTGGCCCGAGGCCATCCCACTGAAGCATACCTCAAGCGATGACGTTGCGGACGCTCTATTTTTAGTTTTCACTAGATTAGGGTTTCTCGAAAACATTCATTCGGATAATGGCTCGCAATTTGTTTCTGAAGCCATGGTGAAAGTGATGAAGATGTTCGGTATTGAACGATCATTTAGTAGTTTTTAGCATCCCCAAGCGTCTGGTAAAATTGAGAGATTTAATAGGACACTCAAGCAGATGCTTGATAGAGTAACAGCTAGTTATCCGCTGGAAAAGAGTTCTCCCAGCTGTCATGTTTGCGTACCGTGAAATACCAAATTCCAGTACAGGTTTTAGTCCGTTCGAGCTCGTTTATGGTGCGAGACCACGGGGACCAATGTCCATACTAAAACATTTACTAATAGGTACTAATATGGACGGGGAAGTACAGTCGTCTTATGAATATGTCGTAAACCTAAGACGAAAAATAATTGACGCATGCAAAATAGCAGTGCAGTCTTCGGAAAAAGCAAAGTCAAAGGCTCGACTGTTTTTCAATAAAAACAGAAAACTGCGCCACCTGTGGCCAGGAGACGAAGCTTTTGTGTTGCTCTCGAATAAGGATAATAGACTGTTAATCTCATGGAGAGGCCCATATATTATTGTTAAGAAACTATCTGATGTAGATTACGTTGTTAACATAAAAGGTAAAGAAAACATTTTCCACATGAACATGTTGCAACAATTCTACACTAGGCCTCCACATCTTCGTCCTATTTTCGATTCTCTCGACGAATCCATTATTCGTCGTTCTTCGTTGGCAGTCATCCAAGAAGAAATTTCTGAATTCGATAGTGAGGGTGAACCTATACTATCATTACCTGATATTCACTCACTAGCGACAGAATCATGGAAAGATGTTTCCATTGATCCGTCGCTCGATACTAATCAGAAAAATCAGATAACTGAACTACTTCAGTTATTTTCTGATGTGCTGACAGATATTCCTGGACACACTGATGTCATTGAACATGACATCATATTGACGGATTTCAGACCTATTAAACTGAAACCGTACCCAATTCCGTTCCATCTGCAATCTCAAGTGCAAGATGCGATCAAACAGATGATTAGTCTAAATATTATCGAACCTTCCAATTCACCATATAGCTTTCCTATGGTGCTAATTAGGAAGAAAGACAAATCTATACGTGTTTGTATAGATTATAGAAAACTTAACGCAGTGTCTGTCCGAGACGCGGAACCTCTTCCCGTGCTCGATTCTCTTCTTGCGAGACTTTCTACTGCTATTTTCTTTACAAAATTCAATCTCTCAAAGGGCTATTGGCAAGTTCCGATGTCTAGGAGATCTAAACCTTACACAGCTTTTGCTACTCCGTTGGGTTTATTTCAATTCAATTATATGGCTTTCGGACTTGTAAATGCCCCTGCGACATTTGTGCGCATGATGAGAAGATTATTCTCAGACCGTGAAGACTTGATCACATACATTGATGACATATGTCTCTTTCATCAATCTTCACGGGATTCACACTCTTTTAGCTACTTTACGTAATCATAACATCACAGCTAGACCTTCTAAAACGAGAATAGGATTCTCTGAAATCACTTTTCTCTGCCATAAGGTTGGAGGTGGGGTCTTGCGACCTGAGGATTCCACTGTTTCCAAGATCTTAAACTTAGACATTCCACGAACAAAGAAGCAGGTTAGGAGTTTGTTAGGCCTAATTAACTTCTACAGAAGATTCCTGCCTAATTTCAGTGATGTTACCTCAGTGCTGTCCGCGTTGCTGAAAAAGGATGCGGCAAAGAAGATAGTGTGGTCCCATGTCTGTAATGAGTCTCTAAACGTTATTAAAAATGCATTCTCAAAATCGCCTATACTACGTTTACCTGACATTCGCCTACCTTTTATCCTAAGGGTCGACGCCAGTGATCTTAGAATAGGAGGCGTATTAATGCAGAACTATCAAGGCCAGTTGCACCCAATCATCTATGTTAGCAGAAAACTTACCGGTGCTGAACAAAAGTACCCTATAGTCGAACGTGAATTACTCGCAATTATGTTCTGCTTCAAAAAACTACAGAGATACTTACTGGGTGCACACTTCACTCTTGAGATAGATCAACGAGCCCTGGGTTATCTTCAAACTGCGCGTTTCACTAACCCAAAAGCGGCTAGGGCAAGCCTTGCTTTACAGCCCTACGACTACTCAATCAGGGCGATCAAGGGCAACATTAACGTGGTTGCAGACGTATTGTCCCGATGTATTAAAGACACTCCGTCTCCCATGTAAACCACAGCTCTGTGTATCGACAGCATGCTGAACAGCCTTGGTTACACTCAGTTGACTTTTTGCTGATGACTTTTCGTGTCAAGAAGCTGCGCTATAGGTTTTCAAAGAAAGTGCGTTTCTACGGGTCTTATCAGAACTACGCTACCCGCAAGGACACATGATGATGCTGTTTGAAATACTTTTTGGACGAGTAGGATATCGTTTGTCTCATATCATTGTATAGACTCACATTACACCTACATTTGAACTGTCAGCTCTACGTCAGGTGTAATAGGAAACTTTTCTACAAACAGTTCCAGAATATTCAATTCGAGATCGTTTTTACAAGTTGTCAAGATATAACTTTCTGTATCAATTTGGTTTCAAAAGGGACATAACTCATTACTTGAAACACATACAAGATTTCCAAGGGAGATAACCACACTATGATATGCTGAACTTTTCTGCGTGAATTTGCTTCAGGATTCTCGAGTGTACATTTTTTGGGTCTACTAATGATTGTTTGGACTACAATCGTGGACAAGATTGACTTATCGATTCTACAGAAAACTTCATGCTTTACAGGACTTTGCACGTGAAATGGCTTCAAGCCTATGCAAAAGATCACCATTTCTCCATACATGAAGAAAATAAACTAATTAACTGTGCCTATTCAAAGTGATCTCTTAGCACAAAAGATTCACTTCATTGGACATTTAAGGTGTTAAGATATTTGAGCGCATTGCGCCTTACTATGATAATTATTTCTTAATTAACTGGTCATATTATTATATGATACAAGTTGACACAGCAGTCATTAAATACAAGATACATATATTGACATAATGTCGCAGTCATACACTTTGTATGTGCTTATTGTCTGCCTCTTATATATTTCTCTACTGTCATATTGATTAAATCATGCACTTAGCATTAATGTTTATTTGATTAACATTCTTTGACTAATGGGACAGGTACAGTAGGAGTTTATGACTTACCGGACGGCGAATGAATGTTGGTATATATGCATTGTTTATGTTACATGTTGATTGACTACTGCTTATGACCTCATTATTATGTTAAAGTGTTTGGAGCTGTTTTGATAGACATTGGGTTTGCAGTGTACACTGTTTCTCCACACCTTGCGTGTTAAATTGCCTCCATTCAGCACAAACATGGATCTATGCATGGTCATAGCAGCAGTGACATATTATGTTACCTTTTTCTCACCTCAGTAGTAATTTGTCTCATACCCCAATAATGTCTACTCCGTTCGACATTATTGACCGGGGGGGGGGGAAGAGGAGTAGTTGTTATGACTCATTTCATAACACCATTTTCGGTCGCCCTCAAACTTGGTTTGTTGGGCTGATTTCCTATTTATTAATCTTTGTTACGACAACACAGGAAGTACGTCACGATTGTATGGGTATTTTCTGAGCGGACGTGGTTTTTGTGGGCGATGACCGTTCTGTCGATTTAGTGACAGGGCTTTTTGCACCGTGTCTCCATTGTGAGAATGCTGTGTATTCTGTGCTCCTGGGTATGTACTTGAAGTACTGGTTTTATAAGTGTATGTCAGCTAGGTAGTCTACGAGATAGAGCCTAGTCTGATTGTATTTCATATGGACATGTCAGCGCTGAACGGATGTGGAAGGAAAGTATATTATAATATTAAATAAATTCAGCTAAATGACAACTGACAGTGTTCTGCCAGTCTACAGACGTTAGACTTACTTATAGATAGGCTGATGAGAGCTTATGTCTTGTACATTGATGCATTTTAAAAGGAGCCAGTCATTGTAATTAAATTCTACATGTGAAACGTTCACCAGGCATTATTCAGTTTTATACTGTTTCAACTGTCAAGTACGTTTCTTAGAACTCTGCTGAATGGACTGTAGTTCAATAACTCTAGACGCCATTGACATCAGAGTCCAGTATCTCCTTCTACTCTGAAAAGGACCCGCTACAAAGGGGTCATCGCTTTTAGAAGAATTGAATATTTCATAATGCAGCGCCAAAACCAAAAAAGCCGAAAAGCATAGTCTAACAACGTCTAACAATACAGGTGGAAGGATTAAAAAAAACAAAACAAAACACAACAACAACAACAAAAAAGAGCTTAATTTTGTCACTCATGTATTTAAAGTTTTCAAATACAGTAATGTTAAACTTTCTCAAACTGGAATCCTAATTTTATTAATTAAAGTAAACAAAAATTGCGTTTATTACTTAAAGTATGTCAGTAAATCTTCCTTTTATTCCAATTATTCTTCAATATTCTAAGTCCTTGAGGACTTAGACCGATTTACAAATAGTCATAGTGTTCGCCCGACTTGGGTGGGAGTTTAATTAAGTACAAACACTTGTGTAAATAGTTATGTTTTTATCTGCTGTAGGTTGGGGGGCTTCACATTTAAGTCAGCGAAGGGGCACCAGGTATGTAAATCTGCAGTCTGTAAGACTTAGACCTTATTCACAATGGTCTTAGACTTAGACTTTATTCACAGTGGTCTCAAACGCAGACTTTATTGGCAGTGGTCTTAGACTAGACTTTATTCACAGTGGTCTCAAACGCAGACTTTATTGACAGTGGGCTTAGACTAGACTTTATTCACAATAGTCTTAGACTAGATTTTATTCACAATAGTCTTGACTAGACTTTATTCACAATAGTCTTAGACTAGACTTTATTCTCAATGGTCTCAAACTTACACTTTACTCAAAATGACCTCAAATGTAAACTTTACTCACAATGACCTCAAACCTAAACTTTACAATGGCCTCAAACGTAAACTTTACTTACAATGACTTCAAACGGTAACTTTACTCACAATGACCTCAAATGTAAACTTTAATCACAATGACCTCAAACTAAAACTTTACTCACAATGACCTCAAACTTAAACTTTACTAACAATGACCTCAAACTTAAACTTTACTGACAATAACCTCAAACGTAAACTTCACTCACAATGACCTTAAACTTAAACTTTACTAACAATGACCTCATACTTAATGTTACGGTATATGCTATTAACGCCGTCTGCTAAAGGTTAGCAGACGTGCAATTGTAAAGGTTAAGACATTTAATATATTGCGATAGATGTTTCAATTATTGAACGCTCCATACACGATCGATTATGACGTGTCTAGCGTTGTTTGGGTCACAGTCGGTAACTAGGAGACGCTACCCTTTGTTACTTGACCGCCAAGCTGAATAGCTGCGTTTTTCTAACCTTCCAATTCAATGGCATGATATAGCCATTTATATGTGCATTTATGATGGACCAGGGTCAGTCCTAGAACTCTATATGAGAGGAAACTTACGGAGGTTAGTGTTTAACTAGAATCCTCAGAAGGAGGAGAATAATCGTCAAATTCGTATGAATATTCAGACTCGCAGTCTCACTGTCGGCAGGTAGCCATGTCTAGCTGCGCATGCATATAGCTGTGATGTTCTGACGACAATACTGCATTGTATCCTTAAACGGACATTGACACGTAAACCAGCAGTCTACGTTATTGATTAATTTATGCATGACTTATACGGACTCATGTTCTGCTCCTATTTGAAATGATCATCCTGTGTGTACATGTGATTAAATATTACGGACTCAACCTGAAGGCATTAATTACTTCATTAATGTTGCTGAGTTCAAGTTACATTAATTACTTCTTCATACCATGCTACTGAGTTGTATGAACGCTTCACCCTAATTCGCGTAATAATAACCCCAGCACGATGAACAAGAGATCACTAAAGTAACCATACTCAGTGCATGATCTTCAACCGGCAAATAACTCAGCAACAAAGTGGCGGCCGAATGCGGGGAACGACAGAAAAAAGAAACAAACTTCTGTTCCTTACGCACAGATTAATCACAATATTTACGATCAAGTTTCGATCACATGATCCAGTCGAAGATGACGTCTTACTCATTATAATGCCTAACAACGTGACGTCACCGAAAGTCGTGTAGGTGAACTGTCGGAGAAACCAAAGTCGTTCTCTAAGCCTAACCAGGGGAAACATGAGCCATTGAAGCAAACACACGATATGGACTACAGGAGCAGACAGTCAGGGGCATTAGCCTAGCTGTTGACGACCTCTAGCACTGATCTAAGCAACGGAAAAGATAAGTCTAGCTGTTAAACTGTCGTCATTGCAAACAGTAATACTGAGTCCATGCCTTTTGCCTGCATAGGCATGTCTTTTCTGAATGTGTTTCATGTAATTTTGGGTTGTTTTAATGTGTTGTTAATTAGTGGGCGGTAGGGAGGATGAACCGAAATTAGATTCTGTGGCTCTCACGATGCCTGAATTGATTTCGGTCGTTTCTTAGGGCAGTTAAACGATTGCATTTTTGGAAGCCCCATTGAGGTTTGCCATTGGACTGCCTGTCCAAATCTGCTGTCGTTTGACGATTTGTGTTAGCTGTACCGTTCCGTAGATAACTGGTGTATTTTATTTGTACTAAGTTCACATTTTTATTCAGTTTTGTATCATGTTCGTTAACTATTTCGTCCAGTCTACTCTTACTATCAATTTATTTTATGATTGTTAAATGTTCGTCCGTTATGAGTCCTGTGATGTCATCATTTTTTGCAGTCATTTTTTTTTTTTTGTACTTTGAATATTAAGTTGACCTCGGGTCAGTCTTTGACCCTTCATTTGGCTTGTGACACTTCCGCTTGTTTTATTTAGTTCATAAATTCATTTTTAATTGTGAAAATGTCTTGTTTGCGTCTTGACATTGTTTGTACCCTTTAGTTGCATCATTGTTTTGTTTGTACTACATTAATAATATAACATTATATTCAATAATACACTTGTAATTTAATTTAATTAATTTTTTCTGACATTTAAGGTTAATATGGGACATTGCATAATTATGCAGTGATAGTCCAAGAAAGTAGCACTACAATTTATAAGAGATGCCTAGGGCATAATAATATAATATATATATTGACCAAATAAAATAATCTTATAGTCTACCTTTGAGGTGACAGACCCATTGTATATTATTTAATATACTTTTCTAGTACTAAGAGAGTGACTTAGTACATTGAACAATATAATTACTAGGAATCATACCCAACATTATTGGATATTGAGATTAATTGTGTGATGTAATTACATTATAGTTAACAGATATCATAACTATTTATGATATAGTTAGTACTTAGATACAATATTGTTACAAAATATTGTCTATTAGTTGAACTTAGACATAAGAGTTCAGTACTATTGTGATTATTTATATTGAATATTCCTAAGTTGAGTAAGTATAATAATTACTCTGAAGCTACTATTGACTATTTTAATCAGTACTTATCAATAATTACTTACCAGATAAAAGTCAAAATGCTTACTATAGACCATTTCGTTAAAATTGGTAAGGAATATGGTTATAAATCTCAAGAACTTCGTCAGTTTGCTGAGGCAGAACTGGAAAAACATAAAGCAGAAATAGAGGAACAAAAGGTTGCATTAAAGAAAGAGGAGGAAGAACGTGAGATGAAGCAAATTGCCAAGGAAAATAGACTGAGAGAGCTTGCTCAACGTGAAAGAGACGAGCAAAGAGCAATTACCAAACAGGAAGAAGAGAATAAATTGAAACGAGAGGAAATTATTTTACAACAAGAAATGGAATTGGCGCGTATTAAATTGGAGACAGCAAGATTACAAGCACAAAGTGCTGATGCAAACCAGAATAATAACGCACAAAATGGATCGTCATCCAGCCAAACTAAACATTTCTACAACTTTAAATTACCCACTTTCAACTTAAACGTGGACGACCTTTCATCGTTCCTGTCATGTTTTGAACAGACTTGCAAAACAAATCATTTGCCCGAAGAGTCATGGGTACTCAAGTTAAATGAATTCTTGGTTGGAGAACCATTGACGGCTTCTCAAAATGCTGACCCATCAATAGCAAATAACTACGGTGCTATTAAGTCCTTGCTTTTACGAAGGTTTCACCTAGACGAGGAACACTGTAGGTTGAAATTTAAGGGAATTTTACCTGAATCTCCAAAAGATTTTGCAGGATTCATTGCGAACATACGCAATACATTTAATAGATGGGTTGAACTGGCAGAAGTCAACAAATCGTACGACAAATTAGTTGATTTACTACTACGGGATAAGGTATTATCTTCGGTTAGCCAACCATTCTTTGCATATTTGCAGGAGCGTAAACCAGGTACTATCGACGAGTTGGAAAAAATTTCTTTAAACTACTGTTCGGCACATCCGAATGCGAACATTTCTAACTCTTCATTAAGAGAACCTCTACCTGTGGCGTCTAATATGGCCTACAATCATAATAACAAACAAAGACATCACAGTGTAGACAGAAGTAGGTTCCAAAGAAATCACAATGTTAACTTTCAGAAGGGACATAATAATGATTTCAACAATAAAAATGAGTTCAACAGAGGTAGATCACGAGATAGAAATTATTCACCTCAAACAAACTACCACAATAGTCAACATAACACTAATTATAATCGATCACATACCCCGAAAAATAACAATAACTGGAATGGTAATAATCATGGCTCGAGACATCGAGATAATAGTTACTATAGAGGACGACGAGATAATTCTAACAATTATACTCGGAATCGATCTCATTCTCGGGGATCATCTCATTACAACCATAATACAGGGGCGGCAGTTACAAATAATACTACCCCTATAGCTCAGGTCCCACTTGACAATAATACAACACAGTCTTCTGCTGCATGTTTTGCTATTAATTATAATGTGGCAAATAGTTGCCAACAATGCAATCTTATTTTTCAGAAGGCAAAAGAAACAGTGCTTAACTGCGGACATATTACACCAGAGGTAGGTCTTGCAGTCAACGATGGAACAGGCTTACTAATTTTTAACAGGGGATTAGTTAATGGATCCGTCGTCTCAGTGCTGAGAGATTCAGGATCCACAACGATTGGTGTACGTCAGTCGCTGGTACATCCTAGCTGTGCGACAGGAGAATATGTACGCTGCATGACATTTGGTGGAACTATTGAGTTCTACCCAACAGCTATTGTTCATATTAGAACACCCTTTTTCACAGGGAACGTAAAAGTATGTATGCTAAAAAAAGCCTATAGCTGATCTGATGGTTGGTCGTATACACGGCAGTAAAGATTGTACTCCAGATGAGATCATAGAATGGGAGAAACATAACCTATGCACTGGAAACGCCGTGACGACTAGAGCGCAGACTCAACTCATGGAGAATTTTAGTGATAATAAGATGGATGCAGACAACCAAGAGGAGTTTGTAGTCAATTCACCTATTGACAGGGAAACATTTGCAACTAAACAAAAAGAGGATAAATCTTTAAAAAAAATTTTTAAACTGCTTGATAAAGTTGACAATCTATCCTCAGGTAATAATAACAAACATTGGTTTGTTATTAAAAATGACATATTGATTAGATGTTTTAATGACAAATCACAAATGAAACAACAAGTTATGGTCCCGTATACTTTTAGACGGTACATTCTTCAACATGCACATGACTCACATTGTGCTGGACATATGGGATATACTCGAACACGATCTCGAGTACTGTCTTCATTCTTTTGGCCAGGAGTGTCAAGAGATATTTCGCAGTATGTACGTTCCTGTACTACATGCCAAGAAGTGAAAGCACGTGGAGCTTTTCACACGGCGCCTATTCAGGCTTGCGATATCTCAGTAAGACCGTTTGACAAGATGGCCATAGATATTATTGGTCCATTGCTACCATCGGCCAGAGGACATAGATTCGTCCTTACGTGCATTGATTTGTGCACACGATGGCCAGAAGCTATCCCATTAAAGACCACCACTACCACAGATGTAGCTGATGCACTACATCTCATCTTTTCTAGAATAGGGTTTCCTAGAAAACTTTTATCAGACCATGGGTCACAGTTCATATCTGACACCATGAAGGAAGTCATGAAAACTTGGAACATTGATAGGAATTTAAGTAGTATTTATCATCCTATGAGTAATGGTGCAGTTGAAAGACTTAACCGTACACTTAAACAACTACTACATAAGGTTACGGTTAAGCACCCTCATGACTGGGACAGAGCACTCCCAGCTGTTCTATTTGCTTATCGGGAGGTACCGCATGAACAAACTGGCTTCTCTCCCTTTGAATTAGTTTTTGGTGCTCCCCCAAGAGGTCCTATGGGACTAATAAAAGACTTATTAATTGACGCGGAGATGACTCAGGACACTCAGTCATCTTACGAGTATGTGATTAATCTTCGGAAGAACATTATTGAGTCTTGCCAGTTGGCAACAGCTTCTTCTGAGGCTGCAAAAGCTAAGGCTCGATCTCTACAAAATAGGTCTCGACGATTACGCCAATTATTCCCAGGCGATGAGGCTTATGTGTTACTTCCTCACAATAACAATAAATTATTGATATCTTGGAATGGTCCTTACAAAGTCATTGATAAAATTTCTGACGTTGATTACGTCTTAGATATCAAGGGACACAAAAAGATATTTCATATTAACATGCTCAAGCAATTTCATACACGTCCTGAACACTTACAGTCAATTTTTCATGAACTAGATGACAACACAGTATCTACTTGTTATTATTCCAACTTATCCGTCATCCAGGAAGAAGAATCTTCTTTTCCTGAGGTACAGTTACCGTTACCGGTACCAGTAGTTCAACCTACTGAATCTTGGCGGGATGTAACCATCTCTTCAACGGTTACACCGCAACAGCGTCTACAGATTGCTAATCTATTACAATCTTATCCAGATGTGTTGACCGACGTCCCGGGTCGCACATCGGCTATCAGTCATGACATTACTCTCAATGACGATACACCTATTCGTGTACATCCCTATTCGGTTCCTTTACATTTCCTTGCTAAAACTACTAAGGAACTTGAACAGATGTTGTCTCTGGGAATCATTGAGACTAGTAATTCGCCATTCTCTTCTCCATTAGTGATTGTCCGGAAGAAGGACAATAACATCAGACTATGTGTTGATTATAGAAAATTAAATGCTAAGACTATAGTTGACAGCGAACCACATCCACTTATCGACGACTTACTGCCACGTCTATCCAACGCAACTATATTTAGTAAGATAGACTTAACTAAAGGTTATTGGCAGATACCACTGACCGAAAAGGTTAAGTACTACACCGCATTTTCCACTCCACAAGGTCTATACCAGTGGAATGTGATGCCTTTTGGGCTTGTTAATGCGCCAGCTACCTTCATTCGCCTGATGCGACAAATTTTATCAGGTAGACCAGACGTTATTACATATATTGACGACATATGCTTGTTTAGTTCATCGTTTGAGGAACATGTTTCGGGACTTAGATATGTTTTCGACACTCTAAGGAATTATCATCTAACTGCTAAACCTACAAAGGTGCAAATCGCGTGTAATGAGATAACCTTTTTGGGACATATCATTGGATCGGGATATATCCGAACGTTACCTAGTACAGTCTCCAAAATTCTAAACATAGCAGTTCCTCAGACGAAGAAACAGGTCAGGAGTTTGTTAGGACTTGTTCAATATTACAGTAGATTCATACCAAACTTGTCATCCATCACGGCTGTATTGTCTTCATTGTTAAAAAAAGACATGCCGGTGAAGGTGACATGGACTGGTATATGCAATGAAACTTTCAACAAAATTATAAATTTGTTCTCGCATGAACCAATTTTAAGACTTCCCGATGCTTCCAAAAGATTTTTCTTACGAACAGATGCTAGTAACTACGGCATTGGTGCATGCCTGCTCCAGAACCATGATGGCGTTCTACATCCTACCTTATATATTTCAAGAAAGCTAAAGCCGGCAGAAACAAAGTATTCCACAGTGGACAAGGAACTTTTATCAGTTATATGGGCAATTACTAAACTGGAAAAGTTCTTGCTTGGTGCTCCATTCACCATACAAACGGACCAACGTGCTGTAGCATCTTTGCGTAGATCAAATCACAAGAGCCCAAAACTCGCCAGATATGCGATCATCCTGCAGCCATTTGAATTCTCCATTGAACATATTCCTGGCACTGAAAATATTGTGGCGGATGCGTTGTCACGTAATCCTATTGACGACGAATAATCAACATTGACATTCCTAAACTACGTCAATCATCACTACATTGGATAGAACGAAGTATCAACTATAAGGAAACTAACCTTGACTTCAAGTTAATAATTATAAACACTATATGCATCACAGAATTGAACTAAAGACAATCAAGGTATACATATTGACATTGAAACTTGTCTAACGTCCATACACAATATATGAATATTCGTTGAACAATCATGGAACAATATCTGACGACAAGTCGAACTTATTATCCTATGTGCACTTAATTCTTGGATCCTAGGATAATTGACATTTCTGTCCGACGGAAACGTTTCAACAATTTGTCTAAAAGAATTCATCAGGATCAGGACTACGGATGGATCATCATATCCTATACTAATTAATTAGTTAACTTAACTTCTTAATTGAATTATTATCAATAAAATGAAATGTGAGAAAAAAATGAAATGAAAGAACAAAAAAAGAGAACGAAATATAAAAAGAAGAAATTATGAAAAGAGAAAATAAATCTCACACAAGCATTAGATTAATATTTTTTTTTAATGTACCTATACGATATTTAGTTAGTTAAATTAGATAGTTATTATTCACTAACACTTAATACACACAATTAAGTTAAACTTATATTCGAATTTCTTTCTATTTCTTCTCACTTATTTGTCTTTTCTTCTCTCATAACATCGAGTTACATTAGAATCTTAATAATTTAACTCTTAGTTTAATTAATTAATTTAATTTTAATTAGTCAAATTAATTCCTATATGACATACTAATACGACAGACCTTACTTTAATTTAATTCTATCATTCACTATTAACATTGGACATTTTATTTAGTTGATATAATAATATGTATAATATTGATATATAATGTGATTAATGTTAGATGACTATGACAAATAGTTAGTTGACATGACCGCGACACGGTTCTACTCAGAACATCGTCGGCCATATGTCACAATTGTGTTAAATTTTTTGAAAAATTGTTAAGTCGGATAGATCTTGAAAAAAAAATCTATCGATTTTTTTTTCCCCGGTGTACAGGGAATTGTTACGGTATATGCTATTAACGCCGTCTGCTAAAGGTTAGCAGACGTGCAATTGTAAAGGTTAAGACATTTAATATATTGCGATAGATGTTTCAATTATTGAACGCTCCATACACGATCGATTATGACGTGTCTAGCGTTGTTTGGGTCACAGTCGGTAACTAGGAGACGCTACCCTTTGTTACTTGACCGCCAAGCTGAATAGCTGCGTTTTTCTAACCTTCCAATTCAATGGCATGATATAGCCATTTATATGTGCATTTATGATGGACCAGGGTCAGTCCTAGAACTCTATATGAGAGGAAACTTACGGAGGTTAGTGTTTAACTAGAATCCTCAGAAGGAGGAGAATAATCGTCAAATTCGTATGAATATTCAGACTCGCAGTCTCACTGTCGGCAGGTAGCCATGTCTAGCTGCGCGTGCATATAGCTGTGATGTTCTGACGACAATACTGCATTGTATCCTTAAACGGACATTGACACGTAAACCAGCAGTCTACGTTATTGATTAATTTATGCATGACTTATACGGACTCATGTTCTGCTCCTATTTGAAATGATCATCATGTGTGTACATGTGATTAAATATTACGGACTCAACCTGAAGGCATTAATTACTTCATTAATATTGCTGAGTTCAAGTTACATTAATTACTTCTTCATACCATGCTACTGAGTTGTATGAACGCTTCACCCTAATTCGCGTAATAATAAACCAAGCACGATGAACAAGAGATCACTAAAGTAACCATACTCAGTGCATGATCTTCAACCGGCAAATAACTCAGCAACACTTAAACTTCACTCACAATGACCTCAAATGTAAACTTTGCTTTTAATTATGTTTTTCTCTCCTATTTGGTAGGTGCCATCTTGTCCTCGGAGAATACCAGCAGGACTGTCCCTGTTCAATTATTTCAGCCCATCATGACGCCGTCGACCCATCAAAGTGATTGTCACAGTGATTTAATATTCTTTAAAAAAAATGCAAAGGCGAAAGTGAGACTTCAGTCGCTGACACAGTAATAATACACACTGACTACGATGTATACATTAAGATGTAAAAATTACTTACAGCGTAAAGTTCCCTCTGTTCACCTTCAGGGTCAAGAGGGTGTGGCAGGAGAGGGCTGTGGTGACCAGTTTGTTTCTCCCAGCCAGAGCCGTGGTAGTTGTACGTCATCAGGAGCATGTAGTCAATATACCTGGGGGAAAACGATTAGAATGCATCATTGTATGTCACAGAAGCAGTAAGCGTGAGATCAAGTTTAAAGAAGAATTTCTTCCGTTCTCTCTCTCTCTCTCTCTCTCTCTCTCTCTCTCTCTCTCGTTCACGTAACCATTATTGTTTTAATTCAGGCCACACACACAGAATGATGCATACTACCAGCTCAGTAGAAGAGAACAAGTGGTAATCTTCAAACTCCGCACTGGCCACAACAGATTGAGATACCATCTATTCAACAAGACAAAGATAGGAACTACCGATCAGTGTAACTGTGGCACTGAGAAAATGACTGCTGATCATGTGCTTCAAAGTTGCCCAACATATGCGGAACAGAGAAAGCGCATATGACCGACACCAGCACTTTTCGTAGAAAAGCTCTACAGAGATGCAAATAGCCTCAATCTGACAACTGCTTTCTTTGAAAACATTCAAGTGGACGTCTGAGAGTGTACGAAGAAGAAGTTTCAATTTACTTAGCTCAATTTGTTAATTAATTTAATAACCTGACACACAGACATGTGTCCGTGTGGGAAGTCAAGCAAACAGTAGAGGAAGTTCTCCGAGAATGTTGACTCCATCAGAAGAACAGATCGACAACATGACTGTGATAAACGAGCGCAAAGGCCTTATTGCTCTATCTTTTCCTACATCTTTCGTATTGTATTTTCTCCGACATTTGCTCTTTCATGCAACATTTGCGATCCATATTTGCTATTTCATCGTTGTGATTACTCGCAACCGGTATCTAGAGAACCACATTTGCTCTTTCATCGGGGGAAATAAAATCCTTTGGATGAGTCCACATGCCCGACATTATCGTTTGAAGCCCACATTGCATCGTGATAAATCAGGTAAAAACACATATGGTCATCCGAATCAAACATGGGCATGCGGTAATTTCTGTGACACCACATTGGACGCCCAGATTGGCCAGGGGAAAACGTCTCACCGCGGTTCAGACAAGCGTTGGTTTACCACATTGGATGCCCAGCTTGGCCAGGTGACTTCCAGAAATATATAATACCGCATAATCTACTAGAGTGTAGAAGTCCAGTTTTTTTCCTTGTGAGGAAGAGATTAAACCCAAAAACGCATAGCCTAATACACGTGTTTATTCAGAGTGGATGATAATTCAGCTCTGTGATTAATTGTGTTCTTAAAGGATTTTGCGAAGGGAAAAGAAGGTTAGTAGATCTTATACTTATTAATACATTTTCTTAATTTTGTTTATTTTAATCTCACAGCTAAAATGTGCGAAAGATAAAGTTTCAAATAATTCTTGGCATATGTGGTGAAGTGGGATGTTATAAATACTTCTAGGGAACTTAGTGTACTGACTGAGATCAGCTGTGAAGGTATCTATATCTATTAAGAGTAGTGTATTATAGATAACCTTACTTGCTACCACATATCTATATATCTCAGTCAGAATTATTCTGGAATAGTGTGATGCTACGTTATGTGTCTAGGGTATGTGTATGATGAAGTGTAAGTCACAACAACAGACAGATAAACAATTTAATTTAATCCACTACTCTTGACAACACTGTGACACTCACATACATATAACATTCTACAAAGATATCTTAAAAGAGTCACTGATAAACTTTCGAATAACAATATGTATTCATTACTGGCATGAATGAATATGTGTCCTGATTCAACTACAAGGGAACCAGGAATCACAATCAATTTAAATTACAAGTTATGTACAGAATGTATTTAATATGAATATTGTAGTGACATATATTATTACAAATGTTCTATGTGTGTCAGTTGTGTAGTAGTAAAATGAGGTAATACTGGTTTTGTTTTGTTCAAGCTCTGTTGGTATTTGTCATCATGACTTCAATAGTTTGTCTTTAGGGACCAGTATTTGAGATGTTCAAAGTTCCTGATTTTAAGACAAGTAAATTCCCCTCTGAATAGTATTTTTATAAAGTTATTTCAAGATGAGGGGACATAATGTTGAGCTCAGCTGGCCAACTCTGCTTATCTTGAGTGATGGCGGCAGGAAAGGACTCCTCTGCTCGAATTCTCCTCTGGGCTCAGGAGACACCTCACTGATAGCTAAAAAGACCAAGGAGTATGCTGTCCGACTCTGGATTCAGCAAATCTCTGACCAGATGCTGCTCAGTACCATCAAGACCACTGTCCCTGAAATCAAGAAGGATGTACCTTCTACTTCATAACTAATTTATATTCTCTTTTACACTGATCACAATACAGCACAAACATTGCGTTCAGAGCGTTAGGCCAACAGTCAGCTTCATTTGAAATACTTTATTCCAGTATTACCCTTCTTAATGGTTACTACGCCTCTGCACTTCCAGCATTATTTCTTTCTAGTCAATCATCCAGGTGTCAGTGTACTGTTTGGCCATTCCATGCCGTTTTACTTCTCTCCGACACCCTCCGTTCAGGCTGGAGCATTTTAGGCTTTACCTCACGTTTGCCACTGAACTACACATATATATACAGGCATAAATCAACAATTCACATTCAATTTTCATTAAAAGATATTAAATGGTTCAAGCTTACCACAATTCATACGAATAACACAGATACGTTGATTAGCAATGAATTCTGGCACAAACTGGCACAAATTTCCATCTGCTTATCTTCCAGGCTTTTATTGAGCCAAATATAAGCTGGCTTCAACGCACTGATGCTTTATCAAGTGTATTTAAACAAGTGGTTTCGAACTAACGCTCCCAAGTGTGTATATCAGCGAGACTGGCCAATGAGCCACGTTTCGACAAGTGTTTGAAAAAATGTTATCTTTTCCCGTCTCCCCTAACAACCAAGATAGTATTTATAGCCCGACCAATCGTGGTTAGGCTTTCATTTGTTGCGCTCCAATCAATTTGAAGTTTACATGGTAGGCTATTTCTGTAACGTAAATTTTTTTCAAACACGTTAAAAAAAAATCTTATGAGCAGAAATGATTTTATGCTGTCAGGCACCCCCAATATTTTATTTTGGGTATAATTTATTAATTCCTGGACTATTTGCGTAACGTTTTACATATTATTTGTCAGCAAGCCCTAAGGAACCCAAAAATACTAATTTAAAGGAGCTACGTGGCTGCGTTCAAAATATGCAATTTCTTCTACCTCCTGTTTCGAAGATGTGCTGTCTGGGTACTGTTATGTGTTCAAACGTAAACCCATCTAATGTTGTCTTTTCTAATAAGAGTTTGTTATGATTTATAAACCTAACTCTGGGAAAGGGTAGTGTATTTTATCACTGTCCGTCTGAAAAAGTTAGTGCTTGTAGACTTACACGCGTGATGCCAGCATTTGTATATCGCGCGTCGCGTGTTGCATGCGTTCCTGATTTTCAGCCCTCCCCTCTCGCTATCCTTTTGTCCATCTGTTCGTTCGTTTTGGTAACGTAATATAATTAATGTTAGGATTAATTTAGGTCATTACGCAGTACGTCTCAATGTTTTTCTTAGAAATGCAGCACACGTTTCATTGAAGAAGGCGGGTAATAATACAGTAAGCTTTTATATCAACGTGAAAGCGTTACAATTTGCAGACGAAGCAGAAAACAAGGGGGATTTCGAGTACATTCTTTGTGACAGCACTGTTATTTTACCATTGCTCTTCTCTTTATTAATTTTATTTGTTAGGCTTCATATTTACCTAATAATTTATATATGTGGATTAGAATATTTCATGACACCTCCCCTCTTAAAACAGACATTATATGTCAGTCCTTTATTCTATATACACATATAGAAATTTATTATTATTTCTGGGGTTTACGGTGATTCTCATCACACGGATGGCGGCTTAAAAAATCCGCTCCCAGATTGGTTTTTCCAGATATATATTCAATGCTAAAATTATATGGAGCCAGAAGCAAAGACCATCGGAGTAACCTAGAGTTCTCATGCTTAGCCTGTGCTAAGAAACGATAAAGGTTTGTGGTCAGTTTGCAACTTAAATGCCTTCCCATATAGATAAATATTGAATTTCTTTATTGCCCATATTACTGCAAGACATTCTTTTTCGCTAGTTGAGTAGTTGATTTCAGCTTTATTCAACTTTCTGCTAGCATATGCCACTGGGCTTAATTCCCCATCCAATGCATCTGATTTCTGTAGTAGAGTTGCACCTAACCCAATATTACTTGCATCCGTCCTTACAATGAATTCTTGACTTAAGTCAGGTAATTTCAAAATGGGTTTACTTGTGAGCTTTTCCTTCAATTCTTGGTAAGTCATTTCACATTGTGGTGTCCATGTAATGCGATCTGGATGTCCTTTACGTGTCAATTCAGTTAACGGTGCACATATGGAATTAAAGTTTTTGATATACTTCTGGTAGAAACCACATAATGAGACAAAGGATCTCACGTCCTTCTTGGTTTGTGGTCTCGGGGCTTTCTGTAGTTTCTCTAAGTTCTTTGGGTCAGGGGTCATGTTTCCCTGATAAACTGTGTGTCCCAAAATTTCCAATTCTTTACATCCAACGCAACATTTGGTTGGACGGGCTGTTAAATTTGCCTCCCTAAGTCGATCAAACAGCATGTTCAGAGAGTCAATGTGTTCCTCAAATGTTTCTGTTGCTATAAGGATATCATCCATAAAATTTGTTATACAGGGATTATTCAGAGGATCCAATAATTTTCTCATCATTCTAGAGAAGACACTAGGCGCATTCTTCAATCCAAATGGCAATCTATTAAACTCATAGTGTCCTTCTGAGGTACTAAAAGCTAGGTATGGTCTAACCTCAGGCTTTACGGGAATCTGATAGTATCCTTTACTCAGATCCACTTTTGAGAAATATTTAGCTTTATTTAGCCTGGCAAACAGCTGATTTGTATCCGGCAATGGATCCACCTGTCCTTCTGTAATAGCATTCAGTCTCCTGTAATCTATACAGAGTCTATGTTCTCCAGAGGGCTTCCTTAAGAGTACAACACCGGACTATACGAAGACTCACTGTGCGAAATAATTCCTTCCTTCAATAGATAGTCTATCTCTTCCTTCAAAGCTTTTTCCTTAGCAAACGGAATCGAATATGGTTTCATACAGACAGGTGTGGAGTCTATGAGTTTCATATCATATTCCAATAGGTTTGTATGCCCTGGTCGGTCTGTTAACACCTCTGCATGATTATTTAGAACCTGTTGCACTCTCTCTTTCTGAGTTTTCGTTAAATGTGTACTGATTTTCACCTGTGCTGCTGTCTCACAGGGGTGTAATGGATATTCAAATGATGAAAGTGGTTCCTTTTTCATCTCCATGGCGATGGACAAGGTCAACAAGTGTGTCTCTTCCTGATGTTCTCTTTCCAAATATTTCTTCAGGAGATTCACATGATAGATTTTTTTCTTTCCCCTTCTTATCTATCTTATAATTTGTTCTAGACACCTTCTCTAGAACTGTATATGGACCCTGCCATCCAATTTGTAACTTATTCTGACTCCCGGGCAAAAGAAGCAGTACCTTCTCTCCCACAGCCAAATTTCTGTCTTTCGCCTTCCTGTTATAATAGGCAGCATGTTTCTTCCTGGCTTGTTTCAAATTTTCATTTGCGAGTTTCCAGCCAGTTTTTAACCGAGTGGTCAGCTCATTCACATATTGGTATGAAGATGTAATGTTTTCCTCTGCCTTTTCATCAGTCCACGTTCTTAACAAAGCTACATGTGGACTTTAATTGTGTGGACCTATTTGTCCATGCACCGGTATGGTCTCTTCCACTCGAAGCTTTATAGTGATGATTTTTCCTCCCAGAATTATCATTCACAAAACGACCGCTACCAATTTTTCTTTTGGGGCTGTCTCCCCTCTTAAAATTCTTGATGAGAGATTTCCTCTCTACATCCTCTTCCTCCAGTTGTTTAAGTCCGATTGAGGGATTTTCGGCTTATCCTGGGGTAAGACATCTTTTTGCACTCTCCGCATAGTGGCCATTGTAAAACAGTTAAGTGAAGCTTGTCCGTGAAAAGGGGCTTCCCATTCCATTTGGTCCACTTTATCAAATCTATTTTTCCTTTTATTGTCAGGCCTGATTTTGCCCCATGGCGTGTCCAGGTCCTGATCCATGTTCCCACTTGTGGGTGTTCCCTCATGTGCTATGCTACACCTTTCTACAAAGTTCTCAATGTCCCATCTTGCTTTGGGCCAATAATAATTGTGAGCCACCTTTTGAATGATGGTACCTATTTTCTCATGGTCCCCATCTGGTTTCACATGTAGGCTCCTTATTAAGTCTGTCCTATATCTTTTTGGAAGAACCAGCTGTCCGTGACCATGGGATCTAGTTCCAGTCTTCCTATGCATCAACTTGTTTTTCATATAAAAATCTCCTTTGCCTGGAGTTGTATGACAAGTTGACAATTTTCTGAAACAAGGCTTGAGTGTTTTATCCCCAGCCTGTGCCTTCCTCATCTCTTCTGGAGTGGTATCCAACATAATATCCTCCTCCTGTCTTGAGGTCGACCTGACCTGAAGGGTTGCCATATACACAGGTTTCCTTCTGCAACGGTCAGTGTCATGATTGTCCATCTGACAATTCTTACACCACCTTTTTCCTTGGTTGAAAGATTTTCTTTCATCATATTTCCTTTCATCGAATTGTGGGAATTTATTTTTATTGTCATACCGTGGCCTATCAAATTGGTGCTTACCTTTATTTTGATCCCTAGGATCAAATTTATTAAAGTTCTGTGGTGCCCTAAAGTTGTCCACCTGTTTCTTTTTATTACCTGTTACCTCTGCTTGAGCTGCTTGATACCTTTCAGCAACATTTAGCAACTCATCCAGCCTCTCTGCACCTTGTTCCATGAGAAACTTTCTCAGGTCTGGAGCCATGGACTCTCTTAGTTGCTCTATAAGGACCATTTCCTTAAGATCTTGGGTTTTCCCCAGAGAAGTCCATTTCTCCAAGTATGTCTCTATTCGTGCAGAGAACTGGTGATAGGTTTCACCTGACAGTAGTTTAGCATTCCTAAATTTTTTCCTGTAAAACTCTGCATTCTTTTCATACCTTAACAAAAGAGCCTGCTTTAGCATGTCATAATTTTCCTGATCACCTCTGCTCATTTTTGCAAAAACTTCATAAGCTGCCCCACGAAGTCCCTGAGATAACTTTAAGCTCCACCTTTCTCTCTCTAACCCATACGTGGTGGCTAATAGTTCATACCTATTTAGGTAGCTCTCAATATCATCGTCTTTCTCAACAAAATGATCTAAATGAAAATTCATAGCTGAGGTTGAGGCTCCTTGAGTAACCGTAGCATCAGAGGCAAAGGGACTGGCACCATTTTCAGGAGCATGGCCTTGAAACTCAAACTCCCTTAGTCGTAATTCATGTTCCCTTTGTAATCTTTTCTCCTCCTTTTCTGCTTCCCTCTCTGCAGCTAATTTCCTCTCTTCTGCAGCTAATCTTCTTTCCTCGGCTTCCAATTTCTTAGCCTCTTTGTCAGCCTCAATCTGCAACCTCTTAGTCTCAGCCTCAGCTTGCAACCTCTTAGTCTCAGCCTCAGCTTCAAATTGTAACTTCTTAATTTCCCTTTCAGCCTCTAACCTTCTTTCGGCTTCTTTTTCTAATCTTCTTTCTTCGCGTTCAATAAATTTGTCACATTCCGTTGTGACATAGGCAACCATAACTTGCCCATCTAATCCTAACTCTTTTGCAGTCTGAACCGCAGCAGATCGAAATTTGGCCAGGTCCGCCATTGTCCATCAGGTAAATTTTTATAATGTCTACCCAACAATTCAATTTCTAACTATATATCTAATGGACAACACAGGCACCGTGAGCTCAACCTTATTTAATTCCACCCAAGGATACCTTTTAATTCTTATATTCCCTGAAGTGAATTACCCCCAATATTTTTAATAGTTAAAGATTCAAAATCCCAAGAGCGAGACCCCAATATATGTGGTGAAGTGGGATGTTATAAATACTTATAGGGAACTTAGTGTACTGACTGAGATCAGCTGTGAAGGTATCTATATCTATTAAGAGTAGTGTATTATAGATAACCTTACTTGCTACCACATATCTATATATCTCAGTCAGAATTATTCTGGAATAGTGTGATGCTACGTTATGTGTCTAGGGTATGTGTATGATGAAGTGTAAGTCACAACAACAGACAGATAAACAATTTAATTTAATCCACTACTCTTGACAACACTGTGACACTCACATACATATAACATTCTACAAAGATATCTTAAAAGAGTCACTGATAAACTTTCGAATAACAATATGTATTCATTACTGGCATGAATGAATATGTGTCCTGATTCAACTACAAGGGAACCAGGAATCACAATCAATTTAAATTACAAGTTATGTACAGAATGTATTTAATATGAATATTGTAGTGACATATATTATTACAAATGTTCTATGTGTGTCAGTTGTGTAGTAGTAAAATGAGGTAATACTGGTTTTGTTTTGTTCAAGCTCTGTTGGTATTTGTCATCATGACTTCAATAGTTTGTCTTTAGGGACCAGTATTTGAGATGTTCAAAGTTCCTGATTTTAAGACAAGTAAATTCCCCTCTGAATAGTATTTTTATAAAGTTATTTCAAGATGAGGGGACATAATGTTGAGCTCAGCTGGCCAACTCTGCTTATCTTGAGTGATGGCGGCAGGAAAGGACTCCTCTGCTCGAATTCTCCTCTGGGCTCAGGAGACACCTCACTGATAGCTAAAAAAGACCAAGGAGTATGCTGTCCGACTCTGGATTCAGCAAATCTCTGACCAGATGCTGCTCAGTACCATCAAGACCACTGTCCCTGAAATCAAGAAGGATGTACCTTCTACTTCTTAACTAATTTATATTCTCTTTTACACTGATCACAATACAGCACAAACATTGCGTTCAGAGCGTTAGGCCAACAGTCAGCTTCATTTGAAATACTTTATTCCAGTATTACCCTTCTTAATGGTTACTACGCCTCTGCACTTCCAGCATTATTTCTTTCTAGTCAATCATCCAGGTGTCAGTGTACTGTTTGGCCATTCCATGCCGTTTTACTTCTCTCCGACACCCTCCGTTCAGGCTGGAGCATTTTAGGCTTTACCTCACGTTTGCCACTGAACTACACATATATATACAGGCATAAATCAACAATTCACATTCAATTTTCATTAAAAGATATTAAATGGTTCAAGCTTACCACAATTCATACGAATAACACAGATACGTTGATTAGCAATGAATTCTGGCACAAACTGGCACAAATTTCCATCTGCTTATCTTCCAGGCTTTTATTGAGCCAAATATAAGCTGGCTTCAACGCACTGATGCTTTATCAAGTGTATTTAAACAAGTGGTTTCGAACTAACGCTCCCAAGTGTGTATATCAGCGAGACTGGCCAATGAGCCACGTTTCGACAAGTGTTTGAAAAAATGTTATCTTTTCCCGTCTCCCCTAACAACCAAGATAGTATTTATAGCCCGACCAATCGTGGTTAGGCTTTCATTTGTTGCGCTCCAATCAATTTGAAGTTTACATGGTAGGCTATTTCTGTAACGTAAATTTTTTTCAAACACGTTAAAAAAAAATCTTATGAGCAGAAATGATTTTATGCTGTCAGGCACCCCCAATATTTTATTTTGGGTATAATTTATTAATTCCTGGACTATTTGCGTAACGTTTTACATATTATTTGTCAGCAAGCCCTAAGGAACCCAAAAATACTAATTTAAAGGAGCTACGTGGCTGCGTTCAAAATATGCAATTTCTTCTACCTCCTGTTTCGAAGATGTGCTGTCTGGGTACTGTTATGTGTTCAAACGTAAACCCATCTAATGTTGTCTTTTCTAATAAGAGTTTGTTATGATTTATAAACCTAACTCTGGGAAAGGGTAGTGTATTTTATCACTGTCCGTCTGAAAAAGTTAGTGCTTGTAGACTTACACGCGTGATGCCAGCATTTGTATATCGCGCGTCGCGTGTTGCATGCGTTCCTGATTTTCAGCCCTCCCCTCTCGCTATCCTTTTGTCCATCTGTTCGTTCGTTTTGGTAACGTAATATAATTAATGTTAGGATTAATTTAGGTCATTACGCAGTACGTCTCAATGTTTTTCTTAGAAATGCAGCACACGTTTCATTGAAGAAGGCGGGTAATAATACAGTAAGCTTTTATATCAACGTGAAAGCGTTACAATTTGCAGACGAAGCAGAAAACAAGGGGGATTTCGAGTACATTCTTTGTGACAGCACTGTTATTTTACCATTGCTCTTCTCTTTATTAATTTTATTTGTTAGGCTTCATATTTACCTAATAATTTATATATGTGGATTAGAATATTTCATGACAGCATAACTGATTAATAAAATCAGAAGATTTTCCTAGAAGATGATAGGATGATAGGAGGTAATTAATAGTTCATATTTCACCTTTATCATCATCACAGTCTCCCATGCGCACACACTCTCATGCACAAGATATTTAACATCATTAGAATTGAACTCAGAGAGAGAGAGAGATGAATAATGAGCAATAGTTTAAATGCAAGTCAACCAGTGATGTTAAATGTGAAAATTTACGAAGACTTTTGTGTGTCTTCAGTTCATCAGAAGTCTGAGTCTACACGCAACGTGTCTGACGTCTAACCAGAAATAAGTTATTAAAAACGGACATTTGGCTAGCAGAATTCGCCATAGGACATCTTTCATTCCTCAATTAAAAAGGAATATTGTCTCACCCACAAGTCATAAGGTGGACGCAGCATTTTTCGTCACCATATACTGCTTGCTCACAAGTTCAATACATCGTTATCACAAGTTCAATACAGAGTCATCATAAATTCAACTCACTCGAAAGATCATTATTATCTGAAGTCAAGCAAAAGAGCTCAAAAGAGGAATCGCATATTTATACCACGTGCAACGCACTCTTAAGTGCATTTTATGAAGCAGACTCGAAAGTATATGAATCACGACTACATACGCAAGATTATGAGTCTACATATCACTAACATTTCGTGAAGATATCCAGTCTGACCAGTACCGTCGGGAGATTAGACAACAGACCTTTTGTTCATATGACAACTATTAACTGTTGATCAACACTACAGAGATATACTCAAACAGTGAAGGAATATACATAGATATCTCGTCAGCGTTCTCCGTACGACAACAGTATTCATCAGAACGTCCTCAGCTTAGAGATACCCCACTCGACATAACGTATAACAGCTTGGGACATTTTATGCATACATGTGAATCCTCATATCTAGGAGAAGCATTTAGAGACACATGGACTGTGTAGAGTACTCACCATTTTGGTAACACGTATCATATCACATCATCATTTCACTTTACACCAGTTCATTCTTAATTAACTATTACTTAATTAACTGTAATTTTATTATCTCATCTGTGTGTTTTGTGTGAATCGTCTTTCACCATCATCACGTTCTAACCATTACTAACCCTATATGTGTGGATATTTCATTAATAAACCCAACGATCGGTTGATCATTATCAAGAGTTTGTTAATGTATCACTCGTGCTGTCGGTGTTACATATTCACCTATAGGAACCTTTCTCTACTCAGATGAGGTTGGGGGCTTTTTCTTTACGGGATCTAAGGGCAGAAGCTAAGGTCGTGGGGAAACAGAACTCTTTCCATAATTAATTAGAAAACACTGTCTAGTGGAAAGCATTCGCATTCCTGTCTTCTTGTCCCTATCTCGAATAGGTCTTTATTATTTCTTAACGAGCCAATTTCTAGAGACCTTATATCTATATCTCATAGACTATTCCTGGCAAAAACTACTGTTGTAGTTGCCCCAGTACTCACCACACGACAATTGGGGGCTCGTCCGGGATTAGTGAACCCGGACTTAGAAGGGTGATAAATCACATTTTCATCCCTGCCATACAATTGCGATAATTGCAAAATTTGTTGTCATTTTGAGGGATTACCTTCTAGACTGACTCTTACTATAATTTGTCTATTTCATAGGGGGGGGGGGATAATTTATATCTCTAAAGCACGAGTGATACATTTTAAATTGAGTATCAAACGGACAGAGTAAGCACTTTTTGAGAACAGAAGATACTGTAAGGAACTGAATTTTTTTTTTTGTCTGTAACCGCTGGGAAAATTTTTATCATAAATATTTAGCAAATTTTTCATAGAAAACTTCGAGATAATCTGTTATATAATTTTCAGAATATGCTGAGTGAGTGATTTTTTTTAAAGAACTATTTGAACTTGATTACTAATTTAAACCTAGAAGGTTTTAAGAGATAATTACTTGTGCGAGTCAAACAATTTGCTTGGAGGTCACTGCCAATTTTTCCCTTCGTGAACCCATACTGCATATCATGGCAGATGCCGCAAAAAATTAGAACTAGTTTAATGGAGGCAGGGCGTGAATACGGGTTAAGTGGAAAAGATCTGATGAAATTTGTGAGTGAGGAGACTGATAAACTCCATGCAAGAGAGATGGAAGTGCAGAAACTTGCAATGGAGAAGGCAGAAGGCAGCAGAAGCAGCGGAGCGGAAAGCCGCAGCAGAAGCAGCGCGAGCGGAAAGCCGCAGCAAGCAGAAGCAGCAGCGGAGCGGAAGCAGCAGAAGCGGCGGAGCGTAAAGAGAAAACCGCAGCAGAGCATGCACTTAACATGAAGCAACTGGAAATCCAGGGACAGACCAATCAGATAGAGCTGGCAAAAAGTGCAGCGGCTTCCAACTTTGATGGAGGGTACTCACCCCGCTCAGATGGTGTGCCTACTTCGCAACCTGCACCACCCAATGCCATGAACTTTCCGCTGGAACCTTTTTCAGAAAGGAACGATACCATGGACGCCTTTTTAGACCGCTTCGAACGCTTTGCAACAGGGTTTGGACTTGAAGAACGGAAGTGGAACTTGAAACTTTCCCAGGGCCTAAGAGGAGCCGCCTACGAAGTTTTTAATAAACTTCCGGCCGGAGAGCAAGATGACTATCAGGCATTGAAAAAAGCTCTCTTGGTGAGGTACGAGCTTCATTCAGAGGCTTACCGAAAAAAATTTCGAGGTTCTAGGAAGGATGCCGGAGAGACTTTCTCACAGTTCGCAGCCCGTATTGAAGACTACTTAGTGAAGTGGTGTACACTGGGAAACTTTACCGAGAACTATGACGGGTTGAAAGAGCTGATTGTGATAGAGCAACTAAAAGAGTCTATGTCGGTGGAAATGCGTAGATTTCTCACTGAAAACGGCGCTGACCGGTTAGAAAATATTCTTACACTGGCAGAGCGATTCCAAAATGCTCTCATGGAGTCTCAAGGAGCCAGAAAGAAGTTTTCGGATCAGGCGCCAAAGCAACCTGCTCGCTCCCAACCAGACCAACAAAGCAAAGGACCACACATCTCGCATAAACAGCACGCAAAACAAGATAACTACAAAGAGCAAAACAAGAAAAATGCTGCGCCACACCAGAGACAGGGAGATAAATGGTGCAAGTACTGTCGCTTGAACAATCACAACACTAATGAGTGCAAGCGCAGACCTCCTCCCCAACATGCTGCCTGTCTGCAGACAAAATCGTCACCCCGGAAGGAGCAGAGGACCGGAAACGTTTCTCATCCTCCCGTCATCGAATCAGTCCTCGTAAACGGACAATCTGTGGAGTGCCTTTATGACACAGGACTTGCTTTCGATGCGGTGGTCAGGGCATCTCTTGTCACCCCTGACCAAATAACAGAAGAGAGTGTCGACATCCAAGGTCCGACGAAGGATGTTGCACCCATGACACTGCCAATTGCACTTATCAGAGTGGAATCTCGTTATGTGACAGGAGAGATTCGTGCAGCTATCATGGAAGAACCAATCTACTCTTTAATCTTGGGATGTAGATATGTGTTCCTTGGAGAACCTACTCAACCACTAGTCATGGCGGCCGTACAGACTAGAGGACAGTCAAGAAAAGACGCAGAGCAGGAACCTCCTACCAATATCCTCCCCGAGGAATTGAAGAGGGCCCAAATGGAAGATTCCTCACTGGCGCCCTGTTTTAAAAAATTACCTAGGACACACAACCCACCTACCAAGGGAGACTTCTTTATGAAAAATGGATTGATGTATCGCCGAGCTGGAAATGAAGGACAGGAACACAACCAATTAGTAGTTCCTGCAACCTATAGGAACCAGGTGCTTGAGATGGGCCACTCTATCCCATTTAGTGGACACATGGGAATGAGCGCCACGACTCAAAGGATCGCCTGCCACTATTATTGGCCAGGGATCACCGGCGACATTGAACGTTTCGTCAAGTCTTGTCCTCAGTGCCAGAAAGTTGCACCAAAACACTGGACGGCACCCGCGACCCTTGGGGAGATGCCAATCTTGGGCACCCCATTTGAAAGAGTGGCCGTGGATATAATTGGACCTCTGCTGAGAACTAAGAAGAGGAACTCCCATATCCTTACCTTAGTGGACACCTGTTCCATGTGGGGCGAAGCCATAGCCATGCCAGCATGCGACTCAGTGCATGTAGCTGACGCTTTACTGAATATCTTTACTAGATTGGGCTTCCCGCATGAAATTCTCACAGACAACGGGTCACAATTTAGAGGCAAGTTGACAGAGGAGGTGCTTAGAATATTCAAGACTAGGCATATCCATACTTCGCCCTATCACCCCCAAAGTAACGGGCAAGTAGAGCGGTTTAACGGGACGCTCACCTCTATTCTTCGGAAGTTGGCACAGGAGAAGCCAGAAACTTGGGATCAGTATCTTCCTGCCGCATTATTTGCTTATAGGGAAGTACCGCATGCGTCAACTGGAGTTCCTCCGGCCACATTACTCTTCGGAAGACCTATTAAAGGTCCATAGAAGCATTACTAAGAACATGGACAGATGCCAAGGCAGACGACACTGTCACATCAGCCTTCCAGTACGTCACAGACTTGAAACAACGCCTGAAGACTGGCTGGGAATTAGCCACAGCGAAAGTACGGGAGGCTAGGCGGAAACATGCCAAATATTACAATCGCAATGCGAAGGACCGAGAACTAGCAGTAGGAGAGAAGGTGCTACTTCTTCTGCCAAGTAGCAGTAATAAATTGCAGATTTGCTGGAGGGGACCCTACAAAGTGGCGGAAAAGATTTCTCGCACCAACTATAAAATCGCCGTGAACGGAAAGCAGAAAATTTACCACTTAAATCTGCTTAAGAAGTTTTACGAGCGAGCCCCTGCCGAACCAGCGCACCTCATGACTATGGCCATTGCTATGCAAATGGAAGAAGAGCCATTATCATCCGTAGAGTACCCGGTGATACAGGAGGAATCACATTTAGATGTGAAAATAAGCTCCACCTTAACGGAAGCCCAGCAAGAAAAAGTAAGGAGATTGATGGAAAACCACGCCGACTCTCTGACAGACAAACCGGGCCGGACAAACCTGATGGAGTTTGACATGGAAGTCACGGATCCTACGCCCGTCCGAATGAGAACCTATCCGATTCCGTATGCCAAGGCGACGGCATTAAAGCAAGAAATTGATTACTTACTTAAGGAAGGCATAATTTCGAAGTCGGAGTCCCCTTACAGTGCGGGAGTGGTGCTGTTACGCAAACCCAGTGGAGAACACCGCCTGTGCATCGACTACCGACAGCTGAATGCGTTAACACAGTTCCAGCCAGAACCGTTACCGGACCAGAACCAGCTATTTACTAAGCTGAGCAGGGCTCGCTATTTTTCAAAGATCGACCTCAGTAAAGGGTACTATCAAATACCGGTAAAAGCTGAGGTGAGGAACCTGTTAGCCTTCAGTACTCCAGATGGACACTTCGAGTTTAATGTGATGCCATTTGGACTGAACAATGCTCCTAGTGTCTTCACAAGGATGATGCGAAAGTTATTGGATCCTTTGAATCATTCCGCCATCAGCAATTTTATGGATGATATCCTAGTAGCTACTGAATCGTTTGAAGAACATATATCAGCGCTATCCTTGCTGTTTAACAGACTCAGAGAAGCGGGACTAACCGCCCGCCCAACCAAATGTCAAATTGGGTGTGAACAGCTAGAGTTCCTAGGACATACTATATCCCATGGGACCATGTTCCCCGAGACTCAAAACGTTGAGAAGCTGAGAAATGCACCGAGACCGTCCACTAAAAGGGATGTCCGGTCATTTGTATCTCTCTGTGGATTCTACCAGAGATATATAAAGGATTTTAATAGCCTCTGTGCGCCGCTTACATCGCTAACCAAGAAAGGAAACCCAGATAAAGTGACATGGTCAGCAGAATGTGAACATGCATATGCACTCTTAAAAGAGAAACTCACCACAAAACCTATTTTACGGCTTCCGGATTTAACTAGAAAATTCATCTTGCGCACAGATGCCAGTAACATTGGAATCGGGGCTACATTACTACAGCCAGATGACAGAAGCCCACCAAATCTATTTCCGGTCGCATATGCGAGTCGGAAGTTAAACCGAGCAGAACAAAACTATTCCACAATCGAAAAGGAATGTTTGTCCCTCGTCTGGGGAATACAAAAATTTCAAGCATACCTGTACGGAAGGAAATTTACAATCCAGAGTGATCACCAACCTCTGACCTTCCTCGCCAATTCAAAGAATTTGAATGCTAGACTGATGAGGTGGTCGCTTGTTCTACAACCTTACACGTTCCAAGTGGACTATATCCAAGGAAAACATAACGTAGGAGCGGATTTTTTAAGCCGTCATCCTATGAGGCAGGACGGAGAGCACAAACAAGTAGAGGAAAGGGTGGAAACCGAAGAGAAAAACGAAGATGAGGAAAATGATTAAGGAATCCCGAGCAAGAAGGCTTAGCTCTCCTGAGTACGATTGACATCACACTTGAGGAGGGGCTATTGTGATAAACGAGCGCAAAGGCCTTATTGCTCTATCTTTTCCTACATCTTTCGTATTGTATTTTCTCCGACATTTGCTCTTTCATGCAACATTTGCGATCCATATTTGCTATTTCATCGTTGTGATTACTCGCAACCGGTATCTAGAGAACCACATTTGCTCTTTCATCGGGGGAAATAAAATCCTTTGATTGAGTCCACATGCCCGACATTATCGTTTGAAGCCCACATTGCATCGTGATAAATCAGGTAAAAACACATATGGTCATCCGAATCAAACATGGGCATGCGGTAATTTCTGTGACACCACATTGGACGCCCAGATTGGCCAGGGGAAAACGTCTCACCGCGGTTCAGACAAGCGTTGGTTTACCACATTGGATGCCCAGCTTGGCCAGGTGACTTCCAGAAATATATAATACCGCATAATCTACTAGAGTGAAGCAGTCCAGTTTTTTACCTTGTGAGGAAGAGATTAAACCCAAAAACGCATAGCCTAATACACGTGTTTATTCAGAGTGGATGATAATTCAGTTCTGTGATTAATTGTGTTCTTAAAGGATTTTGCGAAGGGAAAAGAAGGTTAGTAGATCTTATACTTATTAATACATTTTCTTATTTTTGTTTATTTTAACCTCACAGCTAAAATGTGCGAAAGATAAAGTTTCAAATAATTCTTGGCATAACTGATTAATAAAATCAGAAGATTTTCCTAGAAGATGATAGGATGATAGGAGGTAATTAATAGTTCATATTTCACCTTTATCATCATCACAGTCTCCCATGCGCACACACTCTCATGCACAAGATATTTAACATCATTAGAATTGAACTCAGAGAGAGAGAGAGAGATGAATAATGAGCAATAGTTTAAATGCAAGTCAACCAGTGATGTTAAATGTGAAAACTTACGAAGACTTTTGTGTGTCTTCAGTTCATCAGAAGTCTGAGTCTACACGCAACGTGTCTGACGTCTAACCAGAAATAAGTTATTAAAAACGGACATTTGGCTAGCAGAATTCGCCATAGGACATCTTTCATTCCTCAATTAAAAAGGAATATTGTCTCACCCACAAGTCATAAGGTGGACGCAGCATTTTTCGTCACCATATACTGCTTGCTCACAAGTTCAATACATCGTTATCACAAGTTCAATACAGAGTCATCATAAATTCAAATCACTCGAAAGATCATTATTATCTGAAGTCAAGCAAAAGAGCTCAAAAGAGGAATCGCATATTTATACCACGTGCAACACACTCTTAAGCGCATTTTATGAAGCAGACTCGAAAGTATATGAATCACGACTACATACGCAAGATTATGAGTCTACATATCACTAACATTTCGTGAAGATATCCAGTCTGACCAGTACCGTCGGGAGATTAGACAACAGACCTTTTGTTCATATGACAACTATTAACTGTTGATCAACACTACAGAGATATACTCAAACAGTGAAGGAATATACATAGATATCTCGTCAGCGTTCTCCGTACGACAACAGTATTCATCAGAACGTCCTCAGCTTAGAGATACCCCACTCGACATAACGTATAACAACTTGGGACATTTTATGCATACATGTGAATCCTCATATCTAGGAGAAGCATTTAGAGACACATGGACTGTGTAGAGTACTCACCATTTTGGTAACACGTATCATATCACATCATCATTTCACTTTACACCAGTTCATTCTTAATTAACTATTACTTAATTAACTGTAATTTTATTATCTCATCTGTGTGTTTTGTGTGAATCGTCTTTCACCATCATCACGTTCTAACCATTACTAACCCTATATGTGTGGATATTTCATTAATAAACCCAACGATCGGTTGATCATTATCAAGAGTTTGTTAATGTATCACTCGTGCTGTCGGTGTTACATATTCACCTATAGGAACCTTTCTCTACTCAGATGAGGTTGGGGGCTTTTTCTTTACGGGATCTAAGGGCAGAAGCTAAGGTCGTGGGGAAACAGAACTCTTTCCATAATTAATTAGAAAACACTGTCTAGTGGAAAGCGTTCGCATTCCTGTCTTCTTGTCCCTATCTCGAATAGGTCTTTATTATTTCTTAACGAGCCAATTTCTAGAGACCTTATATCTATATCTCATAGACTATTCCTGGCAAAACTACTGTTGTAGTTGCCCCAGTACTCACCACACGACAATGACCATCAACAACCCAGTTGATGGAAAAGCTGTATGTTTCATGATAAAAGTTTGAGACAGCCCGTCAACTTTGTGACAGAAGTGGGATATGGGTGTATGAAAGCGAACAAAGAAGACGAAGGAGAACTAGTTAATTTTAATTCATTACTTGTGGATCTCCGCCTGCTCGTATGCTTTCTCAGTATAGAAAGCGCTTGAGGCTGTGGCCAGGGTCAATAGAAGTCGCTCCTTGCCAGAAGATTTGGCTTCCTCTGCGAATCCCTCATAAAGGTCCTGGAAGAATGGAAATAACATGTATATGAATGAGAAAGATTAAAAACAATAACTCATGATACATACACGTGAAGCTGAAGAAATATTTTTGCTGATCAATCATGTTCAATATTCCAAGAAGACAAACATGAGTTGCATCAGTAAAACAATCTAAGCATCAAAGTCTCAACCCTCACTGTAATCACTATCAGAATGTTACCTTCATGAGCAGAGTAAACTTGTGTCTGTCCTCCGGTTCACTTCCTCTCCATGCGGGGAATTCCCAGTCCATATCGAATCCATCGAAGTTGAACCTAGAGAAAGACATTGAACAAAAGATATATCCCTAATAATAGAGCATTAAGTCATGATGAAAACAAAAGATAGTTATGAAATGACGCGTTTATCACCCAAGGGCAGTAATCTCAACAATTATTTTATTTTCTGGATCATAGGGGGCGTATTTGATGCTTGCTCAGAATTGAAGGATTGAAATGGTTCAGACGAACCCCGCTTTACGGTGCTGCACTTTACGGCGCTTCGCGGATACAGCGCTTCTCAATTACAAACCTTCTCCACATTTTCAGGGCATTTTTCGTTCCTATGTCGCTTTTCGGCCAACCCGCGATCATCAATAGAAATCTCTGAAAATAGAGTCAGACGTCATCGTGATTTTGATCAATCAGTCTGATCCTGTCATTTGATGGTTCTGCATCTCTCAGTGTTCTCTAACGTTGTAAACTTGTTATATTATATACAAAAGTGAATTTTTACTTAAATTATAACGGCATCCAAGTTAACTAGTGACAAATAGAGGTACCGTAACACTCTTACTTGAAATTTCATAGTTAGAAATGATAAAACTAAATTAACAAGGTTTAACGAATGATGACAAGTGAAAAGAAACGGCAATCCCTGAGGCAAAGTTCAATGCTTTCCTACTTGAAGAAAGCAGCATCTCAACCTGCCACATCAACAGCTAGGATTCCTTCAACTTCATCAGCAGAATCCCCTGTAAGAGCTCCATCCAAGTCTCCACCATCAAAAAGGCTAAGATTGTTAGATGATGATGAAACTGTTCTATTTCCTTCATCTTTCCTACAAAAACTATGAACTGTTTCTCAAGTTTGCATTTACCAATCACTGTAAGCTAAGGATTAAATATTTTAAGCTAAGCCATGAGTGATTCTCGCTTTACAGCAAGGGCCTGGAACGAAACCCGCCGTAAAGCGGGGTTCGCCTGTACGACAAAATCACCAGTATGGAACTAATGGAAAAAAAAGAACCACACAAATACACGTTTTGAGGAGAAGACGCTAGAACTGGATAGAACACACACTGACAAAAGTTAGGTGATAGCATGTCAAGGCAGTCTTTGCTCTAGAACCACCAGGTAAAAGATACAGAGAGAGATAAAAAAACGAAAACATAAAAATAAAAGGGAATTAGACATGAGAATGAATAAAAAAGACATGAATGAGTTTTGATGTTATCCAAGATCAATATTATTTGTCTACAGAGTGAGGTCAGCTATGCAAGTCCCTGAGTCTAATAGTTGATGAAGATGTTCTCAGGGTACCTGACTGCTACCACCCTACGACCTCAATCTGTGATATATTTTGAGTCTATTATATATTTTTGGTGTCTGTGTGTCAATATGGCTAGGTGTCTAGGGTAATGCAAATGTAAGGGTGGGTGTATGACAACAAACACAATTTAACTCAATGAAAAGTAATTAAACAAGTCAGTGGTTAAAGTTAGAATAGTATTTTACAATTTTTAATTTCCTGTACCACAAATCTTTTTGGGTACAGGAATGTTTAAACTCAAAAATGGAATGAAATATATTTACAGTTAATTAAATAAGTTTATAGGACAACTTGTCCTTAACTGTCAATATGTAAATGTTTTTAATATGGAAATCCCTGATGAAGATCTAGATTCTATGACTGGTCACAATTATGAGGGACGAATTGTCTCATCACTTTATAAACTGTTTTCTTGCAATAGTGGAGAGTTAATATTAAATGAACACTCATTAAGCCCGTAGAAGGTTTGGCTTAACTGAATTTCCTTGAGAAATTTGATGACTTTCTCAACAACAGTACATTCGTCTCGACAGTGAGATGTTGAGACTGCATCAGCACACTTGCTTCAAGTTATAGGCAAATAAAACACTGTTGCCTTGAACTCTGCAGCTCCAATAATACTTTGTGGCACACTGAGTGTTATAGGATGCAACCCGCAATCAATGAATAAATCACAAATAATAGGTTAACCGGCGATCAATGATCACGCTCAGATCGCCACAGGCAAGAACAGCAAAGGCATGGTCATGAAAACCTTGTGTCTGATAAAAACCTTATTTGAAAAGTTTTTTCTTCAAGTGGCAACTAAGCGTTAGCAAAACATTCGTTATATCCCCTCTTTAGTAATGCTCCTCTAAACCAATCAGATTAAGGTACGCTGACTTGACTCTCTTTTCAAAAATACACGTTCAAAAAATGTAACGTCCCCAAGACGCTCAAAGTTGTGTGGGGATATCAAGGTGTTTGTCTTTCTGTCTTTCAGTTGTTATTTTCTACGTTATTTCTGGTAATATCTAAGCGATTTTAATGGGGAAAAGCAATTATTAACCAGACGACTGTCTGTCATCTAGCCCTTATGTTTTTATTTCTCTCTTTATCATATTTTTTATCTTTGTATTTTTCCTCTTCAGTTATTCAAATAACATACTTTTCCTCTACGGTAAGATAACATATTAAAATGAGGTTCCTAATAAACAAGTATTGTCATTTCAGTCGTCAACTGTCCTTTCTTTCATTTATTATTCAATTAGAATACAATACTGCATCTTGGTTTATTACCACCGTTTTCGCTACCCTTCCCAATTTGGTTACTTTAGTTTCACTTTCGCAAGGCATATACTAGCATTAGGTTTTCGTCCATGTTAATTCCCCCTTTATTTTTCTCTCTCTCGCTTGTATTTCCAATACGGAGAGGGACCAAGGCGGTGGATTTCATCGCATGCATTAGCAGATGTCCAAATACTTTATTCAAACCTTAACTGTAAGGGAAAAAATATGTGTCCTAACAACGGTTGTTAAGGCCTTAGTTGATTTTCAAACGCTAGCCTCTCGTTTGCGTTTTGTGTTACCATAAGCAAGTCCTTAACGTCAACTTTTGCATGGCGTGCTATTAATAGATTTTTTTAAAAAACGCTTTAGTCAAGGTTTTATTCCTCCGTCTCTCTTTTCACTCCTCCTTTTCTCTATCACTCTTTTTGGGAATGAAACACGTGTTATGTTATTTTTAAATCTTTTGACAGCGTACTGAAAAAGCTAGTGGGTTTGGTATCGTTCACTTTGGCGTTAATGATTTTTCAAATCTAGCGCGAATTGCAGGCGTGGGCGAGGACTATGGGCAACCAAACATGGTTGGGGTGGTAAATTTACCTAGCGTAAGGGTTACATATTACTGTATTTGGCGATTGTATCACTGATCTCCCTACAACGAAAAGACACCGAACTGATAGCACAGGATAGGGAGGCGTGGCATGTATTTGTTGAAGGTCTATGCTCCAGCTGGAGCTGACATGTGATGAAATAAAGAAATCTAGATAGGTATTGGTGGTCCAGTTTTTTTTTTTTTTCTTATAGCTGTGAAAACATGGATTTGAACGGAATCAACGAAAATATCAGATGAACTCCTTAATACGTTCTTAGACAATGTTGCCCTATATCATTCCTTCTTAACCAGGGGTGCATGCAACCCCTGGGGGTACGAAACGTACCCTCTGAGACAGGGCCGGATTAAGGCCAACTGATGCCCGAAGTACAGCCCAACAATGGTTCCCCCCGGCCCTTCTATGGCTTAACTGACGAGACATTAAGACTCCGTAAGTGCTGATGGTGAAATAAGAGATTGAAAATTCAGTTTTCTTCCAGGCCAGACCGTATAACTATCTATATTAAATGAATAGTTTAAAAAAAAATGTTATTTAACACTAAATAGCAGTAAGCAATATAAACAAATTATTTACTTATAATTAGGGAAACACGGTCAATAAAGACAATTACAAACAAATTCGACAAAAGACAAGTGTGGCAGTGAAAGAGTTGAGAGTTAGGGGCATAATAGCTAGGGAAAAAACTCTGTTGTGCCCCCTTCCCTTAGTGCCCTAAGCACATGCTTATTTTGTTTAATGGCTCTGAGGGCGCGAGACATGAAAATATTTTAGAACGCAAATCATCATAAACAATATACAATACACCGAACTCAAATGTATTTGTACAAAACATAACATTGACAAGTTCAATCAGATACCGAATTAGATACCGAACCGTAGTCATATTCTTTTCAAAATAAACTTTTATCTCTTTTTAGCATTTCTGGCATGTTTTGCGAGCTAGATGAAAAAGTGGTGCGAGGCTTCTTAAGATGCTGTAGAGGGGTGCGGGACGTCTAAATGTTTAAGAAACACTGCCCTATTTAATAAATAACATTATATCCGTTGCTTCGTACATTATTTCACTGTTATATCCATTTTTTTTTTTTTTTTTTTTTTTTTTCCTTAACCAGCGGCACTTAGGCTTTCAGCCCTTCGGCCCAATGACATGTCATTGCGAGGCTGGGGAACCTGAGGACTTTCCTTCCAACCCGGTCAGGAGCTTCGCTCCTTCCCATCCACAGAGGGTTTATCACAGGAGCCGTTCAGGCTGTTCAGTCAAATTTCCGGCCGTAAACATTTCTTCAAACGCCGACGCCCGGGTTTGAACCATGAACACCTGGTCGCCAATACAACGCCGAAGCCATTACACCAGCGCGGCTCCCTGTTATATCCATAAAGGATATATCTTAGAGTAATTTCTTCTGCCAAATAACCTATAATTCTCAGAATGACATGATAAACATATAAATACGCAGTCAGATCCAAACAACGTCAGTTAAAAGCAGCAGTCTAATCTTAAATGTAAACCGTTTCTCGTCGTGACGTTTGTAAAAAAAAAAAAAAAACACTAATTAAAAAAACTAACCGACCTTTCATAACGCTCCAAAACACAAGCAAAATATTGCCCACATTGGCTTTCTGACTGACTGTATTTTAGCTGTTGGGTAGTGAACCATTTTTGATGTCTCTTTTTATTTCTATTCGAACATCCGCAAAGATGAGAGTTTAAAAGTTGATACGACAGTGTTGGCCTTACTGGCAGTCCTTTTCAGGACACATCCTTTTCAGGGTTTCATGATGTCCTATTTATACACTATTAGTCCTTTTCGTGACTTAATATGTAACGCTGTACTCCAGTTAACAGTGTTCACCTATTTTTGATTTTTAAACTTAAAAATTAGAAACCTACCTACAACAAAAATGTTTATAAAATGTGTGATTCCTATATACACACTTTAGGATTCTCACCGGTGCTACGGAGTTCGTGCACTGTGCTGAGATTCTCCTTGTGTGATCTATGGGAGGAGATCGGAACACTGATGGTGTAGTCCGTGTGCAATGAAGATAGTCCTCAAAACCAAACAAACCCAAACCTATTTTTGAATGGCAAATTGTGCTTCGATATAACCAACGAACTCTAGATTGAAAGATAATTGCATTGTCACAATAAGACAACACATGCAACAACAACAACAACAAATACATATATATCTATAGCTTTTTTATTGGGATGACTCCTAAAAGGATCTGACAAGGAAAGAGTATAAGGAAATAAGACAAATATTGAGAAAGACTAAGATGGCGCAAAGAGATATAGACCAACTTGGAATGGTCAGGACTGGTCCACCCAAGGTAGCTCATATCAGTGCTGTAGTCGTCAAAATCAGTTGAGAAGAAAAAGGACAAATCAAATACCATTTAGCTCCCCAAGGAGCATAGGTCTGTAACAAATACATGCCAAGTCCTCCTCTCACGTGCTATCAGCTCAAGCTCTGTCCACGTTTTCCTCATCATTTTCACCAGTCTCCATTTCTCTTCTCCCTGTGTTTCTTGGTCTACCCCTGCCTCTCTTAACCAGGGGATTTCAAAACAAGGATTGCCTTGTAATGCTATACACAGTTTTCCTCAGTGTGTGTAAGTAAAAGGTATTGAATGATATTAATTAATCAACAAAGCAGTAGGAGACTGGCCAAACAAACAATCACCTGAAAAGAATAACTATCAAAATAAAAAAGTCCAACTTACTTCCTGAGGTAAAAGATGACATTTGATATCCATTTCTTCCATGCTTCCTCGCTCTTTATGATAGGAAGAAAGGGTTTGGATCCGATTTTCCAACCACCCACGGCCAGGAGAATCTTCAAGTCGGGGTTTTTCTCTTTCAGTTTCATTGTTCTGGCGTAAAGACCTGGAAGACAATAGTAGCGAGTTATTTACAATATAAACAAAAACGGCTGCGGGTTTGACAAGTGCTCAGCTGATATGGAGGTCAGTGGCGTAGACCATCATCATCTCATTTTCCACGCTGCTCGATTATGTGGGGGCCCTTTTCGCTATAGTTACTAGTAGGAAAAAAAACATCCAGTTCTCTGTCCATGAACTTGACATCTGCGGGGTCTTATCTACGCTGCTGCATCGGGTATATTGTTATTCGGTCAGGAAACAGTCAGTGAGTTACCATTGTATTGTTACTGTTAGAGTCTTTTAAGACAAATATAGTTTTGTATCGTTTCAGTGAACTCCGCCTAGGCCGGTCCCAAGCCCGGCTGAAAAAGGAAGAGGGCGGCCTGCATGGAGGCCGTAAGGAGGCAGCCCCTCCACCATGCAAAGGCACAACAGGCCAATCACCTGTTTGCTTTAAACTTTTGATTACGAGAACAACAAGAGAGAAAACCGGACTGATTCTAAAGGCGACCAACTGGAACGGACTACGACTTATGGAACTTGGAACACAAGAAGTATAAATGGGAAAGACGAGGAGCTGGTGGAAGAGATAGGAAAGCAAAACTAGAAATCCTGGCTATAACGGAAACAATGAAAAAAGGACAAGGAGTCATGGATCTGGATGGCAACACGCTGCTCTACAGTGGTGTACCATCATCTGAAAAAGCTAAAGGGGGCGTGGGTTGCATTGTGGCCAAAAACCAAAAAGATAGTATCAAGGGATGGAACTTTGTCTCGGAGCGCATTATGATTGTAAAACTAAAAGAAGGAGAAACCATAGTCAACCTGATCATAGTGTATGGGCCAAATGAGGATGAGAGAGCAGAGGTCAAGGAGGAATTCTTCGAGCTGCTTCAAAGGACAGTGGATGACTGCCTAGATGAAATTATCATGCTCGGAGATTTCAATGCCAGAGTTGGAAATGACCATGCTAGATGAGGTGGAGTTATCGGAATTTATGGATAAGATACTCTCAATGACAATGGAAAGCGACTCCTTAGATTCTGCAGTGATATCACTACCAACACAAAGTTCCTCCATAAGCGCATACATGCATACACTAGGTGTGAACCAACAAAGAATGAGAAGTCAGTGATCGACTATGCCATTGTTAGGAGCAGCTCATTCAAATATGTCCGGGATGCTAGAGTCTGGAGGGGGCCAGAGATTGGAAGTGATCACTACCTGCTTACAATCAAAAGAACAACTGAAAGAGTTGCTCAGCCTAGGAACTGTCCAACATCACGCAAGAACCCAAGTAAACAAACGGGAGAAATGAGCATTAAGACCTACAAGCTGAGAGAGCCAGAAATTAAGACCAGATATCAGGGGCTTATTGCTACAGTGGTGAGAAACGCAGAAGAACAACCTGATGACTTGGAAAACCTGTGGCTTAAATTCAAGGACATCATAAAGACAGCTGCTGCAGAAGCATGTGGTGAAGTCCGACTTGGGAACAAGAGAAAGAGGACACCTTGGTGGACAGAGGAAGTCAAAGAGAAAATAAGAGAGAAGACAATGGCATGGAAACAATACTTAGGAGCTAAATACACAACAGGACAAATGGAGAAATATACAGAATGTGAGACACTCAGAACAAAAGCAAAGATCAAGGTGCTTGCAGGAAAACAGAAGTCCTGGGAAGAATTTGGAGAAAAGCTAAAAAAAGATGCGCAAGAAAACCAGAAAAGGTTCTATAAGACCCTAAAAAACATGAGGAAGGAAAAACAATGCCCTCTCAAATTTATAAAGGACAAGCAAGGCAAACTGCTTACTGCCTCGAAGGAAGTAATGGAAAGATGGAAAGAATATTTCTCAGAACTTCTGGATGGTGAGCATGATGAAGCATCAGAAATAATAACCACTAGCACAGAAGAGAAAACCAATGATGGTGAAGATGACATAGATGGAAGAACTGAAGGCAGCACTGGAGAAAATCAAGATGGGCAAAGCAGCAGGGCATGATGGTATAACACCAGAAATGGTTAAGTACGAGGGGCGGTCGAAAAGGTTTGCACTTTACTAAGAAAGCGTTAAGACAGGCGGGATTGCAGTGTATCATTGTAAAGACACACTATTGGTTTACATTTCCCGCGCGTACATGGCGCGCGCGGTTGCCGTGTGAAAGAGAAATTGGCTGGAAACTGGTTCAGTTGTGTATGAAGCGATGTCATGGACAAAACGGAGGCTCGTTGCGTAATCAAATTCCTGCACCTGCAGGGCAAATCTTCAAAGCAAATTCATGATGACATGTTTGCCGTTTATAAGGATGTCTGCTCTTCGTATGACACTGTGAAGCGTTGGAAAAGTCACGTTCAAACGGGACACAGCAGCGTTCAAGATGAACCACGGAGCGGCAGGCTGTCCATTGCAGATGATGCAAGCAACGTTGCAAGAGTGGAGACCCTAGTCCTCTCAGACAGGCGCATAACCGTCGAGGAAATCATGGCTGAGTTGGGACTAAGCCATGGGACCACATTGAAGATTTTGCATGAGCAGCTTCACATGTCAAAGGTGTCCGCCAGGTGGGTTCCCCGCCTTCTCACGCCATTCTAAAAGGAGCATCGAGCCGAAACATCCGCACCGGGACCCGTGGTTCCGGGCCCAGATGGGGGTGTTCTACAATCAGGGCATCAGGAAGGTGAAGAAGAGATGGGAGAAGTGCATTGCCTTGAGGGATGAATACATAGAGAAGGACTAAAGTTCACACCAATTTCCAGGTACGTGCCTTGACTCCTTCATACTACAGTGCAAAACTTTTCGACCGCCCCTCGTACATGGGAGCATCAGGCGACCTATTACTCTTAAGGGTCCTACAGGCAGCGTGGTGCAACAAGACCATACCAAAGAATTGGGAGATTGCCATCATAACACCGATTTTCAAAAAGGGTGACAATCGACAATGTGGAAACCATAGAGGCATATCCCTTCTCAGTGTCCCTGGTAAAATCTACTCTAGAATCCTAGAGCAGAGACTCCGACGCCTAGCTGAGCCATAATTGGATGAGGTCCAGTGCGGATTCCGAGCAAACCGAAGTACTCAAGACCTAATCTTCACACTCAGACAGCTGACTGAAAAGGCACTTGAGTATAAGAGTGAGATCCATCTTTGTTTCATAGATCTGGAAAAGGCGTTTGACAGGGTCCCCTGGAGCAAACTTTGGGACTGTTTGGCAAGGAAGAACATTCAAGCACCTATGATTCATGCTATACAGAGCTTCTACAAGTCTTGTAGAAATTATGTGAGGACAGCAAACCATAAGTCGGAAGATTTCAGGACCACCACTGGTGTAAGAAAAGGTAATATTCTGTCACCTTATCTTTTCATACTCCTCATGGACGATGTCATCAAGACATGTAAGGAGAGAACAATAAAGTATTCAGTGGGGTACTGGAAGATGAGACAGGTCTGTATTTCAGAGCTGGCATTTGCTGGTGATGTTACCCTGATTGCTAAATCAGAGGCACATCTCCAATCCAACCTGCAAGTCTGGAAGGAAGAGCTGGAGAAGAGAGGGATGGTCATAAGCAGCTCTAAAACAAAATCCATGGTGATATCACGAGAAGAAAGAAGACATCAGATTAAGCTGGGAGAACAGGTTCTGGAGCAGGTCGACCACTTAAATACCTTGGAGCTATTATAGACCGAAAGGGAGGCATCAAAAAAGAGTTGGCCACTCGAAAAGCAGCAGCTGGGAGACTTTTTCAGGCCGTAAATCGAGGATTCCTCAGCAAGAGAGAGGTTGGTAAGAAAACGAAGATGGCTGTATACAGCTCCACCTATGTCCCAGTCTTGACATATGGATGCGAGTCATGGGCAATGACTACAACCCACAAAAGCCAGATCCAAACCTCAGAAATGAGGTATCTGAGTAAAGAGGTTGAAGTAACAAGAAGAGATATGGTCCGCAACCAGACGATACGTCAAGTCCTAAAATCCCACCCTGCAGACCCAAGTAGAACAGTCCCAACTAAGATGGTTTGGCCATGTCTGCAGAATGGGAGAAGATCGGCTACCACGACAAGCATGGGAAACAAAGAGCCAGGGATCCAGACCCTCTAGACGACCCAGAGTCCGCTGGGAGGACAACATTAGACAATCTTTGAAGGACCGAGGACTAGAATGGAACCAGGCCAGGAGAAAGACAGCCGATAGGATAGTCTGGTGCTCGCTCTTCCAAACCTCTACACCTCACGGTAGAAGGGGAACGACTAAGTAAGTATCGTTTCAGTGGAAATTACTCCCTCTTTACTTTTCTCTAAAGAATTCAGTATAAAAGATGAGAGAAAGGAAGGGCAGAATGTCAGACGGACTTGCGTGCCCAATCCTCAACCCTTTGAAAATAAAGTTCTTTCGTTCGTTCGTTCTCTTCCCCCCCCCCCTCACTCACCCACTCCCGCACGCACGTACACACACACACACACACACACGCCAGAGCACACAGGTGAAAATCTAGTTGACGTAGTTTCTTCCCTAATAAAAACGGTGTTAAAATCTGTCTTCAGATAAGAAAGACACTTTTGTCTTAGCAACGTTGTTTTTTTTTTTTTAAATTTTCCATCGTTACTTGTACAGTTTGGTGATTACAAGTCAGCTAGCAGAGTAGGATTCAACAAGCACTGTGCGGCATATACCGTATCATAGACTATCTCCGGTGTGTTGTTATTGTTGTTTATGGTCGACTTCATTGCACTCCGGACAAACCCATAAGTGCTCAGTATCCCTCAGCATATTGTCGAAGGGTATGAAGGCTTATGTTCCAACAGGCAATAACCCGTCAAACTTGAAGGGTTTTTAATTACAGTGTGCTGTTTCCGTTACCGAATGAGCAGACAGAAGTACATTCTTAGAGTGTTTTTTGGTTTCTTTCCATTATACAGTGTAATCAAACTGTTCATGAACACCGTCATTTGAACGCTTTTCTTTGTTGATTGTAACTATTTTCGGGAGAGTGTATATAAAGGAAACAATACAATTTTTCAACACGGTTGCATTCCTCAGCTGTGACCAACGTACACACGGCGAGAATTATGTGAAAGTGTTCGGATTTTTTCAAAGAGATTTTGTGATTTCCCAGAATGTTATCGACGATCGATTTGAATGCCATCCATGCGCGAAGTTCACTACCATGTAACAAGTTCTTGAATTGTTTGTCTGCAATAACTTTCCTAATCTGAGGTCCTACAAAGATACCTTCCTTTATCTTTGCATCGCTAACTTGCGGAAACTTTTCTCGAAGATAAGTGAAAGCTTTGCTCGTTTTATCTAACGCTTTTACAAAATTCTTCATAAGCCCCAACGTTATATGTAACAGTGGTAAAATGAAGCTGTCTTTGTTAACTAATGGCTCGTGTATTACATTTTTTATGCCCGAGCTGCAGACGATCCCGGATAGGCCACACCTTTCTTGCATAATGTTCCTGTCTGTTGCGGCTGTCCCATTCACATCGGAAGCAACAAAATTTAGTATACCCAGTCTGCATGCCCGTGAGAATTGCAATGACCTTTAGGTCTCCACAAATCCGCCATTGGTAGTCATTGTACTTTATTTTTTCCAAACGTATAGCCATATTGTCATAAGTTTCTTTCATATGAACAGAGTAGGCGACTGGAATTGATGAAAATAAATTTCTGTTATGCAATAACACGGCTTTTAGACTAGTCTTGGAAGAATCGATGAAAAATCGCCATTCGTTGACTATGTGCTCATGACCGTTTACATCTTTGCAATAGCAAATGTCATCATCCATCTCAAAGTATTGAACAAGTTCTCTGTACCTATGACGAAATTTAGATATCGGAGTATTGGGCGCTAAAAGATTCCATTCTTTGAGTCGCGAACCGAGTAATTCCGCTTGTCCTTTGATAAGAGCGAGATCACGTATTAGATCTGAAAGTTCTGAATGGTTAATTAAGTAAACACCATCATTCACCGGTATGTAATCTGAGTCAGAATTAGTGTCTAAAGCAGGTAAACTATCACTTTCTGATGGTTCATTCACGTCCAGCGGATATTGTTCTGATGGTACTTGGATCGGACACGTGATTGGATCATGAGGCACTGGTTTCGAAACCGATTCAATATTTGGATAAACCACAGACTTTCTAGTTTTAAAAGTGAAACCATGGATATTTGTCAAGCAGTAGTAACAATCAGTAGTGTGATTTGTTTGTTCACGCCATATTACTGGCACTCCAAAAGGCATCGACTTATGCTTCGGCGATTTTCGTAACCAACCTGCCAATGTATCGAACAAACTGCATTTGGCTTCCAAGATTTATTTGCATCATGAACTTTCGAATCGAAATAAAGTTCATATGCTTTCTTTAGTAATGGTGTAAAGTTTTTTCTGGTCAACACGATCGGTAAAACACCCGCACACGTAACAGAACAGATCAGCCGAATTTCTACAACTTCTAGAAGCCATATTTTGCTCAGAATTATTTCAAAATGCAGTAACTATTTGAAAAATCGCGTAACATATGTCATGCATCTTTTAGCAGTATAAAAAGTAGAATTATGTTGCTTTTTATTAATTTTTAATAAGTTATATAGTAAAAATGAAACGGAGCAAATTACGGTTTCCCAAAAATATATTTATTCACAAATATCTTAAGAACCCGACGTGATAGAGATAAACGGATTTCAGATTTGAAATCAGCGCAAGAAACTGACCTAAGAACACTTATGCTTATATAAGAAAGAAAAATGTTGTTTGTCAGTGTTATCTTTTAATTCCTAGTTTTTCTCGGACCTCTTTATTTGTTTTCTTCTCTTTCCGTGAGATGTCCTCATTCCTCTATATAACCACATCTCCAGGGTCTCAATTCCTTCTTCCAATTACTTGTTCATTGTCCATATTTCTACACCATATACAGTCATGAAGAATATATATATAACATTTGATGATTCTCAGTTATAATTTGTGAGTTAAATGTTTAGATGTTAGTATATGTCTCATGTTGTTGAATGTAGCTTTGGCCATTCCTATTCTCTTCTTGATTTCTATTTCACATCGTTTGTTATTATATGACCAAGATATGAGAAACTTCTAACTTTTTTCAGGACTTTCGCATTTATTCTTATCTTTATCCGTTGTGTTATGGCCTGCTTTGATAATTATCATAGTTTTATCTGTGTTTCCATGCTCCATAAAGAGCGACAAATAAAAATACAAAAAATACAGAATATTCAGTCAAATTTCCGGTCGTAAACATTTCTTCAAACGCCGACGGCCGGGTTTGAACCATGAACACCTGGTCGCCAGTACAACGTTGTAGCCATTACACCAGCGCGGCTCCCAACACTATTTCATTACACCTTCTTTCTTTCACTATTTCTTTACACCTTCTATCTTTCATTATTTCTTTACCCCTTCTATCTTTCACTATTTCTATACACCTTCTATCTTTCACTATTTCTATACACCTTCTATCTTTCACTATTTCTTTACACCTTCTATCTTTCACTATTTCTTTACACCTTCTATCTTTCACTATTTCTTTACACCTTCTATCTTTCACTATTTCTTTACACCTTCTATCTGTCACTATTTCTTTACACCTATCTTTCACTATTTCATTACACCTTCTTTCTTTCACTATTTCTTTACACCTTCTATCTTTCACTATTTCTTTACACCTTCTATCTTTCCCTATGATTATTATTTCCTATTTTCGCTCTTTAAGGATAATAGAGCCACCATTGTAGTTGATCCCCCCACCCCTAAAGGATGCCTGCAGCAAAGCGTTCTTGTGTTTTTACAGTGATGGTTTATGTAGTAATTTGTTGTGCATATTGAGATGGACAGTCACATGCACAATTTCTTGTAACTGCATGTCCGACAGACCAGTAGTTCTGTTTCTTCTTTGTCTCTCAAAGACCCCCTTCCGGTCACGTTATTTTGTTTGGTCCAGTGTAAATACGTGCCTTAGATAAGCTGCTTTCCGTTCTTGTATTAACTGTATTTGGGAAACTTCCAAAATCCAAATACTGTATTCTAACCTTTCCTTGTAACACTCAAGGAGAACACCTCTACACGTTCATAAAAATGTCCAGTGTGAGAGAGCCGAAAGATACAAAATGTAAATCATTGAGAAAAGAGAAAAAAAAAAACAGGTGGAGAAGAAGAACTGCAAGGAGAGAATGACAGGGGAGAAGAAAAGGAAACTGGATAATAAAATGACGGATGATAAAATTATATGGATGGAGGAAATAAGGGAGAGGAAGAGAAAGCAAGAAAATGAATGAGAAAATGATGAATGAGAAAAAAGAAAGAACAAAAACCAAACAGAGCGAAGATGAGGAAAGAGAAGAAAGCAAATTTATAGAAGAGGAAGAGAAACAGAACAAGAAGAAGAACAAGATGACACGGTAGAGTAGCGGAAGCAATGGACAACAGCGACATCTACATCAGAAACAATTGTTACCATTCTCGCCGAGATCGTTCCAGTTGTTTGGTTTGATGCCTGTACCATCTTCAGTGATGTCAACGAAGGCAAAGATCAGGTGAGTACACAAGAAAGGATCGATATGCTCCGGCCAAAATTTACCTACACTTGGGCGGGAATTAGCAGACGAGCCGTAGTAGCAGAAGATCATTTTCTTGGGTTTTCCTGTTGGACATCAAGTAAGCAGACGGTAAGAACTGGAGAAATATTTTAAACTGATCACGTGTGTACGCATGTGTTTATGTGTATAAGAAATCTTTGTCAATGGAAGCAAGAAAGAGAGTTAGTCAAATTTATACAAAACCAATCCTGACACACGGAGGTGAATCACAGATCATTTGTAAGCAAGTAAGAAAAACACAAGAGGCCACAGTGGTTTTACAGAAGAATGCTCAAAATACCATGTAGTGCTAAATAGGGCGACGAAAATGTCATGAGAGATGCCAATGCGCAAAGGAAGCTTTTCGAAGACAGCAATCCACTGTCAATGGAATTGTTATGAGAAGACAAAATCTGAAAAAAAAAAACGTCGTGGCAACAGACAAGAATGAAGGAAACAAGAAAAAGAGGACGACAAAGAGAGAAAAAAACTGGACAGTTTGACATCATGGCATGGAAGGAAGTCAACAACAGAACTGACAAATAGTACTGGAGACCGGAAGTTGTGAAGAGACATGATCGCTAACACCACCAGACATAGGAGCATATGTGTATTTGTGCTTGTATGAATGTATGTGTGTGTATGTCTCTGTGTTTATTTTTATGTGTATAAGTATCTGCCCTGCATCGTCATTACTATCATTATTACCTTTTAGCTGCCTTTGGAACATTGGCTTACAAGAGCACACTGCAAGCCTTCCTGTCCTACGCAGTCCAGTAAAGTCTTTCTATGTCTTCTATATCCCTGTCATTTATGTCTCTAGTTCTCTTCTACATGTGTGCGTGTTGTTGTTTTTTTTTGGCCGCCCCGTTTCTCTTTTCTTGGGTATTACAGAAAAGGGAATGCCTAGTAAGGCTATCAGTTAGTATTTGTGTGTGTGTGTGTGTCCTGTCCAACACCAGTGTATTCTTCTGACATTTATTTCCACTGGAATTTTCTGGTTATTTCAATCAGTTCCACATTAGTGATCTGGTCACGCTATTTAAATTCCTTTATTGTGCCCAAGCCTCTACTCATCAGTGGTAGATCAACAGCGCTCTGTTACGACGGGTAAGACGTTAGAAGACCTCAGCCAGGAATCAATCCACAGCGCAGAGAATATTCAAGTTGATCTGCCTGATGATGATCTCACACATTTCTTGGACAGGAAAAGAGATGCAATCAAGTTTCCACCTGCCAGTGCAAAAGGGCTTTGGGAACAGCTGGAGGAAGCCTTGTAAAACTAGTTGGATAACAACTTAAACAGATAACCTTGGAGACAAAGCTGGAAATCTTCGGCGACGTAATATATCTTCACCGTCGCAAAGTGTTTGAGGTCAGGGAGGCATTGGAAAGTAATCCACCATAGAAAAGTAGAAGACAAATCAGAATAGAAGAGATCGGGAAACAGAAGAATCATGCCTGAAAACAGTTCAAGAACGCAGTGGACACAGTGAAGGAAGAATTCCGACAGGTTTGGGAGCACCTGAAAGGCCAACAGAATGCTCTTTGTAGAGCAGAAAGGTTGTGCAGGAAAAGAAGGAAAACATGGAGGGATAGGGAGAAATTCTTCAGGGAGCCCTTCAAGTTTGTCAAAGTACTGTTTGAACGGCCACAGTCGGGAACTCTAAACATCAGGAAAACAGATCTGGGAAAACACATTAAAATGACCTATTCAGATGATCACAAAGATGAGCCGCTCGGCAGCATGGAAGGCCTTGTATGGCCTAGTAAGCCAGGAGCTGAATACAACACCAAGCCCCCAACAATGCAAGAAATAGAAAGTATTGTCCAGAAAGCACGGTGCAAGTCAGCTCCAGGTCCTATTGGTGTCCCATATGTTGGGTATAAGAGATGTCCTGAAGTTCTGAAACGGCTGCTCCGTGTGCTGAAAAATGCTTGGAAAAACCAGCTTGTAAGCAAAGAATGGAGAAAGGCGAATGGAGTCTGCATCCTGAAGGAACAAAATTCCACAGACATCAGTCAGTTCAGGCCAATTTTACTACTTAATGTGGAAGAGAAGATATTCTTCTCAGTGATGGCTATAAGGCTCACCACATACCTTCTGAAGAATGGATACATTGAAACTACCATCCAGAAAGGAGGTATCCCAGGTACACCAGGGTGTCTAGTGCATGCCACAATGATCTGGGAAGCAATTAAAAAGGCAAAGTCTGACAGAACAAATCTCCATGCAATCTGGTTGGATATAGCAAATGTGTATGGATCAGTTCCATACAAGATGTTGTAGCAGGCCCTGGGATTGTACCACGTTCCACAAGAAATAGCAACAATGCTGAAGCTGTATTTCTCAGGGTTCTCTGTCAGATTTTCAACCAGAGAGTACACAACGAAGTGGATTGACCTACAAGTTGGAATTGCGATAGGATGTACCATCTCTCCAATACTATTCGTGTTGGCTATGCAGGTAATCTTCAAAGCGGCTGAAGGATTTGCAACAGGTCCGAAGCTCAATGGAAGGTGTGCCATGCCACTGCTTTAAGCATTCATGGATGACATAACAATTCTGACATCTCATGAACACCAGGCCCGGAGAATGTTAGCACGCCTGGATGAACTAGTCAGCTGGTGCAGAATGAGCTTCAAACCTAAGAAGTATAGACGCCTATCAGTCAGGAAAGAAAAAAATATCTGAAGTCACATTCATTGTTTCAAACCAAAAAATCCCTATTGTCATCGAGGAACCTGTGAAACGTATTCGCAGGGTGTAAGATGCCTCATTAAAAGACTCAAAGGCAGTTCAACAGACAACAGAAATGGCAGACAGAGGACTACAGATCATAGACCAAAGCAGACTCCTAGGAAAGTTCAAACTGTGGTGCCTTCAGTTTAAGTTGATACCTAAATTGCTATGGCCTCTGCTTATATATGAAATAAGCACCAGTACAGTGGAAGCTATAGAGCAAAAGGTCAACAAGTTCATGAGGAAATGGCTAGGAGTACCATCAGGTCTGTCAGCATTGTATTGAAAGAAGGCAAAGCTTGTGCTTCCCTTCAAGTCAGTTGTTGAAGAATATAAAGTAGGAAAGGCAAGGCTCGCAATGATGCTGTGCGAGTCAGCAGACGACGTAAGTTAAGTCCATTCAGCCCACACTGAAAACTGGAAGGAAGTGGAAAGTGGATGAAGCTGTTGGTGCTGCCCAAGAGTCGCTCAAGCTGAGGGGGGTAATCGGATACATACAGACGAATAGATGGGGATTTGGCCATGGTGACATCCGCTGATGGTCCAGGGCATCAAACAGGGAACGCAGAGATATGGTAATTCAGGAGATACGAGTGGCTGAGAATGATAAGAGGATGCTAAAAGTGGTGCAGCAGGCCCAACTAGGCCAATGGACTACATGGGAAGGAGCCCTACAAAGGTCCTTAACATGGAATTATATGTGGCATATGGCACCTCATAGACTCAGCTTCATTATCAGATCAATGTATGACCTCCTGCCATCATCCGCAAACCTTGTGAGATGGGGAAAATCTGATGATGCTCAGTGGACCCTGTGCCATGAGAGGCAGACACTTGAACATGTGCTCTCAGCTTGTAAGGTGTCATTAGGGCAAGGGGGATACACATGGCGCCACAACAAAGTACTAAATGAGCTGGCTGCTTCAGTAGACCTGGCAAGGGTGACGGCGAACAGCAAAGTCAGACCGAGCACTGAAAATACATACTTTCTGAGAGCAGGAAAGTCAGCACATCCCAAACCGAATAAACCAAGTAGCAGTTTACCATCTCTTCTTAACTGTGCAAATGACTGGGAGATGGTAGTAGACCTACCTGGGCTAGGGGCATATCCAGAGAGTATCAGAAGATCTCGAAGATATAGTGCTGCATTCCTTATCATCGCACCAGATTATAATGATTGAGCTGACCGTGCCATTTGAATTCAGATTGGACGAGCAACACTCGTTCAAAGTAGCAAAGTATAATGATCTGGCCGCGGACTTGAGACGTGAAGGGTTCACTGCAAGGGTTATGGCTGTCGAGGTGGGTGCAAGAGGTCTCGCGGCTGCCTTATTGTATGATCTACTGAAACTGTTGGGGTTGAGGGCACAGTCAAGAACAAGGGCACTTAAGAGGCTCAGTGAAACTGCGGAAAATACATCGTGCTGGCTGTGGAACAACCGCAACGGGCTATGGAACTCCAGACAGTAATTTGTTTTTAACACAGGGGTTACTTTCACAATTGCCTCCAGCTGGCAGGAAATAGGAATGCATTTGAAAGCAGCAACCAAGGTGGAGTGAGTTCAATTCTCTGCACTAGACAACAGAAGGCTGACACTTGGGAAGTAGATTAAGGGGCCGAAACACTTGATCGACGGGGGAACACTTCTGATGATCAGATTGCCTCCTGTTGTATCGCTCTGTATAGAGTTTCCTATCATAAGATAGAACCATATTCGATGTAACATACATACACGCACACAACACCAATATTGAACTCCATGAGACTCGTTCCACACTGCTGTGAACTCGAATGAATCTCCTCTTTGTATGTTGTATTTCATTATATCATATCAGTACATGTCAATGTCTTTTATGGAGAATAAAGATTCTGATATGTTTGTCTGTCTGGTTTTTTTTTTTTTTTTATGCGTGCGTCCAGCTGTGCCTCTATTTCTAAGTCCTCTGTGCACATGTGTCCTGTCTATGTGTTTGGTTAATACATGTATATCTGTGTATCTGTTTGGTTAGTCCGTGTGTGTCTGTGTGTGTATGGTTGGTTGTTACATGTGTGTCTGTGTGGATATGTTTGGTTAATACGTTTAGAGTGTGTGTATATGTTCAGTATGTGACTACTTGTGAGTGTGTATATGTTTAGGTATGTTTCTACGTTTGAGTGTGTGTATATTTTCGGTTATGTGTATACGTGTGAGTGTGTGTATATGTTCGGGTATGTGTCTACGTGTGAGTGTGTGTATATGTTCGGTTATGTGTTTACGTGTGAGTGTGTGTAAATGTTTCGGTTATGTGTCTACGTGTGAGAGTGTGTATATGTTTGGTTATATGTCTACGTGTGAGTGTGTATTTATGTTTCGGTTATGTGTCTACGTGTGAGTGTGTGTATATGTTTTGGTATGTGTCTACGAACGTCGTTGTTGACATATGTGTTTATTTACTCATGTGTGTATTGTATGTATATGATTATGTGCATTATCTCTATACCTCTTTGTGTATATGTTCATATAAATAGGTGCATGTGTATACGTGTGTGTATAATTTGTACTACTGGACTCGTAAAATAGTGGCACGTCAAGAAATTTCATCAAGAGGGGTGGTTGATAGTTTAGCACTATTTTAACATAAACTTGTTGTTTCTTTTAGTTCCGTCATAAATACAACAAATTACTGATTGTTTTAAATACAATAACTATATAAATGTGTCCGTAGTTTAAGATATTCAACATTTTAAAACTGACGTTCTATTTCACACAACACACATTTTTTCTGCCCAACATTTCTTTTTCAATATTGGCCCATTTATCTGCCCTGAAGATGGCGTTATGTACCATTTCTGTGTTCCTTTAGCAATAATTTAAAGCTTTTCCATTAATTTTTCTGATGTTAACATTTTACACAATCCTATTCTATTTCCATATTCGGTAGAATGAAAAAAAAATTACAAAAGCACACAAATAGTAATACGTCTTACAAAGAGAAAGGACAAGAAAAATCTATGTTGCGGCTACAATGCCTTCGTCAGGGACAACAAACAAGAGACAGGAGGGAAAGAAAGTGAGAATTAATTGGAGAACATGAAACTATAAAAATATAAGAGAAAAATGCTCCCTTATGTCTTGTCACATGTTGGAGCAAAGATGGCTGCCACTAAACCGCTCATTTTTCCATTTTCAGGGGTTTCGCAAACTACATCAGTTATCATTTTCCTCTTCACTCCTTGTAGAGCAAGGAGCAACCAATGCAGCTGGTCTCAATTGCAGGAAGCCTGCATCTAAACATTCATGTGCTCCTACTTATGAGGTTTCTGTAGCAATTTCTTTTATATGATGAGGTTGCCAACCGCATGCATAATTTTATATTGGTCGCCTCTTACAGCAGTCATCAACATGGCGTGGAAAATATTGATTTCCCGCTTGACTCGCTGTTTTCTTCGCATTGGTCACGAGACTTTGTTATCATGCACCGGGCTTGTGTTATTTCCGTCCTGTTGTCTTAGTATGAGCTTATGTAAACACTTAAGTTAGTTCTTTACTAAAAACTGTGGCATCCCCTGTCACAGCCCTTCAACAAAGAGACATGCTCAGCGTAATGACTTCTTAAACTTTGTTTTCAAGAATAACATAATTTTGAGCCAGATTCATTCTTCAAACACGTGATAGAAAAAGAAGCTTTTAAGCAAGCTGGTAATTCAACCAGACAATACGTTCAATAAAACAAAAACAGGCTTGTGTCAATTCAATTTTCTTTCTATTAATGGGTGTATTTACATATCTCTTTCACAAGTTGGAGTTGCGCAGGCCAAAAATGCCCGTTTTTCGTCGTTTTTGAGATATGAGAGCCCTGGACAGCGAACATGAAGTAACAAAAAGTTAGTGTGACCAATGAACACACGGACAAGAGAACCGGAGACAGACATGAAAAAGGGGGGGGGGGGGGGAAGAAGATATGGAAAGTCATTTAGGTGATGGTAGGGGACAGGAAAACTTGGCATAAGTTTATTGAAGGCCTATGCTCCTATGGGAGCTGAGGAGTGATGATAATGAATGCCACAGAGCTAACGGAGCTAACAGAGCTAACGGAGTGAACATTGGGTACCGCAGAAACAGTATGCAAGAACGCGGAAAATCGTAGGAAAAACAGAGATAGGTGGCCAAGGAAAAGAAACGCTACAGTATAAAACTTTTGGGATTATCAGTGGCAAGATAGACTAAACGAAGAGATACGAGACACAAAACACTAACAACGGAAAAAAACGACATCTATTCAGAACAGGAAGGTGAAGTCTATTCACACACAGAAGGCATTACCCTTTGTTATGTCGCAAAAACGAAAAAGGGAGCGTGCGATTGGCAGAGTGGTTAGAGCGCTGGTCTTTCGCGGTAAAAGTGCCGTGTTCGAATCACGATACCAACACACTGAAGTCTACCCAGCTGTAAATGGGGGACCTAACTTTGAGTTAGGGAAGGAAAAGCAAGCGAGGAAGGGAATTGGTCATCCCACTTCTCGATGCTGGACCTAGTATAGTAAAGTCTCTAACACTTCACTCCACCACGGCAGTATCTGCTATGAGGCTACCTTTTGTTAAGACGTAAAAGTAAAGGCAATGACAGAATGGGAACTCTTGAATCACAACAGCAAGATCCCAAGCAAAGAAAAAAAAAAAAACATTGATATGATTCAATGCCATGCACCAACAAACAGCGCATATAGCTGGCAACTTCACTATGTAAATCTAATTGCTACAGAAATCCCCACTTCAAGGGCACATGAATACTACAGTGCTCTATGGGGCTTACTGCAAAGTGATCAGCTACAATGGTAGCTGCATGCGCCATAATGAGCTAAAAGGGAATAATGATGATGATAATAATGCTTTATGCCGATTAAAAATTCATAGCGAACTAATTCCTCTTGTAAATCTGCAGATCAGGGAAAATAGGAGAGCACACACTGGAGAGACAACATGGCTTAAATAAAAGATAAAGGGTTTGTGTATGGATAAAGTGACACAAAGGAACAAAAGAAGAAGTTAAGACGAGATGACTGGGGAGTGTCTGATCATTACCTACGTGTCCAAGAGTTGATCTAAGAACAGCCGCTGACTGAATTACTTACCTGCTGGATGTTTTGTCAAGAGACCGGAAGTTGCATCAGCTGGGGCTTCTTGACTACCTGCTTTTTCTGGCTTTGACTTGGTAGCAATGATGTCGTTCTGGTAGGTCGAAACCACGACTCGCTTGCTGGCGGCCCGCATCTGACGAAGTGTCTTGAGCTTAACCTCTGTGGCAGTTTGGAACGTAGGTTTGGCAAGGCCCCTATTTGGCCGGATGTAATGGTCTTCTTTCTTGGACGGAGAGAAATTGCGGTTTGTTGTCATCCGTCCCGATATATTATTTCCGTGGGTAACTTTTTGAGTACTGGCTGCAGATGTATATAAATGCAGCTTCATATATAAGCTGACCAGAAGCAACAGTTTCAGTTTAGCATCCATGTCTGTATGATGGAAGGAAATCCTTTTGTATTTCCTGGAAATTAAAAACGTAAGAAATCGTTATATTTAACTTAGCACACTCTGAGTCTCTCATCCATAAGAGATCAAAGCAGGGGCGTACTCATAGCATTTGGCACCTGGGGGCGGATCTTACTGTTTGCAAGTGAATTAGAAAAAAAAAACTTAAGATTATACGTGAATTTAAAAAAAAAACCTTGTGACAGTTCATGTGTGAGTTAAATAAAAAATCTTATCATTGTATGTAAGTGAATTAGAAAAACACGCTTGTGACTGTTTGTAACCAAAGAAGACAAAAAATATTTTGATTATTTGCAAATGAATTAGGAAAAAAAATCATTTCTTCTTCTGGGACTTATGCTGCGTTACTGTAATACAACAGCTAGATCAAATATTCTCAGAATTAACAAAGAACCTTGCTATTATTTTGTTCCGGTAATTAGTGCATCTTGTACTTAACTCGTTTCGTCCAAGATTGATTTTAGGTTTCACTCTGGAGCCAACATGGATGCAATTTTTTTTAAAATCCAAGTGTCATGTTTTAAAACAATCTCACACACACACACACACACACATACACACACACACATATATATATATCATCTTGCTTCACCCTCCCTATGGAGCATGGATCCACTACTGGAGCTGGCGCCCCTCGCAGAAAGCAAGCTCAAAGGATTCTCATGTTTTTGAGCGCACAGGAACAACATATCGCATCCGATATACAGGGTAAAGAAGGCAAAGGATCCCGTCACACACCCATTGAGGCATACTGGGAATATGGTGTTAGGACCATATTTCCTTGACCATCGGCACACTAAAGGTGATGTGGTCAGCATCACGCCGGCCGCCTTAATCTTCCCAGAGTTACTCTGGTACCCAATTCATGAGGTTGGGTCGACTTCGGAGCCGTTTGCGGTCTGAAAGATCCCACCTCAGCTGGGGATCGAACCATGGACCACCGAGCTTGGAACCCAGTGCACTAACCACTGCGCTACCGCGGCTTACATCCGATTTACAGATAGAGAGGCAATAAAGGAGTTTGGCCATTTCATGACAATTGAAAGTTTAGCCAGCAGGTGGGCTTGAACATCAATTTAAAGAAGTCAGAGGTTATGACGCTCAATGTGAGCAACCCTGAGCCCATATCAGTAAGGAATCAGCAACTGGTACAGACAGACACCTTCACATACCTAGGATGCATAGTAACACCAGACGGCGGGGCAGGCAAAGACATCAACATCAGAATGAATAAGGCAAGAACAGCCTTTTTTAGCCTAAACAACACCTGGAAGTCCTCTCAATACAGCACAAGCACAAAATTAAGATTATATCAGAGCTGTGTGCTTTCTGTGCTTCTCTATGGTGCGGAATGGTGGAGAGTTACAGAGAAGGAAATGTCGAAATTGTCCTCTTTTCACACAACATGACTAAGAAAAATTCACCGAATCTTTTGGCCGAATACCATCACCAACCAAGATCTGCTTACTCAGAGCAAGCAAGAGGACATGCACACCATCATAGCTGGCAGACGCTGGAGCTGGGTTGGCCATGTCCTCAGAAGAGACCCCGATGCCATCACAAGAACAGCTATGCTTTGGACCCCTGAAGGAAAACGAAAGAGAGGCCGACCTAAAACAACCTGGCGGAAGACTGTGGAGGCTGAGATGCAAAGAATGAACCAGAGTTGGGGCACTGTACGAAGGATGGCCGCCGACCGAACAAAGTGGAATCAATTTGTTGTTGCCCTACAAGACGCCACTAGGCGTGATGGCCACTGACTGCTTTGATGGTCGGCGGCTATGGATCAAAGAAGAAGAAGAATGACAATTGAGCGTGGATCAATTACTACTACACACCTCCAACAGTCGAAAATATAGTTTTATAGCACGGGAAAGACCATGAGGCAGGTGGATGGACAATGTAATAGAAATCTTACAACCATCAGGGGCTTAAAGCAGCTAATGCGACGCACTTGACTCAACAACATAAAACTTCAGCTCTCCGAGCTAGTACAAGTAGACAGAAATATTACAAGTAAAGGAAAGCAATGTCAAATGGACATTTAGAACATACAATTTAAAAAAAAAAGGTAATCCCATAGTAGATACTGCCTTAGGAATGTGAAGTGTTACAGATGTCACTATACTTGGCGGCGGCTTCGCGGGTGAGATAACTCTTTCTCGCTGCCTTTGCCTTCCCTAACTAGAGTCAGGTACCCATCTACAGTTGTGTAGACGAGAATGTGACGCCACTGTGTTTCAAACCCGGTGTCTTTGGCGCGAGAAGCCAGAGTTCTAAACACTCTAACCAGTCGGACGACCCGAGAACATACAACATTGAAAAATAGTACTGACATTTAATTTCACCTTTCACCTTTATGGAGCTGCGGTAGCGCAGTGGTTAGTGCACTGGCTGCCTAGCTAGGGGGTCCATGGTTCGATCCCCAGTTGAGGTGGGATTTTTTAGACCGCAAACGGCTCCGGGGTCTACCCAGCCCCAAAAATTGGGTACCAGAGCAACTTCCGGGAAGGTTAAGGCGGCCGGCGTGATGCTGACCACATCACCCCTAGTGTGCCGATGGTCAAGAAAATATAGGCCTAACACCATATTCCCAATATGCCTCAATGGGCGTGTAACGGGATCCTTTACCTTACCATTTAATCACGTGTGTTATGAAAGAATGCTCAGGATATCGGAGATGATAACAATAAATAAGAACATGATGATTAACTCTAAAGGGACAAGAAGCCAGATTTCAGGGCCGATTTTTACGAGTGATCGTGACAGGAGGCCAATTTTCGGGGCCAGTATGTCTTGTGCTAGGTTTTTGTATCGTTTTATCCCAAATTTATGTTCTAATTAACCCTCCTTGAATTTCCTTTACAACTATGTATAATTTCGCCGTACTTAAAATAAAATAAAAAATAATAATAAATTGGAAAGAACGGACTCTTATACTTTAATATTATAGAAAAATTCACAGCTAAAGTCAAACCTGGGAAAACCACTACGCACTTGAAGAGTTAACGAGCAGTCTTGAAACGTCAAAACTTACTATTGTTTACCAGCAATAACTTTAAATGATTGAGCTAAGCAGCTTCTACGTGAGCTAAGACAATTAGACTACGAGAATTTCACAATCATCTCCTTTTTTTCACTCGTTTTTAAACATGGTGCAACCACTGCTGATGGCCATCTTGATGAAACCTACGCCAAAACACAAGTTCTTTAAGCAGTGGTTTTTGTAGCAAGTAGTTTGTCACGTTCATGGAAGGACACAGCGACAAATGTCGAGGTGTTGTCACGTGTTTGCCTTCAAAGCATGTATACACTGCTTAGACAGCGCAGACTACGCTGGCTCAGCCATGTCCGCAGCATGGAAGATGGTCACATTCCCAAAGACGTTTTCTAAGGACAACTGGCAGATGGCACAAGAACACCTAGCGACCGCAGCTGCGGTTCAAAGATATGTGCAAGAGAGACATGAAGGTGCTGGGCATAAATTCAGCAATCTAGGAGGATGAGGCTGCCGATCGCATCAAGTTGCGGTGTTCCCTTCGGTGCCACCTCAGATTGAGTGAAAAAGAAGCTCTCACAACAAGGGGAAGAGACAAAAATACGCCGAAATGAACACCACGCACAATAAAAGCAGACGAGTGCTATCACCTCAAGGACGCATTCCCATAGTCAGTTATGACTGAAGGGTGCTACTACAACTACTAGTTTTTCATGATGAGGTAGCAATCCTCATGCACAACTTCATACTAGTCGCCTCTTACGACATGCATGTGTTAGCAGAAGTCCTATTCTTGCTTTGTCTCTCCCAGAGACCCACGGGAAGCAGACAGAGCACGGAGATTTAGTTATTCTGAAAGTTCATCAATTATAAAAATAGATTATGGCAGCATTGCTAGTTGTAACAACCCAGTTGAAAAGCAAAAACCAAAAAAGAGACTTACTTGCTTAAATGTGCCCGTCCAGATGGTGCTTGCTGTATGTACTCAGTTGTCGGAGTAATAGATCTCGGTAGACAATATGTGATCGCAGGAGTTACTGATGTTCTTACACAGTTAACTTGTTAAAACCTTGATATAACTGAGGTGTTCAGTGTTTGCTCTTTCAAAGGAATTCACTTAGATCTGCCGCAGAAAGCTCGACACTTATTAAAAGCACCAAACGCTTAGAATCAGTTGTGACTGAATGAATGCCAGAACGGTGAAAAGGCCCTCTTTTATAATGCTGCAAGATACGATGACCGAATATTCGTCAACCAATGTGTGAAGACAGCCTCAAATGTCCTCTTTCCCCTTTCTCAAGGTTGGACAGCGATGTTGCCAAGTAGCTGGCCACTGATGATCAACACAGAGCAAGTGCAAGCAAACAAGAAATGGACGCGCTCTTGCACGCAATTCAGAAAGTCGACATTTTTTACATCCATAGCGATCTGCTTTCAAATGTCGAATTTCGACATTGACGTCGTGTTGATCAGGCTGTTGTTTGATCCGTTCACAAACAAACAATGACAGAGACCATAGACATACCTGGCGTACAAGTGTTCCAAGAACGAATTCTTTTCCGGACAAATTTCGCTAGATTGTTTGAAAACAAATGTTTATAGCCCTTTCTTCCCTCCCCCGTTTAAAGGGGAAAAAAAGGTGCTGATATATTGAATTTCTTCCTCTTAATCATTTACAATTGACTTGCAGGTTGCGTGCACAATCGTGTCTTTTCTCTACCACCTTCTTCTTCTGCTTCTTTCACCTTTCAACTTCCCAAGGAGCATATTGTTAAGTCCTTTTTGCGCGTGTAATTTAAATGTTGAGCACATCTAAGAAAATATATATGATTAATTATTTACGCGCTATCATACACTATGTTGAACACAGAAGCGCAAACGGGTGCGCTCGGTTGTTGCCAGAGAACAATTACGTTATGTAGAGATATGCCTAATGGCGATGATCTGAGACGGTCGTCTGTGGATGAAACTGATTGTAAGCCTTTCCCAAATTATGGGAAGCAGTCATGAAGTTATGATAAGACTCCTGGTAAGGAGTATTCACGTTAGCCAATGTAGGGCTTGTTTGTATGTTAATTATTATGATATCTTTGTCATTTGCCGAGATCTGGCTGAACTTCAATACGGATATGCCATGACGTATTGCTAGTGGGATCCAGAGTCTTACCGAGGATTATTGGAATTATTCTGCAATATATTTAAAGGGGTCACTCAATAAAATCCGTCGTTGTAGACAAGCTCCATAACGAAAAAAGCCATGATAGAACTATTTGCCATAACGTTCATCGCCGTCCTTGAGGGGTCGGCCGTTATCTAGAATGTCGATCAAGTACATGATCAAGATATATATAAGAATGCTATGCACCATGATGCCTCGATGTAATTACCTACGTTATTGATGATGCTTGCTACTACTATGATTGAATCTGTATTGCGTCTACGAATAAATGTCTCGTCCATGTTGAGCCATGAATCCTGCGTACATCTTGTTCCAGTTAGTCAAACTTTATGACTACACCATTTGTACGATGTTCTTTGAGTAACTTTGTTTGGTCTATCTTTACGACCCACATTTTGTCGGCCACCTGTAAGCCCGACCAGAGTTGATAGTAATTAAGTCAGCAACAATAATAACATTCGCAAACCGTGCCACTCTTACCCACGCAAGCATATAAATTTAAAGACCCCGAACGTGTACAACACATAAGCCTTCAACAAACGTATGCCAAGTCTTCCTGTCACGTGCCATCAGGTCTTTCCATGTCTTCTTCATCCCCTTCATGTCTGTCTACAGTTCTCTTTTCCGTGTGCTCTTTGATCTACATCTACCTCTTTAACCCTGGGGATTTCAGAACAGGGACTGCCTTGTAATGCTATCAACAGGTTTTCTCAATGCGTATCCTATCCATCTCCAGTGTCTTCGTCTCATTTCTTGCTCCACTGGCACTTGTCTGGTTCTTGTCATTTCTTGTTCCACTGGCACTTGTCTGGTTCTTGTCATCTCTTGTTCCACTGGCACTTGTCTGGTTCTTGTCATCTCTTGTTCCACTAGCACTTGTCTGGTTCTTGTCATCTCTTGTTCCACTGGCGCTTGTCTGGTTCTTGTCATCTCTTGTTCCACTGGCACTTGTCTGGTTCTTGTCATCTCTTGTTCCACTGGCACTTGTCTGGTTCTTGTCACCTCTTGTTCCACTGGCACTTGTCTGGTTCTTGTCATCTCTTGTTCCACTGGCACTTGTCTGGTTCTTGTCATCTCTTGTTCCACTGGCGCTTGTCTGGTTCTTGTCATCTCTTGTTCCACTGGCACTTGTCTGGTTCTTGTCATCTCTTGTTCCACTGGCACTTGTCTGGTTCTTGCCATCTCTGGTTCCACTGGCACTTGTCTGGTTCTTGTCATCTCTTGTTCCACTGGCACTTGTCTGGTTCTTGTCATCTCTTGTTCCACTGGCACTTGTCTGGTTCTTGTCATCTCTTGTTCCACTGGCACTTGTCTGGTTCTTGTCATCAGTTCCACATTAGTGATCTAATCACTTCAATCCTTCTGTTCTATGCAAGCATCCATATATGAAAGTCTGTAGCTTTTTGGTTGTTGTTTTTGTTGTTTTCTACGTTTCAGAGCTGTACAATAGGGCTGCCACCTACTGCTGTTTATTAGTTCATCTGCTTTCATTCCACCTTTCTTTTAATTAATCATTAACCCGTTAAAATGCTCGTGGAGTGCATGCCTTTAATAAATGTATCCGTTGTCTTCCAGCCATGTCCTGTCTGATCAAGGTATTTTTATGCAGTTGCCGTTCCTCCTTCAGAAACATCAATTTCCGCAACTGGAAGAATTATAGGCTCTATGCTCTTCCGGGGCCACTGATAACTTTTCACATGTGATAGATTTTTTGTTCAGTATCTTTATGTTTGTGGAGCTTTTTTCTGTCGATATTTCTGTCTGCCAGCCTTTCTGTTTTTACATTTACCTTTCTGGCTTCTTTTCTGCCTTTCTCTGCGTGTTCATCTCGTCTTCCTGCCTTTCTGTGTGGCTGTCCATCTGTCTGTCTATCTATCTGTCCGGTCTCTTTCTTTCTGTCTGCATATGCCTGCCCGTCCATCTATAAGTCTGTCAACTTGCTAGTCTCTTTCTCAGACTGTCGTTCTTTCTTTCTGTTTACCTGACCGTCGTCCTGTTGTCTTTCTTTGTGCTTTGCTGCAAGTCTGTCTGTGTCTGCCAGTCTGTCTGACTTTCTGCATGCTTGTCTGTCTACGTTTCTGTTTGCTTGCTTTTATGTATGTTTGCATGCATATATGCCTACTTGTCTGCCATATCAACCTACTAAAGAAATCCCAAGTGTGACGTGCACAGAATAAACTCACAAAATGTCTATAGCCATAGCTACCCAGCTGGAAGACGAACCATTAACATTTTAGTAGACTATCCGCCATCACGCAAGAAACATAACAATATGAAGGAGAATATGAAAAGTATGCGCTTTCAAGCTATGGAGGAGAACCAGAAAGACAGTATATTAGGAAAGCGCTATACAGGACAATCAGAGAAAAAGTCCATTAGTGAGACCTATGGGGGAGAACTAGAGAAAAAGTCCATCAGTGAGACCTATGGGGGAGAACTAGAGAAAAAGTCCATCAGTGAGACCTATAGTGGAGAACTAGAGAAAAAGTTCTCCAGTGAGACCTATGATGGAGAACTAGAGAAAAAGTCCTCCAGTGAGACCTATGATGGAGAACTAGAGAAAAAGTCCTTCAGTGAGGCCTATGGTGGACAACTAGAGAAAAAGTCCATTAGTGAGACGTTTAGGGGAGAACTAGAGAAAAAGTCCATCAGTGAGACCTATGGGGGAGAACTAGAGAAAAAGCCCTTCAGTGAGACCTATAGTGAACTAGAAAAAAAGTCCTTCAGTGAGACCAATGGTGGAGAACTAGAGAAAAAGTACTCCAGTGAGACCTATAGGGGAGACTAGAGAAAAAAGTCCTTCAGTGAGACCTATGGTGGAGAACCAGTTCATCATGTGCGTAAAGAGAAAAAAACTAAAGTGATTGGACACTCCATTAGAAAATTACTAACCAGTATAACCAGACATAAACTCATATGGAACCCACGGAAGAAATAACGAAGAGGAAGATAAAACAAAATAACAGAAAGTGTAGGCAAGTAACTATCACCGTGTGAATGGTTCTAAAGAACACACCACTTATCTTAAAATAGATGTTGAACAAAACTTGTAAAAGGACAAAATATTATCAAGCAATTTAACATTGTCAGACCAGGGATTATTTTCGTTTTTTTTTCTCTTTGCTTTTACTTGCCACGCTGTTTCGCAGCGCCATATCATATACATGTGATGTTAGTTAACCTTTTCTTTCTGCTCCATACCATTATTACATTCATCTTCCATGATAAAGACATTCTGGATCTATATATTGGAAAGCATTATGCATATTTTCTTCACGAAGTCATGCCGTATACTTGTCACACAAAGATCTCTTCTCCTCTCCGGGAGTAGTCAGTTATATTTGCTGTGAGTACTGATTACGCACAATTTCCGTGGTCGGCCCATTTTTAATCTCTGCTATCAAGCAGACAGTAACTATTTTCTTATCAATTTTACACGCCTTTCAGTGATAATTGATCATGTTTGCTTTGCGCTTCTCAGCTTTGCTAAGATTAAGACGCAGGTAATAACCAAGATTGGCACGGTCAATATTCGTATAGTGAACGCGTGTCATGTTTACCTAGGAGTGCCCCGCGATAAATTATCGACCTGTCGACATGCACTCGGCGGAAACGAATGACATAATCATTTCCTGTACACCTTGTTACAAAGACATTACTTTAGATGAAAGTAATATCTTATTCGTAAACATTGCCGAGAGAGGGATAGGATGTTTTCATTCCATATTTGGAAGACATGACCTTTGTATTAATGCACAGATAATTCGTAGTTGAAATATTTTGAATTACCCCATCCTAAATACGCATGTTTGAAATTATTGGCCGGCACTCGAGATGTAAACATAACTACATTTCTGATTGGGGCCTGGTCTAATAGTAAACAACACGTGCCAGGAACGAGATAGGCAATATAACCGGACACTTTGGTCGTTTGAAAGCACTGTGAAAATTTACCTCGCGCCAAGAAAACAACCAGACCTTGCCAGAGTTAACAATAGTACCAGACAAAACGTTGTTGAAGCATATTGAGGACTTATAGCGCAGGAAAACGCTACCATTTAGACGCGGAAAACCGGAATCTGACTAAACTATAACATGGAGTCAAAGTGGGAACTTATTGTTAAAGTAACAACACCCCAGACCAAGTGTAAGAGTGTCACATATGTATGTAAATTGTGCAGCAATGTCCCGTCCACCTTGCTTTCCCATCTTAGGTTTATAATCTTTGCGACGCAAAAACATGCAATTCGCTGACGAAAGTCACTGACTGTAGACTCACCTATGAAGCTACGTCTATTTTTTTCTGCTTGCACGAGTTTGCGAGTTTGTTTACATACGTTCGAAACTGTCACTCATTCAGGTGAGCGTAGAACGATTGTCTAACAGAAGGTCTCACACCAGCGGAGCAGTCAGTATTACGATGACTGGCAGATTGCACGTGCCAAAAACACGTGGAAGGTAACAGCTTTGAAGTTCTTTACAAGGGGGAGGAAATCCTGTAATGTTGTACATACAGGGAGACAATCGCTGATACAAGAAGACTTTGTATTCGATTGGCAACGTCGAACAGAGGGACCGTAGAATTCCTTATCTCAGGAACGAAGCTTCTTGATTTCCCTGGCAAGGACGTAGGTGCAAAAATTCGCATCCTTTAGAGATAATAACAGCTGTTCCGTATAAATGCTCATCTCACAAAGTCAGTTTATCTAGCCGCTTCTGAATTTTTTTGAAATATCTAGCTCGACATTCTAGAGCCATTGTACAAAGTGGATTATTTAGATTTCGTGGAGATGGTTTCATTTTTCTGATTTGCGTACTGATCACAAACCAGCCTGCCAGCGGTCTCGGTCTAGGTCTAAGTCAAATAGTACCAGTAACATTCTTATTTAATATCGGGTCTTCGAGGTTGACCTGTTCGGTCCTCTTGCTTCATGCAGAGAGAGAGTCCAAAGGTATAGACAATAAGAATTAAAGTATAACTGGACATTTACGATATCCAGATTTTACATTCACTTATATTTTGCCCGCTGTGGCGAAATATCAAAACATAACACTGTCCCGACTACTGACCATTGTGTTGTCAAGAGGATTTATCCAGAAAGATTTACCCACCAGACATTTCCTTTAACTATTGGAAGTACTAACTGCTGTCCACTGTGAACACTAGATCTTGGTAATTATTTTGCTACCTGAACTATCTGTCGTGACATTATCATATCTAATAATCCCCACCAAAGTAAGTGTTCCCCATTAGGAGGATAAATTATTCGTGGAGGAACTGGGGCTCACTTCGGCGCAACACAACACTGAATTTTGATACGTGTACCATGATGTCGGCGTCTGTGGCGTAATGGATATGAACGCAGTTTCATAATCCAGATATACCAGGTTCGAAACCTGCTGCAGGCGGTTTGGTAGCAGATCGCGTTGTGTGGATTTTTAACAATGGTATAAGCGCCGTACCGTTCAGAAGGCAATGACAAACTACTGAATGAAAAAAGTGCCTAGTAAAATCACAAACAGCCAATAAAAGCTGGGGTTGATTGCCACGTCCTGTAAAGGATAAGCAACTAACTAACTAACCATGATGATATGTTCAAGATGTTGTTAAACAACTAGTAGGTAAGCGAGAATGAATGTGGCCCCAGATTGACATAGTGTGAATGAGGAGGAGTGAATAATTTTATTTGTATAATCATTGTACCCACTTCTTTTTTTTATTCGCTAATACTATTATTTTACAGGATAGATTAACTAGGAACTCTGTTCTTTACGTTATCGTCTATTTCTATACCCTAGCGCTAATCTTTGACCCTTTGGGGTTATTAACTTTCTTACGGGATCTTATCTGAACAGAGGGGATTGCACTTATGGGTTTATTTTTCCAAATTCTGTAATTTTTCATTGATATATATATATGTTTGATGTTGTGAGAAGTTTATATGATAATAAACCTAACAAAACTTAATAACTTGTGTTGGTCAGCTCAGCCCATATCCATACTCCATTTACAGTAGTTTCACGTGTGTGTGTCGTGTTGTCACATAACTGGGTGTGTGCGTGTATAGTTAAACGTATATGTTGAATGTATGGAGATTAGAATTGTCTGATAACAAATTACAGTCGTAAAGATAGGCTGGACTAGAGTATCTTCTCAATCCAGTGACAGATTCTACCCTTAAACTATTCACTCGTGAAAATCTATTTCTCATACCTTAATTCCCACTTATTTACCACTCTGCCTGTTCTATTCAGACGGGACAAAATCTATCTTAAATACCTATCCAAATTTACGACAAAGAGGCCTCTACGAGTACCTTTATTTCTCTGAGTCAGCAGTATGTGAGCCTAAAGATTGGCTTGAGGGTACTATTTCTGGAACGAGTGAGGGTATAAGTGGCCTGAAGTCGACGCTAGACACCATCATCAGACGGGTCTTAGAGAGGCGGGACCAGCTTTGCAGTTACTTGCTTGCTTCAGCTCTGAAATATTCAAGCTGTGTAAAGATGACAACTCGGGGGCCGCTGAGGCGTGTCCTGGGTTATCTCTCAGTTGTGTCGGCTTGGAGTCACATGAGAGATCTCAAAGAAACACATATTTCCTCCCTAAAATGAGAGGGTAGACTAAATCTTCTAAAACTGCGGCATTGATTTTGCCCCGTACATATCGGGTTGAAACATCAACTTCCGCAACCAGAAGAAGCATAGGCTTTATACTCTTCCGAGGCTTTTGTATTTCTACAGTTTCACCAGTGTATTGGTGGGCCTTCACCAAAAATTGGGAGAGCCGAGTATTCTAGACCCGAATCATACAAGCACCGCAGGGTGTGGTTACCAACAGTTACTTGCTCAGTAATAGAATGGTAACTAGGATTTAGTTCATATGCCTGGGGGTCATGTTTCCCTATCGGCCCCCTGATCAGGCAAGTGACATTATAAGGGTCGGATTTCTGCCTCTCACAATCCGATGTAAAATGCGTGTCAGTTTTGCACGATTTATAATATCGTCTTTCAGTTCCCTGGGTTGAATTGCTCTGTTTCTGCCTCTGGTGATCTTGTGGTTGCTGTTGTTGTCGGTGGGCTGTTTTGTGTGTTGTGTTGTCTGTACTTTTGGAGTTATCATCTGGGTGATCCTTTTGTTTGGGGTGACTATCGTGGTGGCGCCTTTTAGACGGATTCACTTTCAACTGGGCGCTCTGGTACCTATCGGCAAACAGTACCACCTGCTCAAGATTTCGGCCCCGTGCTCCGCCAGGAATCGTCTCATGTCAGAGGTGAGCGAGTCCTTGAACTGTTCCACAACAATCATCTCGTGCAACTCTTCATAAGATTCATCAAAGGTGCTGAGAGTTCCCCCTTCTCCAAGTACGTTTCAAATCGTGTAGCAAATTGTCTATACGATTAATCTGTCTGTCGTTTCGCCTCACGGAATTTACCACGAAAAGTCTCTGCATTTAACATAAAACACTGAAGCAGAGCCTTCTTCAACATGTCGTAGTTGTTCTGTTTTTCCGTGGGCATCTTCAGAAACACATCATAAGCAGATCCCCTCAGACTTTGTGATAGCTTTATGTTGTATCTCTCCCTCTCCAAGCCATATGTAGCTGCTAAAGATTCAAACCTAGAGAGATAGATGTCTATTTCCTCTGAAGCCTCAGTGCAAACATCTAACTGGAAGGATACTGCACTAGGTGCCACCACCTGAGTGGTGTTTCCCCCATCGCTACTTTGAGTCGGTTTACAAAGCTACACAAGGTTACAACAGCTACTAGCTAGTAAACTACACATTTATAACACTTAATTAGCCACTCCAAGTGAACTTCTTATTTCTTTAACTTTAACTTTAGTTACATAAATTTTTGTTTCTTCCTGATTATTCAATTATTCTTTATACAGTTACTTTTACTGTTATATATGAATGCAATATATGCTCAGTTTTACAATTAAACACACTCTTGACACTATTCTTTCAGTAAATCTGAAATTTATGTCAGTCGTTTAGGGAATTACTAGACAAGTTCTATAATGCCGGCACGAGTCGCTCAACTGTGACTTATCACCCTTGTGCGACCGCGTTCAATCACGGACGAACCCCCAATTGTGACGGTATTGCCCCTCCCCCCCTGCTTTGCAGTAGCGGTCCAACAGTGGCCAAAACTCAAGATTATCTAATATGGGCTTCAATGGTGTCTACCTTCGCACAAGATTACTCTTGGCAGAGATGTAAATAGAAGAAACAAAACGCTTCTATCTCCAGGGAGTCTTCACAAGAAATTCAGATAAGCGAAAACAATGCTCTTTTGCTGAGCACGTCAATTCTAGAATCTACCGACAACTTTTGTGAAGAATTAAGCACTTATTAATGTCAGCTCGTTCAAGCCCCGACCCCTGATTTACTCAGTGGAATTCTTACTATTCTGATATAACTCGGTTTAGAGTGTGTGTAGTAAATTGACTGAGACAAACATGCAGTAACTTTAAAATGATTAAATCGAAGTTAAATTTGTAACATTACAAATAACCAAATTTAATCATCCCTTTAGGTTTTAACAGTTTGAAAATAAATTGAATAGTTTAGAAGAACAGTTTTATCATTGATTTATAGTAGAGATGATGGGGAAAAAGTCACTTTGGCAGCGTATATATTTTCACATAGCTGCCAATAGTAGTTTCTGCTCCCGCTGATGGGTTCTGTATACACTGCTCTCGCTCGTCGCTGGTCAAGGTTAAAGGCGCCGCACGTTCCTAGAACGTCAAGGAGTAACGGCCAAGCTGGTCCTGCGTTTGTCTATAAGACCCTCTTATGATGGCGTCTCGCACAACGTCAGTACACTTCTACCTTCACGCTGTTCCAGAGATAGTACTTTCTGCTGGTACCACCAATAATAAGCCAATCCTGGCTCACATACTTTTTGCTCTGATGAATAAAAGAGACTTGAATCGGCCTCTTACACGCGTCTGGGGTGTCGTTGTTTTAACAATAGATTCCCTCTCTGACTCCGTGTGTGGTCCATCAGTTCCATCAGTCCCGGTTTCCTTGTTTAAAATGATAGAGATTTCCTGGCCTGTTTTTGTAAGTCCTGATAAATACTCAAATAAAAGGTGTCCGGTATGTTAAGAAGGAATTCTGAATTCTAGGCTTCACTCTGGCAAAGTCTGTAGCCTTGGCAAGCGATTTCTCACAGTAGTTTAGACTGACTGAAACGTCAGGTTATATTCACTGCCTTCCCACGCATTCGTTGTTATGACGCACAACTGCTCAGCCAATCTGATTTGACTATTTTGCATGACTCATCTAGTGCAAAATTTCAAACATTACTTTTTTGAAAATGGGCTGTAAACATCCGATTGCCGGCAGGCGAACTTACAGACATATCGGTAACCTCACACGACAACGTGTGTAAAATGTAACAAATCATTACTTTATCAGAAAGTAATCTCTTATCTGTGTCTGTCCAATAGTTGTCTCCCCGTATTCCAAGCTTTGGTGATGCGTGCAACCGTCATATCCGTGATTAGGGAGATAGCGCTGGGCGATGTACGTGTTAATCTGCCACGGCCAAGCTTGGTACTAGGGAATTTTACCAAGCTGCCTCTCGTAATATTATCTCTACCTCTCCTTGCAAAATTGAGGTGTTTATCATCCACAGGGAGAGTCAGATAACAGACAAGACACACAATACTGAAAGTAGTGAACGAATACATGAAAATATACACTATTTGCTACCTAGTATAGAAAGAAAGAAAGAAATTGCGACAATTGAAAGCACGCAATAAAATCATTACCACTAATGAACCGATTACTGCTGGAGTGAAACAGAGATCGAGAGGGGTCGCCTCATTCAGTCACACTTAATGAAGAGGTATTAGCTAGTAAGAACCTTAATGGAGAGGTATTAGCTAGTGAGAACCTAAATGGAGAGGTATTAGCTCGTAGGAACCTTAGTGGAGAAGTATTAGCCAGTGAGAATCTTAATGGAGAGGTATTAACTAATAAGAACCTTAGTGGAGAGGTATTAGCTAGGGAGAACCTTAATGGATAGGCAGTAGCCAGGTTAGAACCTTAAGGGAGAGGCAGTAGCTAGTGAGAAAATTATGGAGATGTATTAGCTAGTGAGAACCATAAGGGGGAGAAATTATCTAGTAAGAACCACAAGTTAAAGGTATTAGAAGAGACCCCGACACCATAACAAGAACTGCTAGGCTATGGACCCCAGAAGGAAGGCGAAAGAGAGTCAGACCAAAAACAACTTGATGGAGAACTATGGAGGCCAAGATACAAAGCGGTAACGAGAGATGGGGCAAAATGAAGAGAGTTTGTTGCTGCCTTATGTAGCAAAATATGCGAGAATAAACGCTCAATTCAGTACGATTTAGGCATAAAACGATAATAAATACATTTGCCCGCATGTGTCTGACGGTTGGCCTCTTCGACGCCAGCAGGCTGCTTTTTGTACAGTGCTAAGCCTACAGAACGATTTCACGGAAAAAGTCTGACACGCTTTAGTTTCGTTTTCGACAAACACTACTAATATTTAACTTTTGCATTGTTTGGTAGTATTACACGATACAATACTAACTAGTAACGCAAATTCCTAACCCGCCCCGTCTACCCCCCGCTTCGATGACACAGTCTGCAACGCATATATTTACACTGCGGAAAAGCCAGCCAAGGCATAACCACGCAGACAATTTTATTTCCTCCTAGTGGTAGCATTTCTGATGTAACTAAAACAAGTAGTTATTTGAAAAATACATGCTCGCAAGACGAAGGAGAGGAAAGATGGCGGATTTGTGTAAAATTTTATTTGACGATAGACGATGACAAAAATTGGAAATTTTAAACCATTATGAAGTTCCCCATAAGAATTAAATGGTAGTATGACGTAGAGTTAGATGAGTAAGAATGTACTTTAAATAATATGATAGCCCCAGTATTAGAGAAGTTATTGAAGAAATACTAATATCTAAGAACACACGACCAGACACACTGGCGTTTGTGGTGAAAAATTCTAATACCCATATATAAATTAGAACATAAATGTAAAGCAGAAAGCAAATATAAGAAAGAAGAATGGAGCAAGACCAGTGCTTTCCCAATATCGCAAAAGCCTGAGATTAATAACGCCGGAAGGGCTGAACGCAAAATCTCTGCTTTCCCTGCTGCATTCTTCAAATAATTGTATCGCCACACCCCCCTGTAAAAGATGTACTGTATTTTCTCAATGACCTAGATACTAAAACTAACAGTAGTGTAATTACACGCACAAGGTTAACTTAGAAAGACAGACGGACGAACTAAGAGTGAGAGAGAGATGCACTGAGGGACGCATGCAGTTATGCCGCTCGCTGTGTAAGCCATCTCGCACGCCGTTTGCATGGCCTGATTTTCAAATAAACAGTGATGAAAAAACGAACGACACGACATTAGGTTTCGAAAACAGGTTTAATTCTTATTAGGAAACCTGATACTCTACTGTTTTACGTCTGAGCTCCTGACTTTATACTGATAGCACAGTTAAAAGGATGTGGACAGAGGATAGTTAGTTTACTGTCATTTGGTCATATGCAACGAACTCGGCTGACCCTGAACTTTGTTGTAATTCTTGTAAAACGGGACTTCTTTCACGTGGATTCATTAGCTATGCAACTGTTCCACACAGAGGGCAAACACGTTTGCTGATTGATATGCGGAGAGTTTACCTATCGTTCATTCTGGTCATCGCATTGATTTAAGGAGAGATTAAATCACGCCCACTAACATCTCTTGAACAATCATAGGCAGTTATTTTAATTAACTTGGCCAGTGGGGGGCGTCGCCAGAATCAAACAAATACAGCAACCACGATCAAAGAGACAGACTGAGGGATTTCAGGGGAGACTATCGGCGCTATCAAAGACAGTAGTGGTCCCTGATACGAGACGCAGTTGCTTGCCGCTATTTTCGCGTCTCGGTGTCAACCGCAGAACCGAGCGAACGGGGAAAGCCGAAACGGGCAGCAGCGAACAGAGATACGAAGACCAGGGGGCGGCTTCTTCCCTTGATTTGGCGGTCAGATCCCCAAAGTTCATGAGATCAAATAAGCTGTCAAGTTTATCATGTCCCACTCAACTTACATTCCATTTTAGATAAATAGACCATGAAGAATAGACATTTTATCACTCGCTGGCCAGACCTTTACAGAAGCACTAGCTTTATTGAAATCTTGTTATAGATTTTCCCCTGGATTTTATATATATATATTTGCAGTGATTTCTATTCTGTGCAAAGCGGTAATATATATTGTGTAAAGTGATCAATGGTCTAGTTCAGTCATTCTATTTCAATGGATTTTGTGTTAATTTAAATCTATTAAATTAAACCATCTCAATAGTTCCAGTTGTAAATATAATGATCTATCTATTATATTATTTCAAAAGATAATAGATGCTTAAATTAACTTTTAAAGTCGCGAAGGAATTTATAATTAATAAATTCAGTTAAGTCCTAGTTTTATAGATGTGTGTTTTTAACCACTAGAATTCGCGCAGTGTTTATTAAATACATAATTAAATACTCGAGTGTATTATAGGCTTAACGGGAAATTTATCGCGCTTGATTTTTCGGTATGTTACATGTCTTTTTTCTTTCACACAGAGTGATCGTAACCTGCGGTCCCAGCTAAATAAAGAAAGAAATAAAGAAATCATCCTATAAACTTCCAGTCATATTGAAGGAACATTTCTTTTAAATATAATCTTGTGGCGGTACTTTTGCGACCTAGCTGTCAGAATTAAATGAAATAAAGCCCACCCAAGAACATTTTAAAGAACAATCATCAAATTACCATTACAAACCTGTAAGATAAACTGGAAGGTAATCATCGCCAGTAGCGATATTATATTTACTGTTTACTGTGAGAGAGTACATATTTTCCTGACTGTGACTGAGCCTAGTTTTTCCTCAATTGGATTTAATAAAATTATCATCACGCATTAAAGGAATTTTACCATAGCGGAAGATTAAAAGAGACCACTTCATTTTCACCCCTGTGCCGAACTGTGTCAGTGCCATCCCATAGACTCCTTTTTTATATAATAAAAACACAAGAACTCTTAGTCTTCAAGTCTTGCGATAAGTGAGAATATTTGTTACCAGCAAACTTCGCAAACATCTGGGGCGGGACACCGAAGGACTAGACAGTTCATATGTCAAGAGAATACTTGCTGTTTTTATATACTTTTATGGATCGTCTGAGGCTGCATTCGGTAAGTGTGTGAGTATATGAGTGTGGATCCTCACGCGTGTGCATGAATGACAGGAAATGTAATCTTTTTCTTTTGTAACCCTGTTGTTAACTTTCTTGCCTAGTAATATAATTTCTCTGTATTCCCTGCATTGTTCCTTTAAGGGGGAGTTGATAATTGGTTAACTCTGTTTAAACCCCCCTCCTTTCCATTTGCTTAGTAAAGGGAAGAACAGCTGGGAAGAACAGTTTTTTTCTATCACCTATACCTAACTTTGTAACACCTCTATCAGAGCAATTAACTTCACTGTTAGGTTAACGTACCTGTGTTCCTGATATTATCTATCTCTGGACTGGGTTTATCTTTGTCTAATAAGCGGGAAGGGCTTAGTCGATACCAATCTTCTTCACCCCTCCCAAACTTGTTATTTGCATTTGTGTACTTATGATAATTTATGTAATACCTGATATTTGTTAGTGATTGATGTTTAAAGTGAATAAAATCACATAAACTCATTTAGTTCTGTGTTGGATGTACCCAAAGCCCAACTTTTCCCCTATTCGTTTAGTATAGTTTGTATCTACGTCGTCTGTGTGTTTGAAAACACCAAATCGGTGTGCGCGCAGATGCGTGACTGGAAAACTGGCAAATAATTGTTTGACCAGGAGAGTGGAAGAGAAGATTGAGAGAGACGAATTGTCGTAAATAAGTCTGTCTTTACTCTCCTCCAGCACGCTGTGACGGAGTAAAAGATATGAAAAGATTTGAATGAATGTGTACTCTTTTGAAAATATTCAAAACGATTGGCCAGTGTACTGGATATTGGCGGAAAAAATCTTAGAGGGGACGCCATATCGTTACACAAAAGAGAGATGAGAGCAGGCAGTGTTATTCAAAATTAAATATATATATATAACAGCCTGGACATACCGCAGATCAAACTGTGTCAGTCATCTTTAGTGTGTTTTCCTTACGAATTGTGGTAAGCTAGACATTTTTAATATGTATTTATATGAAAATTGAATGTGAAATGATAAATTATGTCTGTATGTGTGTGGTTCAGTAGCAAACATGAGGCAAAGCCTAGATATTGCTCCACCATGTAAAAGATTGTCAGAGAGGAGTATAACTGTATATATATATATATATATATATATATATATATATATATATATATATATATATATATATATATATATTGGATTGCCATATAGTAACATAACACCTATCCTATTGTATGGAAGGGATTACAGCTGGAATTGCAGAGGCGTTGTAACCATTAGGGAGAGGAATACTGGTGAATATTGTCACATGAAAAGCTAGCAGTTGGCCTAAAGCGCTGAACTTTATGTTTGTACTGTCATGTACTTCAGTGTGGAATAATAATTGTATATTAGTTATGAAGAAGGAGGCACAACCTTCTCATTTCAGGGGCCGTGGCATAGATGGTGATATTGCATCGTCCGGTCTGAGTACTGCGTGATCCAGAAAGCTGGCAGCAGACTCCTTGCACAAGATAGCGGCCATTGTCTATCTTACTATCAAACTGAGAAGCAAGCGAGCAGATGATACAGGTTTCCTGCAACTGCATTATGAGATAAGAGCTTGTCAGCACGAAAAGACTCAACCTTGAATAAAATAACCCTGAACTGAACTTTATTATATAAAAGGGGACAGAAATTTTAAGGAAACAGAATCTGTGAATCCTTCAATAAGATTTCCACCAGTAACAAACACATGAAGTCATGATGACAACTAACAGTCTAGCTATTAATGACAGTATTACCTCATAATATTACACAACAACATCACACTCATATTGCTATAACAGTCTATGACTGGATAAATATCCAGTGTATAAAATACCTGTATATAAATATTGTGATTACATTTTTATTGTGATGCCTGATTCACAAATACAATAGAATCAGGAAAGATATTGAAAGATCATTAATACATTTTAAAAAAAAAACTTAACCCTTGACTTAATAAGATAGTCTTTTAGAGTGTTATGTGTTTGTGATTGTCAAAGTGCTGTAAATTGTGGAAATTATTAAAGCAATTGTGTATATGTCAGTTGGTTGTTATACGTACACTTCATCACTATCATAACCCTAGACACTTAACGAAGCTATTATTCAAGAATAAGTCTGATTGAGATCGAAATGTGGTAGCAAGTAAGGTCTTCTGTATACACACCAAATTTATTATCGTCAGAAACCTTCACAGCTGATCTCATTCAGTACACTAAGTCCCCTATAAATATATTTATTTCCCAACTCACCACATATATTGGGGTCCTATCCGGGATTTATAAAATTAAAAAGGTATTCTTGGGTGGAAAATAAATAAGGTTGAGCTCTCAGTGCTTGTGGTTGTCCTTAGTATAATTAGTCATAGATAGAATTGCTTGGTTAGACATTGTATAAATTTGCATGTTAGAAAATGGCTGACCTGGCAAAGTTTCGATCTGCTGCTGTGCAGGCTGCTAAAGAATTGGGAATGGAGGGGCAAATTATGATTGCTTATGTCACAACTGAATGTGACAAATTTATTGAACGTGAAGAAAGAAAATTTGAAGCAGAAAGAAAGTTAGAGGCAGATAAAGAAATTAAGAGGCTGTAGATTGAGGCTGACAAAGAGGCTAGGGCATTGGAGGCTGAGGCTAAGAAGTTACAGTTGGAAGCAGAAGAAAAGAGACTAGCTGCAGAAAGAGAAGCAGAAGAAAGGAGACAGGCTGCAGAAAGGGAAGCAGAAAAGGAGGAGAAGAGATTACAAAGGGAACATGAGTTACGACTAAGGGAGTTAGAATTTCAGTGCCATGCTCCTGAAAATGGTGCCAGTCCTTTTGCCTCAGATGCCACTGTTAGTCAGGGAGCCTCAACCTCAGCTATGAGCTTTCATTTAGACCATTTTGTCGAGAAAGACGATGACATAGAAAGGTGGAGCCTAAAGTTATCACAAGGGCTTCGTGGTACAGCTTATGAAGTTTTTGCCAAGATGAGCAGAGATGACCAAGACAATTATGACATGTTAAAGCAGACTCTTTTGTTAAGATATGAAAAGAATGGAGAATTTTATAGAAAAAAGTTCAGGAATGCTAAACTACTGTCAGGTGAGACATATCACCAGTTCTCTGCACGGTTAGAGACATACTTGGAGAAATGGACTGCTCTGGAGAAAACCCAAGATCTTAAGAAAATGATCCTTATAGAGCAGCTAAGAGAGTCCATGGCTCCAGACCTGAGAAAGTTTCTCATGGAACAAGGTGCAGAGAGGTTGGGTGAGTTACTAAATGTCGCTGAAAGATATCAGGCAGCTCAAGCCGAGGTAACTGGTAATAAAAAGAAACAGGTAGACAATTTTAAGGCACCACAAAACTTTAATAAGTTTGATCATAGAGATCAGAACAAAGGTAAGCATCAGTTTGATAGGCCACGGTATGATAATAAAAATAAAACCCCACAATTCGATGAAAGGAAATTTGATGAAAGAAAATCTTTCAACCAAGGAAAGAAGTGGTGTAAAAATTGTCGGATGAACAATCATACCACCGAAAATTGTAGAAAGAAACCTCCTACTTTTGCTGCTATGAAATCTGGGAAGAAGGGAACAAAGGTCAAACCTGCGGAACTACAGGAACCGTACCACCCCCAGTGTGTGAAGATGTAATCTGTAATGGAGTCACCATAAAGTGCTTATATGATACAGGTCTAGATTATGATTCAGTTCTGAGTTCTCACCTGGTGCAAGCAGATCAATACACCACAGAAACAGTGGAGATTCAAGCTGCAACCAAGGAAGTAGCGACCATGACACTTCCTATCGCTAAGATAAATGTGAAAACGCGATATGTGGAGGGAGTAATCAAAGCAGCAGTGATAAATGAACCAATCTACCCTCTGATATTGGGGTGTAGGTATGTCTTCTTGGGGAATCCCAAAAGACCTGTGATATTGGCAACAGTGCAGACCAGATCACAGTCAAAAAAGAAGGAGGATAATCCAATAAATACTCATCCAGATGAGATGAGGAAGGCACAGGCGGAGGACAAAACACTCAAGCCGTGTTTCAAGAAATTGCCCAAATGTCATACACCTCCAGGCAAGGGAGATTTTTATATGAAGAACAAATTGATTTATAGGAAGGCTGGATCTGAATCCAATGGTCACGGACAGCTGGTCCTTCCCAATTCATAAAGGACTAAAGTGTTGGAACTAGGGCATGCGATTCCCTTCATTGGTCATATAGGGATCAGCGCTACAGGACAGCGTATAGCTTGTCATTATTTCTGGCCAGGGATAACTGAAGATATCAAAAGATATGTAAAATCCTGTCCAGAGTGCAAACGAGTAGCACCAAAGCATTGGACTGCACCAGCAACTCTAGGGGAAATGCCCATAGTGGGAACACCTTTTGAGAGAGTTGCAGTGGACATTGTGGGACCTCTCACTCGAACCAAGAGGAGGAACAGCTACATTCTGACTCTGGTGGACACCTGTTCTATGTGGGGAGAGGCGGTAGCCCTGTCATCAATTGATTCTAAACATGTGGCAAAGGCATTACTCACAATTTTCACAAGGTTAGGCTTTCCCAACCAAATCTTGACTGATAATGGCTCTCAGTTCAAGGGGAAACTAACAGAAGAAGTTTTCAGGATCTTTCAAGCCAAACACTTCCATTGTAGTCCGTACCATCCCCAAGGAAACGGCCAAGTAGAAAGATTTAACGATACATTAATGTCGATCCTGAGAAAGTTGGCACATGACAAACCAGATACATGGGACCAGTACCTTCACGCCGCCCTCTTTGCTTATCGGGAGTGTCGCAGAGTGAAGATAATTTGCCTATTTGAAATTTTCTGTCCATCCTGTATATTGCTTTATTTTCTGTCTATCCTAAGTTTCTGAAAAAAAATGTTTCTCACGCACCTTAACCCAGGTGAAGATTCGGTCAACTAGCGTTCAGGTCTGTCAGGATTTTTCAGACTCGTCTGTCTAGAAATTTATGGCCTGTCTTCTTCCTCATTTTTAAAACTTCTGAGCTTGGAAACCACAGCACGTACAAGTGACATTCAATATGCAAACTATTTTGGCTATCGTGGGAACGTTTAAAATGTAGCGGGTAAATCGAAAATAATGCTTTCTTTCTTTCTTTAAGAAACCAGTTTTAGACTTCACTTGGTGTTAAGCATACGGGAAGAGAAAGACGCATTTCTTAGTCTTGTAAAGTAAAACTGTGCATAGGGAGACTTGAGTTAAACAAACAAAGTGCCCTCTAGTTTAACTTACAGAATATAAAATTCCGGAGCGGGTATGTATTCGTTTTTCCAGTATATAGGAAATTAGCTCAAATATATAGATATGAAATATATTACTATCATGGTGAAAGTCTAATGAAATATATTACTATCATGGTGAAAGTCTAAGTGTATTATATAAACGGGTTTCCTTTATCATGTATGTATCATAAATGCTTACAAAAATTCATTTATTTTCACTGCTTGTATTTTAAAGCGATGTTATGTTACAATGTTTGTATCATTCATAATTTCAATGATCATTTTACTTTTCAATGTTTGTAACATTAATGTATGAGCATATTGTTATGAATGCTGGAAGGATTGAACGGTGGAAAGCACAGGAGGATTCTCTAGCGGACCCTCATGTAACTTTGTCTGACAGGGGAGGAAGCAAGTCTTGTTATTGTGTATGTACCTGGACTGGCCCGCTAATTCATTCACAGCAGACAGGAATGTTTAAGAATGGACTGACCTATTTTAGGAACGAGACGCATGCATGGATATCAACATGCCGACGCTGGACACTGCTTAAATTGTTTCTGTTGTAATCTGCATGTTGCAGCAGAAGAGTAGTTACACATGTATTTTTGTTTTGTCTAACAGATTTACGCAGTGCAAGTCTTGTCTCGTATTGCTGAAAAGAGGTTACATTTGGCCTGTGGCCATATAGTCCTCGTCCACCAGTCACAATAATTCCCTTCAATTATTTCAAGTATTTCAAACATTCTCAACACCAACCCTCACCCTACCATACTCCACCCATTTTAACCCTCCATCCCACCTTTGGAAGCAAATTCGTTATCTGTGGATATCGCATCAACTGTGGATACGTTACACCTTTCTTGGATTTATAAAAATCGTGTTCAGATTATGTGCCCTTTGTGGATACATTATTCGAACAGTGAAGTCGTTACACCAATCTTGGATTTATAAAATCGTGTTCAGATTCTGTGCCCATTGTGGATACCTTATTCGAACAGTGAAGTTAATTTCAAAGTATTGGATTACGTGATATTTTTCCAAGAGACCCCCAGGATATAAGTTGTTTCCAACATTCACACCAAAGGAACAAAGGAACAAACATTCATTTACACACAAACAGTATTTCACATATTTTCCAGCAAAAGCCTATCAGGCCTGCCGGGAACTTTACTGACACAATTCATTCATAATCCTTGTTTTCACTATTTGTGTAATAATTTTTTTCTTCTTTAAAATCATCAAATTGTTGTGAGTTTGTTTTCTCGTGATTATCTTTATTATTATGTGCTGTAAAATCCTTATTGATTTATTTACATTTCTAAATTGAAATAAATTGAGTTAACCTCGACAGGATTGTTCGTTCAGTTCAGACTACCAAATCCTCAATCTAACTTTACTTCTTTACCCTACTATTTGTGAGTGACACAGTGTGTGCAAAAGAGTAATATTGTCGCCAGAGAAAACAAGAAGAGCTGTGTGTGTGGTTTTCTTAGTGAAGAACTCACTGACTCAGCCTGTGCCTTCTGCCTATCTCTCTTGCGCATCACTATCACACGTCCGTGTGCACTATTGTTCCTCACCATATACAGCTGTCAAGCTTTACCTACTATTAATTATATTTTCATGCGACAATTATTGGGAATCTCGTCCTTGGATTTGAATTTCTGGATTCTTATTTCACAGTGACTATAAGGAATCTTGTCTTTAAATTGTTCTGCAGAAACTGTAAGGAATCTTGAACTATTAATCTATACTGTGGACTATAATTTTATAACGCCCTAGACAACGACACTTCTGGTAGTATCTGAACAGAACAATTATAATTTTAAAGTAACAGAACGTTGCTGTCACTAATTTAATTCAGGGTTATTTAATTACGTTAAATAGTTAACTAAGGTAATTAAGTGGTACATTTAACAGGCAGTAGAGTGTGTATGTGTGTGAGATATTAAAGGGAATTGTTTATACTTGAGTATTACTCAAGTGATGAGACCTTAATTCAGCAGAAATAAGGAATTGTCAAAAATCCAATTATACTAAACTTCCATTAATGAGTTACATTACTTCATAGAATTAATAGTACTTCAAGGGGCTTAGTAAATTGATTATCAGTTAGTTGTATTGGTTTGTTGTAATACAATACTTCATAGAAATATTAGTAATACCCAGAAACTAGTGTAACATACTGAGAGAGTGTAACAACCTGCACAGAAATATAGAAAATGACTTATTTACTAAAACTAAGGATGGTTCTTTTAAAATACACTAAAGAGGTTGGAATGAGTGAAGAAGAAGGTAATGCATTCATAGAGGCCGAAATAGAAAAAACAAAGAGAAGAAAACGAAAGGATACGGGCTCATGAGTTCCGGCTCAAAGAACTAGAGGTTCAAAATCGTCCCGCTTCTCCCACTAACGCTTCATCACCTGACAACGCCTCTCCTGGTCTAGCACTCAACTCACCTGCAATGACTTTCCCAATGGAAAAATGTTGCGAGCGAAATGAACAAATTGATCTGCTCTTGGATAGATATGAGCGAACTGCTTCATCGTATGGCCTGCCCAAAAGCATGTGGAATCTTAAACTTTCTCAAGGATTAAGAGGGACGGCTTACGAAGGTTTTACAAAATTAACCCCAGCAGAACAGAACGATTATGACGCTCTCAAGCAAGCACTGTTACGGCGTTTTCAGCTTACAGCCGACAATTACCGAAAGCGTTTTCGCCGATCTCACAAAGAAGGAGGAGAAACATTTGGCCAATTTGCTGCTAGGATTGAATCATATCTCGAAAAGTGGCGCGATTTGGGAAAATTTCCTAAGACTTACGAAGGATTACATGAACTCTTCCTGGTAGAGCAAATCAAGGAAACAATGTCACCAGAGATGAGAAAGTTCCTAGTGGAGCACGGGGCAGACCGACTCGAACCAATTCTTACGTTAGCAGAAAGGTTTCAAAATGCTATAGCAGAGACTCAAACCTTCAAACGGAAGCCTGCTTAACTGCAACCTAAACCAATCACCCAACCCACCCACAATCAGCGATCACAGGTAAACGCTCCAACGCAAGATACACACAGAGACCGTTCAACTAACTCAAACACGAAAAATGCACAGGAAAACCAACCTCACTTCACGAGGAGGGAGAGGAAATACTGTCATCTTTGTAAGCAGACCTCGCACAATACAAAAGAATGTAGAAATCGGCCCAGCCCGCACTTGGCGGCGTGTTTACAAGGAGACGCACCAGAACAGCGTCAAGACAGAACAAATTGTGGTAAACCAGAACGGAATTCTGTAACGGATCAGATTATCGCAAACGGGAAATTTGTGCGCTGTCTTTATGACACAGGATTACAGTTCGACTGTATAATCGCTTCACATTTGGTCTTACCCGAGCAGATAACCTCGGAGACAGTAGATCTGTGTGGAGCCGTAAAAGGAGACACTCCTATGACATTGAAAATAGCAAACGTTTATATTGATTCAAAATTTGTTAAAGGATGGATTCGAGCTGCCATTATGGAGAATCCAATCTATGACGTAATTCTTGGATGTCGCTATGTGTTCTTGGGGGAACCAGGAAAACCTCTGATAGCTGCAGCAGTAACTACAAGAGGTCAGGCGAGGACAGAACAGGAACCAGGACCAGTGACAAACCTGCTACCACGGGAATTAAAGGAGGCTCAACACAAGGATCCAACACTGGGACCATGTTTTAAGAAACTGTCACTTGCCAGTAACCCGCTGAAAAAGGGAAACTTTTATTCAAAATCGGGATTACCATACCGTAGGTCGGGCAACACTGGACAAGAACATAGCCAGTTGGTTGTTCCAACTACTTATAGGTTACAAATTTTAGAGATGGGACACGCTCTTCCTTTTAGCGGCCACATGGGACAAAATGCTACCATGCAAAGAATAGCAGCGCACTATTACTGGCCTGGGATGAACGGGGACATCATCCGATTTGTGAAATCCTGTGCGCAGTGCCAAAGGGTGGCACCAAGGCACTGGACACCCCCTGCTCCATTGGGAGAAATGCCTATTGTCGGTACGCCTTTCGAAAGAGTAGCTGTAGATATAGTAGGCCCACTCTTAAGAACAAAGCGGAGAAATTGTTGTATTTTGACTCTAGTCGACACCTGTACTATGTGGTCAGAAGCAGTGGCGCTCCCTTCTTCTGATTCTGTGCATGTCGCAGAAGCGCTCGTGAGTATTTTCACAAGGCTCGGATTTCCACAGCAAATACTCACTGATAATGGATCGCAGTTTAGAGGACATCTGATGGAAGAAGTCTTTAAGATCTTCCGTACTCAGCATATTCACACCTCACCCTATAATCCTCAAGCAAACGGACAGGTAGAGAGATATAACGGGACCCTTATCACCATGCTGCGAAAATTAGCCCAAGAAAGACCCGAAAACTGGGACTTATTCTTGCCGGCTGCCTTATTTGCCTATAGGGAAGTGCCGCATGCCTCCACTGGTCTACCTCCTGCAACAATATTATTTGGACGGCCAATAAAGGGACCCCTGGAAGCATTGCTTAGGTCTTTAACCGACCAGAAAGCAGACGAATCTATTGTATCTGCATCAAAATATGTGCAAGAACTAAAGGAAAGGTTAAAAATAGGTTGGGAATTAGCCAACACAAACCTCCGACAAGCTCGTGCCAAGCATGCAAAACGGTACAATAAGACTGCGAAGGAAAGAGTACTACAACCTGGAGAGAAAGTACTGCTGTTACTCCCAACAGGGAATAACAAACTTCAGATAGGATGGCAGGGACCATTTGAAGTACTCGAGAAAATCTCTCGAACAAACTACAAAATCTCCATACGAGGGAAGGAAAAGATTTATCATGTTAACTTACTTAAGAAGTACATTGAACGCCTCGCTGCTCCTCAAGCACATCTCCTGACCTTAGCGGTTGCAATGGAAGCGGATAATGACCCCCACGATTATGCTGAGTACCCGCTAAAACAGGAAGAATCACATACGGATGTGAAGCTCTGTGAAACATTAACTAAATCGCAACAGTGTGATGTCAAACAACTGTTGGCTGAATATTCAGAAGTGCTCACCGATAAACCGGGACTAACCAACCTCTTGGAGTTTGATATAAAAGTATTAGATCCTAAGCCTGTCGAACTAAAACTTACCCAGTCCCATACGCTAGAGCCAACGCTTTACGCGAAGCTATTTTGCTAAGTGTCTATTCCTTCAGGGTCAAGTACATCCCCGGTCCTGAAAATGTAGGAGCAGATTTTTTACGCAGACATTCAGTAGAGGAACTCACTATTAGTGCAGAAAATCATCTTCTAACGCCAGCAGATAAGAAACAATCTGAGGAAACCTCGGGAGAAGGAACAGAGAAGGAACTAATGGACGACACCGGGAATGATACACACAAGCCAAATTATCATCTCTCTCTGATTTAGTTCGGCAACTAACTTAAGTTCGGGGTATCTGTCGCAGAGTGAAGATAATTTGCCTATTTGAAATTTTCTGTCCATCCTGTATATTGCTTTATTTTCTGTCTATCCTAAGTTTCTGAAAAAAAATGTTTCTCACGCACCTTAACCCAGGTGAAGATTCGGTCAACCAGCGTTCAGGTCTGTTAGGATTTTCCAGACTCGTCTGTCTAGAAATTTATGGCCTGTCTTCTTCCTCATTGTTAAAACTTCTGAGCTCGGGAACCACAGCACGTACAAGTGACATTCAATATGCAAACTATTTTGGCTATCGTGGGAACGTTTAAAATGTAGCGGGTAAATCGAAAATAATGCTTTCTTTCTTTCTTTCTTTAAGAAACTAGTTTTAGACTTCACTTGGTGTTAAGCATACGGGAAGAGAAAGACGCATTTCTTAGTCTTGTAAAGTAAAACTGTGCATAGGGAGACTTGAGTTAAACAAACAAAGTGCCCTCTAGTTTAACTTACAGAATATAAAATTCCGGAGCGGGTATGTATTCGTTTTTCCAGTATATAGAAAATTAGCTCAAATATATAGATATGAAATATATTACTATCATGGTGAAAGTCTAATGAAATATATTACTATCATGGTGAAAGTCTAAGTGTATTATATAAACGGGTTTCCTTTATCATGTATGTATCATAAATGCTTACGAAAATTCATTTATTTTCACTGCTTGTATTTTAAAGCGATGTTATGTTACAATGTTTGTCTCATTCATAATTTCAATGATCGTTTTACTTTTCAATGTTTGTAACATTAATGTATGAGCATATTATTATGGATGCTGGAAGGAATGAACGGTGGAAAGCACAGGAGGATTCTCTAGCGGACCCTCATGTAACTTTGTCTGACAGGGGAGGAAGCAAGTCTTGTTATTGTGTATGTACCTGGACTGGCCCGCTAATTCATTCACAGCAGACAGGAATGTTTAAGAATGGACTGACCTATTTTAGGAACGAGACGCATGCATGGATATCAACATGCCGACGCTGGACACTGCTTAAATTGTTTCTGTTGTAATCTGCATGTTGCAGCAGAAGAGTAGTTACACATGTATTTTTGTTTTGTCTAACAGATTTACGCAGTGCAAGTCTTGTCTCGTATTGCTGAAAAGAGGTTACCTTTGGCCAGTGGCCATATAGTCCTCGTCCACCAGTCACAATAATTCCCTTCAATTATTTCAAGTATTTCAAACATTCTCAACACCAAACCTCACCCTACCATACTCCACCCATTTTAACCCTCCATCCCACCTTTGGAAGCAAATTCGTTATCTGTGGATATCGCATCAACTGTGGATACGTTACACCTTTCTTGGATTTATAAAAATCGTGTTCAGATTATGTGCCCTTTGTGGATACCTTATTCGAACAGTGAAGTCGTTACACCAATCTTGGATTTATAAGATCGTGTTCAGATTCTGTGCCCATTGTGGATACCTTATTCGAACAGTGAAGTTAATTTCAAAGTATTGGATTACGTGATATTTTTCCAAGAGACCCCCAGGATATAAGTTGTTTCCAACATTCACACCAAAGGAACAAAGGAACAAACATTCATTTACACACAAACAGTATTTCACATATTTTCCAGCAAAAGCCTATCAGGCCTGCCGGGAACTTTACTAACACAATTCATTCATAATCCTTGTTTTCACTATTTGTGTAATAATTTTTTTCTTCTTTAAAATCATCAAATTGTTGTGAGTTTGTTTTCTCGTGATAATCTTTATTATTATCTGCTGTAAAATCCTTATTGATTTATTTACATTTCTAAATTGAAATAAATTGAGTTAACCTCGACAGGATTGTTCGTTCAGTTCAGACTACCAAATCCTCAATCTAATTTTACTTCTTTACCCTACTATTTGTGAGTGACACAGTGTGTGCAAAAGAGTAATATTGTCGCCAGAGAAAACAAGAAGAGCTGTGTGTGTGGTTTTCTTAGTGAAGAACTCACTGACTCAGCCTGTGCCTTCTGCCTATCTCTCTTGCGCATCACTATCACACGTCCGTGTGCACTATTGTTCCTCACCATATACAGCTGTCAAGCTTTACCTACTATTAATTATATTTTTATGCGACAGGGAGGTACCCCATAGTTCAACCGGTATGGCCCCGGCAACATTATTATTTGGGAGGCCAATAAAAGGTCCACTAGAAGCTCTGTTAAGAACGTGGACTGATGAAAAGGCAGAGGAGAATATTACATCATCATACCAATATGTGAATGAGCTGACCACTCGTTTAAAAACTGGCTGGAAACTTGCCAATGAAAATTTGAGACAAGCCAGGAAAAAGCATGCTGCCTATTATAACAAGAAAGCAAAAGACAGAGATTTGGCTGTGGGAGAGAAGGTACTGCTTCTTCTACCCGGTAGCCAGAATAGGTTGCGAATTGGATGGCAAGGTCCATATACAGTTCTAGAGAAAGTGTCTAGAACAAATTATAAGATAGATAAGAAGGGGAAAGAAAAAATCTATCATGTGAATCTCCTGAAGAAATATTTGGAAAGAGAAAATCAGGAAGAGACACATTTGCTGACCTTGTCTATTGCAATGGAGATGAAAAAAGAACCACTTTAATCATTTGAATATCCATTACACCCCTGTGAGACCGCTGCACAGGTGAAAATCAGTACACATTTAACGAAAAATCAGACGGAGAGAGTGCAACAGGTTCTAGATGATCATACAGAGGTGCTAACGGACCTTCCGGGGCATACAAACGTATTAGAATATGATATGAAACTTATAGACCCAACACCAATCTGTATGAAAGCCTATTCGATTCCTTTCGCTAAGGAGAAAGCTTTGAAGGAAGAGATAGACTATTTGCTGAAGGAAGGAATTATTTCACACAGTGAATCTCAGTATAGTTCCAGTGTGGTTCTCTTGAGAAAACCCTCTGGAGAACATAGACTCTGTATAGATTACAGGAGACTGAATGCTATCACAGAAGGTCAGGTGGATCCATTGCCGGATACCAATCAGCTGTTTGCCAGGCTGAATAAAGCTAAATATTTCTCAAAGGTGGATCTGAGCAAAGGCTACTATCAGATTCCAGTAAAGCCTAAGGTTAGACCTTATCTAGCTTTTAGTACCTCAGAGGGACACTATGAATTTAACAGATTGCCATTTGGATTGAAAAATGCGCAGATTGTCTTCTCTAGAATGATGAGAAAATTGTTGGATCCCCTGAATAATCCATGCATCACAAACTTCATGGATGATATCCTCATAGCGACAGAAACATTTGAGGAACACATTAACTCTCTGAACATGTTATTTGATCGACTTAGAGAAGCGAATTTGACAGCCCGACCAACCAAATGTTGCGTTGGATGTAAAGAATTAGAATTCTTGGGACACACAGTCCATCAGGGAAACATGACCCCTGACCCCAAGAACTTGGAGAAACTGAGAAAAGCACCGAGGCCACAAACAAAAAAAGATGTGAGATCGTTTGTCTCATTATGTGGTTTCTACTAAAAATATATCAAAAACTTTAACTCCATATGTGCACCGTTAACTGATTTGACACGCAAAGGAAATTCAGATCGAATTACCTGGACAGCACAGTGTGAATTAGCATACCAAGAATTGAAGGAAAAGCTCACAAGCAAACCTATTTTGAAATTACCTGACTTAAGTCAAGAATTCATTGTGAGAACGGATGCTAGTAATCTAGGATTGGGTGCCACCCTGTTACAGAAGTCAGATTCACTGGATGGGGAATTAACCCCAGTGGCATATGCTAGTCGTAGGTTGAATACAGCTGAAAAAAATTATTCAACTAGTGAAAAAGAATGTCTCGCAGTAATATGGGCGATCAAGAAATTCAATATTTATCTGTATGGGAAGACATTCAAGTTACAAACGGATCACAAACCCCTGTCTTTTCTAGCTCAAGCAAGGCATGAAAATGCTAGGTTATTGCGCTGGTCTTTGCTCTTACAGCCATATCAGTTCAGTATAGAATATATTTCTGGAAAAACTAACCTAGGTGCTGATTTTCTAAGTCGCCATCCATGCGATGAGAATCAGAGTAATCACCAGGCATAGATAGAAATGTATCTATGTGTACCTAGAGTTAGGGACTGACATATGATGTCTGTTTTAAGTGGGGAGAATTGTGGTGAAAAATTCTAATACCCATATATAAATTAGAACATAAATGTAAAGCAGAAAGCAAACATAAGAAAGAAAGAAGAATGGAGCAAGACCATTGCTTTCCCAATAGCGCAAAAGCCTGAGATTAATAACGCCAGAAGGGCTGAACGCAAATTCTCTGCTTTCCCTGCTGCATTCTTCAAATAATTGTATCGCCACACCCCCTGTAAAAGATGTACTGTATTTTCTCAATGACCTAGATACTAAAACTAACAGTAGTGTAATTACACGCACAAGGTTAACTTAGAAAGACAGACGGACGTACTAAGAGAGAGAGAGAGAGAGATGCACTGAGGGACGCATGCAGTTATGCCGCTCGCTGTGTAAGCCATCTCGCACGCCATTTGCATGGCCTGATTTTCAAATAAACAGTGATGAAAAAACGAACGACACGACATTAGGTTTCGAAAACAGGTTTAATTCTTATTAGGAAACCTGATACTCTACTGTTTTACGTCTGAGCTCCTGACTTTATACTGATAGTACAGTTAAAAGGATGTGGACAGATGATGAATAAAATAAACAACTAAGATCGAAAAAAGAAAGTATTTTTAAATAAGCCATTTAGTCTCATGATAATTGTATATTCGGGTTTCTGAAGACTTGTGGACAAAGAATATGTAATTGGTTGTTTAAATAGTCCATTAGATAATTAGATATTGATAGTAAAACATATAGAGAACAGAGATACTGTCAGGTTTGGTCATATCTGCTTGGGATGGAATTCCCTGAATTTTTGTTGAAACATAGTAGTGACAGGAAGTCTAAGATAGTACGAGGGAGGCCATTGGCTGAACTTTGAAGTTAAAAGAAATTTAATTGGGTGACCTATGAATAACAAATAAATGCCTAGAAACGGAGTAAAAGATATGAAAAGATTTGAATGATTGTGTACTCTTTTGAAAATATTCAAAACGATTGGCCAGTGTACTGGATATTGGCGGAAAAAATCTTAGAGGGGACGCTATATCGTTACACAAAAGAGAGATGAGAGCAGGCAGTGTTATTCAAAATTAAATATATATATAACAGCCTGGACATACCGCAGATCAAACTGTGTCAGTCATCTTTAGTGTGTTTTCCTTACGAATTGTGGTAAGCTAGACATTTTTAATATGTATTTATATGAAAATTGAATGTGAAATGATAAATTATGTCTGTATGTGTGTGGTTCAGTAGCAAACATGAGGCAAAGCCTAGATATTGCTCCACCATGTAAAAGATTGTCAGAGAGGAGTATAACTGCATATATATATATATATATATATATATATATATATATATATATATATATATATATATATATATATATATATATATATATATATATATTGGATTGCCATATAGTAACATAACACCTATCCTATTGTATGGAAGGGATTACAGCTGGAATTGCAGAGGCGTTGTAACCATTAGGGAGAGGAATACTGGTGAATATTGTCACATGAAAAGCTAGCAGTTGGCCTAAAGCGCTGAACTTTATGTTTGCACTGTCATGTACTTCAGTGTGGAATAATAATTGTATATTAGTTATGAAGAAGGAGGCACAACCTTCTCATTTCAGGGGCCGTGGTATAGATGGTGATATTGCATCGTCCGGTCTGAGTACTGCGTGATCCAGAAAGCTGGCAGCAGACTCCTTGCACAAGATAGCGGCCATTGTCTATCTTACTATCAAACTGAGAAGCAAGCGAGCAGATGATACAGGTTTCCTGCAACTGCATTTTGAGATAAGAGCTTGTCAGCACGAAAAGACTCAACCTTGAATAAAATAACCCTGAACTGAACTTTATTATATAAAAGGGGACAGAAATTTTAAGGAAACAGAATCTGTGAATCCTTCAATAAGATTTCCACCAGTAACAAACACATGAAGTCATGATGACAACTAACAGTCTAGCTATTAATGACAGTATTACCTCATAATATTACACAACAACACCACACTCATATTGCTATAACAGTCTATGACTGGATAAATATCCAGTGTATAAATACTTGTATATAAATATTGTGATTACATTTTTATTGTGATGCCTGATTCACAAATACAATAGAATCAGGAAAGATATTGAAAGATCATTAATACATTTTTTTTTAAACTTAACCCTTGACTTAATAAGATAGTCTTTTAGAGTGTTATGTGTTTGTGATTGTCAAAGTGCTGTAAATTGTGGAAATTATTAAAGCAATTGTGTATATGTCAGTTGGTTGTTATACGTACACTTCATCAGTATCATAACCCTAGACACTTAACGAAGCTATTATTCATTTATTCAAGAATAAGTCTGATTGAGATCGAAATGTGGTAGCAAGTAAGGTCTTCTGTATACACTGTGATGATATCCGATATTTCACCGATCAAAGTATAGCATCTAGTAGTTTGTAGGTATAAAATAACATAGGTATTACCACACCACCAAAATACTAGAGTTTTCTCGGTTCCTACAGGGTTAACACAGGAAAAACGATAGTAGAATAAATGCCAATGTGACGTCACAGACTTGCAAGCCTTTAACCAACATGCACGCGTGAAAGTTAGTGTAGTTAGAAATCGTGTATTTCTTGGAAAAGACAAGGGAGAGAACGGGGAAAATGCATAGAGCTCGTTTGAATGTTAAAACTGAAACTAAATGGCCAAAACGAACGAAAGGAAAAATAAAGACTAAAAATGAAGATTAAAACGCTACTAATTAGTTGTTAAATATATAATATTCTTTAGTCTAAATATATTATCTTAATGTAAAAAGAAAGATATGTTATTTGAATAAATATAAAGGAAAGACGAAAATGGTAAAAATAATAGCCAGAAGTGTGAAACCTTATACATTAGATGACGACCGGTAGACTAAGTAAATATTTTCATTCTGGATTAACATGACTTAGATAATACTAGCGATATGGTAGAATGAAGACATATATAGACGTGCCTGGGATTTCTTTACTGAAGCTAGCCATATTGAGGCAATAGAAAGGGGTGTCTCCTGATTTGAAAATTGTAGGTTAACTTTTTTGAAAATAGACGCGTAGGAACGGAAGTCCCCTGATTGGTTGCTGAGCATAACTAAGAAAGTGAAATAAATACTCAGAAAGACGAGCTTTCCTTGCCACTTTCAATTTAAACTTTCACATGTAAAGTTAATAACGTTTACAGACAAGTGTGATCAGATGCCTTCGCTGTTCTGTTATTCAGCAGGAGATCTTGTGTGACCATTTATGGCCTGTAATTAACTTACATAGTGAAAAAATTCGATATTTCGAGTTTCTGGGTGTGAAACTGAAGTGAGCCAGTCACGTTGTTGTTCAACCCTGGTACCTGTTCGAGGCCATATGATTTGAGGGCCCTACCTTATCTTGAATCCTGAAAGCTGAGCAGTGCTGTGAAGAGGAAGACGTATAACCACGACATCGCAGAATTTTCTACAAATATCTTAAGATAAGCCCTGTGTTTTGGGGCCTTGTGAATTCACTGAAATATTCTCCACCAGTTACTATATCAACCAGATTAAATAAAATGATGACAATATTGATTTCCCAAATATGTGCTTAATTTTGGACAAAAAGTATTACACGAAGAACACTTCCTAGTTCAGGAAATAATAGACTCTAATCTTCTTCTTCTTCTTCCATCCTTAGCCATCAACCGGCAAAGCAGTATGTGGCCAGTACGCCTAGTGGCGTCTTAGGGCAACAACAAATTGAGCAATCTATCGCTGTTTCCACCACGCTTAGTGGCGTCTTTGTGGAACAAAAACAGACCAAACAATCTATCATTGTTTCCGTAATCAGATTGGTTGGCAAGCAGGTGATCAGCCCACTGTGCGAAGTTTTTACGGGATGGGGTAAACAGCCCTATGCCCATACCCTCCTTAGTCGCCTTTTACGACATGCGTGGTAGGGTGCAGTGTTACTATTCTTTGCTCCCCTTTCGGGCCCCGGTAACACACGGGTGAATAGACTCTAATAGTTAAACTAATTTGTGTGTAAATATATCTTGACGTTTAATCTTTTATGAATCAACTCAATTATACTTAATACATTTGAAAAAAATTGTTCAGACCAAAATTCAATAGGGAGTTGTTTACTTAATTGTTTATTAACCTTAAAGTGTGGTTGTTGTTATTTTCTGCACATACATTGCATATACCCTAGACACGTAGCTACACAACATCCATACATTATAACATATAAATTGGGGATAACATACATAGCGGGTGGTAGTCATTGGTGGAAGCAAGACAGGTTTCCTGACATATAGTTGAAAGGTAAACTTCCTCAGGAGCTTGCATAGCTGACTTCACATCTGCTACATAAATATATAGATAAGTAATATCGACCCACCACATACACACCAAATTTATTATCGTCAGAAACCTTCACAGCTGATCTCATTCAGTACACTAAGTCCTCTATAAATATATTTATTTCCCAACTCATCACAGCGTTCCTGCTCATGTTGTTTTGGTAACGTTAGGGGGACGCGATCTGGAAAAAGAGGCAGGGAGGTACATTCAAATTCGCTTGGGGTGAACAGAGTATGAATGGGAAAGGGGAACGGTAGGAGAAATGTAATCCTAACGTGATATCTTTTGTATTGGGCATGACTAGAGCAGACGGGCCAATCGACCACCAGTTATTCAAAATTATTTTGGGTTTTTCATTCAAACTGCATTTGAATTCAAGTAGTAGAACGTTACAATTGGCTAGGCTGGTAGATATTAGCAAAAGGCTTTGATTATTCATTGCCAGTTGAACTAAAATGTGTATACAGATACGCTGAAAAACAGCTGTGTTAATTTTAAACTTAAATAAAGAATAAATTCACAGTCTGTGCAGTTCGGAGGAAGCTGAGGCCATTTCTTCACCATATCAGCGTCATTTGTTTATATATTTCTTGATTGTGGTAAGGATATTTTAATGAATTTAATATGTTTGGTTGTTACGGTATATGATATTAACGCCGTCTGATAAAGGTTAGCAGACGTGCAATTGTAAAGGTTAAGACATTTAATATATTGCGATAGATGTTTCAATTATTGAACGCTCCATACACGATCGATTATGACGTGTCTAGCGTTGTTTGGGTCACAGTCGGTAACTAGGAGACGCTACCCTTTGTTACTTGACCGCCAAGCTGAATAGCTGCGTTTTTCTAACCTTCCAATTCAATGGCATGATATAGCCATTTATATGTGCATTTATGATGGACCAGGGTCAGTCCTAGAACTCTACGAGAGAGGAAACTTATGGAGGTTAGTGATTAACTAAATCCTTGGAAGGAGAAAGATAATCGTCTACTTTATACGAAGTAATTAGACTCACAGTCTCACTGTCGGCAGGTAGCCATCCTATCTGCGCGTGCATATAGCTGTGATGTTCTGACGACAATTACTGCATTGTATCCTTAAACGGACATTGACACGTAAAAACAGCAGTCTACGCTATTGATTGATTGATGCATGTATTTCATTTGTGAATTGAACTGTTTATGTATGTGTGTAATCCATATTAAATTGTGAAGGACTCGAACCGGAGGCATTATTCGTTGAATCACGTTACACCATTCAACCTTATGAATTACGTATTTTATGTCAAGTTGCTGAGTTAATAAGATGAGCAGTTGTTTACATCTTGATGCCAAGTTCAGGCATTACGACAAACCGAAGGTGAGGTTCACCCCATTCGCGTAAGAACATTAGCACGATCAGAATTCAGGCAACACAACCAGTAACCACACACGAAAGTCCTTCAACAAAACTGGCGGCCGATTGCGGGGATCGACAGAAGAGAAAAAAATGTTTTTCTGTGTTACACACGCCTCCACGATATTTACGTTTGAATGAAAATCACATGACCATTACGAAGCTGACGTGACGCACGTGATCATGAATAGCAACATGACGTCACTGTTGCATTGTTGCCGTGAAGAAGACATCTTTTCAACGCCTTTCTAGTTCGCTTCAAATTTATCAAGATGCACAAGATGGACTACCGTTGCCTGCCCATCAGGAGCAGACAGTCAAAGGCACAGGCCTAGCCGTCGACGACAACGAGCATCAAGTGAAGCAGCAAATAAAGATAAGTTTAGCTCAATAACTATTGTCGTTAACGTGACAGTGCTAACTGAGTCCATGCCTTCTGCCTACATAGGCATGTTTTTACCTATGTTTAATGTACTTTTTGTTGTTTTAAGGTGTTGTTAACCTGTGGGCGGTAGGGAGGATGAACCGAAATTAGATTCTGTGGCTCTCACGATGCCTGAATTGATTTCGGTCGTTTCTTAGGGCAGTTAAACGATTGCATTTTTGGAAGCCCCATTGAGGTTTGCCATTGGACTACCTGTCTAGATCTGCTGTCGTTTGACGATTTGTGTTAGCTGTGCCGTTCCGTAGATAACTGGCGTATTTTATTTGTACTAAGTTCACATTTTTATTCAGTTTTGTATCATGTTCGTTAACTATTTCGTCCAGTCTACTCTTACTATCAATTTATTTTATGATTATTAAATGTTTGTCCGTTATGAGTCCTGTGATGTCATCATTTTTTGCATTCATTTTTTTTTGTGTACTTTGAATATTAAGTTGACCTCGGGTCAGACCTTGACCCTTCATTTGGCTTGTGACACTTCCGCTTGTTTTATTTAGTTCATAAATTCATTTTTAATTGTGAAAATGTCTTGTTTGCGTCTTGACATTGTTTGTACCCTTTAGTTGCATCATTGTTTTGTTTGTCCTCATGATATATATTAAATACTACATTAATAATATGATATTATATTCAATAATACACTTGTAATTTAATTTAATTAATTTTTTTTGATATTTAATGTTAATATGGGACATTGCATAATTATGCAGTGATAGTCCAAGAAATTAGCACTACAATTTATAAGAGATGCCTAGGGCATAATAATATAATATATATATATATTGACCAAATAAAATAATCTTATAGTCTACCTTTGAGGTAATAGACCCATTGTATATTATTTAATATACTTTTCTAGTAATAAGAGAGTGACTTAGTACATTGAACAATATAATTACTAGGAATCATACCCAACATTATTGGATATTAAGATTAATTGTGTGATGTAATTACATTATAGTTAACAGATATCATAACTATTTATGATATAGTTAGTACTTAGATACAATATTGTTATAAAATATTGTCTATTAGTTGAACTTAGACATAAGAGTTCAGTACTATTGTGATTATTTATATTGAATATTCCTAAGTTGAGTAAGTATAATAATTACTCTGAAGCCACTATTGACTATTTTAATCAGTAATTATCAATAATTACTTACGGATAAAAGTCAAAATGCTTACTATAGACCATTTCGCTAAAATTGGTAAAGAATATGGTTATAAAGCTCAAGAACTTCGTCAGTTTGCTGAGGCAGAACTGGAAAAACATAAAGCAGAAATGGAGGAACAAAAGGCTGCATTAAAGAAAGAGGAAGCAGAACGTGAGATGAAGCAAATTGTCAAGGAAAATAGATTAAGAGAAATTGCTCAACAGGAAGAAGAGAATAAATTGAAACGAGAGGAAATTATTTTACAACAAGAAATGGAATTGGCGCGTATTAAATTGGAGACAGCAAGATTACAAGCACAAAGTGCTGATGCAAACCAGAATAATAACTCACAAAATGGATCGTCATCCAGCCAAACTAAACATTTCTACAACTTTAAATTACCCACTTTCAACTTAAACGTGGACGACCTTTCATCGTTCCTGTCACGTTTTGAACAGACTTGCAAAACAAATCATTTGCCTGAAGAGTCATGGGTACTCAAGTTAAATGAATTCTTGGTTGGAGAACCATTGACGGCTTCTCAAAATGCTGACCCATCAATAGCAAATAACTACGGTGCTATTAAGTCCTTGCTTTTACGAAGGTTTCACCTGGACGAGGAACACTGTAGGTTGAAATTTAAGGGAATTTTACCTGAATCTCCAAAAGATTTTGCAGGATTCATTGCGAACATACGCAATACATTTAATAGATGGGTTGAACTGGCAGAAGTCAACAAATCGTACGATAAATTAGTTGATTTGCTACTACGGGATAAGGTATTATCTTCGGTTAGCCAGCCATTCTTTGCATATTTGCAGGAGCGTAAACCAGGTACTATTGACGAGTTAGAAAAAATTTCTTTAAACTACTGTTCGGCACATCCGAATGCGAACATTTCTAACTCTTCATTAAGAGAACCTCTACCTGTGGCGTCTAATATGGCCTACAATCATAATAACAAACAAAGACATCACAGTGTAGACAGAAGTAGGTTCCAAAGAAATCACAATGTTAACTTTCAGAAGGGACATAATAATGATTTCAACAATAAAAATGAGTTCAACAGAGGTAGATCACGAGATAGAAATTATTCACCTCAAACAAACTACCACAATGGTCAACATAACACTAATTATAATCGATCACATACTCCCAATAATAACAATAACTGGAATGGTAATAATCATGGCTCGAGACATCGAGATAATAGTTACTATAGAGGACGACGAGATAATTCTAACAATTATACTCGGAATCGATCTCATTCTCGGGGATCATCTCATTACAACCATAATACAGGGGCGGCAGTTACAAATAATACTACCCCTATAGCTCAGGTCCCACTTGACAATAATACAACACAGTCTTCTGCTGCATGTTTTGCTATTAATTATAATGTGGCAAATAGTTGCCAACAATGCAATCTTATTTTTCAGAAGGCGAAAGAAACAGTGCTTAACTGCGGACATATTACACCAGAGGTAGGTCTTGCAGTCAACGATGGAACAGGCTTACTAATTTTTAACAGGGGATTAGTTAATGGATCCGTCGTCTCAGTGCTGAGAGATTCAGGATCCACGACGATTGGTGTACGTCAGTCGCTGGTACATCCTAGCTGTGCGACAGGAGAATATGTACGCTGCATGACATTTGGTGGAACTATTGAGTTCTACCCCACAGCTATTGTTCATATTAGAACACCCTTTTTCACAGGGAATGTAAAAGTATGTATGCTAAAAAAGCCTATAGCTGATCTGATGATTGGTCGTATACACGGCAGTAAGGATTGTACTCCAGATGAGATCATAGAATGGGAGAAACATAACCTATGCACTGGAAACGCCGTGACGACTAGAGCGCAGACTCAACTCATGGAGAAATTTAGTGATAATAAGATGGATGCAGACAACCAAGAGGAGTTTGTAGTCAATTCACCTATTGACATGGAAACATTTGCAACTAAACAAAAAGAGGATAAATCTTTAAAAAAAATTTTAAGCTGGTTGATAAAGTTGACAATCTATCCTCAGGTAATAATAACAAACATCGTTTTGTTATTAAAAATGACATATTGATTAGATGTTTTAATGACAAATCACAAATGAAACAACAAGTTATGGTCCCGTATACTTTTAGACGGTACATTCTTCAACATGCACATGACTCACATTGTGCTGGACATATGGGATATACTCGAACACGATCTCGAGTACTGTTTTCATTCTTTTGGCCAGGAGTGTCAAGAGATATTTCGCAGTATGTACGTTCCTCTACTACATGCCAAGAAGTGAAAGCACGTGGAGCTTTTCACACGGCGCCTATTCAGGCTTGCGATATCTCAGTAAGACCGTTTGACAAGATGGCCATAGATATTATTGGTCCATTGCTACCATCGGCCAGAGGACATAGATTCGTCCTTACGTGCATTGATTTGTGCACACGATGGCCAGAAGCTATCCCATTAAAGACCACCACTACCACAGATGTAGCTGATGCACTACATCTCATCTTTTCTAGAATAGGGTTTCCTAGAAAACTTTTATCAGACCATGGGTCACAGTTCATATCTGACACCATGAAGGAAGTCATGAAAACCTGGAACATTGATAGGAATTTAAGTAGTATTTATCATCCTATGAGTAATGGTGCAGTTGAAAGACTTAACCGTACACTTAAACAACTACTACATAAGGTTACTGTTAAGTTCCCTCATGACTGGGACAGAGCACTCCCAGCTGTTCTATTTGCTTATTGGGAGGTACCGCATGAACAAACTGGCTTCTCTCCCTTTGAATTAGTTTTTGGTGCTCCCCCAAGAGGTCCTATGGGACTAATAAAAGACTTATTAATTGACGCGGAGATGACTCAGGACACTCAGTCATCTTACGAGTATGTGATTAATCTTCGGAAGAACATTATTGAGTCTTGCCAGTTGGCAACAGCTTCTTCTGAGGCTGCAAAAGCTAAGGCTCGATCTCTACAAAATAGGTCTCGACGATTACGCCAATTATTCCCAGGCGATGAGGCTTATGTGTTACTTCCTCACAATAACAATAAATTATTGATATCTTGGAATGGTCCTTACAAAGTCATTGATAAAATTTCCGACGTTGATTACGTCTTAGATATCAAGGGACACAAAAAGATATTTCATATTAACATGCTCAAGCAATTTCATACACGTCCTGAACACTTACAGTCAATTTTTCATGAACTAGATGACAACACAGTATCTACTTGTTATTATTCCAACTTATCCGTCATCCAGGAAGAAGAATCTTCTTTTCCTGAGGTACAGTTACCGTTACCGGTACCAGAAGTTCAACCTACTGAATCTTGGCGGGATGTAACCATCTCTTCAACGGTTACGCCGCAACAGCGTCTACAGATTGCTAATCTATTACAATCTTATCCAGATGTGTTGACCGACGTCCCGGGTCGCACATCGGCTATCAGTCATGACATTACTCTCAATGATGATACACCTATTCGTGTACATCCCTATTCGGTTCCTTTACATTTTCTTGCTAAAACTACTAAGGAACTTGAACAGATGTTGTCTCTGGGAATCATTGAGACTAGTAATTCGCCATTCTCTTCTCCATTAGTGATTGTCCGGAAGAAGGACAATAACATCAGACTATGTGTTGATTATAGAAAATTAAATGCTAAGACTATAGTTGACAGCGAACCACATCCACTTATCGACGACTTACTGCCACTTCTATCCAACGCAACTATATTTAGTAAGATAGACTTAACTAAAGGTTATTGGCAGATACCACTGACCGAAAAGGCTAAGTACTACACCGCATTTTCCACTCCACAAGGTCTATACCAGTGGAATGTGATGCCTTTTGGGCTTGTTAATGCGCCAGCTACCTTCATTCGCCTGATGCGACAAATTTTATCAGGTAGACCAGACGTTATTACATATATTGACGACATATGCTTGTTTAGTTCGTCGTTTGAGGAACATGTTTCGGGACTTAGATATGTTTTCGACACTCTAAGGAATTATCATCTAACTGCTAAACCTACAAAGGTTCAGATCGCGTGTAATGAGATAACCTTTTTGGGACATATCATTGGATCGGGATATATCCGAACGTTACCTAGTACGGTCTCCAAAATTCTAAACATAGCAGTTCCTCAGACGAAGAAACAGGTCAGGAGTTTGTTAGGACTTGTTCAATATTACAGTAGATTCATACCAAACTTGTCATCCATCACGGCTGTATTGTCTTCATTGTTAAAAAAAGACATGCCGGTGAAGGTGACATGGACTGGTATATGCAATGAAACTTTCAACAAAATTATAAATTTGTTCTCGCATGAACCAATTTTAAGACTTCCCGATGCTTCCAAAAGATTTTTCTTACGAACAGATGCTAGTAACTACGGCATTGGTGCATGCCTGCTCCAGAACCATGATGGCGTTCTACATCCTACCTTATATATTTCAAGAAAGCTAAAGCCGGCAGAAACAAAGTATTCCACAGTGGACAAGGAACTTTTATCAGTTATATGGGCAATCACTAAACTGGAAAAGTTCTTGCTTGGTGCTCCATTCACCATACAAACTGACCAACGTGCTGTAGCATCTTTGCGTAGATCAAATCACAAAAGCCCAAAACTCGCCAGATACGCGATCATCCTGCAGCCATTTGAATTCTCCATTGAACATATTCCTGGCACTGAAAACATTGTGGCGGATGCGTTGTCACGTAATCCTATTGACGACGAATAATCAACATTGACATTCCTAAAACACGTCAATCATCACTACATTGGATAGAACGAAGTATCAACTATAAGGGAACTAACCTTGCCTTCAATTTAATATTTATAAACACTATATGCATCACAGAATTGAACTAAAGACAATCAAGGTATACATATTGACATTGAAACTTCGTCTAACGTCCATACACAATATATGAATATTCGTTGAACAATCATGGAACAATATCTGACGACAAGTCGAACTTATTATCCTATGTGCACTTAATTCTTGGATCCTAGGATAATTGACATTTCTGTCCGACGGAAACGTTTCAACACTTTGTCTAAAAGAATTCATCAGGATCAGGACTACGGATGGATCATCATATCCTATACTAATTAATTAGTTAACTTAACTTCTTAATTGAATTATTATCAATAAAATGAAATGTGAGAAAAAAATGAAATGAAAAAAAACAAAAAAAGAGAACGAAATATAAAAAGAAGAAATTATGAAAAGAGAAAATAAATCTCACACAAGTATTAGATTAATATATTTTTTTTTTTAAATATACCTATACGTTATTTAGTTAGTTAAATTAGATAGTTATTATTCACTAACACTTAACACACACAATTAAGTTAAACTTATATTCGAATTTCTTTCTATTTCTTCTCACTTATTTGTCTTTTCTTCTCTCATAACATCGCGTTACATTAGAATCTTAATAATTTAACTCTTAGTTTAATTAATTAATTTAATTTTAATTAGTCAAATTAATTCCTATATGACATACTAATACGACAGACCTTACTTTAATTTAATTCTATCATTCACTATTAACATTGGACATTTTATTTAGTTGATATAATAATATGTATAATATTGATATATAATGTGATTAATGTTAGATGACTATGACAAATAGTTAGTTGACATGACCGCGACACGGTTCTACTCAGAACATCGTCGGCCATATGTCACGATTGTGTTAAATTTTTTTTGAAAAATTGTTAAGTCGGATAGATCTTGAAAAAAAATCTATCGATTTTTTTTTCCCCGGTGTACAGGGAATTGTTACGGTATATGATATTAACGCCGTCTGCTAAAGGTTAGTAGACGTGCAATTGTAAAGGTTAAGACATTTAATATATTGCGATAGATGTTTCAATGATTGAACGCTCCATACACGATCGATTATGACGTGTCTAGCGTTGTTTGGGTCACAGTCGGTAACTAGGAGACGCTACCCTTTGTTACTTGACCGCCAAGCTGAATAGCTGCGTTTTTCTAACCTTCCAATTCAATGGCATGATATAGCCATTTATATGTGCATTTATGATGGACCAGGGTCAGTCCTAGAACTCTACGAGAGAGGAAACTTATGGAGGTTAGTGATTAACTAAATCCTTGGAAGGAGAAAGATAATCGTCTACTTTATACGAAGTAATTAGACTCACAGTCTCACTGTCGGCAGGTAGCCATCCTATCTGCGCGTGCATATAGCTGTGATGTTCTGACGACAATTACTGCATTGTATCCTTAAACGGACATTGACACGTAAAACAGCAGTCTACGCTATTGATTGATTGATGCATGTATTTCATGTGTGAATTGAACTGTTTATGTATGTGTGTAATCCATATTAAATTGTGAAGGACTCGAACCGGAGGCATTATTCGTTGAATCACGTTACACCATTCAACCTTATGAATTACGTATTTTATGTCAAGTTGCTGAGTTAATAAGATGAGCAGTTGTTTACATCTTGATGCCAAGTTCAGGCATTACGACAAACCGAAGGTGAGGTTCACCCCATTCGCGTAAGAACATTAGCACGATCAGAATTCAGGCAACACAACCAGTAACCACACACGAAAGTCCTTCAACATTGGTCCAACTACAAAGTTAGATACTGCTATTGGGGAAAAAGTGAAGGACATGTCGGAATCAGACATTGTTGAGTCCACACATTAAACGGTATCTGACTGATGTATGTTGTTATAATTATGTTGACATATTATTGTATTAAAATAGTTTAGCAAGCCTCTGTGTTCAATGAACACTGTTTAACATGCCTGAAGCAAATATAAATGAAAAGAAAAGAAGAGAAGATCATATCACAGGAAATGTGGTTACTCCACATTATTGTATGGAGGAAAAGTATGTGAACGTGCAGTGGCGTATCTACTATAAGGACTTGAGGTGTGGTCACAACCAGGTGGGAGTCCTGTACAATTCGGGGCGAGTGCATTTGTAAGGCACGCGAGGCTGACCCCATACCCACGTAGGGAATTAAGTGTTAGAATAAATGATCAGAGATAAAAGGCCAGGGTGTCCTTTTGTTGCAGAGGGTCTATGTTCCTGTTGCCGGCTGGTGACAGGAAACCTGCTGAATGCTTATAAACGCCAACCAGTCTCCAACCAGACTTATATGCTGTCGAATATCCAGTAGGAGCTTTGGCGAGTGTTGAAATTGAAATTTCTGCAACTACCCATTGAATTATCTTACAACAAGGACTCCCAGGTGAAGAGTAAAACATCTGGGGCATCTCTGACATTTTCTTGTGTTTCAAAATATTACACAGGAATTTTATGGAGGTAGGATGAACTACAGCCCTCATATACAGTGACTCTCCCGGTAGATAACTAAAGTGAACTCTGTAATATTTCATCCAGGAAGGACATTTATAAATTAGATAACTAAAGTGAACTAATTTAATATTTCATACAGGAAGGACATTTATAACTACATAATAACTTTTAGTTATTGGGCAGATTGTCCCAACATTTTTAATTGTTCTTTTCTGTAAACTATCTTGTCCTTATTTTCAAAGACCTGTCCACAAGCTATGAATGGACAGGCAAAATAAATTGTAAATAATTGTTCAAAGAAAAACTTTACTGCTAGTTATTAACTTCTTTAATAGAAACTTAAAGTGTTTGATTGTTGTGTACCATCATTCATTTCTCCCCTAGACACTAGGTACACCATACACCATACACTAGAGCCAGAAGATTGACCGTGTGAGACCTAGGGAGGTAGCGTTAGGTTCTCTGCATATAAATCATCATCATCATCTATAGAGTCAGAGACCTACATGTGCTTGACCTCACACGGTTATAGCATACACCTTTTCATTCTTTTTAGGATACGATCATAACCTCCCCAGCAAAATCAACTTTGCTACATAAATTGGGGGCTCGTCCGGGATCTGAATTTCTCTTAGTACTACATACATTGAGGTCTGAGGTTTTTGCTTTAACAACAGTCTATTTTCCCAGGGAATCCATATATAGTATTACCCAAGATTTGGGAAGTGAAGAAAGTGTCAGAGCCCAGATTTAATTAAGTAAATTTATAATTAGTTAGAGATTTTGTTAGAACATTTTGTACTTATTAGAATGGCAGATCTGGCCAAGTTTCGCTCTGCGGCTGTACAGACTGCTAAAGAGATGGGCATGGATGGACCAGAGTTGGTTCAATATGTAACTTCAGAGGTGGATAAATTTATTGCCCGGGAAGAGAAAAGATTAGAGAAAGAAGCAGAAAGAAAGTTAGAGGCTGAAAAAGAAATTAAGAGGTTGCAGATTGAGGCTGATAGAGAGGCTGAGATAAAGAGGCTGCAATTTGAGGAGAAAAAATTAGAAGCAGAAAAAGAAGAAAAACGACTGCAAAGGGAGGCAGAAGAAAAACGACTGCAAAGGGAGGCAGAAGAAAAAAGATTGACTGCTGAGAGGGAAGCAGAAGATAGAAGATTGCAGAGGGAGCATGAGCTACGACTAAGGGAGTTGGAAATTCAAGGCCATACTCCTGAAAATGGTGCTAGCCCCTTTGCCTCAGATGCCACTACTAGTCAGGGAGCCTCAACCTCAGCTATGGGTTTTCATGTAGACCATTTTGTTGAGAAAGACGATGACATCGAAGGGTATTTGAGCAGGTTTGAACTTTTAGCTACTACTTATGGGTTAGAAAGAGAAAGATGGGGGGGGGGGGGTAAAGTTGTCTCAGGGACTTCGGGGAACAGCTTATGAAGTGTTTTCCAAAATGAGCAGGGATGACCAAGACAACTATGACATGTTGAAGCAAGCTCTTCTGTTAAGATATGAAAAGAACGGAGAGTTTTATAGAAAGAAGTTTAGGAATGCCAGGCTACTGTCAGGTGAGACCTATCACCAGTTCTCCGCCCGGTTGGAAACGTATATGGTGAAATAAGCTACTTTGGGGGAAAACCCTAGATCTCAAAGAGATGATACTCATTGAACAAATGAGAGAGTCCATGGCTCCAGACATGAGAAAGTTTCTCATGGAACAGGGTGCGGAGAGGCTGGGTGAGATAATAAATGTCGCTGAGAGGTATCAGGCAGCCCAGGCAGAGGTAGCTGGCACAAAGAAGAAACAAATAGATCATAGTAAGGCCCCTCAAAACCATAACAAATTCGATAATAGAAATAAGGAGAACTTCGATAGGCCTCGAAATGAATTTAAGAATAGACCCTCACAATTCAATGATAGAAGAAATGATGAAAGAAAACCTTTTAACCAAGGAAAGAGGTATTGTAAAAATTGTCGGCTGGACAACCATAACACTGAAAATTGTAGAAAGAAAACTCCAAGTTTCGCTGCCATGAAAACTGGGAGGAAGGGAGTAAAGGTCAACTCTATTGAACTGCAGGAACCTTACCACCCCCCAGTGTGTGAAGATGTAACATGCAATGGAGTCACCATAAAGTGTTTATATGATACGGGATTGGATTATGATTCAGTTGTGAGTTCTCACCTGGTGCAGGCAGATCAATACACCACAGAAACAGTGGAGATCCAAGCGGCAACCAAGGAAGTAGCGACCATGACACTTCCCATCGCCAGGATAAATGTGAAGACGCGATATGTGGAAGGAGTAATCAAGGCAGCAGTGTTAAATGATCCAATCTACCCTCTGATATTGGGGTGTAGATATGTCTTCTTGGGGAATCCCAAGAGACCGGTGATCATGGCATCAGTCCAGACACGATCTCAATCCCGAAAGGAAGAAGATGAACCCATAAATACTCATCCAGAGGAGATGAGAAAGGCACAGGCTGAAGATAAGTCACTGAAGCCGTGTTACAAGAAACTCCCAAAGAGCCATACTCCTCCTAATAAGGGAGAATTCTATATGAAGAATAAATTGCTATACAAGAAGGCCGGCACTGGTTTAGCTGGTCACGCACAGCTGGTCCTTCCTAGTTCATATAGGGAGAAAGTAATGGAGTTAGGTCATACTATCCCCTTCAGTGGTCACATGGGGATTAGCGCAACAGGACAGCGTATAGCTTGTCATTATTTCTGGCCAGGGATAACGGAAGATATTAAGAGATATGTGAAATCCTATCCCGAATGCCAGAGAGTAGCTCCAAAGCATTGGACTGCTCCAGCAACTCTTGGGGAAATGCCCATAGTGGGAACCCCTTTTGAGAGAGTTTTAGTGGATATTGTGGGACCTCTCACTCGGACCAAGAGGAGGAACAGTTACATCCTTACTCTGGTAGACACTTGTTCTATGTGGGGAGAGGCGGTAGCCCTGTCATCAATCGATTCAAAACATGTGGCAGAGGCATTACTTACGATATTCACAAGGTTAGGATTCCCGCATCAAATCTTGACTGATAATGGCTCTCAGTTCAAGGGGAAGCTAACTGAAGAGGTTTTCAAGTTGTTTCAAGCCAAGCACTTTCTTTGTAGTCCGTATCACCCCCAAGGGAACGGCCAGGTAGAGAGGTTCAATGGGACTCTCATTTCTATCCTGAGAAAGCTGGCACGTGAGAAACCTGAGACGTGGGACCACTACTTGCCCTCCGCATTGTTTGCCTACCGGGAAGTACCACATAATTCCACTGGAATGGCACCCGCAACACTCCTATTTGGGAGGCCTATAAAAGGTCCGTTAGAAGCTTTGCTAAGGACCTGGACAGATGAGAAGGCAGAGGAGACTGTTACCTCATCATACCGATATGTGAACGAACTGACCACTCGTTTAAAAACCAGTTGGAAACTGGCAAATGAAAATTTGAGACAAGCCAGGAAAAAGCATGCTGCTTATTATAATAAAAAAGCGAAGGATAGAGAACTTGCTGTAGGGGAGAAGGTACTTCTTCTATTGCCAGGCATCAACAATAAACTTCAGATCGGATGGCAAGGGCCATATACAGTTTTGGAAAAGGTATCCAGAACAAATTATAAGATAGACAAAAAGGGAAAAGAGAAAGTCTATCATGTGAACCTTTTGAAGAAATATCTGGACAGACAAATCCAGGAGGGATCACATTTAATGGCCTTCTCTATCGCAACCGAGATGAAAAATGAACCTCTCTCCTCGGTTGAATATCCACTGAAAACCAGTGAAACGTTTGCACAGGTGAAAATCAGTAATCACCTGACAAAAGGACAGAAGGAGAAGGTTCCACAGGTCCTTGAGAAACATACAGATGTGTTAACTGATAAACTGGGACACACAAATTTGTTGTCATATGATATGAAACTACTAGACCCAGCACCAATCTGTATGAGGCCTTATTCTATTCCGTTCGCTAAGGAAAAAGCTTTGAAAGAGGAGATTGATTATCTGTTAAAAGAAGGGATTATTTCTCACAGTGAGTCTCCTTACAGTTCCTGTGTGGTGTTGTTGCGAAAACCATCAGGAGAACATAGACTGTGCATAGATTACAGGAAACTGAATGCTGTCACAGAAGGTCAGGTGGATCCATTACCTGATACTTCTCAACTTTTTGCCAGGCTGAACAAGGCAAAATATTTTTCTAAGGTGGATCTTAGCAAAGGCTATTACCAGATTCCAGTAAAGCCTGAGGTTCGACCTTATTTGGCCTTTAGCACCTCGGAAGGTTTACCATACATTAGGTTGGACCCAATGATCCCAAGGAATGTGGATGAAAAACGCAAAATAGCACCTAGAAGCACAACAACCTGAAAAAAGATGTGCGATCTTTCGTGGTTCTGTGTGGTTTTATACCAGGAGTATACGGAAACATTTTAGGGATTAATATGTGACTCCCTCCGATCCTACGGACACATGCTCCCCACGACGAATGGGACACTCATGCTCAGCTCATATAAAAAAAACAAATTCAAGAGGCAAAACAGAAAATTTGGGGGGACAACTCAGGAAATAGACGCATGCAGCTCACAAAAAAAAGGCCAGCAGCGGAAGAGTTACAAAATTAACGGTTGAAAGACCAACGAAGGCAGAAATAAAGAATTAAAGCTTTAGAGATGGAAAAGCGTTACTGGGACTGATGGGGCATTCCAGCAGAGGCCATCAAAGCAGATATCGACACGGCTACAGAGATGTTATATAAATTACTTGGTAAAGTTATGGGAAACAGGAATGAGATACCAGCAGAGAATGGAAGGATCGAAATCTTCTGGTTAAAATTGCCTAAGAAGGGAAAAAATTTACAAGAGTGCACAAATTATAGTAGGAATATGTTACTATCAGTGCCAGGAAAAGTATTGAAAACCGGATTATCAGGTCTTGAGAGATTAAAAAGAAGTCCATAGGGGACAAAAATGCGAAATGAACAAACTTTCGACAAAACAGATCATGTTAAGACCAGATAGCCACTTTGAGAATAATAGTTGAACAAAGTCTGGAATGGAATTCACCACTATACATCGGATTTGTGGACTACGAAAAGGCAATTTGCTTGACAGAAAACAATTTGGAATATTGTGAATTATGGAGTTCCCCTGAGATATTAAAATAATAAAGAAAAAAATATGAAGACATGGGACCAAGGAGTTCTATCACGAAGGACAGCTTGTACAGTATTTAGGGATTAAGAAACAAGGTGTGGACAACGACAGGGATTCATGTCCCATTTTCCTTGCCAATAGATGTGGGTTATGAGATTCGGAAACAGCAAACCCAGAAATGGAATCCACGTGGACTCTGATAGCAGTTAGAGCAATTTTGCTGATGACTGGGCTCTTCTGCCCCAGAACCGTAATCAGAGGCAGGAAAAATTGAAAACACTCGATGAGGGGTCACAACAATTGGGTCTGAAAATACACCGGGAAAAAAAAAAAACATAATGAGAATAAAGGAGGTGGAAATGACCTGAAAACAGGGTCTGAACTTGAAGAAAACCACCAATACAAGGTGTTCTGAATATTTACATAAGGTGCTGGCAGTAATAATAGACACAAGTTGGCTGGAAGGGACAGGACAGCGATATCAAACAAAATAAGAATACAAAAGCAGAGGAGCCTTATTGCATTGGGAAATATATGGCGATCAAGCGAACATTATGGATCCAACACGAACAAAACATTTTGGTTTTCAACCTCAAATGCATCCGAGTGTGTGTCTCAGAGGACATGGATGCAAAAAAGCTGTGAACACCAAAAAGCTACCTGAAAAATCATAAATGGGTGCTTCGTAAATAGAGGGATTCCAAAATATGACTCAAGGTTCCTACGTGAAAATGATTGACAAGAACTACGTTACCTCTTTGAATATGCTGAGAGATAGACGCTGGCGGATGAGAGGAACTACACTTAAACCCGCTCAGGCCAACCCACCTGTTGGATAGGTTCGTACAAGAGTTGGAATTCTTGGGACCCCAGTACATCGAGAGGTAGCATGACCCCTGACCCCAAGAAGTCTGGAGAAGGGAGAGTTGGAAAAGAGGTGAAAGCACCTAGACCGATGAAACATGGAAAGAAAAGATGATGTGCGATCTTTACGTGTCTCTGTGTGGTTTGTTGAAGGCCTATGCTCCTTTACCAAAATTTTACACCAGGGTAAATCTCTAATGTGCTCCTTTGACCGATTTAACTCGCAAAGGTCAACCTGATACTATAATTTGGACAGCACAGTGTGAATTGGCTTACCAGGAGTTAAAAGAGAAGCTGACAAGCAGGCCAGTGTTGCAATTGCCTGACTTGAACATAAAGAATTTATTGTGAGAAGTGACGCAAAGCAATGTAGGCCTGGGCGCTACATTATTGCAAAGGTCCTCCTCACAAGATTGGGAATTGAACCCAGTCGCGTACTGGCCAGCCCCGCAAGTTGAACAGTGCGGAAAAAAATTACACTCAACCAATTGGAAACAAGAATGTCTCGCTTTTTAATATGGGCGATCAAGAAATTCCAGATTATTTAATAAGGCAAGAAACATCATATTTGTGGTCCAAACGGACCATTCCCGCCCCTTCGTGTTTTCTTGTCCCAGCCACACATTTTAATTATTTCAGACCTTATTGAGATGTGTGTCTCTTGACCCTGCAGGTCAACGATTGACTTCCTTTTTACATACAAAAATCCTTCCCCACGCACACTTATGAAACGTTCTCCCCACAGCAGACCACTTAATGAGCAGACCTTCAAACCTTTAGTCTCCTGAAGAATCACTATTTACATGAGTAATGACCTGTCATGCAGCTTAATGATTACCTCGCATATATAACCCTAACCTTTTCACATGATTTCACTCCTTATTAGTGAGATGGAGTTAGGGTAGCAAACATCCCATGCGTTACCTTGCATCCCCACTTCAACAAAACGCCTGCAGATACTCGCACAATACACATAGCTCAGCAAATTTCAGTTCTATGGAAAGGATTCGGGGAGATACTCCAGGAAGATACATTTCCCAGGATGTAACATCCACCGCACAATGGAAAAATTCCCACTCTTCGATTTGGGGGAACGCCATTCAGGCTGCTGATATGTAGTAGATGCTAGAGACTCAGGGGGGGGTATTTCACAGTCACGTTTATGTAGATAGTTGAGACGTCATACACAACTGATAGGTTTGAAGAATATCGATAAACGTTACTAATAAACTTTTTCTTGCCCAAGCTGCTGTAGTGAAGAGAGTCTTTTGTAGTCTAGAGAGAATTAGTGATGGAGAGAGAGAGTGGCCAGAACAATATCTATGTTATCACAGACTAGATAATCAGACTTTCAGTTAACTTTGTAGCAAAAGTGATAGTACAGTAATGCCCTTAGCATTATAGTGGTAGTGATCTCCGATCTCGTCTACAGATCCATGCTTTTGAGATCCATGTAGAAGTGATTGTGCCTAACCCGAGCCCGTGTATCCCCCCGAGTAATTTGAATCGCCTGAAAAATCGAAATATAAAGTAGTGAGTTATGTAGGCATAGGCCCTGCGCAGGAAATAATGAAGTGAAAACTACCAGACAAACAGAATAAACGAACAGACAGTAGTGTAGATCTTACCGCAGGATCCTTGAACACTAGGACCATTGCCCTTTGTCATTGGGTGTACAACCCCGCCTCCACCGATTGCAACGGCGAATCACACTATCCGGATCGATCCCTTCCAGCATCTACGCATTCAACAAAAAAATGAGATGTTTCAAACGCCGGCAGGTCAACAGTGCGAGACCACAATACACGACACCAGAACTCCTCCATGGGCAGTTCAGCCTATTAATGACGCAATCACTTCTGTTGTATTTCTATCAAGCAGTATAGGCCGAAGCCAACAAGACCCTAAGGACCTTAATACTGTGTCCAGTAAATGATAGTTAAACCTGAGAACTAGTTCCATTGAGAATAGCGGGTAGAAGCTCGGTATTGTATAAAAATTTATTTACACTAGAAGTGAGGAAACCCGAGTGCCTAATAACATACCTTTAGACGAGTTCCACATATCAATTTTTACTGTTTACAGGGCCGTCGGGTAATTTCCCGTACTTATCTACCCTCCGCTTCGATGAAACAGTCTGCGACGGCATAATCACACGCGGAAAAGCAAGCCAAGGCATAACCACGCAGTACTATTTTATTTCCTCCTAGTGGTAGCATTTTCATGAATGTAACTAAAACAATAGTTATTTGGAAAAATACATGCTCGCAAGACAAGGCACGCGAGGCTGACCCATAACCCACGTAAGGGAATTAAGTGTTAGAAATAAATGATCAGAAGATGAAAAGGCAGGGTGTCTTATGTTGCAGGGTTGGGACTATGTTCCCGGTTGCCGGCTGGTGACAGGAAAGCTGCCTGAGTGCTTATAAACGCCAACCAGTCCTCCAACCAGACTTATATGCGGTCGAATATCCGTTAGAGCTTTGGCGAGTGTTGAACTTTGAAATTTCGGCAATTACCCATTGAATGTTATCGTACAACAAGGACTCCCAGTGAAGAGGAAAACATCTGGGGCAATCGTCTGACATTTTCTTGTGTTTTTCAAAATATTACACAGGAATTTTATGGGGTAGGATGAACTACAGCCCTCAGAACAGTTGACTCCCTCCCGTAGATAACTAAAGTGCACTCTGTAAATATTGCATCCAGGAAGGACATTTATAATTAGATACGACTAAATGAACAATTATTAATATTTCCATCACAGGGAGGACATTTATAACTACATAATAACTTTTAGTATTGGGGGGCAAGATTGTTCCCAACATTTTAAATTGTTCTTTTTCTGTAAACTATCTGTCCTTATTTTCAAAGACCTGTCCACGAAGCTATGAATGGACAGGCAAAAATAAATTGTAAATAATTGTTCAACACAGAAAAACTTAACTGCCTAGTTTATTAACTTCTTTAATAGAAACTTTAAAGTGTTTGATTGTTGAGTACCATCATTCTTTCTCCCCTAACCTAGGTACACCATAACACTAGTAGCCAGAAGAGTGGAACCGTGTGAGACCTAGGAGGTAAGGCGTAGGTTCTCTGCATAATAAATCAGACC